>JACEVL010000190.1:381719-1060723 GCA_020284085.1 Aporrectodea caliginosa
GTATTCAGAGAGAGAAAGAAGAGAAAGCAGAAAATGTACGACAGGAAGAATTACGTCTTCAAAGAGAGAAAGAAGAATTGCAAAGGCAGCAATTTGAAATTCAATTAGAGCAATTGAGAAAAGATAGAGAAGATGCTGAAAGGAGAAGATTAGAGCAGATGATTGAATTTGAAAGGGCGCGGAAAAGTGACGAAGAGATACGTCAGCAACAGATTGAAGAGAAGAGACTACGTGAAGAAGAAAAGGAAAAAGTGCGAATTTCAGAGTTGGAGCGAGCAGAACAGGTTAGACAAGAAGAACTGAAATTACAGAAAGAAAGCATGGAGAAGGCGGAAGAGGAAAGACAAGAACGTTTAAAGTTGGAACAACAAAAAATAGCATTAAAAGAAGCACAACTCAAAGAGGAGAAGCGAAATAGAGAAGCTCAAGAGCAAAGAAGAGAAGAAGAACGAGAAGAACAGAAAAGGAAACAGGAAGAAAGTGAAACGATGGTTTCGAAAATGAAAAGAAAATTGGTGATGCCATGAAACACGTGTTACCTAAAATGCCAAACGATATGATGGAGGTGCCATTATATTTCGAAACGGTTGAGAATGCGTTTCGTAGTTTCAACGTGCAAGAACAATTCTGGGTGAAGTTACTATTGCCATTGATGACTCCGAAAGCTAGAACTGTTCTAAACAGATTGTCATTAAGCTGTTTGATTTATTAGTGGCGGATAAGTTGAAAGAATCACTACCACCAGGTCCACTACAGTTTGTATTGTCGAAGGAAGGAACTGATTGTTACGAAGCTAGTGTTGTGGCAGACCTAGCAGACATTCATGTTAATAATCGAATTGGTTTGGCAATTCCGAATAAGACAAGTTTTGATTTTGTACCCAATGTAAAAAGAAATCAACAGTTCACTCCAAATTTTGGTTTTCATTGGAAGAGCAATCAAGAAACAGGAAATCAGTTCAGAGGTGCAGAAGTGAAACCAAATTCTCCGGTTGTTCATGAGAATAGAGAGTCGATGATGACCAGACAACGTCAGGTATATAACAAATCACCACCAAGGTTTGTCGCGAGAGAAGGCAATGCATCGTTTACTCCATATAAGAGAAAAGAAAGCATCGAACAACGAGGTGCAGTGGTGAAACGTTGTCATAACTGTGGATCAGACAGGCATTTGATGAAATTCTGTCCAGTTCCTGTTACAACCTCAAATTATGGAAAACAAGAACATTCGAGGGTGAATCGAATTCAAGTGGTTGATAATTCTGAAAGTCAAGCCACAGAACATCAGAACAATGAAACTGAAGTAAAGTCAGTGATGAAATGTCACCTTTCACCTGATATTCAGAAAGAAATTCTATTGCACAATGGAATGCAGAAAGAAATGGCTGGAAGAGATGAAAGTACAACATTGAAGAAAGTGGTATTGCAGTACGTCGAGGTAGAAATTCGTGGAACAGCAGGAAAAGAACCAATAAAAGTAAAAGCACTGATTGATTCTGGAGCAGAGGTTCCGGTGATTAGTGAAGAATTACTGGAAGGCATGAAGGTGGAGCAGATTGGAAAAGTGAACTTACAATGCGTGGCAGGAGATGCCATTCCTGCAAAGTTAGTGAAAGTTGATGTAAGGCTGTGTTGTAACGATGTGGAAGAAGAGGTAATTCCGCATAAAGTCAAATGTTCACTTACACCTTATGTGACATTGATGTGTGCTAGTATTGCAAAAATGGGAAGCACAGAAAGATTCTTGTTGCATCCAGAAATCATTGCAGAACTTAAAGCCGTGCCACAAGTGAAAATGATACAAGGAGATGTGCAAGCGAATGTAACGACGAGATTGCAGAGTCAGCGAAAGAAAGTGGTAGATGTCGAAGAGGAAAGTGAAACTGAAAGTTCAAGTGAAGAGGAAAACGAAAGTGATGATCAACAAAGTTTAATACAAGACGGTATAACAGCAGAAATGAGTGAACAAGAGATGGCTGCATGCAAGAATGGTAATCTAAATGAAACGAAAGAGGATAATGAATGTGATGTGGAGATAGCAGATTTGTTTCAAGAAAATGAGAAAGATGAAGAACAACAGATGCAGATTGCAGACGCAAGGAAATTCGAAGAACAGCAGAGACAAGATGAATCATTGAAAGCATGGTGGAATTTAGCGCCAGATAAAGAATCTGAATTCTGCGTGGTAAATGGCTTACTGTACAAGAGATATCGAATATTAGAGCAAACGATATATCAATTGGTGTTACCAAAAGAGCGACGAATGAAAGTGATGGAGTTGGCTCACGAATCAGTATTTGGAGGACATCTTGGAGAAGAGAAAACTAGAGAACGAATAAAGTTGTCTTTTACGTGGCCAAAGATGAGAAGAGATATAGTGAAATTTTGCAAATCATGTGAGAAATGTCAGTTAAAGGCAAGAAGTTTGGTGATGGACAGGGTTCCTATCACTCCAATTCCAAGAGAAGATGTGGCGTTTAGAAGAATTACGGTGGATTGTGTAGGACCAATCGAGCCAGCATCTGCTGCAGGTCACAAGTACTGTTTATGTATTGTCGATTCTTGCACAAGATGGCCTACAGTGTTTCTGTTGAAATCATTAACTGCGAAGGCTGTATGTGATGCTTTGATGGAGTTGTTCATGAACGTTGGTGTACCTTCTGTGATCACAAGTGACCAAGGAACAAATTTTACTGCGAGTCTGACAAGAGAATTTCTGAATTTAATGGGGTGTAGTCCAAGATTTGATACGCCAGGTCATCCAGAGGCAGCTGGATTAGTAGAAAGATGGAATCAAACATTCAAGAAAATGATCCATCATGTAATTGTTGACAATCCAAGGCAATGGCATAAAGTAATTCCGTTTACAGTGTGGGCATTACGAGAAGTACCGAATGCAACTACTGGAATTGCTCCTTATATGTTGGTGTATGGAAAGATTCCGCGTGGACCACTGGCAATTCTAAAAGAAAGTTGGACAAGAGAAATTAATTTACCACCTCATATTGGAATCCAACCAGAAAAGTACTTGAAAGACATGAAAGCAAATATGGAAAAAGCATTACTGTTTGCAGAATCATATACACGAGAGAAGCAATTACAGTATACGAATCAATACAACAAAAGAGCGAAACATAAAGAATTTGAACCGGGTGAAAAAGTTATTGTGTTGTATCCGACGTCAACAAATAAACTGATTTCACGATGGCATGGTCCATGTACTGTCATACAACGAAGGTCCAAGTACTCTTATTTGATTGATATGGGTGACGATTGTCGAAAGATAATTCACGCAAATAAAATCAGAAAGTACATTACAAGAGCAATGAGTTGTGGATTAATCGTTGAAGAAGATGAAGACTTTGGTTCAGTGGTTGAGTTGTTGACGAAGAATGACTTGCAAGATGAAAAGAATTCACTGAATCTTGATCCTGAACAGATTAGTCATTTAACATTATCTCAACAAAAACAATTGCTGGAAGTACTGAACAGATATTCTGATCGATTTTCTGAAAAGCCTGGACTATGTACATTGGTTGAGCATGAAATTGAACTGAAACCGGAATTTCGTGAAAAAGAATTTATGGCTTACCGAATTCCACTCATCTATCGAGCAGAAGTTGAACGACAAATTAAAGAAATGCTTCAAGCCAACATTATAAAACCATCTTCGAGCAGAATGGCAAGTCCGCTGGTAATTGTTAAAAAGAAAGACGGTTCTCTGAGACTTGCCTGCGACTACAGATACATTAACTCGTTCACTGTGGATTGTAAATATCCAATGCCGATTGTAAAAGATGTTTTGCACAAAGTTGGAAAATCAAATGTGATCTCGATTTTTGATTGTCGAAGTGCTTACTGGACTTGTCCTGTTAAGCAAACTGATCAATGGAAAACTGCTTTTGTTACTCACAATGGACTGTACGAGTTTACTCGTGTTCCTTTCGGAATGATCAACTCAGGAAGAACATTTGTTAAAGCAATTAACATGGTTTTACAGCCTATAAATGAATTTGCTGAGCCCTATGTAGATGACATTGCTGTGCATTCAGATGACTGGAAGATTCATTTACAGCATTTAGATGCATATTTAATGCAAATGAGACTGCATAACATTACTCTGAACTTAAAGAAATGTATCTTTGGTAAGAGTGAGGTAAAGTTCATCGGTCATGTGGTTGGTTCTGGAACGATTCAAATGAATCCAGATAGAATTGAAAGTTTAATTAATTTGAAAACCCCAGAAACGAAGAAACAAATTAAGCAATTGCTGGGATTTTTTGGTTACTATAGACAGTTTATCAAAGATTTTGCACAGATTGCGAAGCCTCTATCTGATTTGACAAGCAAACATGTTCCAGATAAGATTGATTGGACTGATAGACATCAACAGGCATTTAATTTACTTAAAGATGCTGTACGCTCTAAAGTTGTTTTATATGTTTTTGATGTTGGAAAACCTTTTAATTTGTACTGTGATAGTAGTGATTTTGCAGTAGGAGCTGTTTTAACACAGATGGATGATAAGGGAATAGAACGCCCTGTATCATTTATAAGTCAGAAATTGACTGACACTCAGAAGAGATGGGCAACTGTAGAGAAAGAAGCCTATGCTATTGTTTGGGCTCTAAATAAGTTGAAAGAGATAATAATTGGATCTAAAGTTCACATCTTTACCGATCACAATCCTTTAACTTATCTGACTGAATCTATGTCTAAGTCTGCTAAACTGGTGCGTTGGGCTTTAGCACTGCAAACTTTTGATGTAGAAGTTAATTATAAGAAAGGACGATTAAATGTTGTAGCAGATTGTTTATCTAGATTATAAGATTGTTTATTTTACTGTATTATATAGTATTAAGTTTATTGCATAATTTAGTACCTGATGATTTCGCAAATTTTTAAGTTTAATTTGCTCAATCCAAAGAAAGGGAAGGAGGTAATGTGAACTAATGTTTTGCATATATAATGAGCACAGGTGTTCCTTAGGTTGATATATATATATATATATAATGTGTATCGATTGTTAAGCGTTTTAGTCTTAGGCCTTAGTTGCGCTGTCGGCTCGTGGGCGCTTGGCCTAAAGTAGCCTAAACTTTGGCTGACGATAGATTCTCTACACGTGCAGTTAGCGCGCCAAACTTAGAAACTGCTGATGACAGTGAATTTGAACAATACAGTGTAGTAGTTGGTTTAATGCAGTAGAGAGCTGTATGTTAGAAGTTACCGTTGAGTGGTAATTGATAAGAACTTTGATATTAAGTGTACGTTTGAAATAACTGTGTTTGAAGAAAGGAGAAACATTCAAAGAACTGTGTCAATTTAATTCTTAAACAGTTAGAAGACGTTGAGCAATTTATATGTAGAGATAAGGAAAGTTCTTGAGGTAGGTCACAACTAAGAAAGAAAAGAGTTGGTGGTCCATCCACGCGCATCACATGTCCAAAATACGTAATTTTCTGTCTTGCTTCTCTCTGTCCCAATGTCATATCTCCTCTCTGGTGTCCTATCTCCTCCAGTATGTATTCATTTGTTCTCTTCTCAGTCCAGGGGACCCTCAACATTTTCCTCCAAATCCACATTTCACATCCTTCGATCTTCTCCAGTGCCTTCGTTTTTGTCCATGTTTTGCACCCATACAGCACCACTGGTAGTATCATTGCTTTTATGATTCTTGTTTTCGTCTCCAGGCTCACAGATTTGTCCTTCCATATTTTCTCCAATCCCTGCATTACTCCTTTTCCCAGTGGCCTATATCTTGCACATATTCGTTGGGTTAGCTTTGGCCCAAATATTTAATCCAAACTGATAGAAATATATGATTTATTTTTTAGAAGAACTTTCATAAGCGATAGATTTAGTTAATCAAGCAGCATGCTATCCAGCATAAAGCCATTCTGTAGAAGCACCAAATAAATGAAAACTTTTATTCTAACTTATTTTAATTGAAACCACTATTGTGTCTACCTAGCTGTGATTTCATTGTTTACAATTATTGCTTCAGTTCTCAAATAATGAGGGTCTTCAAATCACGATAAAGATACAATACTAAATCTATAAACCAAGAATACAATACTAAATCTATAAATCTACAATACAATACAACAGTATTTTGATATTGTCCTCCTTCCAAAATTCAAAGTGCACACATCCATACAACAGATGGTGTAATTGTGAGTGAAGGCCTTGCACAAGGTCCATACACAGTAACTGACTTGGGCGAGGCTTGAACCCATACTCTTCACGTTACAGGCCAAGCGCTCTAACCAATTGGCCACCATGCCACACTAGAGGTCACACATTTATTAATCCTGATCATTATTTCTGCTGTTCCTCTGTTATAGAAGTTTGTGCTGAAGAAACTTCATTAATACCATTATGACCTGTACATTGAACTCACCAATCGGAATTCCACAGGTTCATTCTATGAAGACACTTATTATGCACCAGGTCCTCACTGATGTGTCTGAGGTCTTTGACCACAGCCATGTGACACTTCTTGCTCTTTTGGATGTCAGCGCTGCTTTTGACGCTGCAGATCACTCTATTCTTCTGCAGCATCAGGAAACCTTCGCATCTTGGGACTTCCACTTAGATGGATCCGTTCTTTCCTCTCTGGCCCATGATGGGGACAGAGAGGTCAGGCCACGCATTGTGCCTGGTCCCGTACAATTGTTGATCTTCCTCAAGGTTCTGTCTTAGCTCCCCCCCCTTCTTTATGTTCTTTATACTGCTGATCTGGGTGGTATCCTCCTAGAAAAATCGGTTGCCTCGCATCAGTATGCTGATGATACCCAGGCTTACATCTATGGCCCAACCGCTGCGCTTGCTACCCTTCGATTGCTACCCTCATTGGTCAGGCTTTAGCTGCTTGAATGTCTTAAAACCATCTTCAGTTGAATTCTGACAAAACTCAGTTTATTTGGCTGGGTATTTGGCTGGGTAACTGATAACATGATTCTCTGGAGACCTTATACTTCTTCCAGCGGATTTTGGTAGCTGTTCAGGAAAGAATGCCATCTGCCTCTCCAGGACATTGCCACCACACACTGAGATGGTGTTTCAGACAATATTAACAATGATAACATTCTGCATAATTACAAAAATAACTATGATGATGATGGTGATGATAATGATTATAATAATAATATTAATATTATTATTCCCGACGAGTGGTCCCTTCTCTCAGCCGACGTCACATATTTTTGAAAACTAGACTTATTTTCTACATCAGGTAGAATTTTTATGTGAAGCGTTTGTTTTAATCTTGTTGCTGTTAGAAAAGAAGATAGAATATCTTTTTACAAAGAAGTTACCTGCAAGATCTACAGTCAAAGAGAAGCAGAACCTCATCTTGGAATGTATGTTGTCTGATCCAAGACCAATGGTCATCTGGAGTATTAATGGGGAAACAATTGAGGTCTGTAGTAAGGAAAACTCCTGTTCAGCTCTGTTTTCTACTTCTGAAGTGTTGATAATTAGTCCTAGTAGCAACAGAAATTATATAAAGTTTTCTGCTGCCAGCTGGATCATCACTTTCATAAGCGTAAAAACTGCTTACAGACAATGCTCTTGCTGGTCTTTGAAGATATAAAGATCAAAACTTGTGAGTTTTTTAAATTTGTGCATACTTAGGAAAATTTCCAAAAACTCAAATTTGAACTGTCTTTGCATCTTCAAAGACCAGCATGAGCATTGTCTGTAAGCAGTTTGGTTAGTTTTCAGACTTATTAGATAAATTTTGCTGTTTCCATTTCTTCTCAAGCTGTCATAATAATATTTTTTCTTTTCTTTAATCAAGCGCCTGACAAACGCACTGCGCTGTACATTTACATGTTATGCAATTGAAACAATCTTAACTACTAACAGAACAGACAGCCTGCAATACACGGCGCTAATAGCAGCCTACAAAGCATATCCGCCCATATGAACTTTAAAATATTTTTGATGTCATCTGTCTCAAATTTGTCACTAATGTTTTCAAAACATTGCTTTGTGTTATAGGGTGAATATTTTTGATAAAAGTGCGAAACTGGAAGTTATTGAGAGTACAGGTTTTTTCAGTAAATTTTAGCAGAGTTTGAAAATTCTTTGATGTTTTATTCATGATTTAATTCTTAAAGTGGATAATATCATTCCTTTCAGGTGCCATAATCCTTTTTACATTGGTATGTGACTGTTGGCGCTGCCATTTGGGTGCAGCCGTTTGGGCACATAGACACTTAGGCATTCACCATTTAGGCACCAGGACTTTTGGGCGCTATTTGAAAAATTCATAATTAGTACTACTGCTACCATATCAATCGAACTTCTAGTTTCAGAAGAAACTAATTTTATCAATTCAACTTCTACTTTCCCAACAAATCAATCCAACACAACTTTTACTTTCACAAAAATGTTTTCATCAATCCAGCTTCTAGTTTCACAAGTGACTATGTTCATCAATCCAACTTTTACTTTCACAAGGAACTATTTTCATCAATCCAACTTCTACTTTTGCAGAAAAATATTTTCATCAATCCAATTTCTAGTTTCACAAGAAACTATTTTCACCAATCCAACTTCTAGTACTTAGCAGCGTTATTTATATACTGATTTGGCCCCCAACTGTCCATTGCCTAAATGTCTCTGCACCTAAACGGTGGCGCGCAAATGGCAGTGCCCAACAGTCCTGCTTCATTTTTACATGCCCTAAATTTATTAGCAAAAGTATTCAAACTTATGTTTATAAGCCTCTGGTATAGTTTTTGCCTTTAGAAGCTATGCTGGTGGTATACCAGCGCCATAGAAAATGTAGAACAGGCATTTTAGTATCCACAATGTAAACATGACTTGCTTTTGATTGCTCACTGATTGCTCACATTTGGTAGCACCAATTATTATTTTGATTTTAGTACACTCCTGAAATGTTTGAAATTTCAAGAAGAGAGAATCGATGCATCTTAAAGATGAAAAATGTTAAGCAAGACTTAGATGGTGCAGAGTTTGCGTGTGAAGTCAATGGAGACAAAACTGTTTGCAAAATAAATGTTGCAGGTAAATACCACAGATGTCAAGTGTCAAGTACACATAATAGAGGTTATGACACATATGTGTCCTACAAGTAAACATGCTAAAGCTGAAGATACCTATTAAACAATTAAGAGTAAATTATCGTTATTATTAGTATTTTTTGCCCAGAGGTATGTACAATGTACATAGCATCCCTCAGAGACGTTTATTATTATTATTATTATTATTATTATTATTATTATTATTATTATTATTATTATTATTATTATTATCATATTATTATTAACACATTTATTTCTTCATAAAGCCAACAAACAAATATGCAGACTAATTAAATTAACTGTTTTCAATATTTTGTAAGCCGTCATTGAGTCGCGGGCTACTTTTGTTGCAATCTGAGGTGCCTAAAACAGACAGAGAGTTTCCAATCTGTAGGGTGACTGAAAGGTGCTGTAGTTGAGTTAATGGGACCTAAAGTTTCCAGCACCAGCAGGATGAAGTCATGTTTGTCTAGAAGGAACTGGTATTTGTGATTCTTTCTGTTGTCCGCTATTTCTGCTGCTGCACCTTCTGTCATGGCCGTTGCCTGTAGATAGGAAGGCGCTAGTGTGTCAACTACCGTTGTGACCCACATGAGGTTTCGGCCCGCTCTCTATGGTATAAGGGTGGTGCCATCCGGTCTCCTACCATCCGAGCGCAGCATGTGCCATGGCTCCTTAGTCCTTAACCACAAGGAAGCCAGCTTTGATCAGACTGCGATGAATCAAATCGTTGATGGCGGCGTGTCAGGCCACGCGACCAAATCCCAGAGAGCAAGAGTGTGCCTCTAGCGGTAACCAGTGCGCCGCATGCGCAGACATGAGTTTGGCATATGTTGGCCCCAGACGAAGGCCAACCGCCACCCTGATGGCCTCATCGCTGAGCCTGAGGCCGCAGGATGTAATCGGCAGAGAATGCAGCCAATCGCTGGCGTGCTGGAAGGACACGGCTTTGAGGTGCGCCTGTTCGCTCAGCTCTGTGGTGTAAAGGAGTAGTTCCGAGTGCTCTCCTTGAAGAATCGGGTTGTCCCATTTGGCTTGTATATGTGCTGGAGAGTATTCCGTCAACGGCAACCCAGTTATTGTCTGCCAGTGCGATTATTATTATAATAATAATAATAATATTATTATTTTCTTTATTAAGCGCCTGACAAGCGCACTGCGCTGTACATTTACATGTTATGCAATTTAAATCTTAACTACTAACAGAACAGACAGCCTGCAATACAACGGTGCTAATAGCAGCCTACGAAGCATATCCGCCCTATGGGACTCAAACTCGGTACATCTCGCTCTCCATGCCAGCGTGTTATCCAATGCGCTATCGGGCCCCCCCCAATTATTACTACTATTACTACTACTACAACTAGCGACCAGATCTGAATCCCCATTGGACATCTCCAACACAACAAAGCACTCATGAATGAGCTGGTGACCTGCACTTAGCTTTTGAGTAGCACGTTAGAAATTTGGAGATTACAGTTACGATTATTATTATTTTTTTTTCTTTTTCCTTTTTAAAACCTGAGATAGTACTAATCCCTCAGGCTATTATTGTTATTTATTTTGTTGTTAGAGGTAGATATGATTCTTCAGTTCTGCAAACAAAGCACAGAGACAATTTATAAACATCTGGAACAGCTTTTAACTCGTTAAGTTATTATTATTATTATTATTATTTTCGTCATCCTCTATTAGATTTGTCCAGTCTTCGCCACTCGTCAGCTCCCGGCAGCCTTGACTTGGTGCCCTGGAAAACCACCGCGTTGAAGCGTTGGATCATCAGCAATAGGCCCTGGAAGAGGAAGCTTGTTTCGCGAGTGTCACCAGTAGTTTATGACAGTCGGCATCTGGTATTATTATTATTTTCCAAGGGTACATTGCAGGATTGCACAAATTATTTATTATTATTGACAGAAGTAGCTGTTTGCAATTAGTCACAAAGTGAAGTGCAGTCAGATATGCAGATGTTTGAAAACTACCGGTAATAGAGAAATAGTGAGTTTTAAGGCATTGCTTGAACAAAGAAACAGAGTTCAAGCATCAGAGAAACATATATTCCATTCCTTAGGGCAGAGGATGAGAATGCATGAGAGCTCATGACTTTTTGCTTCGGGGGTCAGCCAAAGATCCATTCCCAACAATTGCAGGCTGCAGACGAGATATAAGGAGAGACTAGTGGTTGAGAGACTAGAGGTGCTTGTGGTAACTATTTTCTAGGTCAGACACATAAAAGTATTGATCTTCTGAATTCTGCAGGAAGCTAATGAAGTGGGGTTAAGAAGTTTGCATAAGAAGGCACACACAACACCACACGACCCTGGGAGTTTTGGATGTGTTGAAGTCTGTTTATGTGCTGCCATAAGGTCTTAACTGTGTCTTTATCTGAATATGACATGACTGATGAAACATGTATTTAGAACCAATAAAATGGCTGGGTTTAGCCTAGATAGCCATTAATCCTGCACTATGGGGCATGGAAATTAGTTTCACTTGTAGCCACCATCAATGGTAATGTAATGTAATGTACTTTTGTTTTACTGACAACAGTTAATGCGACTTTGTGAGCTACCTCTTGGGTGCTTTACAATGTCAATTATCAGTGCAAGTGCTAAGAGTTACAAAATAGAAGGAATGTCAGTTGTTTTTTGAAAACGTGAATACTTTGGCCTTCAGAATAGATGTTGGAAGATGTTCAGTGCAAGTGGGCCAGTGACCCAAAAGGCCCAGTCACTCATTTTAGTCTTAGTTGCAGCATGGTGCACTCTACAAGATGACTTGTGTGAAGGTAATCCAAGAAGGTAAGCGTGAACTTGATGCACTCTCTGACCCTGAGCAACTGAGCTGTTTTAGCATTGGTGTGGTGCAGTTGAAATTTCTTATTTGAATGGCCAAATGAGCAGCTGAATCGATGACCACTTGTGGAAAGCCAGCAAGACAGGGTTGTAGCAATTGTCTACAATACTCAAAATGATGTAGAAATTGTTGGATTAGATAATGACAAAGAAAATTGTGGTATCAAGCCAGAGGATCACAGTCTCACAAGAGATGGAAAGAAAATTTCAGGATTTGTAATAAATAAATTGACAATAACTTTACTGCACCATCTTGGTAACCTACATTTAATATCTTAATGAATAATATTAATATTTAAGGAACACATTTTATTAACATTGAATAATATTACAAAATATCAGATTGGATTATTCATGTACTGTTATCATTATGGGCTTCTTTCATCACTATTTGATAAATATTTCCTTAAGGATGTAGTTGTCCATGGACATGATACTAGAACATCCTATAAATATCAAACCCTAGGGGCACGAACCAGGAAAAAGGAATTCTCAATTAAATGCTCAGGTCCACCACTTTGGGACTCTCTTCCTCCCGATTTAATATTATATATATTGCACATGGCTCAATTTAAAGCTGAATTGAAACATTATCTGTTGAACACATAAAACGAATATGACTCGATTGATTGTAGGCCTACATGTTGTTTATGTTACAACTGTGAACATTATAATCTGTTTTGTTTTGACTTTTTTTTAAATTGTGTACTGCAATGTGCAATGTTTTGTTGTTATTTAGTTGAGTGGCTATGGTCTAGCCTTAACATTGTTATTTAAGTTTAATTTCTATAATCATACTGATAAAAAATCGTCTAGCCATATGTAACGTGGAAAAGGGGCAGCCCTGCAATACCGGATTACCTTATCCGTTATGACTGTCCTGTTGACAGCTTCAACATATTAACTTTGAAAATTACTGAGTTGATTATTTCCTGCAAGTCTCGTATTGTTGTTGAATCAATAAACGGCTGATTGATTGAACTTCAGTTTGATTAAACTAGCTGCTATGTAGTTAACTGGTTTCTTAATTTTTCTGTTTGTCTGTCTTTGATTTATTACATTTCTGAGATTGATTCTGAAATGTTTGATGTTGTAGAGCCTGAATATGAATTTGTGCGACATTTAAATGATGTTGACTCTTACGAAAATGAAACAGCTGTGTTTGAATGCGAGATGAATTACGATGATGTACCAGACTTACAGTGGCTTCATATAGACAGTGTATGTAGTTAAAATTGCTCTTAATCACATATGACTGTCTGTTGGACTGCACAGCATGCATGTCCCACCAAGGGCAAACTCAACCATATAACTCAGAAATCTCTTTCACATGAACTAGTGTAACCTCATTCTGACAGCTGTATGTCTCTTTTTTGGACCGTTACCAGTCATGCTTCATATTGCACTCTATCATCATCGGGTTTTTCATCACAATGTAGTAATATTATCAATTGCCTTATACTCCTTCTGTCTGATGCTGTGGAACTAAATATGGTCCTTGTTTTCTTAGCGCATTAAGTAACTCTGTTCATGATAAGTCGCCATTGCTCCTTAATCATATCTGTAAACATACTGCAAGGGTTGACTTCTGAGGGGTCAACATGCTGATGAAAAGACTGATGACCTCACATGCAGAGTGCGAGTCTGAACACTGGCCAACTGACCAGTACTTCGCTCCTCACTTCTGGATTGCCGTCTGACACCAGTTCCAACCAGGGCCGGCCCTAGCCCAAATGACGCCCCAGGCAAAGCATACATTTGGCGCCCTGGGGGTCAGAGGGCGCTCCATGGACCACCCTACGTCACAACTTTACGAGGAATCAGCCAGAACATTACGCTTAATTTGAGTCAACTGAGTTATTTATTATTTTTTTATTAGTACAGTCTTCTTCTTCTTGTGGTTCTCTGCCTCTTAGGCAGGTTCAAATGTCCAACGTCGCCACTCCTCTCTTTGTTGGGCCTCTTCTTTCAGCTTCCTGTAATTGTTTTTCATCATCCAATCCAGCATCATCTGTCTTGGTCTTCCTCTTGTCTTCCTCCCCTCCATTTTTCCTTCAATGACCGTTCTTAGTAGTGAGTCTCCTCTCAGCGTGTGTCCGATCTATTTCTTTTGCCTCTCTCTTATTGTGCATATAAGGACTCTTTTTTCTCCAATTATTCCCAACACTTCTTCATTTGCTATATGCTGATTTTTTCCATTCTTCTCCATGTCCACATTTCGAAAGCTTCCAGTCTTCTTATATCCACTTTTCTCATTGTCCATGTCTCTGACCCATACAGCACCACACTCTATACTACTGTCTTTATCATTATTGTCTTCAGATTCCTGTTTAGTTTTCCTCTCAGTAATTCTCTCCTGTTTGAAAACGTACAGTCTACCCTGGATAATTCGAATTTTTGGGGAATGGTAAAAAGGAAACACACTTTGAATTACCGAAAAATTATAATTATTTATTACAAAGAATTATTTGCTGAAGTAATCAGATATCTGTTTGCTTGTGGTTTTCTCCTCCAGGTTTCAATCTATCAAAACTGATAGGAGTCTTACTTGAAAACTTCTTTTTCTTGGTCTAATACTTGCAAAATTGCTTATAATTTCTCAATCATGCAATGTTTTGGGCTACATCTTTCTCAATAGACAGCATAGCTAGAGCAGTAAGTCCTTCCTGTATCATAAAGGCCCCAAGTAGGCCTATGTTTTTATTAGCTTCAACTTTGAGAAAATGAGAAGCTTCTTTCAGCAGTTGCCACACTCACTGGAATTAATGTTTATATTAACATTAATTCATCACGTAATTCATGTGGATCCAAGTAGCAACTGTCGCTGTCAGACAGTAGGATGTGAAAGTCTTGACAGTTTTCAGCAAATCTTCGCGAGATAATCTCTGCAATCCTTTAATGTCGTGCAAGAATGAAAAGTTGGCACTGTTCTGTCATGTCTCTATTCTCTTACAGCGCCTCTCTACTTCCTTTGGCTTGGTGGATCAGCCTCTGGATTGGCTTACATCTTTCTGAACTGACCGCTCAAACTATGTAGTCCTTGGTTCGTCCAGGTCTCTTTGGGTCCCTGCTCCTTTTTGGGTGCCCCAGGGTTCTGTCCTGGGCCCACTGCTATACCTTCTTTATACTGCTGATGTCTGCCCCTTGCTGGCGTCTCAGAGGCTTCTGCACCAACTATTTGCTGATGATGTGCAAGCCTACATCCACACCCATTCGGCGGATGCGGTGGCTACTGTAAGCCAGATGTGTCTGACTATGGATGTCCTCTCTTCTTGGATGGCCTCCAATCGGCTACTCTTAAATCCCTCTAAAACACAACTTATTTGGCTGGGTGGCCGTAGGCAACTTCAGGGTATCGACTTTTCCCAACTTACCTTACTCTTTCCTCACATAACCTTTTCCGTCACAGTTCGTGATCTGGGGCTTACTCTTGACTCTGAGCTTACTTTGTCTCAACATGTGAACCTGGTTGCACGAAGTTGTTATTATCAGCTTCGTCAGCTTCGAGTGGTCTCTCGCTCTCTCTCTCATGATGCGGTCATGGTCCTTGTTCACGCCTTTGTTACCAGTCGAATTGACAACTGCTGCTCCCTACTTGCTGGCCTTCCTCTTGGGGTTCTGGGGCGACTAGATCGAGTTCTACGCTCGGCTGCTCGTCTCATTGGACGACTTCCTAAGTTCTCTCCTGTCTCTGCATACATACGTGATGTGTTGCACTGGCTGCCTATCTCTCAGCGGATCTCATACCGCACTGCTGCTGTAGTTTCTCGCTGCGTTCTTGGCTGTGCTCCATCTTACTTGCGTGATCTTTGCCGCCCAGTGTCCGACATTGCAGCGCGTCGGGCACTTCGTTCTACGACGAGGGGTGAGCTCCTAGTTCCACGGGCATGCTTGGCTATTAAGCAGCGCCGTGCTTTTTCGGTTGTGGGACCTTCCACCTGGAATGACCTCCCGCTTAAGCTCCGCTCTTTACTTGTGAGCCAACCGGCAGAGTTCTACAAGTCCCTCAAGTCTTTTTTCTTTAGTCGTGGCTGGGCCGGGAGCGCTTCTGAGTAGCTTCTTGAAGAGGCGCTATATAAATGCTCTGAATGAATGAATGAATGAATGAATTTGGACAAAGCATTCTGCAATCAAATTAATGGCCGTATCATGACTATCATGGATTATGTTAAAATTTTCTTTGAGATAGTAAGTTTCAGGATCTTCAATACTATCATTCCTTGATTCAAATAAACTCTTCTTGTGACAAACTCTAATCTGTACTGCAGCTGGAAAAACTGCTTCAGCATCTACACTTTCTGCAAGCACTTATGCTATTATTTTTGCTTCTTCAAATCCTAAGCCTGTTTCTCTGTTACATTTTAAAAAGACTTGCGCTTCTTCGAGAAATCTTACAACAGATGGATAATTCCAATTTAGTCGGCAGATATCAGTATGTCAGAATCAGATAATTTACAGACGGTCAGGTCTATTACAGTCACTGACTACAGTCTATACGTTCCAGGGGTGCAAAAAACCAAGTTTTTTCAAAATGAAAAGTTGCTTTTTTTGTTTTTTGATTTTTTGTTTTAAGATTTTTTTATTTCGGATCATAAAACTAAAAAATGGCAAAATACCATTCAAATTAATCAGATGCATATAAATTAAATTAACTTGACCAGTAAAACCGTAGAATGTCATGTAATGAAAATAACGAAGACGATACAACAATTGCCAAGAGAGTTGAAGAGATGCCATTTATGGCAATTATAATTTCTAAATTTGTAAAAAAAACAAAAAAACAAGCCTTTAACAGCCCTGATACGTTCCCGATGCAGACCAGCGTCAAATAATTGAATTTTATTGGTTAAAATAAAAAAAATTTTGGCAACCTTATGATCATCATCTTGTGCTTATGACTTACCTTGGTAACTTTTTCATTTCTTTTAAAGCAGTAATCTTTGCCCAAAATTTCAATCGGAAATGAACAATTTACCCCTAGGATTCGCCTTCGGAAGATTCGCTCCCCATATTTCACCCCTGGAAGTTTTGCCTCCGGAAACTCTGTCCCCTGGCACTATAGAAATGAAGCAAGCTCCACACATTTGTTGAATTGTAAAAGAAGTTTAGTGTGACATTTATTGTCTACTAGGATTTTTTTACCCGGCTTCGCCCAGGTTTGCCCCAGGCGTAATTTTAACGGCTGCAAATGAAGGCTACTTACTTACTTACTTACTATATTTGCTGACGGACTTCAAATATTTAAAATGTACATATATCTGAATATGGAAAAGATATTTAGAGGTGAAAATAGTTGCTTTGCCCATGTACTATACGGGTTATCTCTACCTTATATAGGCGTATTATTTGTTCCCCGGGCTAAATATTTATAATAGACGAAGTTCGGCCGCATTTCGAATTTTAAAATGCCCGTATATCGGCACTTAAAGTAAATTGCGAGCTTGAAATAGCCGTGTTCTACCTTATAATATAGGCTCATTATTTGTTCCCCGGGCTGAATATAATAGACGAAGATCAGCCATTCTTCTATTACCTCGTTGAGCTCGTTCTCTTATTCTCGAGTTTTGGTGTTCCACCAAGCGCTCGAAATCTTTCGAGGCGAAGTTGAAGTGCACCTGATTTGCATATTTAGGCCCGCGTGACGTCAGACAAATGGCCGCCGTTATTGATATTACGTCGTACAATTGAATCATTTCAAAATTTTAAATGTTCATATATCGGCATTTAAAGTAAACTGCGAGCTGAAAATGGTTGCGTCGACCTGCAAATTGTTATTAAAACGTTTTGTAAAATTTTTAATAATGCTAGACCATAACGTTTCAGAGCCTTTAGCTTGGTCATGGAAGGACAGATTTTTCAGCTTTGCTTTATATATGAGATAATGCAAAGTCATTGCAGTTGCCTAGAATTCAAAGTTGTAGGCAATACCTTGTAAATAGGCCCTATTCAAGATTGTTGGCATCATCCACAATCGTCTTTATCCTCTTCAAAATAACCTCATACTTTTTGTTTCTTGCTGCTATCTGACCTCCTGCAGTCAACTGCACAATACAATAATTTATGCAAACCTTGTTACCTTCTCAAGCAATGAACCGGTTAATGTTAGGAGTGGCAGTGCCACAACTTTCCTGATAGCTTCATTGCAGCCCTTCAATGTTGTTGTTGGTTCAATGCTGATCCTGACGTGTTCATTTGTAAATGTTCCACGCTTCAACAGATTAGATTGGAACACGTCGTCCTCAATGCCGCCATCATCCGCCGCTGCTGCCGCCAACCACTAAGCCCTCAAGTCACAACCAGTCGCTAGGCTATCAACTGCTACCTAGTCCCCACCGCCGCTGCCCCTAAGCCCTCAAGTCACAACCAGTTGCTAGGCTATCAACTGCTATTGACTTTGTTCACTTAGTACAGTGCTGTCCAACCTTTTTGACACCGCGGGCCACCGAAGAAGTAATTTTTGAAGCCGAGGGCCGCATCAGTCAACTCAAAAGCAGCGACTAAAATTTATTGAAAATTATTAACTGTATTATAATTAGGCCTAATTATGGAGTTATCATAATGAATGCGTCTTGGGAACTTGATTTTGTGGACACATTGTAAAATGATAAGTCAAGTTACGAACGAATAGCTATGCAAGTAGGCCAGTGACTGCCTTTTACTTCATTTTAACAGAAATTGCAAATATTTAGAGAGCTGTGACGGGCCACTTAGAATCTGCCGGCGGGCCGCATGCGGCCCGCGGGCCGCGGGTTGGACAGCACTGACTTAGTATATCAACAGCAGGACAGAAGCAGAACTTGCTTACAAGATCCATGTCAAAGAGTAACAGACTAACAGTCTAACAATTTTCAGTCAATATCAGATCACCAGTTATTTACTTATGACCTTGCTGCCTACCTACTTACTACTTTATAGCTATCATCATCATCATCAGGATCCATGGGCCGAAGGCCCGTAGGTGTCCAACGCTTGCATCAGCTCCATGGGCCGAGGCCCTTTTGGAATCCAATGCTTGCATTGGATTTCATTCGTATTTTTTCTTTACGAACGGAGTATCTGCACCCATCCGTTTGACCTTCGCGCTTCTCCCTTAAAGAGAGTTCCCGGCTAAGCTATACTTGCTACCAAATTCAGATTCAGTCATGTTACCTGACGTGACGGAATCGATGCAAACGTCTCATTGAAAATACACTGGTTTAAATGTCTTAAAACAGCGTCAGGCCTATAACTACGGATGAAGTCAGGCAATTTGATATGTTTGTGAAATTCAAAAAATAGGCGGCCATTTATGCTCCTGAGAGAAAACCGGCGTTTGGGCCTATATTCTGGCAAACTGCGCTGCTGTTGAGAGGTTTCACAGTCATTGGTCTGTCCCCATCAGCATGCCTCCATGGAGTGGAGTCCATATAGGACCTGCATTCCCACATTGGACCCACATAGAGCCCATATGGGTCCTATCCAATGTCCGTGGAAATTACGGCACAGTCAGTACAGAATGTACAGTATGCAGTAAAATGCATTACATTGTTAGGTAACTATATAATTGACATACCTGATTACCCGAGAAGTCGATATCAAGTCGATAAGTCAGTTGACAAGTCTAAATGACTTAGTTGGTTGATATGCGTGTGACTTAGTGGGTTGAGTCGCTAAGTCAGTCACTAACTCTCCAAGTCAGTTGCAAACTCATTAGTTAGCAACTCCGGGTCTATCGCCTTGCGTTGCAAAGTGGAAAAATCTGCGACCGAAGAAGGAAGATCCTGAAATGCAAAGATCGTTGAGGTAAAGGAGCACAACCTGCCAGGCAATTACGCATCAGCATCAAGATCTTAAACTCTGAGTGGCGAAGTTGACTTGTTGGACCAGGCTAGTTGATAACTGTGGGGTATTGAATTTTCAAGCAAATGTAATCAGTGGTTATTATCGACATGTATATTAAAATTGCCTGTAATCAGAAATTTCATAAAAGGTGTAGCAACAGTAGTGGAGAGGAGGATGGTGAATTCTTTCAAGAAAACAGATGGACGAATTGACTACGAGGAGGAGGAAGGACAGTGGTATGCAGTGAAGATTCAGATTTATTTCAGGAAGTGTAAGAGTTATTGATTTGCATCCAAGGGAGTGAAAACAGTAACCAGGTGAATCAGGAATAGTGGCAGGTTTTCTGGTGAGGAAGGCAATGCCCCATCATTAAATGTGAAGCATCAGCTTATTCACTAGCACTGCATCACATCAAAGGGGTTGTCCAGAGATCAATTTCCAGTTAAGATCAAAGTCTGCCATCTGCAAGCAGGAAATTTCGGATTTGGTGATGGGGTATGGGTAGAGTTTGAAGTCTTATCATCTGTCAATCACAGAGGCTCTATGTCCAGTTGGCCAGCTACCAATGAATGCCTGCTCTTCAAAGATCTATGGGCAACACAGCTTATTTCACCTGCAAGTGGCTACTGGAAGGTTAGGTAACTATGTGTATCCTAGGTGGCACACAACATTACCTGTCATTGTTCCTCGTACTCGATGCCATGCAGTCTTGGAATGTAGTGGCAACTACTATTCTGGATAGGAATCTGTTGGTGAGGCTTCATGTGTCGGATCCTGCCAGTGGTGACTTTTCTAGTTGTCTGAGTATCATTGCTTATTGATAACTTTTGCTTTTATAACAGCAAAAACTATGAACTTTAATATCACTCAGACTAGTGTGAAAATGTTCCCGCGACTTCGCTTTTGTGGGCGCTGTAGAAGTTTCGAGTTTACGATTACGATTACCTCTGATTAGTGTATTTTGTAGGGTGCTATGCAAAGTTCTGATTACAATTATTTTTTGGCTATGATGCAGGTTTCCTCATTTCCTGATTCTTTCTTTGCATACGCATCTCAAATTTAGATATCTTGAAGAGCAGTACATCAATTTATTAAATAAAAAAATTACAGGAAGGGACTAGACCTGGGAGTCACTTTGGTCCGCCAATCTGACCCCACTTGACCCTAAAGTGACTTGAGGTCGACTTGAAGTCGACAACTTGGAGTCAAAACGACTTGACCCGACTTGGCAGAAAAACAACCAACTTCCGACTTAAAGTCGACTTCTGTCATGGTAATAACGATTACGTACGGCTAATAATACAAAAATGTCATGCCAATTTGCCTGGCAGCATTAATTTCTTATACTAATGAGTAATGAGATCTCAACACCTGATTAATAAAATTGTTTATTAGGACTATTTTAAGCTGTTTGTGTCTGTGCTTGAACAGTTTTGTAATGCTCTAATGGGTTAACAGAAGAATCTGCAGGGGACCGCGGACTGGTGGCACTGAATGGAGTGTTATAATGACACATTTTAATTCTGTTGTCATAATTATTTGGCCACTAACGTCATTCAAATAGCAATGCACGCGTATCATCCCACAGTACTACCACTCCACGACAATAAAGTCGATCATTGTCCAATACAACAGTTTTTCCGTCTGCAAACGACTAATGCAGTGCACTAAAGTAGCGCAAAACGATCGATTGATTAGTACGAGATCCAGATTTCTTTGCGTCGAATTCACTGACGACTAAAAGTTCATTGATTTGTGCGCGTTCAGCTCTTGATAAGGCAGACGTGCTAACATTTTTATTAACACTTCGAGTTGCCAGTTTTATGAAACGTACGTGTGACGCTTTAACATATAATAACTCATGATATAGATACATCGACACCGATAAAAAATAAGTAGACCTAAGTAACTGCTTAGCCCAACCGCCGGAACCGGCTTTGATAATACAAATAATATCGTAGTACCGTTCTGCGTTTTTGAATATCTCTTCTTAGTAAGTTCTTACTCTTTCAAATGATATGAAAATCAACATTTATCTTCAACACTTCAATTCAATGTACATGCATCGTCAACATAAATCAACTATATTTCTTAACACTTCACTCTCAATATACAGCTCTATCTACTGTATTAAGACAACTGCATTATTCAAATCGACTGTAATCAGCAATTTCTAACCTTTCCCGCGCTAGTAGCACGTGCTCAGTACAAGCTATATTCATTCAGTTAATGTTCACATAAGACAAGCGGCGCTGACCGCCCGCTCAACTAGATCATGTTTATATATACATAGGCCTACAGGTGTATTACCATGACACAACCCTAACACACTATAGGTGTTAAAAACGCTTGTTCACACTAAAAACTGCTTAAACGCCGCCGTGGCCTCACGATCATTAGTGTGGCGCGATAAATTTAGATTTGTTTGTGGCCCAAGTCGATTTAAGTCGACTTCTGTAGAAAACAACTTGAGGTTACTTTTCAGTACAAATTCGACTTGGGAGTCAGTTGCGCTAAGCAGAAACGACTCGACTCGACTTGGGATGCCCAAGTCGACTGGGGTCGACTTATTGGGGTCGACTCCCAGGTCTAGAAGGGACCTTGCCTGAATACATAGAGTTTGCATGCCACTTTTACTGCTTGCACTTAGTAATAAAAGCTTATTTGTTAGCGAGATGGCTTTTAGTGCATTATAATTTGTAGTGAGTGCGATCAGCCAGTGCACAAACTTTGCCAAGTACAGTGCATATTGTCTTATTTATTTGTGAAACTGTCAAATGGTATATTGTAGATGAGCAGCAAAGTTGAGTTGACTGGCTGCAGTTGTCAATCTCGAAATGAGGAAGGTCAATGAATTGTAGACAAGAGAGAATATAATTCACTTGTCCTGAACGTTGGTTTTCATTCTGTGTTTTAATATAGTTCTTATCTTCCTTTCAGCTATTGAACATGAGGGGTTCTAAATTCCAGTACTTGAAGGATGGTTTCAAGCATCAGCTGAAGGTGATAAATGTTTCACTTCAAGATGAGGGACTCTACTCATGCACTATCCAGAACAAAGTCAGCATTGCTAAACTCTATGTGGCACGTAAGTGCACTCCATTAACTATGTACTTGTAGAGATGGGAATCACATTGGATTATTTTGTTTCAAACTTGAACCTTGTTTTTTTAAATGACCAAGCTTTAACTGTATATAGGTTAAATGTTAAACTACTGAACCTAAACTGAACTAAACCTGGATACTGGTTAACACTTTATATGTGTGTGTATTTATCTATCTATCTATCTGTTTGTCTCTGCCTGTGCACTTTGATGCAAAGCCGTGTCCAATAAAACTTTGGGTGAGTCCTCCATAAGTTGGTTTCATCAGGTGGTACCTGGTCTGCCTCTACATATTCAACCACAATGGTCACATTCTGCCCCTGTCCAGGGACTATTCCGAAAAGGGTTTTGTTGCTTCAGTCAAGTCATCTCACCTCACTAACCCTCTGCATTTGGCATTCGACTCAGGCATCAGAGGTGAGTGGAGAACCGTGCCCGTCCGAGCTGAGATTATAGGACTTTGTTAAAGATAGACATAGACACCCACGTGCATATGGAAGGTCAGCTTGTTGGGGAGAAATGCTCCTGCTGTGCCACATATCTCGTCCTGGAAGATCGGTGGGGTACATCTATGATTACCGGGGATAGCAGTGTACTCGTATTTACAGATCTACTCAGCTCCAACACCACTGTGACTGAGTCTGCACAGGAGTTTGCCATCAACTCTGACACTGCATACAAAATCTACAGGAGGCTGATGGTCCTTGCTACAGAGCCATCTCTATTCTTAGAATATCCCACTTCAAGGTCTACACTTATTTTTAAGTGATGGTTTAGACAGCATAGGACATTATGGGCAACTTACACCATAAGATTCGGGGGTACCTTGGGCAACATGGTGAAACAAACATGCACGAATAGAGCCTGAACGGCCTAGGTGGTGTGGGCAACTGGGAGTGCAATATCCCGAAACCCACTGCAGAGTTGTTTGCTGCGATGATCCGACACCACATTGACTTTGTATCGCAGGATTACCACAGCCGCGACACTTCTAAACAGCAGCCGAGACAGTGACTGGCAGACTTTTCCATTAACCGCTATGCGGTTCCTTTGCATCACCTTACACACAACCAATGAGGTTGTCAAATTACACAGTGGGTAACGCTATTCAGTGATAGCATCAGTGCAGTTGATATTTCCAGCAGGCAGTTTGATTATGCTAAGGTGATTATGTCCCAGAAGAAACGAATTTCCAAATTGAAGCCAAAAGAGAGGCGTTGGTCAGTGGTGATAGAAAAAACTATAGCAACCATGTCTTTGTACCCGATGCTTGCCATCCTGACAATTCGGCTGAGACAACACCACAAACCTTTCGCCTACAGAAATCGGGGAGCTCGAAATATTTTCAGCCAAAGCGGTAAAGCATGAAGCCATCTGTGTACTGGCCAACAGCATGCTCAACACCGTTCACAGCCACATTTTGAAGGCACTGGAAGACACCATGATCACCAATGCTGAGTCTTGATGAGGTTGAAAAATACTGTGCAATGAAGGTTGAGATCCAACACAAGTTTTTAGGGGTGACTGGAACTCCCAAACAAAAAACCAATTGATCAAACGAGGCTGCCAGCAAGCCCGCATTGAGTTCATAAAGCAACTGGGCTCCTCAGAATCTCCATCACCTTAAACTGTACATGCTGGACTGATTCGTTGCCTGTTGTAATCTCCCAAACACCCTCTGTGCCGCCACTTTACGACTAGCTTTGAAGAGACTTTGAGAAGAGTCAAACATAGAATGGCCACAAATAAACATCAATATAACGATAGCATACAATAAACAGCAAAGGCTTATTCATGACCCTAACAGCTTTCCCTATACATATGTTCACTTCTACGTGCTTACGAAAAGCTTGCTTCCATCTTCAACATTTCGATTTGGGCATAGGGAGAAATTTCCTATAAGTGAAACCTTTGCTTGGTCGGCTGCATTGGCTTCCTGTAAAATTCAGAATATGATTTGAACTGGTCAGCCTTATACCTAAAAACCCTTCATGCCTTATACCTATGTAGCCTTCACAGTGAGCACTCCTACTTGCCTTCAACCCACTACTATCTCCTTACCGTCCTCCACACAGTCGGCGATATTCGGGTATAGGCTTTTTGGTTAAGCCTCAATGTAGCACTGTTATGGGCTCTCGTGCATTTTATGTTGCTGTTCCTAAGGAATGGAACTGACTACCAATCAATCAATCAATCAATCAATCAATTTCGTTTGATCATTATGAGGAGGGGTCGTAAGGGCATCTTCGTCCCTCAGGTTATTCCCGAAGCCGAGAGAGTAGATTCCTCAGGTCGCAACTTGTTACAGGTAACAGCTAGGAAAGTAGGAAAAATTGTCTAAGTAGGAAAAATTGTCTAAGCTCTGACAGTTAGTTATTAAATGGGTTGAGATAGCAAATATTATCTCTGCTCTAACATTTAGTTACAAAAGAAGAATTAGGCTAGTGGCAATGTTAGTTAGGACGACAAACGAGGTAGCTAATATGGTATAAACCGGAGATAATGTATTTAGTAGATATTTGTAAATAATACACGTGATATGAAATTGCGATCGTCTTTGGTTGGGAGGAGGAAACCGTGTGGCCTCGGTCTTAGCTCATAACGGAGGTGGGGGCGGCTTGGAGGAAAGAGTCCACGCAGAACATGGCTTTCATTAGCGTTAATAGCCGCGAATAATCGGCCATCAGCTGAATCCGCCAGCTCCGCAGCGGTGGGAGCGTCAGGGCCAATAAGGCCTCTGCGCTTCATCCTGGCTATCTGCTGTTCTATTCTTCCTCTGTCTTCGGCGGTTGCATAGCCCCACCATGCCGGGGAGGCATACATGAGTTGTGCTATGGTTATCATCTTGGCAACAACATGCAGTGATGGTGGGCAGAGGCCATGCGATCGCAAGACCCCCAGGGCATACATGGACGACGAAGATGCCGCTATTACTGAGTCCATGTGGGAGGTCATTCTTAGGTCAGAGCGGAGGGTAATTCCCAAGACCTTGATTGAATCTACTCTCTCGGCTTCGGGAATGACCTGGGGGACGAAGATGCCCTTACGACCCCTCCTCATAATGACCATCTCTCGTGTCTTTGATTTGTTGAGTCGGAGATTGTTCATTCTTGCCCAAGTTGAGATGTTTTCATATTCACCGATTGCTGTTTGCAAATGGGAGGAACCAATTAACAAATAAGTGTCATCGGCATATTTGTTGAGAAAGTTGGCGCTGTTGCGGGTTTTAAGATCCGACGCCCCCACTACGTACGAAGACGGACCCAGACCAGAGCCCTGCACAATACTAGCGTTAATCTCAGCGGGGTCTGAGACCACTCCAGCAAAGCGTGTGACATGGCTTCTGTTGTCAAAGTAGGTGACGACCCAATTATAAATGTTATCAGGAACTTCTAAGGCTGCTAGCTTCATGGCAAGCATAGCGTGGCGGAGCGTGTCGAACGCTTTGGAAAAGTCAGTCGAGATGAGTAGAACATAGTCATTGGTTAGCAGGAGTGTTGTGATTCTTTGCAATAGTGCGATTATGGCCGCGGTCGTGGAACCCGTCGGCCAAGAGCGTACTGGTCCGTCAACGTGTCTTTAAAAGGTGGCCGAGCGAAAGCTGGGTACATGTATTTATGGACGATGAGGCGCTCCATCACTCTTGACAAAATTGGGACGACAGAGATTGGTCTGTAGTCTGACGGTGTAGAAGGAGTAGGTACTTTAGGAATTGGTTTGATCGTGGCCATTTTCCATTGCGTTGGAACATGGCATGACTTCACTGATAGGTTGAAGAGATATGCCAATACCTCTGAAATGGCCGGCGCCAAAAGGCGTAGCAGCCAGGCAGGTAGAGCGTCCAAACCTTCAGCCGTGTGGTGCAGGCGCTGAAGGGAGAAGAAGACTTCCATTTCAGAGAAAGTAGTGGCGCAGTCGTCCACTGTAAGTTTCAGTGCTGGTTTCACATATTCATGGTCCGTTGAGATAGAAGCATAATGTGTGTTCAAGTCTGAAGCAGAGACATTGGCATCTGCTGCTGAGTCGCATGTTCTTCCTGTCAGTTGTTTGATCTTTTTCTATAATGATCTAGTTCCATTGCGCGAATCTACGTGGAGTAGTTCCTTTTTGTTATTTTGGGAGATCATTTTGCCTATCCGAGAGGCCACTGCTGATGCTTCCTCAAGTCTCCCCGATCGCAAAAGTCTGTTCTTCCTCCTCAGCAAAGACTTTATCTCCGGTGTCATGAATGGAGGATCAGTTGTTGTTAATGTAACTTCGCGCAGAGGGTAGAATGTGTCCATTAAGTCATTTATAATTTGGTAGAACGTGTCCCATGCCAGTTTTGTCCCATACCAATGTTTATTCAATGCTCTAACTTTTTTCTTCCTCTAAGAAATGCCTCAAAACTTACTATTTCTCATTAGCTTTCAAACATTTAGATAACTAACAGCTCTATCTATACCTGGCAACTGACTACCTGCTTCTCAGATTTGCGTTTCTTTGTGACCTTACACGTGTTATAAACATTTTGTAATAATAATAATAATCAGCTGAATAATAATTTTGAAATGGCCCTTTGCTGAGATGGTGGCATGTTTTCTATCTGTGTCTTATTTTATTAAAACTCTACATGTTTCAGCGATTTTTGCTTTTGCATCCACACGTATTTCTAAGTCTCACTCATCCTGAACTCATTTTTGTCGTATTGTTTGCATAGTTAGTCATGGTTCATGATTGGCCTTGTGGCCCACTGATCCGCTCTGGCATTATTGCCTGGTGACGTGCAGGGCTGATTCATCATCTCTATCATGTCCTCTCTCAGACACCCAATAAGGCCATTAGCACCTGCAGTCTGTGTCATGCTGCCAGACAGTTACATCTTGGCAGCAGCTTAGTCCACAGGCATGGACCTAGGAACAACTCTTGCCCCAGTTCAAATAGGTCGCCGTCAACTCTATTCCCTTAGCAACTGCATGCAAATCACCTGCTGCTTTATGTTCCAGTCAGGATTCAGGCACTCCTCCACATCCTATTTCCCAAATCACCCAGCCCTCCTATAACCACAGCCTAATCAAGCATATTCCTAGTTAGTGGTCAACTTCATTGAATTCTTTTAGCATGATGTTTCAATCTTTACAGTAGGCTGACCAGATATTGGAAACTAAAAACCGGGACACTTCAATCACGAAATAAATTTGTCATGTTGTCAATAATTAATATAATGTAACTTGCACAAATATCTATTTTATGCTTATTATATTGGTATAAGACTATAAGTCTAAGTGAAAAGTTTTATTCAAAACATGCTTTAAAATTTTAAATTAAATTCTAAATTTATCAAATCAGTCATTCATATTTGGTGCTTGAATGTATGCTTGATGAAGAACTTGCTCTTGCACTCAGAGCGACCTTGTGTTTCTTAGTGGCAATGGGGTTATTGATGTCTGACCTGCCGCCGTGAGCAGCCGAAATAGTTGATTTACAGATATTGCAGAATGCAGTAGCCTACTACCATCAGTCTCAATGCTGGACAAGAATGAAAACTCGGCCTAAAGATCGTCGTTAAAAGAACACTTTCGTTTTGACATTTTATAATTTTATTTTAGTAATTTAGTTTCAAATTATTATTTATGAAAATGTGTTTTATCAGAATATTATCACTACGACAATATGACGTTTAGAACCGGAAGAGGTATTATGCATGGTAATAAATAAAAGTGAGATTAAAAATGAATTTACTCGCCAGATGCCAGTAGTAAAATCAAGGCGACGTTGATAAAGTAAGTAAGTATATCCTTTATTTGATCACATGACAAACGCACATGAAATACATTATATATAAGATTGGAAAGTCAGGTAAGTTTTTAAAAACTGGGACATATTTAGAGTTTGGCCTACCTTTCCCGGCAGCCGGGACAGCTAGCAGAAAATCGGGACTGTCCCGGGAAAACCGGGACGTCTGGTCAGCCTACTTTACAGCCAACATCCTTGCCTCAGCCATATGGTTCTTTGGCTCAGTCAACATTTGAACTCACCACACAACTGCAGCTGACATCCTAGATACAGTGATGTAGTCAATTCCACCTAAGCTGAGTCCAAGTCCAGAGGTGCTGAAGTCTGAGTTGAGTCCAATTCGTCCAACACTCAAGTCCAAGGGCGAGTCACTAAAGATCGAGACCAAGTTGGAGTCCATCAACATTAAAATACAATGAAACATGCTATTCAATGGCATAACAAAAATTACAGCACTATTTATGCAGAAAGAAAATTGTTAATGTAATTTGTCCAAATTACACTTTAAAAACACTAAATTACATACAGTTTTGTTTGATAATCTGGCACAATAAGTGTGCATAAAAATTCACCCACTTGTTTAGCACATGTTCAACAAGTGCACTCATTGCAGTAACAGCTAAAACTGTAACTTTCACTAAGTGTAGTTGTGGCAATAAGGTTGCCTTTTCCGCAAAGAAATCCACGCAAGGCAACTGGACTTGAACTGTCGCAGAACTTTAGACATTTCTGAAATTCTTCAACTTCATGCTGTTTAAGTGGATCAGAAGTAAAGGTACTTTGATTATAATTATCAAATAACCATCTCTTAGGCAGGATGTTGTCGTTTCATGTAGATATTTAATGCATTCATTGTTTTAGAAGAATAACCTATTTTGGGTGTGTAAGTAAGCAGTTCAAGCCTACAAGTCATATTTATGTCGTGAGATTAAAATCGTGACTTGGAAATTGATTCTATGAGACAAATTCGAGTCCAGTGGCTTTGAGTTTGAGTCCAAGTTCAAGTCGTGACAGCCCAAGCTCGAGTCTGAGTTCTTAGAAAAATCGGCCTAGAGTCAGACAAGAATCCTTGGCCAGACTCAAGTACTACGTCACTGCCTAGATAAGCACATTAAAACATGAGGCTAAGAGGTTTGCAGCATACCCATCTGTGCCATTTTATTAATCCGACACATTCTGCTGCTGATTGGCTGCCTTTAAAAAGGCGGCACTCTTGCGTACCATCTCACATTAAGGAGAAGGTGTTAGAAAGTTTGTAGACTTCTGTCGTGTGCTAATCACCTACCCTTGAACTGGTATCCGAAATTTGTTCTTTTGGGTAATTGCAACACTGCATAGCCGACAGGATCTTGCTCACACACGTTATCGTACCTGAGATGTAGGACGTGATGGGCGCCTTGCATGGCTGCCATATAGTTAAATTTGGCTCCTGTAATATCTTGTGATCATCCATTCATACTGAATTGTAATCATACTGCGTAATTGTCAGTTTGAAAATATTAAACGAAAATTATTATTATTATTATTATTATTAATTATAATTATTTGCTGACGTAAGAAGACAAAACGATACAAAATTTTGTATCCAGTTTGGCATTTAGACAAATATTTCAAATTATGACAAAACTCATGTTTCTATAGTCTTCATCCAATTTCTTCTTATTACTCTGGAAATGTTTATATTTATATGAGATCGGACTTGCAGTTTTGAACTATCATGAGTTCTAAAGTGTTCAAGCCTCTTTCTTTACTCATTTGTAGCAAATCTTGCAACACCAAATTCTCACTCCATTGGTGCTGATGTTACAGGAACAACATAATGTTTCAGATGCAGCTGGAAAACTCTGAGAAATCTCATTTTATTTCCTTACTGGAAGCTAAGAATGTTATTGCCAAAACAGGCACTTTCCAATTAATTTTACTTTACTGATGGATTCGTTTATGCAGACCCTACTAAACATTTTCATGTCAAAACTAAAGGCATTTGTCCCTTGAAAGGTATCATAAAAAAACTAAAAACTCAAAATATTGGTTGATGTTTATTAGTTACATGAAAGCATCCAGGAAAAAGTCAGTAGGGAAATATGTAGGCAAAGTACCCGGTAATTATGAAGCTAATTATGAAATTTTAATTAGAATTAGACAACGTTTAATTCGAATTAGAATTAGCTAAATTTTGGTTAATTGATTTTAACTAGAATTAGCTACCAAGCTAATTAATTAGCTAATTAATTGGTTTCTAATTGATTAGTTACCAATCATTGTGTCCCGCATCAGGTTCAGAGCTGGCAGTTGGGGCTTACGAATGCGAGTGGCTAGGCCCTACGACGACCTTAAAACGGCCCTGCATGAATCATCTTTGTCTGAGATCATTCTAAACTTGCTATTCTAATCTGTGGTGTAGTACAGGTCTCTACAAGTATATGTCACCTCGGCCGAGAGAATGGACCACTTGTCGGAGATGGACTTATTAAGTTTCCATGAGCTTATACCGTCAGAAAATCATGGTAAAAATTTCAGAACGTTTGACCCTAAATTTATGCACTTTTAAAGAAAATATAAAATATCATTTGGTTAGAAATCACCTATAAATATTGAAACTGTCTCTACCCGATGCTTTAATACCAGATTTCTGGCCTTAATGCATCATGTGGAGTATAGGTTGCTATACAGCGATTATTAGCTTCAGATGCAGTAATTAGACGCAGAAATCAATAATCACGGTGTTACGAAAAAGACAAAATTTTTCCAGCTGATCTAGAAAGCGACAAGTGGTCCAGAAGGGACCACTCAGCCGAGGTCACTTACATGGTCCTTTTCCATAGCCTTCATTAAGGAGACAGTGTCAGAACGTTTTCAGACTTGTGTCATGTGCTAACTCCACATACCCTCTTGAAAAGGCTTTCCAAAATTTTTTCTTTCAGGTAATGTGATGGGGTACAGCCAACAGAATCTTGCCCACATACATTATCTTACCTTATCGTCACTTCATCTTATTGTCCTTCATGAATCGTAGAATAGAATAGAATATTCTTTATTGTAGGGCTAATGCAAACTAATGTTGCACCTTTTTGAACCAGGAAGTCGAGATGCAATTTTCTCATAAAAAAACCTCACGAGTTACGATCATATGGGCGCAGCCGTGCAAGTCATGCCACCGAGTAATTTTTGTGTGTTTAAATGTCGTTATTAAAGATTTGTGTTAGGTACAAATATCTCTGAAATTTATCGAGCTCCCCTTCAAGATAACCACTCAGAGGTGCTCCCTACCCAGGCCCACTCAAAAAGGAAAGTCTTAAGTAGTTTTTAAAAGGAGACAGAGAGGTCTCGCGGGAAAGAACGCAGGTCAGAGGGAGGCTATTCAAATAGAAGGACCCACTTCTTTTACTACTGCAGCTCTGAAGTGGTACACTTCTCTTACCACTCCTCTGTAGGGGTAAGAGAAGTGAGAGAACAGGATACAAGTAAGAGAACAGAATGCAAGTAGAGACTCCACATCGGCTGTTAAAAGGATGTAGAGAAGGAGTCCAAGAACAGAGCCCTGGGGCAGACCAAAAGGAGCAGAACTTCAATGCAAGCGAGATGAGTGAAAAATGGTAGAGGTAGGGCACTCCGAAAGATAGGAAGTGATCCATAGGAGTGGTAATTGTTTCAGTTGCATAACATGTAAATGTACAGCGCAGTGCGTTTGTCAGGCGCTTAATTAAAGAAAAGATATTATTATTATTATTAATTGCTAAATATTACATTCAAGATCATGGTTAATTTGCAACATTGATTTCTGCGATGTTGTGAAATTGTGACAGATTTTATGAAATAGTTTAAAAACACATGCAGATTCTGTCAATAAGATCAAGCAGTCTTCTTATTTGATGATCATGATTTTGATTTAAAGGAGTATTTTAAATTACTCCTCACAGCTTTCAACAATGGTTTCTGTCCTAAAACAAAGTTGTAGAACTCCGCACATGTCATTCTATAAATTGTTTTCACAAGCAATTCAGGTTCGACAAGTTCAACACACATTCTGTTACACTGGTCAGTCCATGTATGTTCTTCATTATAGAAAAGAGTCTCAACATGTAGGTTCTTCATTATAGAAAAGAGTCTCAACTGGAGCATTGCTCAGTGGCACCGAATACATAAGCTCAATAAGTTTTTGCATGTTTGAACAGTTCGTTGATTTAAAAAATTCAACCCATTTATGATCTGCACCTTTGTCTGGCATGACTATAAGCTTCGGCAAAACTGCTCAAAGTTAAGTAAACTCAATGTCAAGCTCATCTCCATCACCAATCAAAGAACAATTAGCCTTCCGGCTGGTGCGCCAACGATGGAGGAGCGAGTCGGGGCCGCGGAGGATCGCCTACTCCAGGCGGTCGTGTGGAATGAAGAGCACGTACTGCGTCACCTTTTCCCGCCTACAGTCCATCGCCGCTACAGCCTCCGCCCTCGTGCCCATGAATTCGAACTACCACGCAAAGATGACAAGAATTTTATATCAAGAATCCTTTATAAGCGAATTTCTCTGTGACGCCATAAGCCAACTCTCTGTTTACTTTAAATAATTTTAATTTTCATTCTAGTTTGTAACTGTGAGCTTGGGTGTGGTGTGTCATCCTTGAGTTTGAATTTATAATAAAACGAATATATGTATATATAGTAGTTAGTACGGGTATTGTGTTTTAAGCCACAACATTTTGTTTGTTTGGTCACAAATTTGAAAGTCGGGACATTTGGCTGTCCCGTTGACACGGGACATTTGCCTCGAAATCGGGACAGTCCTGACAAAGTGGGGACGGGTGGCAACCCTAATGCAAACCATTTTTTGGCTAAATCTTTGTCTAAGAGCATTCTAGACTTGCTATTTGAAGCTGTGGTGTGCCACTTATATACGATATACTATACTATCGTATACTATATATTTATATATAATATTCTTTATTAATTGAAACTGATAATTACTCAGGATGATTACAATTCAGTATGAACGGATGATCACAAGTTATTACAGGAGTCGAATTTAACTGTATTCAGCAGCCATGCAAGGCGCCCATCACGTCCTACATCTCATTTTACCAATGCGCCATCTCGCAAATGATAGGCTGAGTGGACCTTTGGGAGGGTGCGGGAAGCGATCCCACTTCCTACTGCTCTTCACGCCAGTGATGTTACCACTACACTACTGTTCTATAGCTTTACTATCATGACAAGTGTTGACATTAAAACCTCAATAAATCATCTACCTACTGCAATTATTGCACTGGTGTTCCTATGGAAAAAAGTCTAGTTGAAATCCTGTCTCACATTTTACAATGTATTGAATGTTGTACGGACACAAAGCCGAGGAAGACAAAAGAAAGACCTGGATGGACAATATAAGGAAGGATCTGAGGGCACAAAACATGGATATGAGGGATGCCATTGATAAAATGAGAGACAGAATGATTTAGGAGACGTCATGTTGATGCCTCATCGTTGGCGCACGCCTGACGGAGGAGAGAGAAGAAGAGCAAAGAAGAAGCATGCTGGTCAGCCAACTAAAAGCTTTTCTCTTTGCATGCTTTGCCTAACTGATAAATATTATGATACATTGACTCCTATTGCACCCTGAACCAGGATGGTAAGTACTGGATCCCCCACTTTCCAGGTGAGCCGTGTTTCACAGTTGATATGTCTGTTGTTTTAGCGGATGTTGTTATTATTGAGCGGCTGAAGAACTTGAAGAAAGTTGAAAATGATTCTGTGAAGATGCAGTGCAAAGTAAAAAATCCAAGAAACTATCCTATTGAATGGTTCAAAGATGGATTACCAATGACTGCTTCAGATGTTAGGTAGGCAAAACAGCTAATCGACCTCTGTGGTCCATCTTTTGTTAGGTCCTTAATTACGGTATGTGCATAACAGCCTAAGAATGGTTTACTCCTCTCCTGCTTGTATTGTATTGTATTTAATACTCCTCTCCTGCTTGTATTGTATTGTATTTATAAATTTATAAAGGGCCTCTCACATTGAACACCAATCAGAGGCGCTCCCAGTGCGAAAGACTCAGAGCGAAAAGAGTGGTCTTAAGACAGCGAAAAGAAGCACCTGGCCCACCAGATAGTATCAAAGAACGAGTTGATGAAGGGAGTTGGTTTCATAGTGAAGGGTCAATGAAGGCAAAAGCTCGAGATTTAGCCATAGTAGTGTCCCTCGCTCGTGGGACAAGAAGGTCAAGGCGATCAAGTGAGCGAAGATAGACTGGCGAACAAGGCAACAGAGGTATTTGGGAGCTAGGCCAGAATAAGACCGGCAGACAAGAACAAGGACCTTAAGCTGGATATGAGCAGTGAGAGGGAGCCAGTGAAGTTGTTCCAACATAAAGGAGGAGATGTGCGAGAAGCGAGGCAGTCGAGCTATAAGCCTGGCAGCCGCATTAAGCACAGATTGAAGAGGGGAGAGGCGCACTTTAGGAAGGCCTACAAACAGAGAGTTGCAGTAATCAATGCGGGAGCAGATGAAGGCATGGACTATAGACGTAAAGACCGAGGAGGAGACAGAACGTCGAATTGCTCTGAGGTGTCTCAGGTGGAAGTAGCAGGAACGGGTGAGATTCTTGATGTGTACTGAGAAGGTGAGTGTGCTGTCAAGGACAACGCCTAGGTCACGGACACTGGACGAGAAGGTGAAAGAAGGAAAGGTTTGTGCAAGAAGAACAAAGTCAAGCTTAGCAAGCTGCTGTCGAGTACCAAACCAGATCAGTTGAATCTTTGATGAATTAAGTGAAAGCCGATTGGAGGACATCCACAAGTGAAGGTCTTGGGAGAGAGCATTAATGCGACCGGTCAGAGCAAGCTGAGCAGATGGGGGTCCATGGACAAAGGCTTGCACATCGTCCGCATAAAGATGGCTGGTTGACTGGTGTTTTGAGAAGAGGGCAGGAATGTCTGCAGTGTACAAAAGGTAAAGAAGTGGACCAAGGACAGAGCCCTGAGGCACCCCAAATTTGACCATTACCCAGGGGGTTCTGGAGTCTCCGCAGATTACCATTTGGGTGCGGCCAGTGAGGTAAGACCGAAGCCAAAGGAGAGGAGGGCCTTTGAGGCCAAACGAAATCTCAAGGCGTTGCAATAAGATATTGTGGTCTACCATGTCAAAGGCGGCAGAGACATCAAAAAGAGCCAGCAGCATAAGGTGCGATTGATCGACAGCAGAGTAGATATCAGAGAGAAGGGATAGCAGAACCGTTTCAGTGGATTGGTGAGCCTTGAAGCCTGACTGACTGGGAGGGAATACACCAGATTGTTCAAGGTATGGGAGAAGCTGCAATGAGACAAGGCATTCAACGGTCTTAGACAAGAAGGAAAGGTTGGAAATGGGACGGTAGTTTTGACAAAGGTTTGGATCGAGGTGCGGTTTCTTAAGAGAACTATTGAAATGTCGGTGCAAGGAGGGTTGTACGTCAAATAGATGTTCTTGCAAATGTGCTGGTGTCCCACACTGAAGTGTTCCAACAGTAACTGTAGAGGGAAAAGTTCGAAGCTAAGGAAGTAATTTCTTACTTTTTTACGAAAGAAAGATAGATAAACTAGGACTTATATGTTTTAGAAATCCATGGAAGACTCTTATAATTAAAACTCTTAGATACCATCCACAGTACTGAGGGAAGATGCCACAAAGAAATTGGAAAACAAGCACTGAATGCAGAAAGTATTTATTTGTTTCTTTTTTTACAATTTTGCCGTTTTGCAATAAATTGACCTTCTTTGGCTTCGTTTTGATGTCTTATGTTAAGTTTGACCTTAGATTTGCGTTATTTGGAAAATAGAAATCTCAATTTCGGTCGGCCATTTTCTAAAATGGCCGACCGATAAGACCGGGACTAATCTGCCATGGCCCTAGTGCAGTGTCTCGCAAACTTTTTTAACTCCCGGCACACTCAGTAGAGCAAATTTTTATCGCGGCACACCGATTAAAATTTATTAAGTTTACAAATCCAACATCAATAATTTCAGTTTGTCATAGTTTATGCTTAGCATTTTAGTCCAGTAATAGCGACACTAAATGCGCTATCGGGGGGCCCGATAGCGCATTGGATAACATCTGGCATAGAGACCGAGAGGTACCGAGTTCGGGGAACAGACATTGTCCCCCTGGACATTGTCCCCGGACATTGTCCCCCTGGACATTGTCCCCTGGACATTGTCCCCCCCCCCGATTTTGCGTAGGACATTATCCCCCGGACATTGTCCCCCCCTCTGTGTAAATAGCCTATAGTCTGCATGTCATTGTTAAACCTTAGTTGCCGTTTTTGTTGGCTATTTCATTCAGGTGTAGGCCTAAACTTAACCCTTAAACCGCCGCATACTATGTGGGGTTCATGCGCCCCAGGCGCCAAATACTTTTTGTTGCAATATACTTCGAAATGTCACAACTCACTGAGAAACCATATATATATACATATTTACATATGTATAATTATATATAGATACATACATATATATACATATATATGTATATATGCATATGCACACACACATATATATATACATATATATACTTAGATCCAAATATGTATATGTATATATATATAAATACATATATATATACAAACATATTTACATATGCAAATATATATATATATCCATATATATATATATATACAGGGTGGCGCAAAATAAACCGGACTATTAGTTTTTTGCAATTGCAACACTTGAATAATCAAAGTAATTATCGCCTTTGATGATAAATCGTTAATTCGTGCGTTAAGACTCGAAAAAGGATGGGGTTCGCTTCGAATGATTAGAGAATTCCAACAACGACAATGGAAGCGAAGTACGTTGAATGATTTGATTAAAAAGATCGACGAAACTGGCGACACTAAAAGAAAACAGGGTAGCGGTCGACCGCGATCGGTTCGTTCCAGACTTTATTGAACCAGAAAATTGGCCACCGAACAGTCCGGACTTGAATCCCGTAGACTATTCCATCTGGGGAATGCTTCAGCAGCTTGTCTACAGGCAGAGAATTCGAGATATTGAACATTTGAAAGAAGTTCTGACCGCATGCTGGGACGAAATCAGCGAGGACACTATCAACCAGGCTATTGGACAGTTTCGCAAGCGATTATCATTGGTTATCGCAGCAAACGGAGGACATATTGAACATCACTTTGACTGAAATTTCTTGCGCATTCAGAAAATTCTGAAATTTTACAGTTCATTCAATGTTATATTAAATGCCAAACCAATACCATAATAGTCCGGTTTATTTTGCGCCACCCTGTATATATACATATGTAAAGATGTATATACTTATATATATATGCATATATATATGTATACTTACACATACATATACAAAAATATATACACATATACATATACATATTTCCGCAAGAATATTATACGATTATATCTTAGACTGGGGGATAATGTCCTACCCTGGGGGGAACAATGTCCAGGGGGACAATGTCCGGGGGGACAATGTCCAGGGGGACAATGTCCTACACTCCGAGTTCGAGCCCCCGTTGGGCAGATATGCTTTGTAGGCTGCTATTAGCGCCGTTGTATTGCAGGCCGTCTGTTCTGTTAGTAGTTAAGATTTCAATTGCAGCGCAGTGCGTTTGTCAGGCGCTTATTAAAGAAAAGATATTACTATTATTACTATTACTAAAGCAGATTTCTAATTGACTAATCATCACAAATGCGATGAATCAACTTGTTTATGAGAGCATACATGTATTCGGGCCTAACTCAAGACGCGGTTCTATAGCCGACGAGCAGACATCATCCACCATCTGTAGTTGCTTTTTATTTACGTTTCGATATACTGGATGGTTTCGATTATCTGTAAATTTTACCCTCTACTCAGTCTACTGTCATGCTTTCCATAATTTTGTCAGTTCTTGCAAAGAATTTAACCATTTTATGGCTAATAAAAAAACAAATTCTAAATAATATATCCACATGAGTTTCTAGTTCATTATTATTTCTATATTTGAGTAATAATAATTGAAAAAGTAGTAGATTATCCTAAATGCTGCTACCCGTCATATATAGGGCAATGGGGCATTGTCAAGTTTGATCATATCTCCTCTTTCATCCGTGACTCCCTTCACTGGCTCCCCATCCGCCAGCGTATCCAATTCAAGGTCTGCTCCCTAACTGTCTTGCTGGCTCTGCTCCCCACTATCTTAGGTGATATTGTACCCCATTATCTTCTATGCCCAGTTGCTTCTCCCTTCGGCCCGCGGTCACTTGGTTGTCCCGCGGGTGTGTGCTTCTACGGCCCAGTCTACATGTAGGAGTTTCACTATTGTTGGTCCCACTATCTGGAACTGGTTACCTCAGGGCCGACCTTTTCTCTATTTATTTTTACCAATTCCGCCAGCGCCTGAGAACCTCTCTCTTTACCATTGAAGACACTGGCCCGGGTGAGTAAGTCAGTTGCTAGCCAAAGTGTAATGCCAAATCAAAGGTTCTTAGAATCTCGCAATAGATTACTCCGTACCCCGTCAGAACGGCCTAGGACAAATCGGCCCCGACAAAACGGCCCGGACAAATGGGCCCAGACAAACCGACCCCGACAAAACGGCCCTCGTCAAGATGGCTTTGACAAAACAGCCCCGTCATATAGGCCTCTGTCATAACGGCCCCCGTCAAATCGACCTGCGTCAAATCGGCCCCCGTCAAATCGGCCCCAGTCACATGGGCCCCTCACAAAATATCCCATATCCCAAGTACTTTTATGTTGGATTGATGAAAAGAGAAAATAGTGTAAATAGAACTTGGATTGGTTAAAAGAATTCTTTTCTATTGCATAATAATTATTAGAAAGTGGATTGATGAAACTAATTTTTTGCATTAAAATTAAATTTGGATTGCTGAAAAGAATTTTGGCGTTAAAATAAAAGTTGGATTTATGAAAATAATTCATTGCGTAAATAGAAGTTGGATTTATGATAGTTGTAATTGAAGGCATTTAAATGCGCCAACCAGTTAGCATTAGACGCTGGGTCCAGCCGAACCGTTGCTTGAGGCCTCATTTCAACATAGTTTGTCAGCTTAAGCTTAAAAGTACTTGGAACATTGGATATTTTGTATGGGGGCTGATATGACTGGGGCCAATATGACTGGGGCTGATATGACATTCAGAATATAGAAGATATTTGATAGATTACTTACAGATAAATTAAAATGTAAAAATCAAAATCAAAATTAACCAATACAATACAAAATGCAATTTCCCAAAGATATCAGGATTCAAACGACGTATGAATTTATCATTAAGAAAAGTAAAATTTAAAGAAAATCATTATTGAAAAGTTTGTACCACTGAACACACTAATAAACTAAAGTGTTAGTTTTGAAACTTTATAATGGTCTGTGCCATGACTAATAACTATAAAAAATAATAAAATCACCAATCTTTAGTGCTAAATATTTTTCCATACCAAGTTCAACTTTTAAAGTCAACGAAATCATAAAAGGAAGATCTGTCATAGTCAAAAGTATTATGGATAATATGAATTAAACACAGATTTTATGTAAACGAAATTCCTATGACAGACTTACACACATTGTGATACACTACAAAGCTGCATCATTATGGTTAGGCAATAAAACATTTTTATGAAAATAGACCCAAACCTCCTTTCAAGCAGGTTTCCGACAAAACTGTGAACTAAGACTTGGTACCTTTTACTCACACAGGCACACACAGGCACACACACACACACACACACACATCACAGCTTACTCTTTTCTCTAGGCCTGACCACACTCTTCCAAGTCTTGCATGTATTTATTACACATGTCTCCTTCATTGGATTCTGTCTTTCAACAACCAAATTTACATCTGGTGTAGCTTTCAGGCCCAGAGGGTTAGGTTTCCACTATCCACGATTCTCTGGTTAGTCGCTGTGCTGACCTTTCCTTAAGTCCTGGGCCAGCTTAGGGCAGGCTCCATAGATATATCCATGGCAAGTTCGGCTATGCAAAGGCAATGGGACTGAGTCATTAAGCCTTGGAATAGTTGTATGTTGTCTGTTCCAAATTCCAACTGTAGTATTTGTTGTTCATAGCTTTTTGCATATCACCTGTCTTTATAAGAAATTAAGTGACATAAACTAAGTGTAGCAGCTGAGATGGGCACACACTAGTAGTTAAAACTACTTCCTAACTACTTTCTAAATAAGTAGTTATGACTATGGTCCTACAAGGTCTGGATGGGTCCCTGCCCCTTATGGTCTCCCCCAGGGCTCTGTCCTTGGTCCGCTCTTGTATATCATATATACCTCTGGGCTTTCCACACTTCTGGCAGAGAGTCGGGCCCAGGGCCAGCTTTACGCAGATGATATACAGTCATATATTCACTGCCGACCTGCCGATGCTGCTTTGGCTGTCGGGGAAATGGGTCGTGTCCTGGTCAGATTAGAAACATGGATGTCATCTAATCGCTTACGTCTGAATGCTGCTAAGACTAAATTCATGTGGCTGGGAACTAGGCAGCAGCTAGCCAAGCTTAACTTGGAAGACCTGGCTTTGAAATTTCCTACCTGCAACTTTTCAGCTACAGCCCGTGACCTCGGTATCCTGTTGGATCAGGAGCTTACCTTTGCGCCACATCTGCATCGCCTTAGTCGTGATTGCTATTACCAGCTGCGTCAGCTCCGCATTGTTGCACGTTCGCTTACAGCGAGCGCTGCAACCACTCTTGTTCATGCCTTCATTACGGCGCGTCTTGATCACTGCTTAACTCTCTATTCTGGTCTGCCGTCTAGCCGGTTGTCTTGCCTTGATCGTGTACTGCGAGCTGCAGCGCGACTCATCGGCCAAATACCAAAATTTGATCATGTCACCAGGTATATGTTGGAAGTTCTGCATTGGCTTCCTGTCCGACAGCGCATCGAATATAGAGTTGTCTCTCTGGTTTGGCGATGCCATCTTGGCCTTGCACCAGCCTACCTAATAGACCTCTGTAAGCCGGTGTCGGGGGTCCAGGGTAGTCGCTCCCTCCGCTCTGCTGAGAGGGGGGTAGTGGCGGTCCCGTTTGCCCGCACAGCAACCATGCAGAACCGAGCATTCTCTGTGGTAGGCCCTAGGGTTTGGAATAGCCTCCCTCGGGAGCTACGCTTTGTTCCCTAGAACATGTACTGATACTTTTATGGCCACTTGAAAACTTACCTTTTTGGCCGGACTGGAGTTGGGAGCGCTTCTGAGTAGTTACCTTGAAGGGGCGCTATATAAATTTTTGAATGAATGAATGAATGAATGACTACTGTTCAACTACTTTAGATCAGTGCTTCCCAAACTTTTCAGTGTCACGGCAGAATTAACTTTTCAGTGTCGCGGACCAACAGGAATTTTCCCACGGCAGGAGGACCAATGCCTAATTATTAATTATTTCTCTTTTTTTCTATCACCTAAAATAGATTCCTCAAATATGTATAAAAATTGATTTAGATGCATGTTTAGCCAATTCTACGACTCTATTGCCCTTTAAATGCTAGCCTAATAAGTGTTTTTTGTAATAACTTTTTTTTAAATGATAGCCATTTCTTGATTCCGAGACAATTTGACCAGTTTCTTGGCTCACTTCGCGGACCAGGCAACTGAGAACTCGCGGACCGGCACCGGTCCGCGGACCACCACTTTGGGAAGCACTGCTTTAGATGACAAGTAGTTATAACTAGTCTTGGTAACTACCAGATAAGTAGGTAGCTACTTTACAAACTACTTTTCTAAAGTTATGTTACACTGATATTAACCAAGTAGCATGAGAATTTATTATCTGTTCTAATTACTGATATTCAACACATGTAATAAAAAAGGTCAAAAACAAAGTGACAAATCTAATTGTAATGAATTCCTGCATCTATCAAACAAGCTAACAAAGGACAGGAACTGCTGGAACATGCCACAAGGCACCATGATGTGTATGTGGTTTTGACAGTAACAAATGCCAAATTGCTAAAATGTACGTTGTTTTAACAGTAACAAATGCAAAATTGTTATAACTACTAAAATGGACGTTGTTTTAACATTAACAACTGCCAAATTGTTATAACTACTAAAATGTCTAACTTACAAGTCCGCAACTGTAAAGCTCATAGAACATTGTGAATGTTTAAAATCAATAGCTAGACTATATTTGCTAAAAGCTAGTAAATTTAAGAGGACGAAGAGGCTAGACTGCTGGAATGACTTTTTCAAAAAGACCATCCTGTCGTACAGTTTGTACTACATTCTGCATCTTCTTGAAGTAAGTATCATGCCAGAAACGCTAAAAAGATGTTCAATTGTGGTGCTGCTCAGCAGCGTTGAATTGGGTTGGTGGAATGCCCTTGCAATCATTGTATTACCCTTGAGAGACTGAACACACATTGCTTTGGACGCAAGGTAATCATGCTCTTCTGTATTCACCGGATTACCTATTGTAGTCTGTTCCCTGGAGTGCATGAAGCTGAAAAGATCATTTTCACCTTCCGCAGCAACAGCAGCTGTTGCTGGTTTTCCATCACCATCAACTGTGTCGTGACTCTCCTCTTTTACTTGTTGGACATAAATGTAAGCTAAAATCCAGGCGTTTCACATCCAGCCAGGCGTCCTCCGGCAAAAATTTAACTAGAACTAGGGCAGAAGCACGGATGCAACCAAGTGTTCGTTGTCAGACAGGACAGATTGAAAGTGCACATCAATGCCTGCAGTTAAAGCTTTAACCCTTTCGCTGCGGATGACGAGTATGTCTCGTCATAAAATTGTATTCCCGTAGGCGGATGACGAGAAACTCTTGTCACAAAGACAGTTCAAGCTTACGGGATATAATACTGCTACGTCTGGAATACAACGTTATCGCGTATTGGAATGATAAAAAAAGTAATGAATTATATAACGGAAGATAATATTCGTTCGGTAGATGGCGGAATTATTGTTTTTATTATGGATTATGAAATCATCGTATGATGTCATAGTTAGGCCTACTACGTATAATATATGCTAAAAAAATGCGTTTGCTGTAACATGTTTACAGAAACTTTGACTAAAATTTACAAATACATTTACAAATAAAATCTATAAATTTTTATAGATAAAGTTACTAAGATGGTGACATTGAGACGTAGATTTTCAGCTGCACAAGTTAGAGATTTGTTGAGTTATATTGGTCAAGGGATGAGTTATTCCGAACACCTATTTTTGGGGTGTTTCCAGAGATATTATACTGAGGAAAACTAAAAGTACATGTAGGCTAACTATGAGGAACTATGAATAACCATAAAAATTTGCCAAAAAAGATATGCAGATTTACAATGTGAAAATTCCGAATATACTTCCTATAGATTTCGGCTTTACATTACGCGTACGGGATTAAAAGGCCCACGCAGCGAAAGGGTTAACCAAAGGAGCTACCAATTTGTCTCTTCATTGTTAGTTAATACGAAATATTGTAGTTAACTTCAAACTAATTGATAAAAATAGTTATAACTATTTTTTAAACTACTTCTTTAAAACTAGTTATAACTACTAGACAACTATATTTGTAGTAGTTATAACTACTAGACAACTATATTTGTAGTAGTTATAACTACTAGTTAGTAACTACAGTAGTTAAAAGTATCTATCACTGGTGGTTCTCAGTTTAGGAATATGTGAGTGAGAACAGTAAGTATAGCTGAAATTTTGAAAGAAATTAATTTCAGTGAAGTCCTTAAAGACTTTGCAGCTATCCAGGCTAGAAAAGTTTTGTTTTGAGTCTGCAACATAAGAGGCATGTGCTTATATTTTTGTCATCAATTAACGTTCAACACACAACGTTTCTCGAACTTGCTGTGTTTCATTAAAATTCCAAATTTCTGTGAGAGGCTTACAATTTCTCGCCCCAGATGACGAAACACCTAGCTATGCCGCTGTTTGTATTAACCACTGGCTTCTTCGCAATTCAAAATTTTATATTTCTGTATAGTAAGAATAGCACAATAAATTCTGCAAAAATTGTGGTCTTGATTATGGTCCTGGATACTCTGCTTTGGTCTTGATCCTAAGCATTGGTCTTGGTCTTGATCTTGAACCCTGTGGTCTTGGTTTTGGTCTTGGTCTCCAACCATCCGGTTTTGGTCTTAGAATTTTGGTCTTGCTTACAAAACTGGTTGGAATCACTCTCTACTTTGGCACAGTTGAGTACTATCTGAAGCTGACATTACGGAAACTTGAGAAAGCTGGCAAGGATGGCTCTGCTGTAGTCCAAAACAAAGGGACAGACAAATCATACATTAATTTACAGTGCCATGATATTGTTTTTAGAGTTGAAATAATCAACAAAGACGGCCGAGTTCAGATGCTTCATATGCAGAGCCTGTGTTTGTCAGACAGTGGAGTTTACATGTGTAAAATTGGCGAACGACAAACATCGGCTAAGTTACAAGTTGATGAATGTAAGACAACTGATTAAAGTTTCTATATTAGTAACCATCCATTTGGAATATAATTAGGGCTGCGGATTTTAACGATTAATTAATCGATTAATCGTTAAAAATTTTAATCGATTAATTTAGGCTTGTTTGATTAATTTTCGATTAATTTTCGTCCTTATTGTATGACATCAACCAACCTATTTCCGGAATAAACAATATGGCGAACAGTAGTAATGTGAAATATTTGAGTGGAAAATCAAGCGATCATTTTGCATTTAAGATAAATGCTGAGGGAAAAGTCGAAGATGGCAAAATTATTTAAGATTTTTTTAGATGGATGGTAGTTACTACTGACAACATTTCTCAGTTTCACAATTTGAACTTTAGCATGTCAAATGATTGAAGGATTTTTGCAGTGTATACAGTCTAAACAGTTTCTCATGCTTCATGTAATATGGACCAAATTAATCGAATTTTAATCGATTAATCTCGATTAAATTTTGGAGATTAATTGATTAAAATTATTTTAATCAGTACCAGCCCTAAATATAATTAATTAAATTTCAGGTTTTCTTATTTCTTATATATCTATATATGTAGTGTGTGTACTTGTTTTTGTATGATTTTGTATATATAGGGTGACTCGATAGGTCGAGAACGATTTTGAATGCAGACAAATATATGTTATACACAATATAATATGGAAAGTTGTATACTGGAGGATAGGTTGTTCAAATGAGAATGTTACGCAAAACAAATTAGATCACTAGCTCACTTATTAAAATTTTAGCGCCAATATCCGTGACGTCATCAAATTCGTGCCAAGCAAACGTAAACAAGCAGCATTATTATTGACTAGTGAATACGCCGATTAGGCAATGGCGGCCTTAAATGAATCGCAAATTAGAGCTCAAGCTATTACATTATTGGAAGAAAAGTACAGTTACAGTGTTGTAGGAAAGAAATTGGGTCGTTCTAAATCGTGGATTAGCAAGTGGGCCAAACGCTACAAGCAGAGTCCAAACGAGACGCTGCGGAATCGATATCACGGTGGTCGAAAGTCCTTGCTGACTGCTGCCGCTCAAAAACTGATCAAACAGTCTAAATATAGGCGAGGACAGAGTTTGCGAAAATTAGGACATCGGTTAAAAGACAAACGCCTTGCTGGAAGCAAAGAGACAATCAGGCGTTATATGCGGACGACGCTGAAATGGAAGAGTTTCAAGAGACAAAAAGTCCCAAAGTTAACTGATGCTTACAAAGTTCGCCGAGTAAACTTCGCGAAGAAGTTTAAGGATATTGATTGGTCGCGTGTTATGTTCAGTGATGAATCGCCCTTTAAACTCTACCACGTAGGCTACCTAACAGTAAGAACGACGTTGTGTGGAGATCACAAGTAAGTTCTGTTCCGTGCGCTCCACAGGTGAAGTTCAGTCCCTCAGTTCTGGTGTGGGGAGGCATGACATCTCTTGGATTAACAAAACTTCATATAATACCAAATAAAACTTCAGTCACTTCGAGTTATTACATTAATGAGATACTGGAGAAAGAGGTCAAACCCGCATTCCAGCGAACTGCAGTCTGCGCTCAGTTAACAGCCACAAAAATGTTTCATAATAACGGCGAAGGATTATTTCAACAAGACAGTACACGTGCACACACATCAATCGAATGGTTGAACAAAAATATCAATGGATACATCTCACCGGGGGGGACTGGCTGCCTAATTCGCCGGATTTGTCACCAATAGAAAATGTTTCGAGTATTACGAACCCCAGATATTGAATACCTTAAAACGTCGACTTCATAAGGCATGGACATCGATACCTCTAACAACTCTGAAAAATCTAATCGGCTCGATGCCTAATCGACTTGAGGCTGTAATAAAGAGTAGAGGAAACATTAAATGGTTCTAAATGGATTAACAATGGTTCTAAATGGATTAACAAAACTTCATATAATACCAAATAAAACTTCAGTCACTTCGAGTTATTACATTAATGAGATACTGGAGAAAGAGGTCAAACCCGCATTCCAGCGAACTGCAGTCTGCGCTCAGTTAACAGCCACAAAAATGTTTCATAATAACGGCGAAGGATTATTTCAACAAGACAGTACACGTGCACACACATCAATCGAATGGTTGAACAAAAATATCAATGGATACATCTCACCGGGGGGGACTGGCTGCCTAATTCGCCGGATTTGTCACCAATAGAAAATGTTTGGAGTATTACGAACCCCAGATATTGAATACCTTAAAACGTCGACTTCATAAGGCATGGACATCGATACCTCTAACACAGTGCTGTCCAACCTGCGGCCCGCGGGCCGCATGTGGCCTGCCAGCAGATTCTAAGTGGCCCGCCACAGCTCGCTGAATATTTGCAATTTCTGTTAAAATTAAGTAAAAGACAGTCACTGGCCTACTTGCATAGCTATTCGTTCGTAACTTGGCTTATCATTTGACAATGTGTACACAAAATCCAGTTCGCAAGACGCATTCATTATGATAACACCATAATTAATTATAATACAGTTAATAATTTTCAATAAATTTTAGTCGCTGCTTTTTAGTTGACTGGTGCGGCCCTCGGCTTCAAAAATTACTTCTTCGGTGGCCCGCGGTGTCAAAAAGGTTGGACAGCACTGCTCTAACAACTCTGAAAAATCTAATCGGCTCGATGCCTAATCGACTTGAGGCTGTAATAAAGAGTAGAGGAAACATTAAATGGTTCTAGGGCAATTTGTCGCCGGACAATTCGTCGCGGACAATTCGTCGCGGACAATTCGTCGCGGACAATTCGTCGCGGACAGTTCGTCGCGAATTATTCTTTTCAACGCCATAATTACGACAGCATACAACATTTCTCTTTCGTAACTTCAAAGACCCAGGAAGATGAATGAAGATTATGCTCTATTCTGTAAGCAAGCATTTACTGATTAATAAATACATGGTTTATCTAAGTGTGCAACACTCCGTCCGCATTTGATGTCTTTCAACTTCAAAGGCTTAGGAAGATCAAAAGCTACGAAGAAAAATTCCATGAAGCATGCAAGCACTTGTGTACACATTCCAATAGTAGGCCTATATAAGATTCAACCAGGAAACATTGTGGCTAGTAGCGTGTCTTAAAAAAATGGCTGTCGAGTTTTTGGAGTCCGAGAAAGGTAAAAGAATGCTAACCTATCAAGGTTACCTTTATACCATGGAAAAGAAGACAGAACAGAAGGAGATAGTGGAGCCGCCATCTGAACATTCACACGCAGCGTCAACCGGGCAAGTGGAGAAGACTCGAGTTCGATCAACCATCAAGCGACGTGCCGAAGAATCAGAAGAACCAGCCAGAGCAATTGTACAGTCAGCGATGGGGAATTTGTGTCTGACAGCTCAAGCAGCTGTACCGAAATTAGAAACCATCAAACGTAACATCCGAAGATATCGTCAGCTTCCACCTCCGGTCGACAACAATCTCGCAGACATCTGGGATTGTTACGAAGCTGTCCGTCGAGATACTCCTCGCACTAACAATGCAGTCGATGGGTGGCATAATGCTTTTGCAGGGTCAGTGCAAATTGCCCATCCAACTCTGCCACGGTTAGTAATCAAACTGCAGAAGGAACAGAGTATCAATCGAATGAACGTCGAACGCCTAATTGCAGGCGAAGATCCTCCGACGAGCAAAAAGAAATATAGAGATCTCGATCGTCGTTTGCGGACTGTGGTTTTGGATTACGAGAACCGCGCGTGTATTGATTACTTGCGCAGCCACAACATTAACTTATTGAACTAAATAATAACGTTTTAAGACATTGGACTACACAATAACTTTTTTAGAAATTGGACAAAATACAAGTTATTAAGAAAACGCTCTCCACAATTTCTTAAGCTTCTGTGCTCATGCTTGATCTTTTTTATGTGCCTAGTTGTGCGTGTTATGGAAATAAATATCTTAAGCTTTTCAGTCGTGCCGGTCTTATTTTGTATGCGGTAATTATGGCGTTATTATGGCGTTATTATGACGAATTGTCCGCGACGAATTGTCCGGCGAGGAATTGCCCGGTTACCCATTAAATACTAGATGATAATTTGTATTAATTAATTAATTATGTGTGGATTAACAATGATGGTCATACAATATTGTTTTCGGCCTTACTGGACGTTTGCTTGGCACGAATTTGATGACGTCACGGATATTGGCGCTAAAATTTTAATAAGTGAGCTAGTGATCTAATTTTTTTGCGTAACATTCTCATTTGAACAACCTATCCTCCAGTATACAACTTTCCATATTATATTGTGTATAACATATATTTGTCTGCATTCAAAATCGTTCTCGACCTATCGAGTCACCCTATATCATATGTGAGTTTCAGTTCTTGAAACACTGGCAACATACAATAGCCATTTAGTCATGACAGGCACCTCAGCATCCATATGGAGGATCCAAGATGTCCCTGGGCAGAACAGCTGAAACACATCGTTTTGGTCTGCATCAACATGTCTGTGTCCACTCAGTGGCTTGCTTGACTTAGTCATTGCGCAAGATGACTGCAAGCCTATTACAGTTGCAGTGAAATCATGTGTCACCAGTCTGATCACAGACTGGTGACACATGATTTCCTCTCTCCTTTCCAGTTCCATAGACGTCTTAAGACTTTCTTGTTCCCTGATGCAGGCACTGACGCAGGTCGAGAGCGCTGCTGATTTCTGAGCAGCGCTATATAAATGTTCGATTACAATTACAATTCCATTCCTCTGCTCCTGTCCACAGAGCTCTTCAGTATGTATTATTTAACTCTTTCAGCCATCAATGGTGATCTGCTGCCATCACATACTGCATGCAGCAAATGTAATCATCTGACTCCATGGTTCAATGTATCAGGCAATAAGGGGGTTTGATGAAAATTGGATGCTGAGTAAGATGAATGGATTAGGCTCTTGTGGGAGAAGCATTCCTTTTGCCAACAAAGGGAGCAGTACTACTCAGACAGTTCGACCGTCCACAATTCAAAAGACAGCAGTGACTTTAGAAGACCTTTCACAGATTCTAGGCTGGTTTCATAGCCCACACAGTCAGTCGTTCTCTTTGCACCATATGACCAAGAAGGTGTTTGAGGTTCACCAAGCAATTGAGGGCTCAGCTTCTCTTACATTCTTGAAAACCCATTGCCAGCTGGATAGGTTCAACAGGGTGATAGATCAGAGGTCTCCAAAGTTTTCCAGCGGGGGGCCACATTGCTGACTTTCTAAAGCTCCACGGGCCAAAACTCCAAAAAAAAAAAATTCTCTGTGCGCAGCTGTCCAGTGAATTGTGAGTAATGCGATGAATGCTTGGATTCACAATGTCTCCGAATATTCTACTCTTTAAGCACTGCAATGGTGTCATTGCGTATCAGGCACAGTGCCTTACAAACAGCGACATGGATTTTGGCAATATGCATGTCCGAGTACAGCGGCGTTAAAATTTTCAATTTTCCCAATTCAGTTTGTTTCTTCAAGGAGAGTTCCGCGAGCCAGATTAAAGGCCTTAGCGGGCCGGATGTGGCCCGCGGGCCGTACTTTGGAGACCCCTGTGATAGATTATGACCTACAATTTCTTCTCCTGTCAACCCCTGTAAAACATGTCCACTTGGCCAAGTTCCAACTTTCCTTCTCCACAAACTTCTTGATAAGTTACTACATTTTCCGCAATGCGTCACTGCCTGATGAATTTTTTCCAGATGGTCAGAAACATGCTTTCCTACATCACTGAACACCAGGCTTGGGTACCAGTGATTTAAAAAATTATTAGGTCACTCGTAATAACTGTTTAAGAAGAAGAGGATATCAAATACTCGACTGGTGAGTCAAACTCACTTTAAAATCAGTCAAATAATAGTATGGGTAGTCAATAAATTTTCAGAAACAATACTTGTTTGTTACTTGAAATGAGAGTAGTAGGTGGTACCAGGGGCGCCGCTAGGCGTACACACTTACGCAAGTGCGTACAGCGCTGAAAGGCTAAGAAATTAAAAATTGCAAATAAAAAAAATGAAATATTATTAAGTTACAAAATTATAATAACCTATATAGTAGTTTTATTAGGTAAACTAACACTCTAACATCATCTAATGGTTTAGGCTATTTCTCATACCTTGCCTCACTGTCAATTCCGCTGGTCTCTCATCTAATCTTGCAATTTTAAATTGAATCATTCTAAGATCCAAGAGATGATAGTTCGGCGACCAATGAGAGGGTTGGGTGTTGATCTTCCAAAAGTTACACCGGGCCTCGCCAGGGTAAAGCACATGAAGATCCTAGGTGTCACTTTGTCAGAACAATTCAACTTCGACATGCATGTTAACAACATTGTCATTAAGGCTAGACAGTCAATGTATGCCCTCCGCGTTCTAACAGCACATGGGTTAAAGGGCCAATCTCTGTGTGAAGTAACAAATGCTACCACAGTGTCGCGGATGCTCTATGCGGCCCCGGCGTGGTGGGGCTTTGTGGGGGTAGAGGGACGCTCTCGTCTTCAGGCAACTATACGGCGACTGGTCCGGTCTCGTTATCTACCGGAATCCTACCAAAGTTTCGAGCAACTTTGCAGAAAAGCAGACTCTAACCTCTTTTCTACCATCATCAGCAACCCTGCACATGTATTACATCAACTACTGCCTCCCGTGAAAACTGTTTCATACTCGCTACGCCCCAGAACCCACAATAGAATAATACCTAAGGCAAACTCTCTATCTCGTAAAACATTTGTCACACGGATGCTTTATACTTAATTTTTTTATATTTGATGATCTTTGTACACCCAAAATGCGGTTAGCAGTTGGTTTTTCAATAAAGGATATACTTACTTACTTACTTACTTACTTACACCCTCACCTGTGTTGTTCCTCAAGGTACTGTTCTCGGTCCTCTGCTGCTCCTTTTTTACACCTCCCCACTCCGCAAACTCATTTCCTCATCCTCTGCTGTATCTGCCTTGGGAGATACGTAACTTGAAAAAAAGTATGTGGCTTGAAAATCTTAGTTTCCTTCAAAAATGCTTTTAGAATGCACTTACTAACTACCATTTGAAATTAATGTTGTCTCTACTAAGAATTCTTCTCTCCTCGACTCAGGGCTGTTAATATCGCGATAAAGTAGCGCAATACTTGGTATCGCCGATACTTTTTTCAGTATCGCAGCGAGTATCGCGATAGTTTTATTTTGTTGGTATCGCATGTGTATCGCCGATACTTTTTTAAGCCTGTCGGCGATACTCGATACCAATACTTTTTTCCACTATAATTTATATATTTTCTCATCCGCTTGAGTAAGTTGCGATCAATAAATAGTGAGAAATAATTCGTAATGCTTCGAAAATTGCCTATTTCTTCGAAAATAGCCCCTTTCTGCCATCCATGATCATTGTTGTGAATGGAAAGAATTCCACGTGATTAAACGTAAACTTACTTATCGAAAAGTATTGGTAAAAGTATTGGCATCGGTATTGCAATACTTTTAAGAAATAGTATTGGTATTGGTATTGCAATACTTTTATTATGAAGTATTGGTATTGGTATTGCCAATACTTTTTTCCAGTATTGTTAACAGCCCTGCCTCGACTACGTGTACCTTTCAAATACCTGCTCTAAGTTTGCCTACCCTACTGATTATTCACTTAATTCTCCTCCTCCTGCTGGTTGTTGTCTAATGATTACCTATGTTGTTTTTAGTTAAGAATAGTTAAGAATAACATGAAAAATTTTGTAACTTTAGGCTGTCAGCACTGGAAATTGTCATGTACAACTGATCCTATACCACTGCTTGGGGGTTCCTGCCTAGCGGGACTCAGGTCCCTTTTGGATCTCCCATTGTTTCCCTTCACTATGTACCCAACCAATTTGTATCTACTCTTTAATAATTGTTTGTTTTCAGAAATGCTGTACTCATGGACTGTAAAATTGTGAAACAATAAAGAACGATTTGATTTGATTCATGACCAGAGGCGCGTTTACAGAAAACGGGGCCCTAGGCGCAAAACTGTTTGGGGCCCTTCTGAACTTCGAAGAGTCTGAAATTTTGGTGGTGTTTATCCTATCATGTGCAAAAAGCCTACAAAGTTGATTTTTAAGCCGTTTTTGTCACAAGATAAGGTGCCAACAATGAATTTTTCTCGTCCGTAATATGACATCATTCTTGGCAGTTTAAAAAAAAAAAAGTACTTTTTCTTTTACATTTTCTGAGGCTGTTTGTCTTCATATGCAATGTCAAAATCGCTTTCAATACCAAGTTTAAGTTTTACCTCTGTCTCTATTTTGTAAAAATTTTCTCTGACGTTTTGAGCAAAATTGTTAAAGAATTCAAGAATTAAATAATTCGACAAACATTGTCTTTGATTCTGCAGTCTTTGATTTGCTAGTGGCATTTACTCTTTTCAGCATTTGTTCTTCATATAAGTTGCGTTGTTGTCAACTTATTATGATAAAGGAAAATTGATTTATTGATTGGTTTCAGCGAATTCCACAATATTGTCATTAGAGCTATCTTATTTAGTTTTTGCAGCTCCATCTGATTACACGTCAGATTGTAATCAATATTTAATACTATTAAAATTTAAATTACTTTTACTTACTGGTCATCAGTGCTAATAAATGTTTTGAACACTATAAAATGACGGAATAATCAGACTAAAGCAGTGGTTCCCAATCTTTTCTATCCCCCGCACCCCTGGGAATTGTTTCACCAATGTTTGCACCTCTACAAAAATATTACCCATCTGACGATGCATAGGCCTACACGAAATTGTTACTACTGAAACTTTTGCTTACAAGCCTTGGGCTAGCCTTAAGGCTTATAATGTTACATGGAAATAAACTTCTAATCTCACGGTGTTACCCATGCTTATCCTACGATGGCTAAAAAATTTATAATGTATTATCAATGCATTCTTATAATTTATACTTTCCCTTTTTGCGTATCCTCTGAAATGACATGTCGCACCCCCATGGGGTGTGTGCCACCCAGTTTCGAAACCTCTGGAAACGAAGGCCTAAACTGCAGCAGACACCCGTTGCTGCTTGTTCCTAACAAGTTTGATGTTATTTTACACAAAAATGAATTATTAGCTCAATTGCTGCCCAAATGAACAAAGCAATTAGAAATTATAAAAAAATATTCTTTACAATTACAATAATAATAAAAGTATATTATTCTTTTATGAGAATGCCAAGCTGTAAAGAATATTAAAAAAATTAAAATAATTCTAAATTTTTAAATGTTGTTTTTTATTATTGGAAAAAATATTTTAATTCGCTTGGGGGCCCATCCAAGATTTAGGGGCCCTAGGCATGCGCCTAGTGCGCCTACTGGTAAATGCACCTCTGTTCATCACCTTTATGTCTAACGACACACAACTCTTCATATCTTTCTCCCCTCACTGCCTTCCATATGCACTAAATCTTAGTTCTTCAAAAACAGGTTGCCTCATTATTGACCTCCACGAGCAATTAAACAAACTACCCTATCCTGCCGACCTTTGTCCAACAGATCTCACTTCTCCCGTACCTTACTCTCCTCCTGTCTGCAATCTTGGAATCATTTTCGACAAGAACTTTACCTCTTCCGATCACGTCACATCGCCCATCTATCTCGCACCTGCTGTATGCACATCCGTGACCTTCGTCGATTGCGCCCAATACTTGACTAACAAGACCGCGTGTACATTAGCCACTTCAATTGTTCATTCCAAACTCGACTACTGTAACTCCTTATTTTTACAACATCGATTCTTCTCAAATGAAACGCCTGCAAACAGTCACCAAAACTCCCAAACACCACTACATAACCTCTGTTCTCAAATCATCTCATTGGCTAAAAGTCCCTCAGCACATCCATTACAAAATTGAATCTCTTACCTACAACGCCCTTCAAACCTCTAAACTTAGGGTTGCTGTTGGCATGCTGGGAAAACACATATGCACATATCACTGTAGTTGCAGAAACAGTGAAAGTTGCCTATTATAGCTTAGAAGTTGACATGTCAGAACAGGCCAAGGTCAGTCATGATGTCATTATTACACATGTAAATGGAATAAAAGAACTTGTATTTTCAGGGAGTCGGTGAAGTTATTGAGTTTTGTGAAAAATCTGTGAATGAACATAATATAATGATAAAGACATTTATTATATATGAGTTTATTTGTGTTGCTAAAAATGTCAAAATATAAACGTGAGATGACTGCTGCACAAGTACTTGATATCTTAGCCAAGGAAGGTAGCAGTTTAGAGTCTGACGGTTATACCACCACTGATGACGAGGACCTGTATAATTAATCACATGAAAATGTCCTCAATGCCGGACAAGTTGATTTAGATGACAGTGTAGAATCAGATGAAGACAATGTCATTGGGACTGCCTGTTGGGTTGCTGGAGAAGACTTTGAACCTATCATTATCAATTCACTGGAAAATCTGGTTTGCAAATAGATACAACAAATTTTGATTTGATCGACTTTTTAGATTGTTTTATAGATGATGATCTATTGAATTGTTTTGTTGTTGAAACAAACCAATATGCTGAACACTGGATAGATCAGAATCCAACAAAATTTGCCAAAAAGATATGAAGATTCATAGTTGGGCTGCCATTTCAAAATACAACATGCTCGCTCAAATTTTTGCTACTACTTTGCTGTTGGGATTGTTGAAGAAACCAAGCATTGAATTGTACTGGTCTACAGATAGGTTATATTCGACACCAGTTTTCCATAGCATTATGAAAAGGGATAGATATCAATTGATATTGAAGTGTTTCCATATTGTTGACAATTCAAATGCTCCTGATGCGCAAGATAATCATCGTGGTCGAGTGTTAAAAAATATTGATATCAACTAAAAGTTTGTAAATCTAACACACCTGATCAAAACATAACCCTTGATGAATCGCTTATTCTTTGTAAAGGGCGTGTGCCTTTCAAGCAATACTTGCCTGCAAAACAGTTCAGCATACAAATTTACAATGTGAAAATTCTGGATATACTTCATATAGATTTCGGGTTTACATGGCACACACGGGATTACAAGGCTGTTGCAGCGAAAAGGTTCATTGACTCTGGACACTGACTGGAGCAGGATTTTAATTCAATTCCACCAGTCAAAAGAAGCAACAGAAGCACATACAAAAACAACCCATGATGTGCAATCGAAGATGCTCTACATGAACCTGGACTAACACAGGATGGAAGATATTATTACTGACACCACTTAATTGTAATTGTAACCGAACATTTATATAGCGCCACTCAGAAATCAGCAGTGCTCTCGACCTGCTTCAGTGCCTGCGTCAATGAACAGGATAGTCTTAAGGCGTCTTCGGAACTGGGAAGGTGAGAGGGCTAGTAACTTCAGGTGAAGAGACTGGGGAAGAGAGTTCCAAGCTGATGGGCCAACACGGGCAAAGCACCTACTGTGGGCCGTAGCAGAGCGCATGCGAGGAACAACCATAAGGCCACGGGACGAAGATCGCAAAGAGGCCCTCGCAGGTAAGGAGGAGACAAAGGTGCAAAAAGACCTCAGGTAGGATGGGGCCACCCCAAAAAGGCAGTTGCACATGAGAGAAAGGATTTTGAACTGTACCCGCTGTTGGATATGGAGCCAGTAAAAGGTATTTTGAATATAGCCTGAGATATGGGCAAACTTTGGAATGTCGCCTATAAGTCGAGCAGATGCATTAAGAATAGACTGGAGTTTGTGAATATTAGAGGCGGAGAGTCCAATGTATGCAGCGTTCCCAAAGTCGACCTCAGTGCAGATCAAGGCGTGGATCAGAGTAGTAATGGCATGAAGTGAAAGAGAGCTGCGAATGGAACGTAGTTGGCGAAGATGGTAGAAGCAAGATCTTGAAACCGAGTTGACCTGGTCAGCAAAAGAAAGGGAAGATCCAAGACAATTCCCAGGTCATGAACAGAAGAGGAGAAGTGGATGTGGGGAAACCTGAAATGAAGGGAATCAGTATCAATCTTATTGAGCTGAAGGCGGCCACCAAGCCATATGAATTGTGTTTTGTCAGGATTCAGCCACAGGCGGTTAGAGGAGAGCCATGTGTCTATGGCAGAGAAAGCCTCTAACAACCGCTCTACCATTTGAACAGCAGAAGATGCTGGGCTGTGTAAAACGGCCTGGGTATCGTCGGCAAATTGATGGGAAGAGACCCCAAACAGTTGGAAAATACCTCCAAGTTCCGAGGTGTATAGAACAAATAGCAGAGGAGCAAGAACAGAGCCTTGAGGAAGACCATAGGGGACAGTGACCTAAGGACTGCGGTTTGAACCAAAGACCACGGATATAGACCTATCAGTAAGAAAAGATTGGAAACAAAGGAGAGCCCTGTCTGTGATGCCAAAAGATATAGATAGCCGGTTAAGGAGGATGGAATGGTCTACTGTGTCGAATGCTGCACTGATGTCATACAGTGCGAGCAAAGTAACGTGACCTTAGTCAAGGGCTTGGAAGCAGGCCCGCCGAGAGGGGGCGCGGGGGGGGCAAAAACCCAGGGGCCCGGCGACTTTTAATGGCCCGGGCTGGGCCCAGCAATCAACTTATGAAAAATATTATAATAAGTTATACAAAGTTTATGATTTATGCCTTTTAAAATATAATATTACAGACACTTAACTGCAATAGTTGCATATATAAATATAATTTTGTAGGGCTGTACCCGCACTATTATTATAACAGGTTTTCCTAATGATATCACTGGAGCAGGAATGTGAACAATGCCCAGTTACAAAAGCAAGCAATGTAATAAGGCAGCCATAGTCAATGCAACACCGGAAAATGAGGAAACCAGGCACACAGAGTAAAATTATGGAATCAGTGAAATGAGAGTAGTAGCCAGGACCTCAATTGACTTTGACCTGGTCTTTGGACTGGCTCTGCTGTTTCCTGGAACAGTGATGGTGGCCATGAGCTCTGACCACTCCGCTTGGGTGCCAGTTCCAATTGACGTCCAACAGGGCTCAGTCCTGTATGTACTCTACACAGCTGCTGTCTGACTTAGCTCATTGTTGCTGTTGGAGCATAGTGTCACCAATATGCTTAGTGTTCAGTTATATACAACATGCCATCCATCTGATGCACCTAATAATAATAATAATAATAATAATAATAATAATAATAATAATAATAATAATAATAATAATATCTTTTCTTTAATGAAGCGCCTGACAAACGCACTGCGCTGTACATTTACATGTTTTGACAATTAAACAATTCAAAAGAACACAAATGACAGAAGACATAAATCTTAACTACTAACAGAACAGACAGCCTGCAATACACGGCGCTAATAGCAGCCTACAAAGCATGTCCGCCTACGGGACTCGATCTCGGTACCTCTCGCTCTCTATGCCAGTGTGTTATCCAATGCGCTATCGGGCCCCCGAGACCTGCTTGTGGGTTGAATACTTGGATCACTATTTTGAAAGTACAGGCATGGATGTCATCAAATTGGCTTCGGCTAAAGCACGCCTAAGTGCAGTGTATGTGGCTGGACAGTGGACACACATCAGGTATGATCTAGGACCAACGAAGAAACACTAGCATCAGAATTCCCTGACTGGAGCACAGAACTTGTTGATAACCTGAATGTGCAGTTGGATGGCGCATGGCTGACCACAGCTGCACATGTCGATGTGATCTGGATGCACCTTGTCCTCTGTGGGTCTGGAACAATCTGCCACTGGATATACAATTGTTAGAATCTTTAACAGTTCAGGAAACATTTTGAGCTCATCTTAAGACATTTGTTATATGATTCCTACGTAGCCATGCCGCAGCACACTTGTGAGTTTTTTAAGGTCTATAATTCAAGTGCTCTGATACATACTGTCGTGAACCCGGGGAGGGCGTCTGTCTATTCTGCATGTGGTTGTGACAGGTGACCCACAAACATGGTGAATCACAGGCAGGTGAGACTTAGTCGGTCTTTTTCTCTCTTGGTCCGACGATCACCTGCCACCAGGAAGGATCTCTCTCTCGTTCTTCTTTCTGGTACCGCAGGATGTCGAGTTTGGATCCCTCCTTCTCCGACAATAGCCTCATGGCTCCACCCCAGTGATCTGGCAGGGGCTTTTGATGACACCTGATGCTATCACCAACGATTGACTGAAATGCCCCAACAAAGACGACATGAACAGATGGTGCAATTAATTTTTTTTATTCAACAGCAGACGAAACGATGTCAATCAGATGAACAAACTAGCTGATTAAACGATAACTGAACATCTACAACCGTAACTGACTCTTCGATGGCCAAATGATAACTGAACCCTATTACATTTCAGCAGCCCTATTTATACCATTTTGGGAAGGGGCAAAAGGGCATGCACTTCCTGGGAACCTGCAGGCATCCTACCCTAGGACCTACTGCGTCCTACGAACAGCATGTGCGGACATCTGCCCGTCAAATACATTGAAGGGAAAATGGACAAGACCAGGGCGCTATGGTGTTTGAGTCTCCAGGCGTCCTACCCTAAGACCTACCATGTCCAAACCGAGAGCGTGTGCGAACATCTGCCCATCAAATACATTGAAAGGAAAGATGGACAAGACCAGGGCGCGACGATGTTAAAGCCTGCATGAGGACCCCCTAGTACATACAGCGTCCTAATGACAGCGTGTGCAGACATCTGCCCGTCAAATGCATTGAAGGGAAAGATGGATAGGACCAGGTCTCGAAGGCGTTTCGAGCCTGCAAGGAGTTCCCCTAGGAATGATGGCGTATCCTAGAGACAGTGCTGCCGGGCTTTGCCCATCAAATACATCAATGCAAAATATTTAAATGGAAGTGTCCCTGTGGCGTTTAATTTTGCCACAATACATACATACACGGCTGTTATCATAAACGTAATCTAAAGATTTCGTCAGCACCAAGAAAAAGCTAAACTGTGGGAATGAGCTCATTCATAGGTACTCAATCATAAAAAAATCTGTACTGGGGTAAGGTCAGGTTTGGTTCCAGGTTGATTTCTAACCACAGGTAGGTAGACAATCAGTTGGCTAGAGCAGGTGGTGAATTGTTTCATTTTGCAGCAGGAGTAAGGCAACCAGAGGCCCTTGTTCCAAAATGATGTGTCTGAGTGGTAGGCTTTTTCTGCTGGTACTTTGACACAAAAGCAGTGCCTGATACAGTCGCACCAATTTATAAGTTTATTCTATTCTTCAGTTAAAGAATTCAGCAGATGTTAATATGTGCATACTATGAACTGTTGTTCTGTAACAGGTAACTTATGTATTTTTTATATTATATTCTTGATACAGCTGACATGAGTTGTATTCTATCTGATAAAAGAGTTACCTCTCATCAATATGCTGATGACAACGAGGCCTATGTTCATGGCCCGGCTGCTGCATTGGCTAGCCTAGTTGATCATATTGAGCTTGCATTGGAGGTCCTGGCTGCTTGGTCATCCAAGCAGCCAGGACCTCCGACCTCAAATCATCTGAATTCTGATGAGACCCAATTTATTTGGCTTGGTGGTCAGATTCAAGTGTTTAAGATTGATCTTTCTGCCCTTTGCCTGTCTATCCTGACATCACATTCTCTACATCTGTGCAAGACTTGGGCATTAAGACATGACATTTGTTGCTCCTGATGACGGCTGCCAGGAGCCACTGTTCAGCCTCATTCACCGTGTGATCATATGCCTCTCAAGTTTTACTCGATGGCCGTTGTATATCCCCTCTATGCTGGGACAGCGTACATCAGGCGGGCAACTGTGGTTGCTCTGGTGACCTCTTGTAGTGCTTCAGATGGAAGACCATGAGTAGAAAGCGTATCAAAGCACCCTTGTAACAGCATGTGCCATGTTACCGCGCTGTAGAAATTGTCGTATTCATCGTCATCATCATCATCATCATCATCCTCATGAGAACAAAGGACGCACAGTGCATGCAAGGCGCTTGATGCCAGGATCTCCTCTACATACTGAGAAACACTGAGGTCAGTTGCAGTGATGTAGTCGAGTCCACCTAAGCCGAGTCCGAGTCGAGTCCGAGTCCACCTAAGCCGAGTCGAGTCCGAGTCCAGAGTTGTTCGAGTCCGAGTCCGAGTCAGAGTCACAACAGATCGAGTCCAAGTCCGAGTCCGAGTCCTTCAACACCAAAATACACTGAAACAAGCAATTTAATGGCATAGAAAATAACAGCACATTAATGCTGAAAGAATTATTATTATTATTATTACTATTATTATTATTACCGTTATTATTATTATAATTATTATTATTGATATTAGGCTACTATTGTTATTATCATTATTATTATTATCATCATCATCATCATCATCATCATCATCAAACTGCCTTAATTTATAACGCACCGAAAACAAAAAGAATCCTGCACAAAAGGAAAGGAAAGTCTAATCATAATAAATCTTAAACAGAGTCTTAAGGCTGTTTTTAAATAGCAATAACGTAGGCTAATGTAATGCAATTTGTCCGCTATAACTTTTGGTTCGGAACCTCGATCAGCCATAATTTTAATTACAAGAATATTGTGAAGAATTAGGCCTACTGTTTAAAAAACTGATTTCTAAACAATGAGATTAGACTACATTATTTTAACACTGCTTTATTGCAACCAAATCTATATCTAGAATTCTATATACATGCTACGGCTCCTAAGGTTCGTGCGCAGAGGGCTGCAAAATCGCCAGATGTGGTATATGTTGCCTAGCTGTATCGTTTAATGTTCAATTGCCATTCGGCTGGCCCAGTCGCGTGAATGGGGTATTCCGCTACGTCAGAAGAGCTAGAAACGGATCAACTCTCCCTTTGATGTCTTTGATCATCAGACGCTTTAACGGAGCGATTCTACCCATAAACCCGATTAGGCCTAGGCTACTTGGGGGTATCGGGGTGAAGAATTCTCAGCGGCTGCCAACTCCAGATATTCTGCCAAACGGGCCTCTTGGGCGCGTCTGGTGTACTCATTAACTCCGATGTGTGCAGGCATCGAAAAGTATCGTCTCTGACTGGGTGGGGTATGATCACCCGATGCTCTTTGAACGACAATAATTACCCCCCACTTATGGTGAGCTCGTTGATATCTACTGGCCTCTTTAGTTTAGAGTTTAGACTACCTATTTTGGACGCGAAAGTAAGCAAGTATAAAAGTCATATTTTATCGCGAGACAAAATTGTGACTCGGAAACCGAGTCATCGAGTCAAATTCGAGTCCAGGGCCTTCGAGTCCGAGTCCGAGTCCGAGTCCACAAAAAATCGGTCTCGAGTCGGACTCGAGTCCTTTGCCGGACTCGAGTACTACATCACTGGTCAGTTGTAGGGTGACCCCAAGATCTTCATTGAGGAAACCCTGATCAGTATGTCAAACCTGTTACTATCATCACCATCAGATCCGCTCTGTGCGATGATCACTTACTTCGCAGGCTGTTTCTGCACTGATACATGCTTTCATTTCCTACAGAATCAATTTTGGAAATGCTATCTATTCTGGTCTGGGCTCCTCTGTTACCTTGAAATTACCCAGTACAGTCTGGTCTTAATGCTTCTGCTCTCCTGGAGCCATATTCACGAGACACGCGTAAGTTACACCGGGCATAACGCCTATGACGTGAATAACTATTCTCTGAATAAAACTCAGTCGTGGTCGGTATTCATAAAACCGGTGTAGACGGCGGATTAGTTACTCTGGGCATAACGGCTGGGTTTTCCCAATATTTGAGTGGTTATCGTTGATCGCGCATGCGCACATCTGCAATCATTACCGACGAAAAGTAAAGTAAGTAAGCAAGTAAGTCTAGCCTTTATTACTCCACTACCAAATGCGCAGCATTTGCAACGAAATAGAATGTAAAATAAAACAGAAATAAATGTAGTGTAATAATAGTGAAGAGGTCGGAACATCGAATTTCACGGTTGTGAGGACAATGTAAACAAATAAAAAATTGAAAGATGGCGGTAAACCAAAACAAATCTTATTTAATATAAATGTAAAATAAAGAGGCTTTTTTTGTTGCATTAGGCCTAAATATGAGAGTGAACATTAGCAGAAAAGGTACAGTAAGAAAATGACAAGGAAGAGTGAAAAGATTTTGAAGTTTACGGTGAAGTTGGGACAGACAAGGCCTAACGGATAGATGCGGCACTTCGAATGCAACATTGTCAGACATCTCGTTAAATTTTAACATATTCTGACGGCGAAATGAAAGGCAATTTAAAGTTCGCCGTTGGCAAACGAGACAGATTAATTACAAATTATCTTATACACTTATTAATGTCTTAAACTTCGTCGAATGCAACGAATAACGACAGCCGCCATTTTTGTTTATCGCTAAGCTGGGAATAGAGGACTTACTTCTGCCTCAGACTCAGAGTAGCCTTATTCTCAGTGTACAGCAGTAAGCCTGTCTCATGAATACCGACCTAGCCCACTACTCCCATGTAGGCAAGATTTAAGCTGGGAATAAGAGTTACGCCTGTCCCATGAATATGCCTCCTGATTGGTGGTGCCCCAATATTTGACCATATATCCACCTACTTGCATGATACCTTGCACTGGTTGCAATGCATTGAATTTAGATTTTAACTTTCATGTGAGCCTGCTTGGTGGAAATTGCCCCATCTTATCTTGGCTCACTATGTATCTCAGCCTTGTCTTTTCTTGGCCGTAGGTCCCTTTGTTCATCCGATCAGGGTTTTCTTCTTGTCCTCTGTGATTGTCCCTCTACAACTCAGCAGAGAAGCTTTGCAACGTGGAACAACCTTCCTCAAAAAACTAGAGCTGAGTTAGTCAGCCTATCTCTTTCTCTGTTTCACAAATGCTTGAAGTCTGTTCTGTTTGAATGAGGGTTATCCTTGTCGAGTCGGGAGCACTACTGATGAGTTTTCCTTGAAGTTGTGCTTTACAAGTTCTCATTTATGTTATGGTATGTTCTTAAGGTTGTAAGCCACCATGCGTCAGCATTGACTTTGTACCAAGAGAGATCAAAGTTAAAGCTGGAAGAAGCATTGAAGTAGACATACCATATACAGGTTAGTTCAAAATACAATTCACTTTGTATGAACTATGTCGAAAGCTTTTAACATTATGCATAACTAGTTTACAGTTTTAACTACAATACAACTGCCTTTGATATCGCTCTTCTTCCTAAGGTGGCCCCAAGCTCAGAAGTGCACACGCCTCGGTGACGCAGAAGCAATTATATTGCAGAGCAATTGTGCGCGAGAAACTTGCTCAAGGTCCCTACACAGTTAACCTCCTTAGCGTTTCATTTTCTCCCAGAAAAACGAGCCAAAAACGTTGCATTGTTTTACGTATGCATGTATATGCATGAATATACATGTGTAGGTATATATGTGTATATGTAAACATGCATAGCCATATATGCATACATTTACATATATACATATGTATATATGTACAAATACATGTATAAATTTACATATATATATGTATATATATACAGATATATGTATGTATGTATGTATGTATATATATATGTATATATATGTACATATACATCTATGTGTGTAAATATAATTGTGTAGGTATAATTATATATAATTATGTAGGTATATATGTATTCATATATGTATATGTATGTATGTACGTATGTATGTATGTATGTATGTATATATGTATGTATGTATGTATGTATGTATATATATGTACATATACATCTATGTGTGTAAATATATACATGTGTAGGTATAATTATGTATAATTATGTAGCTATATATGTATTTATATATTTATATGTATGTATGTATGTATGTATGTATGTATGTATGTATGTATGTATGTATGTATATATATGTATATATATATGTACATATACATCTATGTGTGTAAATATATACATGTGTAGGTATAATTATATATAATTATGTAGGTATATATGTATTTATATATGTATATGTATGTATGTATGTATGTATGTATGTATGTATGTATGTATGTATGTATGTATGTATATGTACATATACATCTATGTGTGTAAATATATACATGTGTAGGTATAATTATATATAATTATGTAGGTATATATGCATTTATATATGTATATGTATGTATGTATGTATGTATGTATGTATGTATGTATGTATGAGCCCGAACGTGACTCGGGGTTAACCGCTTTTGCATAGAATTCCCGGCCCGAGTAACGTTCGGGGTTAACGTCAAGGAGGTTAAACCACCCCGGACGAGGGTCGAACCCGTACTCTCGGCATTACAGGCCAACTGCTCTAACCAGTCGGCCACCGTGCCGTACTTAAATGCTATTAAGGATTAGTTCAAAGTTGCCAAGGCATGTTGAAATGACATTAGGTATTCATTCGTTTGTTGCCTGTGTGTATCAAACGTAGTCTGCCAGATGTGGTCCGGGAATGAAGGATTATTAACACTTTAACAATGAGCTGCATTGGTTTCCCAGTCGCTTTTAGTACACTATCATTGTTTAAGTGTTTACAAAAAACAGGGCAAATTTCCATACTTCTTGCATAGTTTGCAATGCATTTTCAATTTGGTGCTTTTCTTTATGTAGTGCAATGCTACTGTTAAGAAATTTATGTTGTCTATCTCATTGTTGCAGATGTTCTTCTGCACATACATACCTCTTAAATTCTTCTAATAATGTTCTTGTTGACATGTGCTATTTTTACCCTTTCGGAGATTTTTTACTTTACATGGTTCTTCCTTTAAACCAGTTACCTTATTTTGTTATGCAAGGGGCCGTCCATAAATTACGTCACGCACCTAGGGGAGGGGGTCGGAAATTTGTGACGATGTGTGACATGGGGTTGGGGGGGGGTCTGAGAGGTGTGACGTCACACCAGGTCTATGTAATTAAATTTAACAATTAACAACAATTTAATTTTAACAACAGCACTAATTGTGAGTATTAAATTTTAATTTTTTTTATTATTTTAATGCATACAGGCACCATTACTAATAATTTTCTAATTATTTTAATATTTGGTCACCGTTAGATTTTAAAATATGCATGCTCTCCCTATTTGTTCCACGAAAGAGCATTTTTATTTGCCATGGAAATTTGGTTTAGGAGGGAGGTCAGAGCTTTGTGACGTCATTTTTCAAGGGGGTGTTACTTTTTGTGACGAAGTGTGGGAGGGGAGTTCAAAATCGGCCAAAATTGCGTGATGTCATTTATGGACGGCCCCCAAGGCATTTTCTGATTTCTTTTTATTTGTTTAAGTGTAATTTCTTCCATGAGCAATGACCTCTAAAATCTTTCTCCAGGGCTCTTTCACTACATTAGAAGACTTTCTTAGTTCAATCTCACATTGTACGTTTGATGTCACACGGTGTACGGACCTTATTATTAAACTCATACAATACAATACAATACAACTTGCATTTATAACGCGCCTTAATAAAACAAAGTCTTACTCAAAGGACGTGTTACAATGTACTTACTAATCATAGTAATCGTAATCGTAATCTCCAAACTTCTAAAGCGCCACTCGAAAGCCAAGCGCAGGGCACCAGTTTATTCACGAGTTTGTACTTAGAAAAGAGATAAGTTTTAAGTTTAGATTTTAAAATATCTCTCTTAATTCTATAAAAACTCAGTTGCTCTTGCTTGGCACCCTCCAGCAGGTCCTAAAACTCGACTATGATCTACTTTCTGAGTGGTTTCCATTGTTCACCTTCTCGACTTCTGTTCGCAACTTGGGTCTTACCCTTGACTGCACTCTTTCGTTTGCTGAATACATCTCTAGCCTCTCTCTGTATAGTTTCTATCACCAGAGACGTCTTCGAGCTGTCAGGCGATCTGTGCCCTCCTCCAGTTTTACCTCGATGGTCCATGCTTTCATCTGCTCATGCATTGATTACTTTAACTCGCTACTTGTTGGTCTTCTGAAATCTCGCCTGTCACCTCTTCAATCGATGTTAAATGCAGCTGCTTGACTGATTGCCCGCACTCCTCGCTTCTCACATATCTCAACTTTCATGATCGAGCGCTTACACTGACTTGCGCTCATTGCCCGTATTCAGTTTAAAGTTCTTTTCCTTATTTCCAGAGCAATTTTGGGTCAGGCTCCACACTATCTTTGTGATCTTATCCATCTTCGTCTTTCGGCTGTCTCTGGTCGCCCTCTCCGTTCATTAGACCAACATGACCTCTTGGTGCCTCGGACTTGGACTGCTACTGCCCAATATTGCGCTTATGCATCTGTTGGCCCTTTGCTTTGGAACGATAGTCGCTCTTTGACTCACTCTTAACTGGTGGTACTTCTGTCTCTGCCTTTAATCATAAGTCTTTTCTTTCTCGCAGGGCTTTTCACCTTGGATCATAATCATGCTCCTGAACCCACGAAAAATGAAAGCACTGTAGATAGCACAGTTTGGAAAACAATGTAAATTAAATGGAACATTAGAGACTATAGGCCATCATAGTATGTAAACCAAAATGCGGTTAGCAAGTGGTAAAATAGAGTTTATACGTACTTACTTACTTGCAATCATCATAGGGAAACTAGGTCTTTTTACACATTTATTAAGAGGATGAAAATACAGAAAACTATGATGTTTATAATCATGTTGGGCTCAACAAGAAAAAGTAGACCTTGCGGAGTAAGGCTGCTTGATGACATAGAAGACTGGTGCTAAGACAGGTTCACTTAGGCAGCACAAGACAAAGAAGTGAGGAGGTAAATGACTAAATGTGCAGTAGATACCTTCTAGTGGACTTTTGGCTGTTGGCTAGTGATGGTCACTGCTCACTCCATAAACCCAAAATATTATACTCATTCTTGTGGCTTTTTTACTTTTGCACTAGCTCAAGCTAGGACAGGCTTTCTTTATGGCTTGTAAGAACATCAGAAAGGCACTTTATAAATTATTTCATGAACTTTGTCTCTCTCGTCACCAAACACCAGAACTTGAAGATGGACTGGATGTATAGTAGTTAAATAGGTCACATATTTGACAAGTAAAAGGCAAGAAGGATTCAATAGCAGTTTAGATGCAGTAATTTTATAGTTTTTGTCTTGTATTAAATGGACATGTTTCACATTTCATTGACATGAGATAAGGTGTCTGTTTTTTAGGAACTCCGATACCTGTCATGAAATGGTTGAAAAATGGCCAGCCGCTGTCCAGTGGACCAGGAGTCCATTTAACTCAGTCACTCGACAATTGCTCTGTTCAAATTGCCACAGCTACCAGGGCTGATTCCGGTGAATATGAGTTAGTGCTAAGCAACGAGAGCGGCATTGAACATGTCCCAATCACTTTCATTGTTGAAGGTGAGTGTGATTATGTCGCTTGTGGAGGCAATTAGCTGTGAATAGCTTCCCTCTTTCAAAATGCACCCACACAGTTCATGCCATATAAGTTGGCTTCTTAGCAGAACTTTAACTGTTGAATGTCAGTCTATGCTAATATTAAATAATATTAGTACAATTATATTGAAACTCACTGATAGTATATTGTATCAATACACAATTAACATACTGTGATAAGACTAATTATTAACTAATTAGCTTAAAGGTTTGGTAATTAAGTAATTGCTGAATGGTATAGCTGTGTAGGCGTGTCCACCCACGTTAGTCTATTCATTCAAGAATCACTTAAACCTGGAGAATCTAACTCACTTGGAAGTAATTGACAAAAAGGTTTTATAATATTTCTTATTAACTTTGACAAACAACATTTAATTATATACTGAGACATACATCACCACTTATGACAAACATAAGAATAACATCAGGCCCGTCCCAAGGATATCTGGGGCCCTACGCAGGTTTTATTTTGGGGCCCCACCCATTGGGATTGGGACATGTTATAAACGTTGCCTGAGAAAGAAGAATGCCCTGGCCTGACTTAGTTTAAATAGCTTTATTGAGCATTATGGCAAAAATTAATATGATATTGGAATTAGTTTCTCTGTTCTGCTTTGTGCGAAATAAAGTATATATATATATTAGGTTTACCAAGGCAAAGCCAGTACATTGAATTTTATGGTTTTTCCTAAGGTAATATTAATCAACAGTGACTTCATAGACTTTATTCATTTTTTCCATTTAATTGCAAAAACAGTGAGTGAAACGAAAAAATTGCAGAAGACTATACGACTTATTATTGACCAAAATATTTATAATACCTTATTCTTATCTAGACTAAATATTGTAGGCCTACATTTCAGACTTGCAGTAAGAAGTCATTCTTTATTATGATTGATTCAACAGAAACTAATTTTGCGCGCTTTCTTCGCCGCAAAATCTGATATGATATCATCGTAGGGTAAAGAAGAAGCAATGTCTTTCTCGATTGCAAGTATAGCAAGACCATCGAAATGCAGTCTCAGAAGTGAGAATAGTGTGAACTTGTACTTACCGTCACACTTTACAGCTGGTGACTTAAAAACGACAACTTTAGGCTATTTATCAACTTTATTTATATCTATCTAAAAGTTACTTAGGCCTATACTCCTGAGATCTGTATTAGGCTACACTCGAATGGGATTAACTGAAAACTCTGAAAAGCCAACACACGGAATACTATGCATTTACATATACATCTCTACATGTGTATATATAATTATATATTATATACATTATATATATATACACACACTCTGTCTCTGTCTGTCTGTCTGTCTGTCTGTCTCTCTCTCTCTTTCTCTCTGTCTCTTACACACACGCACACACACAAACACACGCACGCACACACATATAATATTATCACAGCTGTATTAGTAATTTGCTGCCCGTCTCTTATTTCTATATATAGGCCTATCGGACGATAGGCCTACTCCGCAAGATAATATATTGCTAATGTCACTTTCCGCGCGCTTTGAATTTACCATGGACCATAATCTATCTTTTGACACCCAACTTTACATCTGTGGTAGGCTGGTAGCTTTCACTCAGGCACAGAGATAAGGTTTCCATTTCCCATGATTCTCTTGGCAGTGGCCGAGCTTTCTGACCCTAAGGGCTAAGGCCAAGACTTTTCCCAACTATAGCGTCACAGACAATACATTTAACTTAAATAATTTAAGCATTTGCACTTAATTTAGACTCATGTGACGTGTGATGTCATTATTGCTGTTTTTTGTAGTTTCTTGTAAATGGGGTTTTTGGGGGCCCTAAATTTCGGCGGAATCGCCGGGGCCCTACGCGGTTGCGTATTCAGCGTATGCCTAGGGACGGGCCTGAATAACATATGCGAAGTATTTAATAATGATCCTTATGAGGATAAGGTAGCAAATAATAAAATAGATCTTATGTAATAATAATTGACTCCTTAGTGTAAATAATTATTCATAAGCTAATAATCTATGACTACACCACCCATAATAATAATCTACATAATAATAAATGCCAAATGTCTATACCTCGTGAGCTGGAACCATCAAGAGCTAGTTAATCTAGTGCAGGGGTGGGCAAACTACGGCCCGCGGGCCAGATCCGGCCCGCCAACGCTTTTTATCCGGCCCGCCAACACATTCTATCTGGTCCAAACAATTCTTCAGAAAAGTAAAAGTCATAAATTTCAGACCGCAAGAGGAATTCCTCAAGCTGCTTTCTTATTTGCTATTCCGGTTTGTATTATTCGCATCCACTTACATCTGTGAACATACATTTTCAACTTTGAAGATAAACAAATCCAAGTAAAAATCTCAGTTAGCTGATCTAAATTTCAACTCCATAATACGATGTGAACTTAGTCTCTCGAAGCCGTTATTATCGGCTTCTCCAGCTCCGAGTGGTTTCTCGCTCTTTCTCATGATGCCCTATTATAGTGTCTCTTGCTTTCGTTACTAGTCGAATTGACCACTGTTCATCGACTCTCCTTGGCCTCACCTTGGAGTTCTGGGGCGACTAGATCGGGTTCTGTGCTCGGCTGCTTGGCTCATTGTGCGAATTCACAAATTCGGCTCTGTCTTTGCCTACATGCGCGATGTGTTGCACTGTCTTGCTGCCTGTGGCCCAACGGATCTCATACCGGATTCCTGCTTTGGTTTCACGCTGCACCCTCGGCTGTGCTCTATCTTACCTCCAGAGGTGATCTCTGCCGCCCAGTGACCGACGTTGTAGCAGGCCATCCATCTGGAATGACCTACCATCGGAGCTGCGTTTGCTACCTGTGAGCAATCTAACTGCGTTTTTTAAATCACTTAAGTCTTTTTTCAATAGCCGTGTCTGGGCTAGGAACACCCTGAGTAGGTTTGTTGAAGGTGAGCTATATAAGTGCCCAGAATTAATGAATGCAACCAGCGCAATCACTCTGGATTAAGGGAAAATTGTTATGCATGTTCACAGATGCATACATCTCACAAGTTACAGCCAAAGTACAATTAATTTTAAGTCAGTAAACTTTTTAATTTTAGTTGTTATTAAAAAGTTAGAAATTTTGTATGTGGCCCCCCGAATTTTTTTGGCGTGAAATGTGGCCCAATGTGCCAAAAGTTTGCCCACCCCTGATCTAGTGTTTAATAGGTTTATATATATGAACTCGCGTCAGAGGCACGCTTTGGCTTGGCCAATCCCAGCAGAGATTCAGCCTTCCAGGAAGACTAGCTCAGGTAACTCAGGGAGCAGGTAGTAACTCGTTATGCCATAGACTGGTTCTGTTCCGTTCTGTTCTCAGCCATCCTCGTGTCGAGGGTCGGCCACATCATGAACAATATTCCTCCAGCGTCTCCTGTCTTCCGTCAGTCTTATCATTTCCTCCATTGTCAATCCAGTCCATTCCTTTATGTTGCCCAACCAGTTTGTTCTTGGTCTTCCTCTTTTCCGATTTCCCGGCATTGTGCCCTGCATGATGTCTTTCTCCAAGCAAATTCCCTCTCTTCTCATGATGTGTCCGAAGTAAATAAGTTTTCTTTCTTTTACCGTCTTCAGGAGACTCCTCTCCACTCCTGCCTCCCCCAGCACCCATTCATTTTTCCGCATTTCCGTCCAAAATATGTTCATGATCAATCTCAGACACTTCATCTCGAATGCCTCTATTCTCTTCTCCTCCTTCCTCAGTGTCCAACTTTCACAACCATATATAGCAACCGGCCATACCAGTGCTCTCCATAACTTTATCTTTGTTGTTGTTGTTATGTCATGGCTCTTCCATATCTTTTTAAGGCCTGTACCCCTTTGCCAACCGTACTCTAATCTCTGCACCGCAATCACTGTCTTCGTTGATCGTTGAACCCAAATACGTAAATCTGTCCACCTGCTCCAGTTCCTCCTGATTAATCCTGACTGTACATTTGGTTTCCGTTGTTGTCATGACCTTCATCTTTCCTGTGTTAATCTGCATTCCATATTTCTTTCCTATCCTGTCCAGTCTCTCTATCAACATTTGTAGTTCTTCCTCCGAGCTTGTTAGTAGTACGATGTCATCGGCGTATTGTAGGTTTGTCAGCCTTCTTCCTCCTATCTGCACTCCTCCATCATACCCTTCTAACGCTTCTCTCATCACTCTTTCCGCTAAGATGTTGAACAAACTTGGTGACAAAACGCATCCCTGTCTCACTCCGCGTCTGACTCTGAATTCATTCGATAGAGTTCCTGCCACCTTGACTCTTGCTTTTTGTTTCCTATACAGCTTTGTTAACAAATTTATTATATGCCCTGGGAACCCCATTTCGATCATTGTCGTCCAAAGCGTTTCATGAGCTATTGAGTCGAAAGCTTTTTTGAAATCTACGAAGCACATGAAAAGGGGTTGTTGATGTTCATTTGCTTTTTGCATAATAATTCGCAGGTTCGTGATCTGATCCCTAGTACCTCTGGCCTTCCTAAAACCGGCCTGTTCCTCTGCCACCTCTGACTCCTTCTGGTTCCTTATTCTCTCCAGAATAATCCTTAAGATAATTTTACTTGCATGTGCAACCAGAGCCACTGTTCTGTGGTTCGAACATTGTCTAGCATCTCCTTTCTTTGGTATAGGAACAAAAATAGACTCTATCCAATCGCGTGGCCACTCCCAATCCTCCCATAGCACTGTGCAGATGTAATGCATTTTTTCTAAAAGCTTCTCTCCCCGTATTTAAACAGCTCTGCTGGCACTCCGTCACGAACCGCCGTTTTGCCGCTAGCGACCTGTCTTATTGCTCTTGCCACTTCTGATCTTAAGGGCGGTGGCTCTCGTTCGTATCCCGTTATATGTTCCCTGCCTTCTACATCATTGTATAGCTCTTCACAGTATTGCTTCCATCTTTCAGTTATACCTTCCTTATCGGATATGTATTCTCCGTTTTCAGCTTGTACCAATTGTAGTTTAGGTTTATATAAATATCTGCTGTTGCCCCTCTTATTCTCTGCTTCAACCTTTTCACACATATCCTCGATTTGTTTTTGTTTATCCCTCCTTAAAAGTCTTTGTACTTCCGCTTTGTTTTCTTTATATTTCTCTCTATCTCTCTGCTTCGCTTCGCGCTTCTTGATAATGAGATTGTGCGTTTCTTCAGTAATCCAGGGTTTCCCCTTGTCTTTCTTCTTGTATCCCACAATTTCTTCCGCTGCTGTAAGTAGAACCTTTTTTGTTTCATTCCATACTTCATTTGGTGATCTTTCTTCTACCACCCCGTCTAAAGCTTTGAATCTATTTGTTACTTCTGTTTCATAGGCGAGTCCTTTGTACCCTTGAAGTTCCTCTACGTTCAGCCTTCTTATTCTTTTGCCTTCCTAGCCTTATCTTCAACGATGCCACCAACAGATTGTGGTCCGTATCACAGTCGGCCCCAGGATAAGTCCTACAGTTACTAATACATGTCCTCCACTTCCGCTGAATTCCGATGTAATCAATCTGGTTCTTTGTTGTCCCATCTGGAGATGTCCAGGTACTCAGTCTCCTCGGATGTTGTTTGAACCATGTGTTAGCCAATGTCAACTCCTGTTCCATACAGAAGTCAATCAACCTTTCCCCTCTGCTGTTTATCTGACCCAGTCCTTCTTTTCCAGCCACTGGTGGTATGCTCATATCTCCAACTTTAGCGTTAAAATCCCCCATTAGTAATGTAATGTCCCTTTTCGGAATACTTCTTACTGTCCTTTTGTCATAGACTGGCCTGCCCTCAAGTGCTGATTCTCATTCAGCTGCCATGACACTAGAAAGAAATATACTTCTACTGTAATTTTACAAAGAACTCAACCAATGGAGCATGAACTGTGTAAAAACTTAATTTTATATTACTTGCTCAGCTTACCCTTGAAGGTTGTTCCTCAGTGCTTATACTTACACCTACTTGACAAACAATAATTTTGTAAACTCAAACATGTCTAAAATGCTACTTAAAAGTAAGCGCAAACCATGAACTTATTCTTGAGTGCTACATAAAATCAGAGGCATCCAAGAACAAAATCCTGTTGCCTGGTAACCAGAGAGAGGAAACAGAGGAGCTTTTACAGTGCAGTTTGTTGAGCTTGAGAGAAATCGAAAGGTAGCAGATTTTGGATGGATTAGGGTAAGACTTCCAGAACAGATTTTGTGCTTTATAAGTTTCGTAAAAGGTGGTGCTTCCAGTTGCTGGGGCTAGAAAACCATGTGCATATTGTTGAAGTACTTGTGATGGGTTTTGTTAAGGATGTTTGCTGCAATGTTGGTCTAGCCAATGTCAAAACGTTTCCCAGATGCCTTTCTCAAATGTTGCTATTATATATATAATATATATAATATGTGTGTGTGTGTGTGTGTGGGTGTATCATTACTGTATCAATCAATCAATCAATCAATCAATCAATCAATCAATCAATCAATCAATCAATCAATCAATCAATTGAAACTTATATAGTACCCCTTCAAGATCTCCAATCAGACCCAGGATAGGCGGAAGAGAACAGTCTTAAGGGACTGATAAAGTTAAGAGAAGGGGACCCTTGGGAGGAGATGGATCTCTAGCGGAAGCCCGATTCATGTCATTGGCCTGATCTTGGAAAAATGCTCAGTTCTGCATAGTCACAGTGAGAGCAAAAGGGATGGCAAGATCGCCATTGATGATGGAGCAGAGGCGGTGACCGCTGTGAGATGAGCACTCGAAGATAGATAGGTGCCATGCCCAAGAGGCACTTCCAGACCTGGGAGGAGTCCTGAAAGAGATGCTTTTGGGGAAAGGGATACAATGTAGGACCTCCCGCATGTAGTGCAAAACGTGATCCATTTTGGCAAACCCGTCGATAAAGCATGCAGCCACCAGATGAACCCGCTCGATCCAAACCTGTGGGAGATCCACGTAGATGGCGACTCAGTAGTCCAGATGATTTAGTATGAACACCTGAACAAGAATGATTCAATATTAAGTCAGAGAGCTTGATATTACCCATAGTTGGTGTGGTGTCCTATGACCTGGTAGGTTTTGGACATACCAAACCGAGCGCTACACTGGTTTGTTTAGGTAGATGCCGAAATTACTTCCCAATGAGACTAAAGTGGTAGTCATACCCAACCTTGAAGTGGCATTCTAATAGGCAGAGAGAGGCTGAAATCTACCTCCTAGATATCTATAATCTGGCCAGCATTTACCTTTTAAGCGCTCACTTCGTCATGGTGCTAAACGTTATGAGCTAGTTTTGAGTTGTATGGGACCAAGGATGTCAGATGCGTAGGAACAAGATACGACAACTATCAAGGGATGATAGTCTGAGTTTGAGGGTTGTCCCACGGATTCCATTTTCTGTTGAGAGGTCTCTAACCTGTCTAGGTGTTGCCTGACCTTAGCTTGAGCAAACACTAATTCTAACTGTTGATTATCTGTCATATCTGTCTGTCGATTGGCCATTCAGTCTGTCGTTCATCTATCACCGGCTGCTGCGACACTATAACAGACTGTTGGGACGCCATAGAAGTCTGTCGGGATGCCAATGCAGTCTGGTAGGACATGATAACTGCCTGCTGGGATGCCATAGAAGATTGTCCAGTGGAAAGATTATCTAGTTTCTCAAGAAGCACTCCTAATGCATAATCAGGTCAAGAAAGTGAAGAGGAAGATAAAAGCAGCTATGGCTTGCTAGATCTATATGCTGGGGCTAAGGGAGTACCTGGTCAAGGAGAAACACCACTATGTATGCATGCATGTATGTATGTATGGATGTATATTAGGGTGGTCCAGTGTCATATATGGTAATAAATGAAGTTCAAGCTAGAGTCCAGAGCACCTCTCAGTTTTTTTTAGACCTGTCAGTTGTATGATTCTGGCAAAATTTCAACTTCCTACTCCATCTAGAAGACGGTGCTCACAGACTAGGTAAAACTATAAGGATCCTGAGTGGCCGAGTGGGTTGGTGCCCGCTCGCCGAGCCGGCGCCCCGGGTTCGCTTCCCGGTCGGGTCGGTTTATCAGAGATTAATTTCTCGGATCTTTACTGCGGGTGGCTCGGTCGCATTATAAACGTGGAGTACAATACAACACACAATACAACACATCACAATACAACTGGGGCGCGGTGGTGTAGGGGTATATTCGGTGCCTTGCAGCTGGAGGGATGCGGGTTCGGATCCACCTCAAAGTCGCCGCGTAGGGACCCTGGGCAAGTCCTTCACTCGCAATTGCTCATGCGCTTCGGCGTGAAACTCTGATTCAGCGTTCGCGCAGTAGTCGGGAGCGCCTCTGAATAGGAATCTGGTAGGGGCGCTATAACAAGTGTTCAAATACAATACAATACAATATAAGAGCAATTGGTTAGAAAATATGCGTAACGTCTTGTAATCTTAATACACTATAATATGATAAGATTATCAATTTACCAATATACAAAAACAATAGTCAGCAACATATTTTCTGCAAGGAAACGATCCAAATAATTATTATAAGAGTGGAGCAGAAATATCGAACCAAATTTCTGCCCTAGCTGGGATTTGAACCCATCCTCTTCACTGACAACAGTCGTAAGAATACTAATAATATCAAAAATATAAACAATAATCATATATCCAGAAGAAATATGAAAATATTGCAGTTTTAGCACACTACTGTGGATTTGCTGGTAGTCAAATAAAGAATATTCTTACTTAGGCTACTTACTTTACTGAAATATAGCAAATCCATGTCTCACGTTTTAACCTCAATGCACAGTGAAGCTGGACAACCAGCAGTTTTGTGCGGATGCTTAGTGGGTTGAGCTCATTAATCAGTATTATGCTGACACCTTGTATTGAGTTGAAAGAGGTTGACATGACCTGCATGACGATACGTTTTGCTGACTCTCACATGATGTAAATAATGGTCTGCAGCTCTTTCCCCAAGCCTTGCATAAAACAGGTCCATGTCTAATGTTTACTTGCAGCATTTGCACATTCACATGTCTCTTCTACTAGGCCTTCTAATTATCTTTGTCTGATTACAATAAACACCAGAACTGTTCTAGGTGAACAAGCTTTCTTGTTGTTGAACCTAAATTTTTGGCCTTTCATTTGGCTAATCCACCAAACACTGTCTCTATGTCACTGACTTTCTACATATTGCCTTATGCATCACCAACACCATACAGTATTGCAATTTGCAAATAATTATTATTAAAATGTGTAACCTTGTTATTATTTGTTAATTCCAGTTGTTATGGTCAGTGTTAGGATTAAGATCAACAATAGGGTTAGCATTAGCTCTGCTATGTATTGTAAATGTAAATCTCCCAAAAGCCACATCAGGGAGACCGGCTGTTACGGTCAATGGCACTATTTTAAAAGGCCAGCAGAGATGCAGCACATGATAAATTCATTTTAAAATGAGCATAGTCGAAGCAATGCATCCGCACTAAAAACATGTACTTGTACCTGCTTTGGCACTGGCTTCATCGTGAACTTAAATTATCCGTACTTTCAACGTCCCTTCACTGTTTTCCGTTAGATATGTGTAGCCTTCCGGTAACTTGACATTTTCTTGACTAAATTATTTTGAATATAAGGAGAAAATGCGTCTACTAGATGGAAGCCTAGTATGTAAGTCTACACTTAGCATGACTTATATACAGCAAATTATGATGGGTAAGTTTATCATGACTCCACCTATTTGCCTTACCCTCCTCGGGTTGGCGAAAGCGTGCCCTGCTAGAAAGATATCTGTGCCTATTTCTTAGCTAACCTGCATAATATAAGCCGTTCCACCAGCTGCCACCCATTGTTAACTGGGTTGTAGTTATAACTCTGCATTAATATTTTGAATGGCCCTTGTAGTTGGCCTTACGACATCTATACATTAAGGAAGTTACATTCTGACACTTTTCTGTACTGCTTGTGCATGAAAGTCAAGGTTATAAATTATTTCTGCTGTAGATAAACCACTGGAACCAGAAGGCCCTCTGCAAGTGATGGATGTCTACAAAGACAGATGCCACTTGAGTTGGGAACCACCTAAAGATGATGGTAATCTTGGAATAGATTATTATCTTGTTGAGGCACAAGACATTGACAACAATAGGTGGATTGTAGTGGGACAAGTTCAGGGAGATACACAGTGTGGCATTCCTAACCTTGAAGTTGGGAAGAAATATAGGTTTCGTGTCAAGGCAATCAATGCAGCAGGTGAAAGCCAGCCTCTTTTTACTCAGAAAGAAGTCTTGGCCAAGGATCCATGGGGTGAGTTTGACTGTTTTGCTCTTGAATGCTCAAAGTTATCTTACAAGGCTGAAAGCTAATGGTGAACTGTCACTGATAGCTGTTTTGTGTAGCTTATTTCTACCAAATGTAAATATAAGCGTATGCTACATATGCAATGAAAGTGACTTACCGTATTTTTGCGGATATAGCCTAACATTCAAGCGAATATATAACCTGCTACATTTAGGGATTTCAGTAAAAATTGAATTATATATCACGCACCCGATTATAACACGCGTGCATTTTCGTGCATCCACCTACGAGGTAATAAACGAACGTGTGCGCTAGCGTTAATGTTAATTTCCCTTCTGAAACTTCTTACTGGATATAGTCATAACTCATTCTATTATACACAAATTAAAATCGTCTATTTGATAAAAATTTCTTTTGTAAGGAAATTGAAGATTCTTGCAAAAAATGAACATTTAAAACCTGTAAGCGAAAATTACCTTGTTCCTACTTCTTTACTGGTATCTTCACAAGGTAATATATTGCGAACACCCCAATTACTGCTCTGAAATTCTTTATAAATATCACGATATACTCGAATATCTACGGCAAAGGTCGGACTTCATGTCTTGACGATTCGTCGCCGTCCATGACTCCTTGTCTGTAAAATACTTTTTATCGCAGTTTCTGATCATGACCTGAAAATAATGCAGTACAAAATTTGGGCGTGTAAAATTTAATTTATATAACATGCCCACGAATATACTATTGTTTTGGTGATAAATTCACCGTAAACTCATCACCAAGTTCTAACTTGAAGTAAGATGGAAAAATTGTCAAACATTGCAAGAAGAAAACTTCAAACAGAATGACTTCAACAAGAAGAAACTTTGAACAGAACGACTCCAACAGCATGGAGGAAGACAAGATTGCCAAGATGAAGGTCAGCGCCACTCAACAGTGACTATCTGGCAAGAACTCTTATTCAAGTCAATATAAACATTTTTGGCTCAAAGAGTTGTGGGGAGGATAGCTTAAGATCTAGAATAAAACATTATCTTAATACATATAAAGATGCTGGTTCTAGGTAAGGATAATAGTTTATAAACTAATAAACTACTGATCTTGTAAGATCATCATAATACGTCTATGACATTATAATATAACTAGATGTTTGCCCATCCTAAGACGGTAGAGTTTGAGGAGTGCGGGCGAGCCACTTAAAATATATGACCGGCGGCCCACAGACCCATGCAGGGCAACAGACTATCGTGCAGTGCAAAGGTCATCACACACGATCGTTAAAAGTTGATAGCAGCATTACCTACGGACTTCCATTACACACAAATTTGAATCTCTGTGACTGTTTAAATTCATAGCAGCGCCACCTACCAGCTTTCATTACATGCAAATTTGAATCTCCGTGACGGTTTAAAGTTCATAGCAGCGCCACCTACCGACTTTTTTTACACGCAAATTTGAATTTCCATGACAGTTTAAACTACGATGCAGCGCCACCTACCAACTTTCATTGCACGCAAATGTGAATCTCTGCGACGGTTTAAACTTCATAGCAGCGCCACCTACCGACTTTCTTTACACGCAAATTTGGATCTACGCGACGGTTTAAATTTCGATGGAGCGCCACCTACCGACTTTCATTACACGCAAATTTGAATCTCGGCGATGGTAGAAACTTCATAGCAGTGCCACCTACCGACTTTTCTTTACACGGAAATTTGAACCTACGCGACGGTTGAAACTTTATAGCAGCGCCACCTACCGAATTTCTTTAGACGCAAATTTGAATATACGCGACGGTTTAAACTTTATAGCAGCACCACCTAGCTACTTTCATTACACATAAATTTAAATCTCCAGCTCCCCTCCCCTGCGTCTGCCTCTCTTCTGCTAACTGTGCTCTCTTTGAAACAGAGCGCCCTTGGCGACGGATTTAATATACTGAGATACAAAAGAAATCTTGCAACCTCTGGCGTTGACTACTCACTGGCTGCGCTAGTCTCGAGCGAGCCCTAGCAGTTTTTTTCCACTCCAGCGACCTCTAACAGTGACTACTCGCTGGCTGCACCAGTCTCGAGCAACCCACGAGGTGTCATTCTCACTGAAGTGACCTCTGTCGTTGATTACTCGCTGGCTGCGGTAGTCTCGAGCGACCCCACGCAGTATTCGAGCATGCTTGCCTCTCCACTGTCTTCCTCCCTCCCCGTACTTTCGTGCCATCCATCCCTGCCGTCTGTACCTCCTTCCCGACCTTCTATGTCCGTCCGTCCCGCCCGTACGTCCCTCGCGGCGATCATGTGTGGCTGACTCGTCGCTTCCCCTCCCCATCCTCTTATAGAAATGTAGAAGGACCCACACATCATGATCTCGCATTGCTATGACAACGTTTGTAATTTTTGCAATGTCGTGAATGACATAAGCCATATTGTCTCTGGCACTGAAGGCGAACACAGCATAACAGGCAAACAGCGTAGCAAACCTACCCTCACAATGGTAAAAATAAAAAAGTAATGTGAGTAAGGGTCTTTAGAGATAAGGGCCCATTACAAGAGTGGTGGCATTTCGTCCAGGATAGAATTAGACAGATAGATAGAAACGAGCTAACATTACTTTTGAGATTTAAATCAAATTGAACTTACTTGGCAGGCATTTGTAAACGCTTGTCGTGATCTGGATGACTTATTAGTAATCACAACGTAATAGTGACGTCAGTTTGGCAAGGTCAGGTCAACTGCTTATTGTGAGTGTTGAACACTGTAGGTAATTAACGGTGAAAACAAGGTTGGGTCAAGGTTATACAACTATTTATGGCCTCAAAGAAATTTATCAGTACAAGACTGAGATGGGTATTTAAGGGCCCATTACAAGAGGTACCTGTGCTTTGACCGGCTGCACATGGGACCATTGCACCTCATCAACAAGTGGTATGTAGATGCTGTCATTAAGAGTTTTGTGGGCCATATGCCATGACTGGTGATTTAGCCATTGGCGGCCACAAAGTGGCTGGGTTCCCCACGACCAAACCCACGTCTGATAGTGAAGCTGCAAGCTGGTGGACACAGGTGACCCAGCTGGTCTCCGACGCCATAGCAAAAACTTACAAAGTGCCGACAGAGCCGTGGCACATGACCAACAAGACGAGACGCTGCGATCAGGAAGTACGCAGAGGATCAGGATACTGTCACCAAAGGCCGGCGTTAAGAGAGAGGTAGGCTATGCGGAAGAAAAGGATGCTGAACTAGCGCTGCTGCCAGCAGGTGAAAGCTGTATGCGAACCAGAAGGCTGCCAATGCCAAGCAGTATGTGGATGAGTAGGTCGCCACCGTTAAGAGCCATGCTGACTAGCAAGATGTTGTTTCAGAGGTGCACACGTGCTCAATGCAGGTGATGCCATGACTGGCGATTTGTCTATGGGTGGCAACAGAGTAATTGACGCAGCTGATGACCATTGCCACTACAAATTATGACTTGGCACCCGTAAGGTCATAGCACCTGACTAACAACAACATGGATGAGAAGAAGCTGAGCTGAGTGCTACCGTTAGGCAGTAAGTGGATGAGAAGGCCGACACTGCTAACAGGTACACGGATGATCAGGACTCTGCTAGTAGAAGTTCGTGTGTGCTCAAAACCAATGATGCCATGACCGGCAATTTGTCCATGGGCGGTCACAGAGTTCCTGGGCTCCCCATTGGCGCACCAGCATCCAATAGCAGTGCAATGAATGAGCATGTTGCCACCATTAAGAGGTATGTGGACAACTTCGATAGTCAACTACACAGGTCACATTGTGCCCCTGTACAGAGACCGTTCCAAAACAGGATTCACAGCGAATTCTACATACCCTAATTTCTCTCCAAGTATGGCATTTGACTGAACTTCAAGAATTGAGTGGAGAATGCAACCCCACAATTTTAATGGGGTTTGGATAAAAACTGAATGTCTGGAGCCAGTGCCCGGAAGGTCAGCCTGGTGGGTAGGACTGGTATTGCTAATCTCTCACATATCTCGTTCTGAAGTGGGGTGAGACTATAAACACCTGAGGTGACAGTGTGCTTGTGGGTACAGACCATCTTACCTCTATTACTATTTTGACTGATGTTTGCGCGGAAGTTTGCTGTCGACTACAGCATTGCATGCAAAATCTACAAACTCACGATCCTTAGCACAGTGCCATCATCTTTGAATAGGTCTCTTGAAGAGGTGTTCTATAAATCCTCAGAATTAATGAATGTCGTCGAAATACTCCACTTTCAGATCTGCACATACTTCAAAGTTGTGGCTCTGGTGGAACAAAGCAGCATGGACGATATACAGAACAAGGTTCGTAGGTACCTCCAACAACCTGGAGAGGCAAACATGTGCAGATGCAGCCTAGACGATCTAGGTGGTATGGCCTACTGGAGTTGTTTCCTGTTTTGCCCCAACATCTCATCAACTTTGTATCGCACAATTCCCACAGCCGTGACATCAACATAGCCTCAGGACAGTGGCCACTAGCATGTGGCAGAGTCTTCCACTAAACACTGTGTGGTTCCCTTGCATCACTTTGCAGACAACCGCCAAGGTCATCTCATTAAACTGTGGGTTCTGGAATTGCACATTGTTCGGTTATAGCAGCGGTGACACCATGGTTCATTGTGGTGATACAGGCAGCTACAGTGGCAAGCATCATTCGCACAGTTGACATTTCCAGCGGGCAGTTTGATTGTGCCAAGGCGATATACGTCTCAGGACGAATGGATTTCCAAATCGAAGCCAAAAAGAGAGGCATTAAAACCATTCCAGAGGTCGAATTGCTGATAGAAGAACCATAGCCTTTGTAGTTGATGCTAGCAGTCTTGACAATTTCAGCTGAAAAGACACTACAAACCTTTCGCCTGCAGAAAATATGTAAGCTTGAGGCCTTCCTGCGGTTGGAAGTTGAAGGCTGGTATCGCCTGTTTAAGAAGTATTGCAGGTCTGTAAACGTAGTTGATGGCACGTTCGCCACCTACGCAATCGTTGTTCTTGTGATGGGTGATGGAGGTGCCTCCTTACTGGTGACTGGGACTGAGTTCGTGTCTGGCCTGGGGTTTAGCTGTACTGGCCAGCCTGCTTGATGTTGCAAGCATCGCCATTCACTGACGATATTCAGCCAAAGCAGCAAAGCATGAAGTGCTGGCCAACAGCAAGCTTAACACCATTCACAGCCACATTTTGAATGATGCTGGAGGATGCAGGCACCATGATTACGGATGAGGAATAGTACCTGTTTCTTGATGAGGTTGAAAGTACCGTGCAACGAAGGACGAGATCTGGCACACGTCTTTAGGAACAGCTGGAGTGCCCATTGTTGAAGTGGGGATAAAAAAGATAAAAAACAAATTGATAAAACAAGGTTGCGAGAAAGCCTGCTTCACCATCACACTGCGATGTGGCTGGAGTTATGATGAAACATCAATGCCTGTTGAGGTGACCATTCCTCCATCATATATATATATATATATATATATAGCACCTAGCAATATATATATATATATATAATCCTTGTGTTTTGAACCTGGCCTCATGGGAGGTGGCACTGCAGGACCTGAAACCATGTCAGTGCCCTTTGGAATATGGTGGGAATCCAAATGGAAAAGTTCAGTCTGATGGTAGTGATATGGCAGGTACCGCCTCTTTTGTGCAAAAAGGGAGGTAGGTGTTGGATGAAGTCAAATTGTTATTTTGCAAGATATAATTTATTTTGTATCGGGATGAAATCAAACGTTTATTTTCCATCTACTGCTGCAGCAACCCCCATCTTCAGGCTTCAGGAGCCAGTAAAGGCCTGCAAGTTGGCTGCATATTCAATAAAGTTGTCCAATAGGACAATATTCAATAAAGTTGTCAAACTGCTTATTTGAAGCACTCCATTTCCATTGTTATAAACCCATACAAACAAAGCTGTATTAACTTACTTGCTTTATTTGAGGTGCTATGCATAGTATCTTTCAAAATTTAGTATCTTTGGTTTCAGTGGGCTAGAATCATACCAATATAATGTTGTCATCAGTGTTGTTTTAGTTAACGATAACTAAAATGAAAACCTTTATTAACGAAGACTCAAGGTTTTAGTTAACTGAAACTAAAACTAAAGAAAAAACTATAGCAAAATCAGCGGCGCCGCCAGGATTTTAATTGTGTACGCACGATAAGCTGGAGACTACACGTAGACCGGGGCCGGGGGACAAAGGTAAGTGGGGGAAATACGATGAACGGGCATCCCGAAGGACTATCGTTGGGGAGAGGTTTGGGGGATGTGCCCCCTCCCCACTTAAAACTTTTTTGAATTTCTACACTGTAATAGTAGTGTAACGACGGAAGACCATCGTTACGTAGTTTAACCACTTCCGGTGACAACGCCATTTCTCTCTAGCGACGATCGATTGAAATTTGTATTAAATAGATATTATCGAACTAGCAATGGCAGATTTGGAAAACAATGGAGCAATGAGTGCATTGAACTCGGTGGCCTTTGGCCTTGATTGATATACAGTCGACGTGCGATACGACAGGGGAAGGCAAGACGGATAGATACATAGACACATACAGCGACGATATTGACACAGACGCATGCACGGACGCTTATAAAGGTTGCTATAGTAACGACAGTTGATCGGTCGTGCGGCCAGCGAGAGATAGACTGAAATATGGAGGAAAGCATAGAGAGAAAGAATTCGCGCCCTGCGCATGCGCGTACCGTATATCTTACGGCCAGACGCGTCTCTTAGTTCAGTCTAGCCGTGGCGTTCGATGCAGTAGCAGCTCTGTTGAAAGGCCTGAGCTCTGTGTGAGCGTGGAAATGGCATTTCTTTAGATTTGCGGTTGAAATTAAGTTTAGAAAGGGATTAAATCTTAACTGCGATATTTGTATTCGATCGTCGAGTTAAGGAATAAAAGTTATAATCGATTTCTTGGAGGAATTGTATAATTTTCTCAACGGAAAGTGTCGATTGTCACTGGTGGAAAATTTCGATGAGTCTGCCTGTGGTTTCTATTGAAGTTTCATTGAAATTATATCTTTGTCTGGAATAACATTGCAAATTCTTCTGGCAAGCGTTTCTGTGAATATATCTACGCAATTTATATCTCATTGTGTGGAATATCTTTGCAAGTTGCTCTGTGGAATATTTCTACAATTATTGCTGTTGAATACATATTGAAATCCATGGAAGTTCGTTGCAATTAATATCACGGAATATATATCTCATTTTCTGTGGAATATAATTGAAATTCCTGGTCATTGCTCTGGAATACGTATCTCATACGTCTCTAGTGGAATATAGATATAATCCCAGGCATCTATCTCATAGCGGATGTAGGTAAAGCGAGCAACATAGGTTTGGCAAATTCACAGCCTCTTGAAAGACGAGTGATCACAATCTTCTCGTAATCTCATCAGGCGCTACATAAATCACCACGTCTCACGCCCGGGGTATTAAGGTGCTAAGTAAATTCAATACTTTCCTCCCAACTACCACTCGCATATATATTGCTAGGTGCTAAATATAGTAAGATAGGCTGTCAACATTGCTGCGTGTAAACTGTCAGTATTGCTGTGTGTTGAATACCGCTGTGTGAATGTGTAGTGTTGATTAGAATTCATACATATTAAAATGTCATATTCGTCGGTCCATTCACCTGACATGGAAACACGCCCTAGTGAGGTGGGTGAGGTATGCCACACCCCTGCGTCTCGCCTTTCCAGGCCTAGCTCTGCTCTTGACCTGGTTGTCGAACGACTTGGTAGTCTGACAGGAATTATAGAGCGCCAGAGCGGACTACAGGTCGAGATGAGAGACAGGCTAGTTGAACTGGCCGACCGGGTAGACTAAATAGAAGGTTCTCCATTAAGAAAGTTTGCTGTGGGATCGGAGTCGAACCCTGGTTATGGCCTGGCCATGGCTGCTTTCTGTCCGACAGCCGCTGACATAGACCATTCGGCCCTTGGTCTGCGGGGACCTCCGGATGATGTAAGACTCCATCCGGAACCCCTGGGATATCCTGGTACCGTAAGAAGAAGTGAAAGATTAAGTAGCAAACCTAGGCCAGATTACACGGGCCTAGGTGGTTAAACACGAACGTTTCCACACTTTGCGATGGTTTCAAATCCTATGCTATATGCTGATACTCGCTCTCCTTCACCTGGTATCTCACAGCAACACGTCCTGCCCTCGTCGGTAGACGAAAGCGCGCTGGGGGGTGCGATTTTGTGACGCGGGGACGTCGTAGCAGTAGCATTTTAAGCCGTCATCTGAACAAAATTGCTTTATTATTTAAGTGCTTGTTGGAACCAGATGTCACTCGTGGCTAAGATGTAGTTTGAGTCACGTTTGAGTTTGACTGCAGACAATACTAGCAAACCAGACACTTAATGAAATTAATATGAGAACTATAAAATACGTTCATTTTCTAAGAGCGCTATAAGCCTTAAGGTAAACATATTGCTGACCAGACACAATTAGTAGAAATAGTTTACAAATGGTACACAATCCAAACAAGAAGAATTCAACTACCGAATCGTGGAGCCATGAGGTAGGGCCTAATGATGTAGTTTTGCTAAATGTTCAAGGAACACAACATGTTGAAAATAAATTTGATATTTTGAAATTTGAAAGATAACACTCGAGAGAAGCCATGTAGGTGTACAAATATAATATTTGCACAAATGTCATGTCAACAGTAGATTATACTCATTATTATATGATAGTATCATGTTTTATAATAGTAAATAATATCAAAATACCATATTATATCGATCGATTATTTTCTAAGTCGATAGATTATTTTCAAAGTTGATCAATTATCCTTCCGAGTTGATAGATTTTTTTCTAAGGCGATAGATTATTAATTTTTCTAAGTCGATAGATTATTTTCTAAGTCGATAGATTATTTTATAAGTCGATAGATTATTTTCATAGGCCTTCTTGAAAAATTATTGGAAACGATCTGTTGTAAATAATTATGTTACTGATGTGCTTGCACTACTATGCTAAGTAAGTTAGTATAGTTTCCTTAGCCTACTAGGCTACTACTAATTCACTAAATGCAAATGTAAATCTTCAAAAATTTCTCAGCGCCCACAAAACCCTTAGTCTTTCTTAGTACCCCATTGTTACGTCTTCATTGTACACCCCAACTCGATGTGGATCAATGTCTGACCCCCAGTGCTTTTTCTACAATTCTCATAGGCCTAATGGAAAAGAGTAAGGTACGGGAGAAGTGAGATCTGTTGGACAAAGGTCGGGAGGATAGGCTAGTTTGTTTAATTGCTCGCGGAGGCCAATAATGAGGAATTCTGTTTTTGAAGACATCCAGGCCATAATCTGAGTGATGATGTTGCGCAAGTGATTTAGTGCATCTGGAAGGGAGTGAGGGGAGCAAGATATGAAGAGTTGTGTGTCATCGGCATAGAGGTGATGATCAGCAGAGGATGAGAAAATGAGTTTGCTGAGTGGTGGGTGTACAGATAAAAGAATTAACAGCAGACCGAGGACCGAGGACAGAACCTTGAGAAACACTGCAGGTGAGAGTATGCGGATTAGATGAGAGACCAGCGGCATTGACAGAGAAAGAACATAAGTAGTGTTGTTTTCGTTAACGATAACTAAAACGAAAACCTTCGTTAACGAAAACAAAAGGTTATAGTTAACTAAAACTAAAACTAAAACGAAAACTAGAGGAAAAACGATAACGAAATAAAAACTAAAACTAAACCAGTCGAAACTAATAATAACGAAAACACATAACGAAACCAAAACCAAAACACATAATGAAAACCTAGCATCTTAGGATATTCAGCGTTTTTGGATGAACGCGTTTTATAATCAGAACTTCGTTCGGTTATCTTCCGATCTTTGGAATTTTATAAGATGTCCAAACTAGATTTAGGTGGTAAACGTAAAACTAGTGGTGTATGGGACTGTTTTAAGTATCGATTAGAAACAGATCGTAGTGAGTGAATCCTTTTTGGTGCTGAACGCTGTATGCGGGAAAATATTGCCAGACTCGGCGAAATAACTAAAACTAATAATAACTAAAACCCCTAGCATGTGAAACTAATAATAACTAAAACTAAAACTTGGCGAAATAACTAAAACTAATAATAACTAAAACGCCTAGCATGTAAAACTAATAATAACTAAAACTAAAACTCCAAGCAAAACTAAAACAACACTAAACATGAGGAAAGATAGGAGATATAAACCATTGGATGGTGTTAGAGTGTGTGTTTTCCTACTAGTAAAACTGGTACCTAAGTTATTATAATTTTGCAACTTAATAATATTTCACTTTTTCATTTGCAATTTTTCATTTCTTAGCCTTTCAGCGCTGTACGCACTTGCGTAAGTGCGTATGCCTAACGGCGCCCCTGAACAAAATAAAACTAAAACTTGCGAAACAAGCCAAAAACAGTAACTGAAACTAAAACAGGCAAAACTAATAATAACGAAAACATGTAACGAAAACCTAAATGAAAACACACAACGAAAACCTAGGCCCAGCTGAATGGAAGAAACTGCACGTTATAAATGACAGTTTAATAATAATATTAAACTGTACATAGGGGCAGAAATCGGTGGATCACCTGATATTTCCTTTCCGCTTTGTATAATCAGCAGTTCATTCAGTAATATGGCTTAAAGTGGTGGTCATATCTATCCAACAAATATCAGATAATATCTTGCTTGACATTAGATATTTTAGCTGCAACTGCATCAGAAGCTTTCGTTGAAAGAATTTTCTCTGCTTGTATTGATTTGACTGTAGGGAAGCGTAACAAAACTTTGCAATCATTTGAAAGCAAAGTCTTCATAAATCTTAACAAGAAATTTTTACCTTAATTCTTCCTCCCCTAGGTTCCCCTGATATCAGAGATGGGTACCTAATCGATTAGATGCTGATCGATTAGCTAATCGATTAGACAAACAGCTAATTCTAATTCTAATCGATTAGCTGTCGTCTTATGCTAATTCTAATTCTAATTGATTAGCAATTTTCAGCTAATTCTAATCGAAAATCGATTAGCTGATCGATTAGATGTTTGCAAATTAAGCTGAGAACTTGTTCGTTACGAATGAGTTTATTAATATTGAATTTGAAGAATATACTTACTTAGTTATTTATCTGAAGGCGGTTTCAAACTTTCAATTATCTATTCATGGTTATGTCCATTCTGCTCATGTAACACTGAAAGATTTGCTCATCTTCATGTTTTTCATCTCAAGCATCGCTGTTTTCCTGCACCTCAACTGCCATGGAACGCGTATTTAGTTCTGCTGGCTACATCGTAAACGCTAGGCGCAGTAGGCTAAGTTATGCAATGATTCAAGACATGCTAAATGCAAAGTGCAATAGTTTTGCTTGCTGGTTTGTGGACTGTTCTCACATATGTGAGGCGGTTTCACAAAATGAGGCTTATGTCGCATGCCTATAATTCCGAGATACAGGCGATTTTCTCGCAAAAGGGGTCAACGGGTCGATTTTCACTTTTTTGCATTTTCGTTTAGTATGGCATCTCATCTTCGTATTTTCTTAATTTTTTAAGTAATTTCCAACGGCAAATATTATTAATTAATTTTTATTTGAATTTATTCCAGCAATTTTTAGCTCAAAATTTTACATTTTAGCCTGTTTTCGACGTCTTGTTATGCTGAGTAATAATAATAATAATAATAATAACCTGACACCCCTACTGAAAATGGTATCACCTGAAAGATAAACCTTTATAGTTTCTTAATACTGTCACATAAATTAGGCTAATGAATTATTATAGGCGTACGATTGGTCGGATTATAATGAATAATAATACTTTTCTGCAAACTGTAGTTGCTAGGTCACACACGTGATCAGAATACTGCAGCCACATTGGCTGAAACCTTGGCGCGTGACTGTTCCCTTTAAATCTGTTGGCTTACAGGATCAGTTTGACCTTCACCTTGTTGAAACTATGTGGGTTTGAATGAGATGAAAATCACAATATTCCATTAAAAATACTTTAAATGGCGTTGAAAATGGATCGCGTAGAGTGTTGCACTTGCAGAGCTGGTGAACAATATATGCAAACTTAACCTTTCGAATGTCGAGTTATCGGCTGTTTGGTCAAATATTATAAGCGATTACTTCTATCAATCGGACAAAAATCTTTCGCTGCGATTTGCCGAAAATTCGTTCAGCCCGATTTTGAAACCACAAACTTTGTAAAATGGCATTCAATTTTGATAAATCATGGCTCATTTTAACCAGAATTATGTACTCTATCATAATAGACCAAAACCTCAGTTTTGATTTTTCCAACCATAAGCCTCATTTTGTGAAACCGCCTCACATATAGCAGTTGTGCAGCTTTAGGCATTGTAATAAGCTACAGGTTTTGGTATTGTAATATACTACAGCAACTTGTTGTAGTAACTTGCTGTGCTTTGATTAAAATTTTACAAATATATGAAGCAAATATTATGTATCGAACTAAACTATTGATTATCGAAATCTAATTCTAATTGCTAATCGATTAGCTGCTGCTAATTCTAATTCTAATCGATTAGCTAGAAGACTTTGCTAATTCTAATTCTAATCGATTAGCAAATTTCAACAGCTAATTCTAATTCTAATCGATTAGCAATTCTAGGTAATCATACCCATCTCTGCAGCAAAGAATTGAATGGGAGAAGTAATTGTATATCAGGCTGATATACAATTACTTCTCCCATTCAATTCTTTGCTTGTATATATAAATTTGTTTGTTTGTTTGTTTGAATGTACTAATCTTGCCATGTGCAGTGTTGTGCATTTGCTAGTGCTTCTCAATAAAGAATATTCTTACTTACTTACTTACTAACATTAATCATTACAATAACATATATCATTTATGATACATTACTGTAAGATAATGGTTGCTCTTGCTATTTGCAGTAATTGGATGTACATTGTTGATGACTAAGTGTCAGTGAGTGAATAACTAAAAACTAAAACTGAAGAAACTAAACCAAAATGAGGAAGTGTCAGTTTCTATTAACTAAAACTAAAACTTGGCGAAATATTTAACTAATAATAACTAAAACACCTAACATGTGAAACTAATTACAGCTGAAACTAAAACTGAAGGCAAAACTAAAACAACACTAGATGCCATCCAATTATCAAACATGAAGGCATAAAACAAGTATTTAAAAGCTTTAATTTAAAAGTGTAACAAGTTTTGTTTAAACAGAAATTGACCATTTAGCAGTATATCTAAGAATTATATATGTGATTTTCAAATACATGTACTTTGTACAGCACTTGGACCCAACAGAACATCAGAGTCCAATTAATTGATTTTTAAAATATTTGCCATTTTTGTTTCACATTGTTATATAAAAAATGTGATTTTTAGACCTTAAGATAAGTTGTGTATTAATGTGACATATATCTGAGCATGAAATAATTTACCTGTTGAGAGCTTTCAGAGCTCAAGAAATGTTGAGTTTTGTTAACTATTTCAATTCTCACTGACGTTTTTTTACGACGAGTTGAACTGCATTAATCAGTACTAAATTAATGTAATTGTTGCTGATATGACATTAAAACTGTTAAACCATACTTACAGATCCACCATGTAAGCCTGGTAGACCAGAAATTGTTGATTATGACAGAAACCAAGCAGAAATTCACTGGCAACCATCCTTAAATGATGGAGGAAGTCCAATCCAGAAGTACGTCATTGAGAAAAGACTGGCATCTGAACTCTGGGAAACGGTCAGAACATTTTTTAGTCATCTACAGTTTATGCACTCTATTGTTATTGAATTGTATGTTGTTCTTAAAGAAGAAGCTGTAACGAAGTCATGAAGAAGAAACTTCATTATTCTAGTAGGTAAAATGAACAGAATGAGCAGTGGTTGATGAAATCTACAATTAATACATATATTCGGGTTTATTTTGGTGTTTCACCCTATTCTGCTTGAACCCCCGCTAAACCAAGACTTCATAGACCAATTCGCCTTCCGACCAACAGGATCCACTATGGCAGCACTAACAGCACTAACCACCAACCCTTTGGGGCTACTAGAAGCAAATCAGTACGTTCATCTCATTTAGCAAAGCCTTTGATATGGTGAGGCATCAGTACCTGGCTGAGCAACTGGTGGGGATGCAAATACCCGATTAGATATACTATTCCTGGAGGATCAGGGCCATGGAACTAAATTCAACGGCGTCACATCTCCCACCATCAATATCAACTCTATTTTGTACAGGATTTGGGCTCTGGCCCAAATAATTTTATAATTACAATATCTAAGCTCAAGGCGATTCACATTGGAAATGTGATACTAAAATATGCTGATGATAGCTACCTACTGATACCCTCTTCTAATAGTGCCACTGTTTCAGCTGAGCTAGAATATGTGACAAGTTGGGCGAAAGCATGCAACCTAAAGAGTGACCAGAGTACATAGCATGAAGGTACTGGGGGTTATGTTTTCTGAAACTCTAAATTTTGAGATGAACATAACCCAAATATGTTCCAGGGCTAGGCAATCCATGTATGCCCTGCGCATACTTACTGCCCATGGTCTATCTGGCTTTGGGCTTTATGATGTGGTGAAGGTGGTTTACTATCGCAACCGTGCGCCCACAACCGCGCGGCTAATTACCGCGTCCTATTCATCATGTCACCGATCAAAACCGCGCTTCTAGTGAAGTTCTTTATCGTGAAACATTTTTGTAGGTAAAGACAATTCCTTTGAAAGTATAGTTCAAAGCTACTATATATGTTCGAAATCTCACATAACTTAAATCTCCAAGTCTAGTTGTTCCTTCGTAACTGTAGAACATGTTGAAGCTTTGTCATTTTTCCTAGTAGAACATTTTATAGAACCTGTAGGCCTACAAGTCTATTTTTCATTTAGAACATTTAAAACTTTGTCATTGTTCGTAGTGGAACATTTATTGAACGTTTATAAGTCTAGTTTTCATTCGAAATGTTTAAATAAAAGAATTAACCTGGAAAAATATCGATTCCAATTTGTTATTTATATCGATTCCATTATTTAAACTTTTACTGTTATTCAACACTTGAAGCACGGTTTTGATCGGCGACATAATGAATAGCACGCGGTAATTAGCTGCGCGGTTTTGTGTGCGCGGTAATTAGCCGTGCGGTTGTGGGCGCGCGGTTGTGATAGGATACCTGTGAAGGTGACCATGGTGACACACTTGTTATATGCTGCTCTGCCATGGTGAGGCTTTGCCAGCCAAAGGGAGAAGAGAATAATACAGTCTGTAATGAACAGATTGATCCATCAGCGATACCTCCCAAGTGATAGCCCAACCTTTGAACAACTATGCCTTAAAGCTGACATTGCCTGTTTTCGGAGGTCCTGGGAAACCCGGGCCATGTTCTCCATAGGTTTCTCCCTCCAAAAAAGCCATTGACCTGTTCCCTTCGACCCCGGTCACATGACCGTGTTTTACCATTAGCTGACAATAACATAAAAAAAACTGTTATAGTTAGAATGCTTTATTCATATTGACTATTGATTGCTTATTATATATATAAAGAAAAATCATATCAAGGTCCCTTTTGCCCGCACAGCTACTAAGCAGAATCGCGCCTTCTCAGTGGTTGGCCCGTCCCTCTGGAATGGGCTCCCTTTGGCACTGCGATTGCATCCCAGAATCCACTCTGAATCTGTCTATTCTTGTCTCAAAACTGTCCTTTTCAGCCGGGCTGGGGTCGGGAGCGCTCCTGAGTAGTAACCTTGAAGGGGCGCTATATAAATCTTTGTAATGAATGAATGAATAAATATATTCGTTGATTGAAACCTGAGTGACAAACCGCATTCAGTGACAATAGAGACAATAAAAGTGTCAAGAAGTTAACATAAAATTGAGTTATCGTCTGAACAGTATCCTAGATATAAAGTTAGTGTCATCTTTTTCAGGGAGTGTGAAGTGGTACGGTCTAGGGTGCAAGTCATAACAGTTATATAATTCATTCATTCATTCATTATGAGAATTTATATAGCGCCCCTTCAAGAAACCAAGTCAGGAGCGCTCCCAGCCTAGCCACGACTAAAGAAAAAAGACTTGAGTGACTTGTAAAACCCAGTTGGGTTGATCAGGAGTAATGAACGCAGCTCTGGCGGAAGATCATTCCAGATGAAGAGCCCACAACTGAGAAAGCTCGACGTTGTCTGGTAGCCAAGTGCGCCCGTGGAACTAAAAGTTCACCCCTCGTCGCAAAGCGAAGCACCCGGTGCGCCGCTACGTCGGACACTGGGCGGCAAAGATCGCGCAAGTAGGATGGAGCAAAGCCAAGAACACAGCGAGAAACCATAGCAGCAATGCGATATGAAATCCGCTGAGATACAGGCAGCCAATGCAACATTACAAATGTATGCAGAGACAGAGGCAAATTTAGGAAGCCGCCCGATCAGCCGAGCGCAAGACTCAATCAAATCGTCCCAGGACCCCAAGGGGGAGGCCAACAAGTATCGAGCAACAATGGTCAATTCGACTAGTGACGAAGGCGTGGATGAGGACCACGACAGCGTCATGAGAGAGAGAGCAAGAAACCACTCGGAGCTGATGAAGCTGATAGTAACAGCTTCGACAGACTAGATTCACATGCTGAGAAAGGCTAAGTTCATGGTTAAGGGTTAGACCCAGGTCACGAACAGTAAGAGAAAAAGTTATCTCAGGGAAGAGCTGAGCAAGCTGGATCAGATCAAGTTGCCTTCAAGTTGCCGATGGCCACCCAGCCAAATGAACTGTGTTTTGGAAGGTTTTAAAAGAAGCCTATTAGAGGCCATCCAAGAGGAAAGAACATCAACGGTCATGCACATCAGACTCACAGCAGCAACTGCATCCAATGGAGGGAAGTGGATGTAGGCCTGCACGTCATCTGCAAAGAGTTGGTGCAAATATACGATGTGTGTACACCGGAATGCGGATTGCAGCTGGTTCAATCAAGAATATACTTACTTACGTATTATTAATTCAAACTGACACACTGCAGTATGATTCAAGTCATAGTATGAACGTATGATTGCAAGTTATTACAGGAGTCAACTGTATGGTGCCCATCTGCTCATTTTACCAATGCCACCTAGCAAATGGAAGGCCGAGTGGACCTTTGGGATGGTAGCGGGAATCATCTCACATTCTGCTCTTCGTGTCTGTGTGCGCCTACAATACAAATGGTTGAGACGAAAGACAGGGAACTAGAGTAAAAATGTTGTCTTGACTGGACGAATTATTAGCCATTAGGCAACCCTAAATGCAGCATGTCAGCCAGAAACATGGCTGCAGGTCTTAGAAACGGAACCTTGTTTTACAATCTATACAAAAAGTAGACCTCGTATGGTCACTACAGATCATTACCAAGAACATTCACGAATGGTCCAATGCCAGCCAGTGTCTATTAGACAGGATTTTAACAATCGGTTTCAACAGACTCTGAAACAATGTAGTTGTTTCTCGAATAGGCCTACGGGCGTATAATATATGCATGGATGGAGGAGGTGAGGGCAGATTGTAGTTAAGCAGACACCTTGTATTATTGATGTGTTAGAGTAGGCTGGATTGTCACAATGTGGAGTTTAATAAAATGTTTCAAATTGGATGAAACTGATCACGTATCGCTCTTGCATGGATAGAGAAAGGAGAAACTGGCTGATCAGTAATTGAATAAACATCTACTTCCTATACACAGTAGGGTGGTTCTTAAAAATAAAAGTTTGAATCTACTGTTCACCAAGGTTCCATATGGTTCCATTCCATCCAGAAACATCACACAAAAGTTCTATGAAAATATATTAATATTTAGGACTCGCACAACACCATAAAAGTTTTAGCATATATCAATATGTGAACACTCGAACAGTAAGCATAATAGTTGTAATCAACAATGAATACTTAAACCAGGAATAAATTCAACCATTTGTAGTAGGTCCAGATTACAACACAATGACATTATTATATGCCTGATTAGTGATTACTAGTGATTACACTGATTAGTGATTAAAATTATTTATTACAGTTATTATTATTGCTACTGAGGTACTTAGTCAATGTCAATGGGGCCTTGATCGCTTGACGGCACACTCCTTTAATTGTTGGTGCCGAGAACGAGTTGCTTTGGATGCAAAAAAGCAAACGAGCCAGAAGCATAAGAACCAGAAGCAGAGGCGCTAGGAGCGGAAGAACCAGAAGCAGAACCAGCAGCAGAAGAACCAGAAGCAGAACCAGCAGCAGAAGAAGTAGAAGCAGAAGAACCAGAGGCAGAAAAATCAGAAGTAGAACCAGCAACAGAAGAAACAGTAGCAGAGGAACCACAAGAAGAAGAAACAGAACCAGCAACAGCAGTATCATAAAGTGGAGAGTGAGACCAGTTTCCACTGTTCTTACTGCAGAGAGCTTTACAAGTTTACAGTTTACAGAGACCAACACGAAGAAATGTGGATTCAATGCTTAACATGCAATGTAATGTAATGTAATGTAATTAGCAACTTCTATTGCGCCGGTGTCTAATGCACAAGGCATCAACCGATGGCACACCAAAACCAAGCCGTAATCAGGTCAACATCCAAAAGATCAGTCCGTAAGAGACAGAGCCTACGGTGGATAAGCAATTTGAAAGAGGTAAGTTTTCAGCCGCGAACGAAATGACCCAAGTGACTGAGCACAGCGTACAGACACAGGAAGAGAATTCCAAAAAGTAGGTCCAGATACTGAAAAAGCTCGTTTGCCAAGAACAGTTCTTGATTTTGGTATGACCAGACAAAGATGATCAGATGACCTCATTGAATGATAAGTCTGGGGAATAAGAACTGATTTTAAATATTGTGATTGGCCAGAATTTACAGTTTTATGTACTAGGAGCCCCAGTTTGAAACGAATTCTCTGCTGAACAGGAAGCCAATGCAAAGATTTAAGCACAGGGTTATATGTTCATATTTGGATGTATTAGTTATGGCTCTAGCCAGGGAGTTCTGAACCCTTTGCAGTTTAAGCAAGTTAGACTTATTGATACCAGTAAGAAGTGAATTACAATAATCTAGGCGACTGGAAACCAATGCATTTGCCATAGATATTCTTGCAGACATTGGCACATAACGCCTAATTGTGCGTATGTCACGTACTGGTGCCATGAAAGCCGCGCCCCTATTGAGCCCGGCGACAAGCAATTTTTACTGTAATTACTGTTGTTAGCTATCAATCCGTAAGTTTACAAATGACAGTTTTAATTCATTTTCTTGTTACTGTTGTTAAATGTGAAACAAACAATTCAGATAGCTCAATTACCATTAGCACTGCCTTCATGTCAAACTTGTCCAACCACTTGGGCATGAGCAGCAGTAGGCTATTTGCCACTTTTGCCCAAGGTGTAGGGGTAAGAGTGGCATTTTCACTTTGTGTTTTGGCGTATTTTGCAAAATATTTTATCACATATAGTCAATTTTCAAGGTATTTCTGTTAGCTTTATGAGTTTCCAACATGCCTATGAAAGATTGTGGTATTATGTTATATATTTTGAAAATATAAAATGTATTCCAAAAAAGCCTGTCTTGCGCTGGTCTCTGTATTATGTAAAGTGCTGTTGATTACAATTTAAACCAATGAAGAATACAGCTGGTTCTAATGGTGAAGATAAAGTGCTGTTGATTACAATTTAAACCAATGAAGAATACAGCTGGTTCTAATGGTGAAGATAAAGCACATGTTAAATAGCTGATGCAAGAGGAAGGAAGAGCAGTAGGTCCATAGTTACAACTGGAACTAAAAGGAGATTGTAGTTCAGAACACAAACTTTTATATGGAAACTTTGTGCTTGTATAATATATAATTGTATAATGTATAATATACTATATTGTATTATATATTACATAATATATGTGACACTATGTTCATAGTGTGTAGACCTACTGTTGTGCATTGAAGATTTAAGTTAGACCTAACATTGTGTATGCTTGCTTGGATGGATTTGTGGTTATCGGTCTCAGGAACTCGCGGATCAAATACCACTAACATGCCAATAAAAATAAATAATAAACAATCAACGAGAACATAAACATTGTGGTAATTATTTTTTAGTTGTGCTTAAGTAAAATCATCCAGCCTTTCTGTTTAACCTCCTTAGCGTTTCATTTTCTCCCAGAAAAACGAGCCAAAAACGTTGCATTGTTTTACGTATGCATGTACATGCATGTATATACATGTGTAGGTATATAATTATGTGTATATGTAAACATGCATAGCTATATATATATATACATGTGTAGGTATAATTATATATAATTATGTAGGTATATATGTATTTATATATGTATATGTATGTATGTATGTATGTATGTATGTATGTATGTATGTATGTATGTATATATATATATATATATACATTGCCATCTATGTGTGTAAATATATACATGTGTAGGTATAATTATATATAATTATGTAGGTATATATGCATATATATATATATATATATATATATGTATGTATGTATGTATGTATGTATGTATATATATATTTTATATATATATATATATATATATATTTACATTGCCATCTATGTGTGTAAATATATACATGTGTAGGTATAATTATATATAATTATGTAGGTATATATGCATATATATATATATATGTATGTATGTATGTATGTATGTATGTATGTATGTATGTATATATATATATTTATATATATATATATATATTTACATTGCCATCTATGTGTGTAAATATATACATGTGTAGGTATAATTATATATAATTATGTAGGTATATATGTATTTATATATGTATATGTATGTACGTATGTATGTATGTATGTATGTGTGTATGTATATATATATTTACATTGCCATCTATGTGTGTAAATATATACATGTGTAGGTATAATTATATATATAATTATGTAGGTATATATGTATTTATATATGTATATACACTGTGTCCGGATGAAAAGTAGAACACAACAAAAAGTGTCATAACTCGGTCAAAACTATCAGTATTTACCTGAAATTTTAAACACAACAACAGTGACCATATCTACACGAGATCCTAAAGCCGTTTGGAAATGTTCGTGAATTTATCATATTTATGAGCGTTTGCAATGGAGCACTGACAAATTAAAGTTTCCAACATGGGCCCTTACTTACGCAGACGCTGTGACGTCGTCATCGATGAAATACGTCACTTGTTTTGGTCTAAGCACAACAAAAATGGCGTTTACAGAAGAAGATAAAATTTTAATTAAAGTACTGCGGCAAGAACATGGTTATGGAGCGAGAAGGTTTCTGAATGAATTTTCGAATAAAGGTTGGTGTCTTTCGTCTGTGAGTAAGCTATTGAAGAAGATCGATGAAACCGGCACAGTGAAGCGAAAACCTGGCAGTGGCCAAAAACGCACGACACGCACTGTTGAAAACGTCGAGTTGGTTGAAAGGCTGGCATTAAGCCAAGAAGATGCACCGGGAACCCATAGAACGGTGCGTCAGATTGCGAGGGATATTGGGATTCCGAAGACCGCAGTACACGAAATCGTTGCCAAGGACTTGAAGCTGGTTTGTTTTAAGAAGAGGCGAGCGCAAGATCTAACACCAAGAAACAAACTGACACGTCTTGTACGCGTCAAGCAGCTGCTGAAGAAATACCCTGAGCACACAGTCCCATTCATATGGTTTACGGACGAAAAAGTTTTTACCGTCGCTCCTCCTGTCAACCTCCAGAATGATCGCGTTTATGCGGCGGCTGGGACGCGCAAGAAACACGTGCCTGCTGAACGTCTCCTCAAAACACGTTCACACTTTTCAAAGTCACTAATGGTCTCAGTCGGTGTGTCAACCCTGGGGTGCACTCATTTGATCTTTGTTGAGCCGGGTGTGAAGGTAAATGGAGCGTACTATCGCGATGTGCTGCTCACTCAACATCTGCTACCTGCTATCAAGCAGGTTTCTGGCGGCTACTTCACATTCCAACAAGACAGTGCCCCTGCGCATCGAGCACGTGAGACCATTGCTCTGCTGTCCCGGGAGACACCCGACTTCATATCACCGCAGATGTGGCCACCCAACAGTCCAGACCTCAATCCAGTTGACTACCAAATCTGGAGTGTACTGCAGGAGCGCGTTTATCGTTCCCGTATTCGTGACGTCGATCATCTAAGGGCGCGTCTGGTTGAGGAGTGGCAGCTGTTTGACCACGCGATCATCGACCGGGCCATCAAACAGTGGCGTCCACGTCTACGGTCATGTGTCCGTGAACGAGGAGGACATTTTGAACACCAGCTGTAGCTGAACTTCACTTTCTTATGTAATATGTAAGGGCCCATGTTGGAAACTTTAATTTGTCAGTGCTCCATTGCAAACGCTCATAAATATGATAAATTCACGAACATTTCCAAACGGCTTTAGGATCTCGTGTAGATATGGTCACTGTTGTTGTGTTTAAAATTTCAGGTAAATACTGATAGTTTTGACCGAGTTATGACACTTTTTGTTGTGTTCTACTTTTCATCCGGACACAGTGTATATGTATGTATGTATGTATGTATGTATGTATGAACCCGAACGTGACTCGGGGTTAACCGATTTTGCATAGAATTCCCGGTCCGAGTAACACTCGGGGTTAACGGCAAGGAGGTTAAAACTAAACATAGGTCCAAAACTGCGAATCAAATACTTATACTCAAAATGACGAAAATTATTTGTAAAAATCAAAATTTCAAAGACGTTGTGCAAGTCCTAGATATTGTTCGATCCTGATAATTTTTGGGCTCCATTACTTTTAAACCAATTGGCACAGAATGCGGGGTTGGCAAAAGTAAACAAATGAAGTTGAAAATTTTCCATTAGAGATGCAACCGCCCTAATACATAGGCATCATTGTGGTAATTACATGTGTTATATCGGTTCCATGACAAAATGTCATAACGACAAAATGTCGCCGACAAAATGTCGCAGACAAAATGTCATGGCATGAATTTAGTTTTTACTTGCACTTGCCTTCATTCCCCCGGCCGATGTCATCAGCACATTTGAAAACCTAACTGAACTACCAGTGTATCGTGACCTCGAATGCATCATCGACTATCTCGAAGACAACTTCATTGGGCGACAGCGAAGGGGTCGGCGAGGACAACCAAGGTTTGGCATCGCACTTTGGAATCAATACGCGCGTGTGCTTGAACATTTGCCTCGAAACAACAACGCCGTTGAAGGTTGGCACAATGCCTTCAACAATGTTGTTGGCTTTGCCCATCCAACAACAACCAAACTTGCGCGTAAGCTCCAGCAAGATCAGCACAGATTGGAACTCCTGCGTTGCCAAATGGAACTTGGAGTTCAACCAGGAAAGAAGAAGAAGGCATATCATATGTAAGCATCAGTGGAGCTCTCCAGACTCTTGTTACAGACTACAGTAACAGAGACTCCATAACATATTTGGGGGACATTGCAAGAGTTCTTAATATAAATGGTGTATGAACATTTCAGTAACTTACATACGCACTATAATCGCTCGACAGCGTTGTATTAGTATTCAGTAAGCTGATTTTGCTTTTGACTATAAAAATGTTTTTCGAGGTTTTCTTACCGTTGAAAAGGGTTTGTTACAATCACTTGACACTACTATTAGCCTTTTTACAAGATTTTGCTTTTGAAATTATCAATTATTAAAATTATCGCTTATTTACTGATTTATACTTATGACATTTTGTCAGCGACATTTTGTCATGTGACATTTTGTCGTTATGACATTTTGTCGGTGACATTTTGTCGCATGACATTTTGTCAGGCCACCATTATAACTATCAGGAAGTTCAGATTCTCCAGCTTCTATCAGATTGCTGGTAGGAACTAACTGTCTAAGAAGTCATATTCTTCTGTATACATTTCTTTATTTCTTCTCTGCGAATGTCTCTTGTCTAGTAACAGTTCAATTGTACAGGACTACTCTAGCTACACTGACGATGATGAGAGAGCTAAGATGAATAGCAACAACTTCAAGAACCCTTATTCTAGACTTCCCAAGGATAATGCTTAGTGTCTACTGAACACTAGACATGACAGCCGAATACAGAATATCCAGTCTAATCTGCTGGCGTTCCTTCTGCATCACTGTTCACTGTCTGTACTCTCTACTATCTGTCTGCTTCTACTCTGTCTACTGACTTCTTTATTCTCAGACATTCGGAAGCGTCTGGTAAAGGTACATTCATGATTGGTCAGTCAAACTGTAGGACCTCTACCTTGGATCCCTAGATTGACATTACCTAGACCACTGGAAGGAGTGGCCTCAGTCAAACCTTACCTACTTATCTAACCTATAAACTAGTTCCTGGGCGGGACCTTCCGGTAGATTCTGTAATCTAACATCTGGGGTCCATCTGTTATCTTCCTCGATTGATATGATATTCTCGAAGCGGCTTGCCAATGAAGACGGTAGACCGGCGCTCTTTAGAAGTCGATGGTGGACTAGCCTATACAGCAATAATTCTTTATCAGGAGACTGTCTCCTCTTATTTCCGATCCTAACTCTGTAGGTACCATGACTTCCTACTTCTATTACTGGTATACGTCTGCGGTCAGTGGGTTAGTGGTTAATCATGGGCGTCCACAGGGGGGCGCCCCCCTGGATTTTGCGCATATTTGCAGAGACATTTTGATTATTTGTGTATTATTATTCCAACACGATTCTCAACGTGATTATCGGAAAACACTAAATTCTTTACGTAGCTATTTTAAATTAACACAGAAAGCGTAAGATTAATAGTAAGATAGTAGAGTACCGACCGTTAAAAATACGGTACGCTCTACAAGTGACTATATCTTTGCTTAGGCGCATTTAAAAAAATTAACGTATAGAGTTCTCTCTTGGTAATATGGAAACTCATGCATATTGTCAAAATGCCTTCAGTCGTATCGGCTAATTGGTATCGTATTCCTTGTGTTGTTCTTAGCCGATCGCTAGAGAGATAACAGGTCCGGCTGGTGCACCTCGTAGTCAGGACGTTGTATATGTGTGTATGATATATGTACCCTTATATATATATATATAATATATATACCGGGTGGCGCATAAAAAACGTTCCCAAACTTTGCTAACCTGGCAAAGATCTAATTTCAGAGATATCAAATTTTAATTTATACCAAAATGTTAAGCAATTATTTCTGTGCACAAATGTCAAATTTCAAGAGAGTATGTTTATTAAGTCACACCCTGCGGCAAGGTTATGACGTCATACCTGTTTACAAATTTTGCACAAAACTATGTCATTTATTTCGCCGCGAAGTAACGAGAGTATCTTGATTAAACTAGTCCCCGAAGTAGTAAACATTAAAACGTGGTGTTTTCAAATGATGATCTCGCTGTTATTAAGATATCATTTGAGGAGAAGGGTTGGCGAGGCAAGCGAATCGTTCAGGAAAATCCGCGTAAAAAGTGGTCAAGACAAAGCATAAACCGAGTCAGAATAGCCGCGTTTACGGCTCTAGCAATGAACGAAAGTCTTCAATTGCGCCAGAAAGACTTTATCATGAGACTAGTCGTTTCTCTAAAAAATTAATGGTATCTGCTGGAGTTTCGATGCACGGTAAAACAGACATCATCTTCATTGATCCTCAGAAAACCAAAGTCAATGGAGAGTATTACGTCGGCTTGTTACGCGATAAGCTCATTCTCCAATGTCGTAGACTCTATCCTGACGACAATTACATCTTTCAACAAGACAGTGCTCCTTCACATCGTTGCAGATTGGCTCAGCAATTTCTTCAAGCAAACACCCCTGATTTTATCCACAGTGATGCCTGGCCACCAAACTCTCCCGATCTAAATCCTCTGGACTACTATGTATGGAACGCCCTAAAGGAGCTGGTGTATGCTGGTCGCAGAAAACCGTTTCTAAATACTGACGAACTTAAGCAGGTCATTGAAGCAAAATGGTCTCTTTTAGACGACACACAAATACAGAAGTCAATAGGACAGTGGAAACAGCGTTTAAGGGTCGTTACAAGAGAAGGCGGAGGATCAATTAAACATGTGTTCGCGTAAAGCGTCATCATAAAACAACTGTGCAAAATTTTGACCATGGGTCATACAGTTCTAACAACAATTTCTCTCAAACTGTTGAGTATTTTGCGCTAAATTTTGGCTGTGTTGTACAAATATGAGTTATGATTAGTTTGATGTACTATGATTCAATTTACTTTAAAATTGTTTAATTGCCAGGTTAACAAAGTTTGGGAACGTTTTTAATGCGCCACCCGGTATATATATATATATATATATATATATATATATATATATATATATATATATATACATATAGGGCCTACAATTGACACTGGCTGGAGCGACTAAGTAATCAGCTTCTTACCTTAGAAAGTTAGATGCCATCTAACACATGTTCTGCCAGACTTTTTAAACATACTCCGCTAGCTTCGGAAACAGTCCCAAGCCTGGATGAAGGAGAAATGCGAATCTATTGATCTTTACTGTCGCACGGGTCATTAAACTGAAGCTTCTACTACTAGGCCTACGCTTCATGAGTCAGTCGGATAGTATCAGAGGAACGGAGAAGATTCATTCGGGAATTTATATAGCGCCCCTTCAAGGAAACTACTCAGAGGCGCTCCCGACTCCAACGCTCCCAAAAAGAACAGTTTTTAGTTTAGTAAGGAAAGTTTCAGGCAGACTCCCATCTTATTAATCAAATAGAGACATTTATCAAAGACTGATGAACAGTAAACAGTAATCATACACGAAGTGCAAAGGCGATATCTTACCGGAATATGAGCGTCTGTTGTGTATTAGTCAATATTTCGTCTTAGCTGTAGAACTTTGCATTGAGTTATATTCACGGGACTGAAATTCATTTTTGTAATAACCGATATTTTCGTCTGATCAGTTTCGTCTTTTTAAGCAAACAATTTAACATTAAAATGCATTGACATGGGAACAGACCAAGGTTCCATTTCGTGCTAAATGTTATTTCTTCCTATCCGTTTTCATCTTAAGTGTTTTGCACTGTATGTGCAAATATTCTCCATGCATGCAGGTTATATGCACGAATTCCTGGTGTCTTAGTCACACCCTGTAAGCCTATTCATACTGGAACCTAACATGGAACAGAACCTTAATTAACTTACTCCACCATTTGGTCGGTACCAAGCTCTGTGTCACCTCACGCTATAGTTTGTCAGTGTCATGCTGTTAACCGATTACCTGGTTTCTTCAATGTGTGGGCGCTTATGTTAGTATACTCACTTTGGTCACAAACACTGAATGTTAAAAAACAGTCATTTGAGCTCCTATATTGCCCTGTTGTATTGCAACTGTCCTGATGGCAAGCTTAAACAAGTTCATCAGCTTTATTAGCTGTCATTCATTCATTCAAATATATATATATATATATATATATATATATATATATATATATATATATATATATATATATATATATATATAGCGCCCCTTCAAGGTAACTACTCAGAAGAGCTCCCAACTCCTGCCCAGACAAACAGGTGAGTTTTCAAGCGGCCATAAAATTTATCAGCACAAGTCATGATCTAGGGAACAGGTGTATCTCCTGAGGGAGACCATTGAAAATAAAATGCAAAAATTCTTCTACTCATGCATTAAGACTACATTAGGGGTCGTCCATTAATTATGTCAACAAAATAGGGGAGGGGGTTTGAAAAAGTTTGACAGTTGTTGACAAAGGGGCGGAGGGTGGGTTCGGTACAATTTGACGTCAACAAATTTTTTCAATGAATCAACACAGACCCTTCAGAATGGTAGCGAAAACATTAAGTTATCAGTTAAGTTATTGCTAAAATGTATAATTGCTTAATGTTTAATACTACTAAAAAGCTGGTAATAAACTAAACTCATATTTTGAAATTCGAGATTGCATTTTTAGTGTAAAATTTTTTTTAAATGATTCTACATGCATTGAGCCATTGTGTTTCTTTTTGTAAGGGGATGGGGGGTTCTGGGATTGTTGACATAATTTTTTAGGGGTCCGTCAATGTTTGACAGTTGTTGACAAAGGGGAAGGGAGTCAAAAACTGCCTAAAATTTGTTGACATAATTAATGGACGACCCCTTAGATTAGCACTGGTTACATTCATTTTAATATATGTATATACGTATTTAGTAGATTGTTTTTTAGTTCTATGCTTTACCCATGTCAAAATATCAATGCCGTTGAAATCTAATTTTTGCTGTTTTACACTAGTAATTTTTTTGAGTTTTTAGAGCAAACAGCAATGTTCGACTATTTAAATGGGTTGAAGAAAGCAACCTGTCTAAATATTAATAATTGCAATGCTGTAGGTTGGAATGGTTCTTCCAAGAGATACTTATGCCATCATTCCAGATCTGCTGGAAGGCAAAGATTACGAGTTTCGTGTCTGTGCTGTTAATGAAGCTGGTCGTGGAGAATTCTCGTTTACAAGTCCAGTTCTTCATACAAAAGCAACTAGAGGTGAGCACAAGTAGGAATAACTTGGAACTGAATCACTGGAAATTTTGGCTTTACCATGCCTTGAGAAAGACAGTTCTGGGCTGCCAGGCTCCAATAGATAGTCAAATCTAGCTTCTACTTATGGAAACAATTATTTTCATAAATTCAGCTTTCATTGAATCGAAAACTTAGTTTCATCCATCCAGCTTCTATTTATGGGAAAATTATTTCGATCAATCCAGCTTCTCTTTAAACACAGGAATGTTTTCATCACTCCCACTTGCATTTAGGGAAAAAAATTGAATCAATCCAGTGTAAAGTGACCATCTCAAATAATTTAGCAATGTAAAATACGGTTTAACCATGAAGCTTTCGGACTATCAATTGTTCGGACTATCGAACCTTCAGACTGTCGAACCTTCGGACTATCGAACCTTCAGACTATCGATACGTAACCGATATCTGTATTTGATTCTGTTGCTGGGTGGTAATTCTTGTTAATCTGTATTTGAATCTGTTGCTGGATGGTAATTCTGACAAATATGTATTTGAATCTGTTGCTGGGTGATAATTCTGACAAATATGTATTTGAATCTGTTGCTGGGTGATAATTCTGACAAATATGTATTTGAATCTGTTGCTGGGTGATAATTCTGACAAATATGTCTTTGAATCTGTTGCTGGGCGGTAATTCTGACAAATCTGTATCTGAACCTATTTGGTGGGAGGTAATTCTAGCAAATCTGTATTTGAATCTGTTGCTGGGAGGTAATTCTAGCAAATCTGTATTTGAATCTGTTGCTGGATGGTAATTCTGACAAATATGTATTTGAATCTGTTGCTGGGTGATAATTCTGACAAATATGTATTTGAATCTGTTGCTGGGTGATAATTCTGACAAATATGTATTTGAATCTGTTGCTGGGTGATAATTCTAGCAAATCTGTATTTGAATCTGTTGCTGGATGGTAATTCTGACAAATATGTATTTGAATCTGTTGCTGGGTGATAATTCTGACAAATATGTATTTGAATCTGTTGCTGGGTGATAATTCTGACAAATATGTATTTGAATCTGTTGCTGGGCGGTAATTCTGACAAATCTGTATCTGAACCTATTTGGTGGGAGGTAATTCTAGCAAATCTGTATTTGAATCTGTTGCTGGGAGGTAATTCTAGCAAATCTGTATTTGAATATGTTGCTGGATGGCTATTCTGGCTGATCTGTATTTGAATATGTTGCTGGATGGCTATTCTGGCAAATCTGTATTTTAATCTGTTGCTGGATGGCTATGCTGGCAAATCTGTATTTTAATCTGTTGCTGGTTGGCTATTCTGGCGAATCTGTATTTGAATCTGTTGCTGGATGGCTATTCTGGCGAATCTGTATTTTAATCTGTTACTGGATGGCTATTCTGGCGAATCTGTATTTTAATCTGTTGCTGGATGGCTATTCTGGCAAATGTGTATTTGAATCTGTTGCTGGATGGCTATTCTGAGGAATCTGTATTTTAATCTGTTGCTGGATGGCTATGCTGGCAAATCTGTATTTAAATCTGTTGCTGGTTGGCTATTATGGCAAATCTGTATTTTAATCTGTTGCTGGATGCCTATTCTGGCGAATCTGTATTTTAATCTGTTGCTGGATGGCTATTCTGGCAAATCTGTATTTTAATCTGTTGCTGGATGGCTATTCTGGCAAATGTATATTTGAATCTGTTGCTGGATGGCTATTCTGACGAATCTGTATTTTAATCTGTTGCTGGATGGCTATGCTGGCAAATCTGTATTTGAATCTGTTGCTGGATGGCTATTCTGACGAATCTGTATTTTAATCTGTTGCTGGATGGCTATGCTGGCGAATCTGTATTTGAATCTGTTGCTGGATGGCTATTCTGGCGAATCGGTATTTTAATCTGTTGCTGGATGGCTATTCTGGCAAATCTGTATTTTTTTCTGTTGCTGGTTGGCTATTCTGGCAAATGTGTATTTGAATCTGTTGCTGGATGGCTATTCTGGCAAATATGTAGTTGAATCTGTTGCTGGGTGGTAATTCTGACAAATCTGTATCTGAACCTATTTGGTGGGAGGTAATTCTAGCAAATCTGTATTTTAATCTGTTGCTGGGAGGTAATTCTAGCAAATCTGTATTTGAATATGTTGCTGGATGGCTATTCTGGCAAATCTGTATTTGAATCTGTTGCTGGATGGCTATTCTGACGAATCTGTATTTGAGTCTGTTGCTGGATGGCTATGCTGGCGAATCTGTATTTGAATCTGTTGCTGGATGGCTATTCTGGCGAATCGGTATTTGAATCTGTTGCTGGATGGCTATTCTGGCAAATTTGTATTTGAATCTGTTCTTCTTCTTCTTCTCTTCTCTCTCCTCCGTCAGGCGTGCGCCAACGATGAGTCCTTAACATGACATCTCCAAATCTTTCTGTCTCTGATTTTATCCATGGCTTCCCTCATGTCCATGTTTTGTGCCCTCAAATCCTCCATTATATTGTCCATCCAGGTCTTTCTTTGAACAGATTTGAATCTGTTGCTGGATGGCTATTCTGACGAATCTGTATTTTAATCTGTTGCTGGATGGCTATTCTGGCAAATGTGTATTTGAATCTGGTGCTGGATGGCTATTCTGAAGAATCTGTATTTGAATCTGTTGCTGGATGGCTATTCTGGCAAATGTGTATTTGAATCTGTTGCTGGTTGGCTATTCTGGCGAATCTGTATTTGAATCTGTTGCTGGATGGCTATTCTGGCAAATATGTAGTTTAATCTGTTGCTGGGTGGTAATTCTGACAAATCTGTATCTGAACCTATTTGGTGGGAGGTAATTCTAGCAAATCTGTATTTTAATCTGTTGCTGGGAGGTAATTCTAGCAAATCTGTATTTGAATATGTTGCTGGATGGCTATTCTGGCAAATCTGTATTTGAATCTGTTGCTGGATGGCTATTCTGGCAAATCTGTATTTGAGTCTGTTGCTGGATGGCTATTCTGGCAAATCTGTATTTGAGTCTGTTGCTGGATGGCTTTTCTGGCAAATCTGTATTTGAATCTGTTGCTGGATGGCTATTCTGGCAAATGTGTATTTGAATCTGTTGCTGGATGGCTATTCTGACGAATCTGTATTTGAATCTGTTGCTGGATGGCTATTCTGGCAAATCTGTATTTGAACTTCTTTGTTGGGTCATAATTCTGGCAAATCTCATCATCATATATTCGTTTATTGTGTTAACAACAGACATAACGCTGTTACAGTAGGTGTACATAGAAAAAAATACATCTAGATATTATAGTATGAAGTAATAATTGCTTAGTAAGAGTTCAGGAATAACATACGAGATATAAAATTTTGTGAGTCCTTGTCAGGAAGGTTAAAGTTATGTGGTCTGACCCTAAGAAAATAGGGTGTAAAATGTTGGTTAGGAAAAAGGCATCTGAGTGAATGATTCTCATTGAAGAGAACGGCTTTAAAGAATGAAGTGTCTTCTTTATTTGCAAACACATTCGTAGAAGGGGAATCTGACTGAATAAAACCAGAGCGTTTTAATCTGTTATTCAGTCATTCTATGCGGGTTTTGTCCTTATCACTCGCCAGTCCCCACCAGGCAGTTATAGAGAATCTGCAGATGCAACATGGTTTTGGAGTGTTTTAAGGGCAAAGATTGAAGCAGAGCCACTTTTGATGACTTTGTTGATGTGTTCTGTGACTGATAGTTTTTCACCAATGGTGACGTGACGCCTAGGGCTTTTATTGAGGTAGAGCGAGGAATACCGGTGATTGAGGGTTTGCTGGAGAGTGATGATTGGCTATGCTTGATGACTGCCATTTCACGGGTTTTGGAAGAGTTTATTTTTAGGTTCTTTTCCTTTGACCAGTTGTAGAATGTAGATATGTTGAAGTTCTGTTTCTGCGGTATGAAGGGAGTCTGATCCGATGAAGAGGTAAAAATCATCAGCGTATTTTGAGAATTAATGGGATGGAGGTCGGATATGCCAACAATGAAACCAGTTGGGTCGAATACTGAGCCTTGGATGACAATGGCGTTGATTGAAATTACTCTGGATTTCTGACCTTTGTAGATGGTGTAATGCTTTCTTCCGTTCAGGTAGTTGATTAGCCAGTTGTAGATGTAGTCCAGAAGGGAGAGAGATGCTAGTAATAGGGTTATTGCAGAGTGACTGATAGAGTCAAAATCTTTAGAAAAGTCCATTGATATTATCACTACATGGTCATTGGTTTTAAAAAGGTCAGTGGCATGCTGTATGATGGAAATGATTGCAGCAGTGGTAGAACTGGTTGGCTTGAAGGCATACTGATCATGAAGGGATATGTGTTTAGGCAGATGTTCAAAGCTGGGATTGATATAAGCATGAACAACTATGCGTTCAACGAGTCTAGATAGTACTGGAAGGACCAAGATTGGATGGAAGTCTGATGGTTGGGAGGGGTGGGGAGTTTTAGGCTTTGGGTGGATTATGGCAGTTTTCCATTGGTTAGGAACAAAGGAAAGTGTTAATGATTGGGTACTTAGAGTTGTTAGTATTCCAGAGTAGCCGGGGGCCGTTAGTCTTAGAAACCAGGCTGGGAGACCGTCATCACCAACTGCAGTGTGTTTGAGATGATCAAGTCAGTGGCGGCGCCAGACACTTTTTGTTACCAGGGCATAGCCAGGGCAGTCATACAAGTAACCAGTGCAGAGGTGATTTATGGCAAGCGTGGTACGCGAGCTTATATGGTGACCGTCACCATGTGCATCGTGACCATTTAATTTCGCGCTACCGCGCTCGCCATAAGTCGGCCCTCTGCACTATTATACTTGTCAGGTCAGAGGCTCAGATGGGCAAAGCCCTCTGAAGCTGAACGCTTTTGCACATTTGTAAAGCAAATTTTAACATCTCAGTGAACTTAGTAAAGCATTAGGCCTACTAAAAAATACTCTTTTGGGTAGCATGCACAACAGTTTTCAAAAGCAACAAGTTCAACAAATAGAGCCATTGATTCAGGTAGGCCCTATTGTTTACGCATTTGCTCAAGTAACTCGTGTCATATGAGATGCAATTAAGCCTATAGGGGTTAGACGTTGATTTATGTGCAGTTCGCGTGTGAAATGTAGACTTTATTGTAGGATCCTAAGAAAGACAAGGGGTTGAACCCCTAACCTCCCCCGGGAATTCTCACCCTGGTGTTTGCTACTGACAATAGGCCTCCCGCTTCCATCTTCTTCAAACGGACTACTAGGATGACATGGGTCCTGAGATAAAGTCATGCTCTTAATTAAAGGAAGCAGATGCGATAGTGGAAGAAAAGTGTGCCCGATCAGTACCGTATATCGAAAGATCGGCCCAGCTTAAATAAATCACAGTCTGAGGTAGCAGTGGAACTGGAAGTAATGTCAATTTCCTCACCTCTAATGACGTCTATTTTCTACTTGGAAGTTGTCGGCACATCGGAGCAAAGTGAACTAATAGCTAGCCTATCGGCTTCTTCCTCCGCTGTATCTGCATTCTCCACAAACATCTGCAGCTGAAGGAATATCAGCACCTGAGGTTTGCATCTTAAAGAACAAATTGATGGAAGGAGTACCGACAACAGGAACCTCAATTTTCGACTTTACTCTGCTCCTTTCTGAATGCCAGAACTGTACATACGTTTCAAGGGATTCATGGCTGATGACGATAATTTTCGTCTACGTATTATAGTTAAAAGTAGGGGCCTACGGTAAACGAATGAATTATACCATGGCATGTACAGAGACACTGTAGGACAGAGACAGCGATTATATATATGATACATACATTATATTATATATGTATGCATTTATATATATATATATATAGAGAGAGAGACAGACAGACAGACAGACAGACAGACAGACAGACAGAGACAGAGAGACACGCTGGAGCAGAGTGGATGCATGCCTCAATGGAAGAATCATCACTCACTGCCATGGTCCTATATCGAGCGTGTCTCCATGTACAAACAACTGAGTGTTCGCTTCTACTGTGGTTCAAAATCCAAATTTTCCGACAGGTGATTGATAGACCACACATATACACGTCTGTGGACCTGCAGTTGTGTATCGTGTATCATGCTATAAAGCTGTATAGCAAAATTTTGGAGCCAAAATTTGGCAGGGCAACGACCAGGGCAAAGGCTTTTTTACCAGGGCATTTGCCCTGGCATGCCCTGGTGTAGTGCCGCCACTGGATCAAGTAGATGAAAGATTAAACTTTCGGTAATGTCGATCTGCTCTGGCGGAGCGGGGGACTTGAGAGGTGCAGAGTAATTGGGATCATGAGAAGCGTTGGTGAAGTAGTTGTTGAGATCATCAGCACTGACGGAAGAAGGGAGGTCGTCATGTTTGGTTTTCTTTGTTATTTGGTTGACTGGTTTCCAAAGTGATTCAGCTCCTTTACGAGGGTTAGCGTGTTTGAGGAATGAGGTGTTCGTTTTAGAGATAGCTTTAGCGATCCGGAGGGATAGAGCTTCTGCTTTCTCTATTTTCCCTTTTCTGATGAATCTGTTCTTGAGTCGAAGCATGCGTTTTATTTCCGGTGTAATGAAGGGAGGATCTATTGATGTGATAGTAATTGTGCAGAGAGGGTAGCTTTGATCTAATCGAGTGGTTGTGTCACTGTAGAAGTTATTCCAGGCTTCTTGTAGGTCGGTGGATAAGGTGAGATTCGGGTTGATGGTTTTTTAGTCCACAAAGGGTCAATGTGTTGTGACGGAGATCTTTTTCTGAAAGTTATAGTAGAGTGGCTTTTCCCTCTATCTGTGATTGGGTTTCCAGTGGTGGCAATGATAGCTTTGTGGTCTGTTCGGATGGTTGAAGAGATGACTTTGATCTTGAACAAATCGGGGACAGAAACCATGAACTGATCCAGAATGTTGTCTCCACGAGTAGGTTCAAAGACTGTAGGAGTCAGTTCGCTAATTTCATCGATATTGAGGTGATTGAAATCTCCACCTAATATAATTAGAGCTTTATTTTTGTCATTATTACGTAGTGTTGTTTTAGTTTTGCCTCGAGTTTTAGTTTAAGATATTATTAGTTTTACATGCTTGGTGTTTTAGTTATTACTAGTTTTAGTTATTTCACCAAGTTTTAGTTTTAGTTTTAGTTAATAGAAACTGACAATTCCTCGTTACAGTTTTAGTTTCTTGAGTTTTAGTTTTAGTTTTAGACTAGTTGCTTCTGTCAAATTTAATTTTTAAATTGGCAAATATTTATCTGAATCTATGACATTCCTTAAAATATGGCATATCTGTAGCTGCTTGCCATGTGTATATTGTATTTTTCACGATTTTGTGAGTGTAGATATACATGTATACTGTCTTTGATTGCAAGGGTGACTTTGATCAGTTTTGCTATTTTAACGTAAAATGTATTGTAATTCGTCAGCGATGAGGATGGTTTATCCAGTGGTGCAGATATGGGAAAAAATAAGTTTGATACAGCCATGACTACTCCCATTGATTCTGGTACTACCTGTGTAACCACTGCTACCCCTAGTATTCAACCAAACAAGAAACGAGTGAATGAGTTACCGGTACATCAACAGTGGGTGTTTGTAGCATTTCCAGGTAAAACAAAGAACAGTACCATGAATTTCATTGGTCAGACTGTTGAAGTTGTGGCATCATCCAAGATGGCAAGAGTAAATTTGATCAAGAAACAGCCAGGCATGTTGTCGTTCATGTTTCCAGCTGACAAGGATATTGAAGACATGCCATTCTCAGATTATAATTCAACATCTGAATGATCCAGAAATGGACAGCAGATTGCAATTCTCTTTCCAGGATTTGAAACATATTGCTCTTAAATAAATTCTTGTTAACTTTGAACACTGAAAATGAGGCAACTCTTTCACTATAACATTCAAGTCATTTATACTGTATTTGGTACCGTAAATTTAAATACTAATGTAATATGTACTCGATTTAAGTATATTTACAGTATTATGAATGTTGGGGTGCTCTAATATTTTCAATACTTTTTTAAAACTTACTGAAATGATCAACCCCATAGGAGAGTTAACTTTCGCAGGATGGAGAGGGGTAAATAATTACCCCAGGGGTGTTTGAATGCTGATTGCGAGCAACTGTATGCAGTAATAATTTGACGTTCATTGTGTTTACAAGTTACGACCAATGACATATTCTGACAACAAAGCCAGGAAAATGTCGTGTTGGAAGAAGATTTTTGAGTCCAAAGTGTCATGGGGTATGTCCTGGGGTAAAAATTTACCCCTCTTCATCCTCTACGTCGTTATTTATTCATTCATAGTGAATATGTATTTTTCAAAGATATTAGTTCATAAGTAACCTCTAATCAGAAATAAAGTACTGAATTTACCATGTAATTGAATTGTGATAGTTGTAATAATTTTAGAGTGTTTACTTTACAAAATGGCGGCCAATATGGCCGCCAAATCACAAACATTGGCATATCTCAGCTCATAAGTAAGGTAGAATAACAAATGAAATGTTGAATTTTATATTTTCCAGGTCCAGGATTCAATTCATGGTAGCGGAAATAATGTGCAAGCATTACTTTTCGTGATGGCGGCCAATATGTCTGCCAAAATATTGGCCGCCAAAACACAAAAATATGTATATGTTAGCTCCTAGGTAAGATATAAAAACAAGTTATATGTCGAATGTACCATTTTCAAAGTCAAGGAATCGATTTCTCATAGTTGCAAATATGTGGGATTGCTACTATCCAAGATGGCGGCCAATATGCCCGCAAAAACGCAAAATATGTATATCTCAGCTCATATTTCGCCTTTGGTGGGCATTTTGGCCGCCATGGTGGACAGTAGTACTCCAACACCTTTGCCACTACGAGATATCGATTCCTTGACATCAAAAATATTGTATTCGACACTTCATTTGTTATTGTGGCTTACCTATGAGGTGAGATATACATATTTTTCTCTTGACAAATATATTGGCCGCCATCTTGGAGAGTAACACTCACAAACTATTGCCGCTACCATAAATCGAATCCCAGACCTCGAAAATATTAAATTCAACATTTCATTTGTTATTTTAGATTACCTATGAGCTGAGATATACTACATATTTTTCTTTTGGCAGCCATATTGGCCGCCATCTCGGAAAGTAACACTCGCACACTATTGCCGCTACCATAATTCTAATCCTGGACCTCAAAAATAGTAAATTTGGCACTCCATTTGTTATTCTAGCTTACTTATGATCTGAGATATACATAGTTGTCTTTAGGCTGCCATATGGGCCGCCATCTTGGAAAGTACCACTCGCGCACTATTGCCACTATGAGAGATCGATTCCTTGACATCGAAAATATTAAATTTGAGTCTTCATTTGTTATTCTAGCTTACCTATAGGCTGAGATATACATATTTTTGTGTTTTGGAGGCCATATTGGCCGCCATCTTGGATAGTAGTATTTCCACACTATTGACACTACAAGAAATCGATTCCTTGACCTTGAAAATATTACATTCGACACACAATTTGAATCTTACCTACGAGCTGAGATATACATATTTTTGTGTTTTGGAGGCCATATTGGCCGCCATCTTGAATAGTAGTATTTCCACACTATTGACACTACAAGAAATCGATTCCTTGACCTTGAAAATATTACATTCGACACACAATTTGTATCTTACCTACGAGCTGAGATATACATATTTTTGTGTTTTGGAGGCCATATTGGCCGCCATCTTGGATAGTAGTATTTCCACACTATTGACACTACAAGAAATCGATTCCTTGACCTTGAAAATATTACATTCGACACACAATTTGAATCTTACCTACAAGCTGAGATATACATATTTTTGTGTTTTGGAGGCCATATTGGCCGCCATCTTGGATAGTAGTATTTCCACACTATTGACACTACAAGAAATCGATTCCTTGACCTTGAAAATATTACATTCGACACACAATTTGAATCTTACCTACAAGCTGAGATATACATATTTTTGTGTTTTGGAGGCAATATTGGCCGCCATCTTGAATAGTAGTATTTCCACACTATTGACACTACAAGAAATCGATTCCTTGACCTTGAAAATATTACATTCGACACACAATTTGTTATTGTATCTTACCTGCGAGCTGAGATATACATATTTTTTTTGTTTTGGCGGCCAATATAGCCGCCATCTTGGATACTAGTATTCCCACACTATTGTTTCTATGATAAATCGATTCCTTGACCTTGGAACTATTAAAATCGATACTTCACTTTTTATTGTACCTTACCTATGAGCTGAGATATTAAAAATATCTTCGGGATAAAAAATTACCCCTCTCCGTCCTCCATGTATCGTAAAATGTCTCCATCCTGCGAAGGTTAACAGTGATCCTGTAACCCAGTGCTGTCCAACCTTTTTGACACCGCGGGCCACCGAAGAAGTTATTCTTGAAGCCGAGGGTCGCACCAGAAAACTCAAAAGCAACGACTACAATTTCTTGAAAATTATTAACTGTATTAAAATTACTTATGGAGTTATCATAATGAATGCGTCGTGGGAACTTGATTTTGTGTTCACATTTTCAAATGATATGCCAAGTTACGAATGAATAGCCATGCAAGTAGTTATGTAGTTAAGATTTCAATTGCATAACATGTAAATGTACAGCGCAGTGCGTTTGCCAGGCGCTTATTAAAGAAAAGATATTATTATATTATTAAGTAGTCCGCTGACTTTGTCTTTTACTTCATTTTTACAGAAATTGCAAATATTTAGCGAGCTCGGGCGGGCCACTTAGAATCAGCCCAGGGGCCGCATGCGGCCCGCGGGCCGCGGGTTGGACAGCACTGCTATAACCATACAAATGGATGATCAAAGTCATCTCAAAATGTGGGGTGACATTGATTACTTTTTAACTTAAAAAATAGATAATGCTAAATTAAATGAAAAATCTTCTGATTCGGGTTGCAATGGTTAAGGAAAAGTAATATACAACTGAAAATCACGAATATATATGCAAAAAAGTATCCAAATAATCTTTATTGAGTTATTTTTTTATTTGTGTGAGATATAATCAAGGCTCTAGGGATTCCTTAACAGTCAATTATCTTTGCCACATTTTACATTGTTGGCAGAATAATTCTGTAAAATTTCTCTAGAGGGCACTACAAAACCGAGAACAGAAAAAATCTGAATCTATATTTGTTTTTAAATCTGTTGCTATTTTCTCAGTTTTTGCCACATCCATCGTATGAGGTTTCACTGAACAGAAAGACGAACTTGGGTATTTCACACCAAAACCTGGAAGTGTGCACATAGACACAACTGTAACTCATTCTGTATACAATATTTTATAACACAGCATTAGATATAATGTGGTAGCACATTATGGACGCTATTCCATGCTGTAAACTTCTTGCCAAGAAGTTCCCTCAGTTTACTTTCTCAACAAATGTCTGTAACCTGGGTGTTACTCTTGACAGTACTCTTTCCTTCTCTGCACATATCTCTAATCTCTCTCGGTCCAGTTTTTATCACTTGCGGCGTCTACGTGCCATTCGACGATCTGTCCCCTCACCGATTTTTTCTTTCATGGTTCATGCCTTCATCTGTTCACGCATTGACTACTGTAACTCCTTACTTATAGGCCTACCAAAACTCCGTCTGGCTCCAATCCCATCAGTACTTAATGCAGCTGCTCGTTTGATCGCCCGCCTTCGTCGTTTCTCCCATATTTCGACTTTCATGACTGAGCACCTTCATTGGCTTCCCCTTAACTGCTCGGATTCAGTTTAAAATTCTGTTTCTTACGTGTAAAACGTTTTTGGGTCAAGCTCCATGCTACCTCTGTGATCTTATCATACGGCCTATCTCAGCTACTTCTGGATGTCCTCTCCGCTCTTTAGACCATCATGACCTTCTAGTTCCTCGGTCTCGAACTGCCACAGCACAGTATCGTGCCTATGCCTCTGTTGGCCCTTTGCTGTGGAATTACATCACTGCATGCATGTTATCTAGGGGCACTACTGTTTCTGCTCGTTCTCTTAAGACTTTTCTTTTTTCGAGGGGTCCTTCGCACTGGAAGCACCTCTGATTAGGTTGTACTGTGAGAAGCGCTTTATAAATCTGTAAATAGAATAGACTAATGATTTGATGGTGTGTAGCATTAGTTTTGGGGTAATTCTTGGTGATTTCTTTTCTTTTCTCATTTCAGTGCCACCCAAAATTGACCACAGCAGTTTGATGTCAGCTGTTAAACTGAAAACAGGGCAGGACATTGTTTTGGATGTCAACTACTCTGGTGAACCTGAACCTGTTGTAAAGTGGACAAAGTCCGATCAGGTTCAGCTTTATTTCTAATATCTAGCTGCCTGAGCGCAATTCACATTGGATTGGTGTATTTTGGATGTTACAGTAGCTCATAATTAATTAACAGTGTTTTATTTTAAATGCAATAACATACCGGTATGTGGCATCAGTAGCATCACATGTCATTGTCACTGAATGCGGTTTGTCACTCAGGTTTCAATAAACGAATATATATATATATATATATATAGAGATGGTAATGCAATCTTGAAACTTTTAGCTGATGGAGTCTTAGGCATTGGAACTTGCTGTTCAGTGCTGTCAATTGTTAATTGTTCAGATGTTTAATGCCTAAGCTTAAAAATTTTATGTTGATCAATGTAGCCAGCCTTCTACTTGAAACTTACAAATTATATGTTACTTGGAATATATACTTGGTTTTTAAATACAGTGACTGCGAGACTGACGACTTATGCATTATGATAATGAAGCTCATACATGTAAGAATGCTCATATTAAGTTGATTAATTAATTAAGTAAGTAAGTAAGTAAATAAGTATATTCTTTGTTTATCAAACTGCATAATCACACTTTGGTTTACATGAAATGACACATTATAAAGCATTCTTGTTAAAAACGTTTTTCTCATTAAGTTGTCAGCCTGTGGGACAATTCGGTCATGCGGTGTGGGACGCAGGGAATAAGGGAGTGTCTTTACAGGAGGGTGGAGCGCGTTCAGAACATGGCCCAGGTCTGCCAAGGCAGAGGTAAAGAGGTTCCCATCTGCTATTCTATACAGGTGTTCTAATGTTGGGTTACCCTCTGGTAGGTAGCGTAGTCGGACCAGACGGTCCATCACGGACTGTAGTCTATTGTGCTCCTGCTGCCCCGCAAAACCCCACCATGCCAGTGATGCGTATAACAAGCGGGCCACAATGATCATTCGCACAACATCATGTAGCATTGGTTCTGCAAGGCCACGTGTCGTCATGATGCGCAGGGCATACATGGACTGTCTAGCGTGGACACATGCGTTTTATATGCATTTCAAAGCTTATATATTCAGTCATGACCACCCTGAGGCTTACCATGCTCTGAACCCTTGGGAGTCCTGGCACTTCTCCAGGGATTGCCTCCTGTCCCCTCCCGCCGGCGTGGGTGGCGGATTAGCATCTCCTGAGTTTTCTTTTGATTCAGGCTGAGGTTACATCTCACAGTCCACTCTGTTACGTGGTCCAGTTCAGTCGTGATCGTGTTGCTTCTTGAGGATGGTATGAACCAATAAGTATCATCAGCGTACTTAGTCATTCGATTGTGAGGGTGGACTGTTTTTAGTTTCGATTTGGCCGTGATGAAATTCAGGGGCCCTTGGCCCGAGCCCTGGACAATGCTGGTGTTTATGTAAGTGAATTTTTAGACTGATCCATTATATTTAGTTAAAGTGTTTACGATTACACAGGAAAGCCACTATCCAGATTAAAATAATGGGCAAACCACGTATCGCTATCAGTAACATCATTGTTTAGAAGAAAACTCCATGGAAACTGGAAAACAACCTGTAGCTCTTTGTCCTATGCATGATTCATGCTTTATAAATACATTAGATTCTTGGACATCCATATTGTATTGTATATTGTATTGTATTGTATTTGATCATTTATAAAGCGCTTCTCATAGCATAAGCCTTGCAGAAGCACTCCCAGTGCGAGGTACTCCGAGGAAAAAGGAAGGTTTTAAGGTGAGAGAAAGAGGTAGAGATGCTACTAGAGAGGATTGTAGAGCGTAGAGAAGGAGGAAGTCGATTCCATAGAGAGGTACCTATGCACACAAAGGACCTGGATTGAGCCATTGTGGTCCTAACATTGGGAACAAAAGGGTCAAGCCGGTCAGAGGATCTGAGAGGACGATTTGAGAGAGGGGCGGAGAATTTGGTGACAAAGATATTTTGGAGCAAGACCCAGTTGAGATTTGAGCATGAGAATTAGAACTTTGAATTGGATGCGCACAGAGAGAGGAAGCCAATGAAGTTGTTCAGCCATAAATGTAGAGATGTGAGAGAATCGAGGGAGGCGAGCTATAAGTCTGGCAGCAGCATTCAGTACAGACATATTGGCTTCCTGGTGACAAACTAAGATATTCCGTAAAAGGTGAAAACCTGTTTTGGTGACTGTGCATTCTCTGTCACTGTGCCCAGGTGTTGGAATAGTATTCCACCTTCCGCATGTTCATCTACTACTGTTGACACTTTCAAGACGAGACTCAAGACTCATTATTTCAAGATTACTTAACCTGACTAAGTCGTTGAGTTTGTTAAGAGCCCTTCTAACGGCATGTGCTGTGTTTTGATGCTGTAGAAATCATCGTATTCATCATCATCATTCTCAACATCATCATCAGAAAAGATTAAATATTTTCATTATAAGTGCATCATACAGAGCGCCAATGACATTATCGGAGCAGAAGAGAGAGTACCTGCTAGGAAACCATGGGTAACAAGAGAAATGATAGAAGAGATGGAGGAATGGAGGAAATGGAAACACCAAAGCACCGATAAAACAAGGCAAGAATACAGAAGATTAAACAACAAACTGAGAAGAACAACAGAAGGGGCAAGGAAAAATGGTGGGATGAGAAATGTCAAGAGTTAGAAGACTTACAGCAACAGGGAAGATATGACAAAGTGTACGAAAAGGTGAAATAGATATCTAGGAAACCGGGAAAAGGAGGAGGAATAGAGCTTAGCGACAAACAAGGTAGACTCCTAAATGAAACAAATGAAGTTAAGAACCGATGGAAGGAGTACGTGGAGGAACTCTACAGAAGTGAAGAGGGAGAATTGCACGACAATTAGGGACTGGAGAAGGAAGAGGAGACTCGAGGAAGAGAGGAGGATATTGGCCCAGATGTGCTGGGAGAGGAGGTAAGAGCAGGCCATAAAGGAACTGAAAAACAACAAAGCAGGGGGAATAGACAACATACCAGCAGAGATGCTCAAAAGGATGGAGGATGGAGCTATGAAAGAACTAATAAGGATATGCCAAGATATATATACAATGGGAGAATTGTATCAGTTCCTCAGCAGAAAGCCAGTGCAGTCTTTTATTGCATATAATATTCAGAGATGGCTACCTAGTAGTACCTACCCAAGTCAACCAACTGAAAGGTTTTCTCATTATGGCATGCAGATCATGTAGGATGTTTATGCAGCTGCACTTTTACAAGATATAAAAGACACTATATTAATTTCCATAATGATCCTATGGTTCTCACAGAGTTGTCCGTAAACAACACAGAAGAACAGATGCAAAAATTTCTACAAGATGAGGTAAGAGAGGCTATCAACAAAGTGAAAAAGATAAAGCACTAGGCATGGATGGAATAACTATGGAACTACTTCAGGGAGGAGGAGAAACAGTTGTTAAAGCTATGCATACCCTTGCTACAAACATTCAATAAGAGGAAAGAATACCGGAAGACTGGGCAAAATCTAAAGTCGTCCCAATATACAAAAGAAACAGAGATCCGCAAGACTGCAAAAATTACAGAGGCATTAGCATAGTTGTTAAAAACGATCAAATCAAAATAAAAAACGGAAAAAAAGTTTTTTCAAAAAAATAAAACCGGAGAAAAACGATAAAGAAAATAATTTGACTTTGCTACATCTTTTACTGCATTTTAAAATTAAAATCCTTGTTTACACAATTGAATTTTAATTAGCAAACAACATAGCTTTATTAGTAAACACCAAGTACCATTAATCTACAACAATTATTTTCGTTTTCAGAAGTTTGGTTTAATCAGAAATTGAGAAATTGCAAAATATTAAAATCTTTTCAAATTTAAATTGTATACATAAGTCCACATAGGTCCATGCTGACATAAACAATGAAAACTAAACTTTGTAAGTATAGAGTATACTTAGTTAAAAATTGTACTTACAATTCTGACCTATATAAGAACTTAATATGGAGTAATATCAGTCAGTTTATCGGTTAATCAGACATTACTGTGTACAAAGACAACATTTCGCATTTTGGATAACTTAAAAATTAAAATAACGTTTATAGATTTTATTTCCTGTACTGTGCTGTTTATTTCTCAACTGATGACACTAAATAGTGACTTAAACTATGTGAATCCTTGAAGGAAGGGAGACAACGTAAGGGATATCAGACAAAAATAAAATTCAACAAATAATAACAGACAGTAAATAAAGTTACATACAAAAAAAGGAAAAACGGAAAAAACGCGACGAAATATAAAAAACGAGAAAAACAACGTCTTTGGACAAAAGTAAAAAACGAAAAAACATTTTTTACAACTATGGACATTAGCATACAGAGCATTCCAGGAAAAGTCTCCACCAAAATGATACAAAGCAGAATGAAGCAGTATGTTGAAAGAGCACTTGGAGAAGAGCAAGCCAGGAAGAAGCACAATTGATCAACTCTTCACAATACTTTAAAAAAAGCATAGAACACAATCAGAAGTCTTCATCAACTTCATAGACTTCAAACAAGCAATTGATGGAGTGTGGAGAGTGATGCAAAATGCAGGAATACCAGAGCAGCTGATCAAACTTTTACAACAGATATATCGAAAATCATCAAGTGCCATAAAAGTAGATTAAAGATCACAGAATACTTTCACATAAAAGTGGAGTATGACAGAGATATATCTTATCCCCATACCTATTTAACCTAGAATTGGCAGCAATAATGTAACTTAGCCTAAACAACACCAAGGCAGGAATGAAATTAGAGTTGACTGAATGCCACACAATAAACTACATGCAAGATTCAAAGAAAAAGAAACAAAGGCAGACCAGGACTACATTGGATAGATAATATAAATGAAGACATAACATCACTGGGACTGACACTCAGGGGTGCAATGGACATGACAGTAACTGAGGACAATGGAGATTGTAATTTTGTAATTGTAGTAATTGAACATTTATATGGTGCCCTTCAAGATATCTACTCAAAGGCGCTGTGTGCGCTAGCCTATATAATGTTAAAAGTCATTACAAATGAATAAATTACATCAGTTAGCAAAACAATGCACAGCAAGCTGAAAGAGTCACCAGTGGTGGGCCACGACACACACGTGGAACCAACGAATGAATTCCCATCGACAGCTTATGGCATACATGTTCAGAGTCTCTGGGTCAAGTTGCATTGATAGGGTAGAGCAGCGACAGGTGACAGCGTTCGCACACACGATGAAGCTGCCGATGAGCAGTCCCTCACTGGTGAAAGATGATGCACATCTGGCTAGCTGTCAAGCCAAAGGAGTATGCAGCAAAAGGCATTCGTCATATGTCGGTCGGTAGATTTAAGAGCCACCAGTGACTAACAGTCGAGGTCACTCCAGTAGCCCATGTCGGTCATCCTCCACCAAGATGAAAACACTCGTCTACAGGGGGCATACACAGTCCATATGACTCAGACTCGACCATGCATCAGATCTAGGCACATGGGCCAAGGCGAATTACGAACAATTTACCCTTTAAACGTATAAAATCCTTGGCAAAACTGAAAAATAAGTTCAGTACGCAAACCTATCACCAGAATCTCCAACATGTTCGAAGCTACCAAGCAAATTCTGCATTTAGATGAAGATATCCATCGAGATGATGCAGAAGCCAATCAGTCGACTGACATTGTAATCGATGCTGAGATCATTTATTCGTACCTATCGCCGCCAAATGACTGGTGTCAGGAACTGACAAATACAATACGTTGGCCATGACAAAATTTCCATTTATTAAGCACCAAATGAATCTTAGCCATTAGTGTTACTTTGATAAAATTGACTATATTAGAATGTGTAGCGACATAAAATATTTGGGTTTTTTTCAGGAAATATGCTCAGCTGAATATGTTACGAATATCCTACACAGTTCTAAGCTGGTTATCAAAAAGGCACAACCAACTAACTCTTCCAGATATCAGATAACTGTTAGAAACAAATACGGAACTGACAGTGTGCAAATAGATGTCTTTGTTATTGGTAGGACAATCTGATTTCTTTACAAAGTATAATTATCTTTTTGAATTAAGATTTCTCCCACATTTGCCAGACGTTTGTGTTTTTATGTTTCATGATGAGCTATTGTAAGTGTGATAGTTCAGCATATGTGTGTTTGTGTGAAATTTGTTTATTTAGACCTTCCAACTTCTGGAGAGTTAAACTGCAGTATGGCTGTATAAACAACAACAATGATGATGATAATGATAACAGTCATGACATCTACAGCTACCACCTATACTACCACTACCATAGATAGCATTGGGGAAACATAATTCAAACTGAACAAAATAGGACCTTGAAATATCAGGACTCAATCATATGCAAGAGCCATGGCAAGAGCAGTTCAACAGGGTCATCTGATTGCCTATTTTCGGTTAAACCTAAAGCTAGAACTGTGCTGGGTAAACGAGCTTTTTCGATTGCTGGGATCTAACTTTTGGAATTTCCTCCCTGTATCTGCCTGAACTGCCCAGACTCTTGTGTCATTTCATGTCAACTTAAAACTTACCATATCTGTTCCTGATTGCTTATCCACCATAAGCTGTTCCTTGTCTCAGTGGACTGATCTTTTATTTCATTCATTTATTCAGAGGACTGTTATAGCGCCCCTCCAATATACCTACTCACAGGGTCCGATTTGCCAGGGGGGGGGTTGGACCCCCTTGCTTCTTCTTATTGACCCCCTTCCTTCTAGCCGATGCTGATGATACGTAGGTTTGTCTGTATTGTCCGGCATATGTATATATATGTTACAGGCAATGTGTAAAATCAGGGATTTTGTAAAATGCCTGAAATTTTTAGGCAATTTGTAAAATCCCCAATTCACTCGGGCACTTTACAAAATCCCTGAAAAAACCAGGGATTTTGTAAATTCCCTGAAATCTGATGATGAAAATTTGACAGATTGCCTGAAAGTGACGAAAATTATCGAAGTTTTACAAAATACCTGAAAAAACCAGGGATTTTGTAAAATCCCTTAAATCTGACGATACAGGCAATGTGTAAAATCAGGGATTTTGTGAAATTTTTAGGCAATTCGTAAAATCCCAAATTCACTCGGGCACTTTGTAAAATCCCGGGATATAAAAAACCAGGGATTTTGTAAAATCCCATAAATCTGATCATGTATATTTTCTTTAATGAAGCGCCTGACAAACGCACTGTGCTGTACAAACATGTTATGACAATTAAACAATTCACAAGAACACAAATGACAGAAGACATAAATCTTAACTATGAACAGAACAGACAGCCTGCATTACAAGTTCTTGATCAAGAACCGCCCCAAGATTGCGGACAGATGTTGAGAAGACAAAGTAAGGGAAGTCAGAAGTGATTGGGAAGTCAGCAGATATAGCCTGAGGATTTATTTCTTTCAGCTGCTGCCCATTACCCAGCAAGTAACATAAATTGCGTTTTGGATGCATTTAAGTGCCGACGATTGGATGACATCTGATTGCCAAGCACCTCCATAGCCCACTGCATTGTTGCTACTGCAGTCAGAGAATTAGATGCCGGACAATACAGACAAACCTACGTATCATCAGCATAGAGCTGATTCAAAACACCACATCTTCTGAATGTTGACCTCATTATGGCTTGACTAAGTTGGCTTTGGTGCACTATTGGTTTCATGGGCATTGAGAGCGGATGCAGGCCCGGGGCAGACACTTCTCAGGGTCCTGTTTTTTCAATTTTATCAGCCCAAGTCTGATATAAGCCTATGAAAAGACTATTAAACTATATTTGATGAATAATAATAAGGTTAATATTAATAATAGTAAATGTGAATGTAAAAATTAGGGCTGGTGCTGATTAAAATAATTTTAATCGATTAATCACCAAAATTTAATCGAGATTAATCGATTAAATTCGATTAATTTGGTCCACGCTACATAAAGCGTGAAAAACTGTTTAGACTGTATACACTGCAAAAATCCGACAATCATTCAACATGTAAAAGGTCAAATTGTCAAACTGAGATATGTAGTCAGCAGTAACTATTTTCTATCTACAAAAATCTTCAATAACTTTGCCATCTTCGACTTTTCCATCAGCATTTGCCTTAAATGCAAAATGATCGCTAAATTTTCGACTCAAATGTCTCACATCAGACATTGAATGACACTTTAGTACATTTATTAGACTCGTAGCCTAGATGTAGTGTTTAGACTCGTACCCTAGATTTATTGCTTTTGAACGAGTACATATACAGTTTTTTGCTCTTTTAAATTTTGACTTCATTTCTTAGGTTGTCACTCTTTTGATACGGTATTTATGTCACTCTTCTGTTATGTCACTCTTTTGTTATGTCGCTCTTATGAACAGATCCCATAGGTTGAGCCAAAATGTGCTTTGCGCGCTTTCCGACTTGCAAACAATTCGATAATGGCACCGAAGTCTAAGTTTCTTCCCATAGGCCCTCGACTGCCAGTGTTCCCAAACTTGTTAGTCGATCTTAGCACATGGTTTGTTTCTATAGTTATAGTTTATTATTTCAGTTACTTCATTGGGGTGAATTACAAACTAGTATTAGAGTACAAAACGTTAAATTAATAACACTGTTTACAAATGTTTAGGCTAAGTTTATGAACTCTGAATTGTGATGACTACCGGTATAAGACTAGCCTAATGCTGCTAATTCAATTATACATCTAAATTCTTGAATGCAGATAAAATGATTAAAATCTAATCTCACCTGTGACCTGCGTCACATTACATGTAAGATTCAGAGATGGAAATAAACTATCATTAATAATCGTAAACAAGGTTATTATTTCCTTTAAAATTGTAAATTAAAATAGAGGAATATTTCTGTTGACATACATCAATTTTATAAATGGCATATTAGCGGCAGATTTAGCGCTAGCCTGTGACATCAGTGACATCACTAGAAACATGTTTGGCTACCTTAATAGCTCCTACTCTGGCTACTTTGAGCCTACTCATCAAGGGCATTAGGCCAGAACCCACAGGTTTCTTCAGTTTGAACACAGTTTTACACATTTCTGGGCCCCCGCCACAGAACTGGGTCCCGGGTAGGAAGCCCCTCACCCTTATCATCGGCCCTGATTGGTTGATGCCTTGTGCTATAGTGTATAGAAGTTACTTTATTGAAAATAATAGAAGTTAAAGAATAGACAGATACAGCTGGGACATCAGAGGACTATGCGAGACAAGATGATGGGGAACTCAGTGTTCTAACATCTGCGAGAGAAGACAGCCAATTGTGAGAGGGAGCAGCAATTGTCCCAACCTATAAGTATTTCATGCTCACCTATCATACAAATAGATACAGTGCAAAACATTTAAGATGAAAACGGATAAGATGAAATATCGTGTAGTCTGTTCTGATTTCAATACATATATATATATTCGTTTAATTGAGAAAAACAATCTGACAAAAACGCAGAAATGCTAACATGAGTGATAATGGATAATTAAAGTTCATCAGAAGATTTTAGAATAAACTAGTAAATATTTTTATATAATGATCTGGGAATAAATTGAGAGTTGTCCTTGGGTGGGAGAGTATGGTTGTGTGCTCTAGGTCTTAATTGGTGAGAGGAGAACATTTTAATGTTAATTTAATTTTATAACATTTTAATGTTAGATTATTCTCGTGAGATGAAACTGGTGTCATGGGGCATGATTAACAGATTTAACGATGGACAGTTGAACCACAATTTGTCAGTTGACCAACTCCTCATACTAATTCTGTGTGAATTCTATGTAAAAATGATTTAAGCTACATGTAGGCTGCAACATGGAGCCTACATCATTTATCATCAGCTTCTGTGGCACACTCCTTATGGGACAAAGCCTTTTTCACAGCATGATGCCAGCTGCCTGTTTTCTAAGCTCATCTTCAGACTGCGTGCAGTCCAAAATCTAGTCTGCAGATCACACTCTACCACCAGTGGTGTAGTGGGGTGGGGGAACGCCGTTCCCCCACTTTTTTTCTCACACTATGCAAAATTCTTGCAAGATTGCACTTTTTGCTTACTTCAATATCCAGGCGTTCCCCCACTTCATTTTTTAGGACTACACTACTGTCTACCACTTATATCCAACTTTATCAAGGTCATCCAGCTGGTCTCGTCCAATCTCTTTGAGGTTGGACTTTATAGTTTATAGAACCATGACTTGGTCCTGTTTGCTGTCACAATGCTCAATGTGTCCAAAAACTGAAACCTTCATGTCTGGATTATCCACAACACTGGAATGTGAATCATGCAGTGATATACCTTATACACCAGCTGGTGTTAATGCTGCATAACTCTTGTGGTCTGTTCATTAAAGCATATCGTGACTCTGTGTACCTTAGGGCCAACACCAGGTGGTGTCCCTAAAAATGACAATGACATTGATGCTGATTTTTAAGTTATGCCAAAAGAAGCAGAATATCATATATTCATGTGAAAGTGCAGTTTTGTGCTTGCCTGCTGCAGGTGTGCCGAGCAGTCCAACAGGGCCATTGATGGTGACTGACGTCAGAAAAAATAGTGCAGTTCTTCACTGGAAGCCTCCAGAAAATGATGGCGGAAGACCCATAATGTTAGTATTTTTCAGAAAGCACGTGATGTCATCCTGAACATGAAATATGTATTGTAATTGTACATGTCTTGAAGACTTGGTACCACCATCATAATATATAAGCACACAACATGGCTGTTGATTGCTGATTTGCTACCAATTTATTGTATACTATTTACTGTTTAATTCCAAAGTTAGGGCTTGACTTATATGTGAGATCATCTTATATGCGGATCATCATTATAAAAATGCTCCCACATACCATAGGATGTTGAATGATGCGTACATTGACAGTGGTCAAATCAGTCAAATTAAAGAATTGCAACATTGTGTAATGTAACGTTATTACTTGTTCCTGAATCTGAATTCGTAGTTGTTTCCAGAGGTGATAAATAGTAAAGTCAATGTGCTTATTCATTGCATTTTTTAAATATCTGATGAAACAATCTTGGATTAATGCAACAATGAGGACTTGAATACAAACTATGCATTAGCATAATATTTTGTAACTTGGAATGTAACAACTGATGCTACCACCTGTACAACATTACTCGGGTGACTGTACATAGCAGGACCCATGTGGTTCCTTTTGAGTTCTCTCTTTCATGCTTATTTTGATTTGAACTTGATTGTGTGTAAAATTTATAAGCTTTTGGTGATCAATAAATTGACTTCTGCTACTACTACTGATGGTGAGGCAGGGTGTTGTGGGTGGATTTAAGTGTTCACTACAAAGAGAGTTCAGTGATGATCTCGAAGACTAAGATGATTGTCCACTGTCCAGTCTGCATGATGAATTAGGAGGCGTGAGGAATATTCGGACTTGACACTTTTATCATCATTCAAGGAAATAAAAGTTGGTGAATGGCGCCATGGATAGTGGTCAGATAACCCTTCTAGCTCTATTTGATGTTAGCGCTGCTTTTGACTCTGTTGACCATTCTATCCTCCTTCAACGCCTCTCTATTTCTTTTGGACTGACTGGCAAACCATTAGAATGGCTTCGTTCTTTCCTTACAGATCGTACTAACTGTGTAATTGCTGGCTCCTCTAGGTCCCGCTGGGTCCCTGCCCTTTTTGGTGTACCTCAGGGGTCAGTGTTGGGCCCTTTGCTTTACATTCTTTACACATCTGACGTTAGCTCCCTACTACTGTCATGTGGACTCTTGCACCAGCTATATGCTGATGACATACAAGCATACGTCCACTGCCGTGCAGTTGATGCAGTGGCCTCTGTTTGGCTGATGTGCCGTGCCATTGATGCCCTTTCTGATTGGATGGCCTCAAATCGCTTGCTTTTGAATCCATCCAAAACCCCGTTCATTTGGCTTGGTGGTCGCAGACAGTTGGCTGGTGTTGACCTACACCTGTTGGCCGAGACCTTCCCCCATATTGCCTTTTCGCTTACTGTTCGTGACCTTGGGGTGACATTTGATCAAGAACTTAGTCTTTCGCAGCACGTCAACCTGATCACACGAAGCTGTTACTACCAGCTCCGTCAGTTGCGTGTTGTCCTGAGGTCCCTCTCCCATGATGCTGCTGTGGTACTTGTCCACGCCTTCGTCACCAGCAGAATTGATCATTGCTGCTCGGTTCTTGCTGGTCACCCATCTGGCTTAATAGGACGTCTTGACCGGGTCCTTCGTTCTGCTGCTCGGCTTATTGGTCATATTCCCAAATATGCTCCAGTTTCTGCCTACATGCGTGATGTATTGCACTGGCTTCCTGCCTCGCAACGCATATCCTATAGGATAGCAGCACTGGTCTGGCGGTGTCTCACTGGTAGTGCTCTGTCTTACTTATCTGATCTCTGTCGCCCAGTTTCCGACTTAGCCTCTCGTCGAGCGCTGCGCTCTTCGAGTAAGGGGAGCTATTGGTCCCTCGGGCCCGCTCCTCGGTCAGACAGCGTCGAGCCTTTTCGGTTGTTGGCCCCTCCACTTGGAATGGGCTCTTGCTTATGTTGCGCTTACTGCCCCGGAATGATTTGCCTGCTTTCTACCAACTACTAAAGTCCTTTCTGTTTGGCCGTGGCTGGGCTGGGAGCGCCTCTGAGTAGGTTTCTTGAAGAGGCGCTATATAAATATCCGGAATGAATGAATGAATGAATGTAACCACTGTCATGACTGCTTCTGTTGGCTGTGGTCATGCTCATTCTTAATACAGCACATACAGGGAACTCTGGCGCTGTCATTAGCTGATCAAGTTGCGTGCAAGAACCTGTCAGTGGAGACTTTTCCTGTTGGTTGAACATCATTCACCTGCAGATGACTTGAACTTAACTACAATTTCATGTAGGCTAGTGACTGAGGATTGTCTTCAACCAACCGCGGAGGGAAATGATCGGATGCCTGCCTGGTGTCTCCGCCTCCTTGCTCCAGTCATCTCACACGCATTGACGCATCTCATCAACAGATCCCTCCTGTTTTCACATGTTCTAACCCAGTGGAAAACTGCACTAATCCACCCCATTCCAAAGGTCACCACTCCTACGGATCCTGCGGACTTCCGTCCCATCTCCGTCGTCCCCATTCTGTTAAGAATGGTGGAGAAAATAATAGTTCATTCTTTCCTTTATCCGACTTTCAGTGATCCTTGGATGACTGACAAACTGAGCGACCAGTTCGCCTACAGGCATGCCGTCATTGCTCTCCTACAACAAATTTTATCAATGCTGTTAACAAATGACTTGTAGCAGTAATATCGATGGACTTTTCTAAGGCCTTCGATACGGTTCGCCACAGCACCTTGATGTCTAAACTGGGCTCGGACCTCCCGGATGAAATTTATAACTGGCTGGTAAACTACTTTCAAGATAGAGATCATATTACCAAGCACTTAGGCTTGTTATCGGCTTCTGCTGAGATTAACACCAGTGTCGTACAAGGCTCCGGGTTAGGACCAGGGTCCAACATCGTCGGTGCTTCAGATCTCCACCCACTGCACAACTTCAATGTCATGCTCAAATACGCTGACGATACATACCTGCTCGTGGGTTCAAACAACATAGCAACTGCCACGGAAGAGTTTAACCACATATCTACATGGGCAGAAGACAACAACCTCTGCCTCAATCCATCTAAGATGTGTGAGCTAATCGTCTTCAGGAGGGAAGGAACTGCACAGTTCATCCTCCTCGGATAGTACCCGGTGCAGAGCGAGTCAACTCCATCCGGGTACTGGGAGTGACCATCAGCTCTGACCTCAGCATGACTCAACATCTTACAAAGGTACTCTCGTCCTGCGCGTTGTCTATGGATGAATGCTATCAACTCTATCAACTATTGACTGAAGCCTAGTGTATTATGATAATGCAGCCCTTGTACCGCCAGGGGCCTTTGTGCTTTGCACAACCTGCACAACCCATTGCTCTCCAAGTCCTGCGATCTCACAGCCTCCCGCCATCCATGTGGTCGCAAAAATGGCCACAGTTGCATCCTTGATGTATGCATCGCCGGCTTGGTGGGGGTTTACCCAGGCAAGCGACTGGGCCAAGATCGAGAAACTTCTGGAGAGGCTAAAGCGCAACGGGTTTCTTCCTCCAACTGCCCCAGCTGCGGAGCAATTGGCCATCGTGGCCAATGATACCCTATTCAGGGCCATAACATTTTACCCGAACCACGTGCTCAGAAGATTTCTACCCGAGTCTCGCAGTCACAGCTACAACCTACGAATACGGGCCCACGGGTACATACTGCCACCGAAGGACAATAGAAACTTTATATCATGACTCCTTTACAAGGACATGTATTGACAGTATTGAATAACAGCTGTGTGGAATTGACAGTTTGGCCCCCATGGCTTGTCGACCTAGAACTAACCGAACTCTACCATATTATTATCATGTTTCAGTTGCGGTTGTGTAAACCTGAATTTCAAATAAACGAATATTTGATGAAGATGTCTTCAAGATGTTTCTTAAAAGTGTGAATTAAATAAAGGATCGTCTGTATACTAATTTTCTATAGAAACTGGCTTCACATTTGGGAATAAAATTTAGGAACTTGATTAGCACCTGTCTTGAAGATGCTATACTATAGAGATTTTATGAAGTTTATGAATTTTTAAACTAAATTTGTGATTGAGAAGCGCTTGACAACTTCCTAATTTTAATCTAAAGACAACATTTTTAGGCCTCTGAGGAGTTTCTCTTGACTCGTGCCATATAAATTGCGATCAATCAATCAATCAATCAATCAATATTCGTTTAATCATGAAACCAAGCTGTCACAGATGCAACTTGTTACAGGCAGTAACAAGGAGAAACCAGGTCTCTTTCCTACTAAGGTACTATGGGAGAAGCAGATACTTATGAAAATTTTTAGTCTATGCCCTTATAAAGAACCCTTGAAATAGAGTTCCAATCGTCTTTGGGCGGCAGAGTGAAGTTATGTGGTCTGGTTCGTAGGTTGTGATTATTTTGTCTCAGAGGAGGTTGCAGGTATTGGAGTAGGCCTGCATGATTTGCATTCGACAGTAATGTTGTGAAAAGATGGTCATCTGCTATGTCAGCCTATGACTGGCATTGCAGGAATTGGGAGGAGGGAAACCACCACTCTTCATCCGTCGGATCAGGCCCTCAATCCTATCCCTATCCGTGTGGAGCTTGTATATCCCCACCATGCAGGGGATGCGTGCATCAGGTGCGCTATTGTTGTAGCCTTAGCTACGTCATGTAGAGCTGTAGGAGGGAGCCCATGGGATGGATGTATTCTGAGAGCATATAAAGAGGAGGCGCAGGTTGCAAGAACTTCATCCAGATGGGAGTCAACCTTTAAGTCTGACTGTAGTGTCACACCCAGAACTCGCATTGTATCAACTCTTTCTGCTCCTGGAATTAATGTTCGGATAATGGGGCCTTTGAACGTTGTATCTTAACCAACATCTCCCGTGTTTTGTGATTGCAGTTACAATAACAGAAGACATTAATTTGTTAAAGGTTGATTAATTTGTCATTATATATTATTATTATTTCTATTCTGAAATATTTAACACATGCAAAAATCATTCAGAAATGCTAAACTGCGGTTAGTCAGTCGCCAGGTGAAGGGCAGTCAGACACAGGTTTTTGATAGCCAATGATAAATAGTAAGTTTTGAAGCATTTTTGAAGGAAGAAATCTTTTAAAAATACAAGTATTGGAGAAACATTTGTTGTCGGTTCCATTCCTCGTGGCATCAACATGGAATACACAAGAGCCCATGACAGTTCTGCCAAAGACCCAAGCCTGAAGATCACAGACTGCATGGAGGGTTGTAAGGAGATACTAGTGGTTGAAAGTAGTTAAGAATAAGTATATAAATTAGAATTCTGAATTCTATAGGAAGCCAATGCAGCTGACCAAGCAGGGTTAAAGAGTTGTACAAGAACATGCATACAGCACCACACATATCTAAAGAATTTTGGACACGTTAGAGCCTGTTGCTTCAAGATCTGAGATACCAGCAAAAAGCGAACATGTCTTTGATGAGAGCAGATCTTATGTAACATATTGACCTGATATTGTAATTGTAATTGCACATTTACGTAACGCCACTTCAAGAGAATACATTAGAGGTGCTCCAACCTAACACAATGAAACCACAATCGAACAATATGTCTTCAAGTGTTTGTGGAACAGAGGCAACGAGAGGCTGAGAAGCTCATGTCACAGGTTGTTAGGCAGCTTGTTCCAGAAGGATGGGTCGACCACAGCAAAACTTCTATGCTGGACTGCGGAAGTCCGAACTGGTGGAACAACCAAGTCGCTTTGCATTGTAGGGTGGAGAAATCTGTGACCATGGAAGAAAGATACTGGAAATAAAAGATCCTTGATGACAACCCTTGGAGCACAACCTGCCAGACAATTACAAGTAAGCTTCAACATCTCAAGAAAATATGATAGAAACACGATTTGATGAAATTTGTTATGTAGGGAATGAGAAGTGAAATGGTGCAGGCATTTGTTTGAGCCAAACATGAGTGTCTTAGGTTTTATCTGGATTTATGGCCAGACCATTGAAGGAGAACAATGCAAGAACTGAAGGGAGGCATTCTTCAAATGTTCTGATGGTGGACTGATTGGTTGATGGCAGAGCAAAATAAGCTGAATATCACTGGCATACTGTTGTAACTGGACTCCAAAGTGGTTGGCTATGTGGCTAATTGATGAAGTGAAAATCGAAAGATAAGAGAGGGACAAGAACAGATCCCTGTTGGATGCCAGCAGAACAGCAATAGGATCAGATCAAGCTGTACAAATACCCACTTGCAGAGACTGATTGGAGAGTTAAGCTAGCCAGTTCATGGCAGCCCCAGAGACACTGAGACTGTTTCTGAATCTAAAAAGTTGTAGGTGGTAGCTGGTGGTCAACAGAGTCAAAGGCAGCACTGAGAGGCATCTTGAGTGACACACATTTCTAGTATCAATAGACGAGAAGATGTTGTCCAGTATAAAGGCAAGATCAGTTTCAGTAGAGTTGAAACTAGTTGGTTTGGTAATTATTGGGAGAAGATTGTGAGCTAACATACAATTGTACAGGCCCTCAGTTGGTTTGTGGTGATTAACTTTTAACAGGTCCGAGTTGAAGTCACCTATTAAAGTCCAGTCCTGGCTGAGTTCCTGTGATATTCCTGATAGATCCTGTTGTTCTATTCTTGGCTGCAATGATCTGACACATCTTCTGAACGGTAGATTAGTTAAAGTAGCATTCATATTAAGTTGTTATTTTAAAAAAAAAGATCATGTATATTTGATCCATGGAGAAACACTGATATCAGCTACAATGATTGATTGATTGAGTTAAGGTTGCATACATATTGAGTTCTTGTTCCAAAAAGATTATGACTATTAGATACTTGGAATCATTGATCAACATTACTAGTTTGATTATGTTTGCACTATACCTGATGGTGCTGGTGGACCAGGGTGCCGTGGACCTGGTTTTCTGAGGAGGTTGGCGCAACATGCTGATGTTTGGTGTCCACGAAAGGATTACCTAGCCTCTAAGTTAATTGTTCCTGTTTGCTAATGACTATTTCTTGTGTTTAATTGATGCGCTCGGTCACTGAATGGACCACGCCATAATCTGGTTAGATAAGTTTTTTTTTCTTTGTACCGTTTTGATTGTATAGTTTCTTTGGTGCACACTCTGTTTACATGAATTATGATGACAAACCCACTCCCCAAATTACCAAGGTAGGGTCAGAACAGACCGATTTCCACACTGCAGATGTAACAGATCAATGTATGGCCCCTATCCTCAGACCTCGTGACCAACTAAATACTCCTAATAACATGCCTGTCCTAAACATAAGTAGTAATTCTAATGAGGTGCTAGATAGAGTGACTAAGACTAACGACTTATATAATGTTGAACGCCTTAATAACTCTCCAGCTAGTTTCCTTGAAGTGCTAACTGATGAAGATGTCAACCGCCCTCTCTTAAATTGTCCAGACATAGACCCAGACTGCAACTATTTCAATGACCTAACCTATAATACCACTTACTCCACCTTACCTTCTGACTCGACCCAATTCACTCAATCACCTACACTATCAGTAATGCACCTGAATTGCCGCAGTATACTAAATAAATTGAATGAAATCAAAGATCTGCTGACACTCATACCTGTAACTGTCCTGGCCCTTACGGAGACGTGGCTAACGGATAACCAAGATGATCTAATCAATATACCAGGCTATCATTTCTTGAGCAAACCTAGATGTAAAAGTAGGGGTGGCGGTATAGCATTTCTAATAAAGCATGAAACCCCATTTGAAGTCCTTGGGAATGTAGTGGAAGCCTCCTCCTTCGGCTCATTTGAAGGTCTATTTATTCGTTTACCCCATAAGCAAGGTTCATCAATAATGGGTGTCATATACAGACCGCCTGGTCACAACCTAGACGATTTTACGGTAGAAATAGACCACATATTATCCAAAATAAAGAATAAATCAAAAGAGTTATTTTTAATAGGTGACTTCAACTCGGACCTGTTAAAAGTTAATCACCACAAACCAACTGAGGGCCTGTACAATTGTATGTTAGCTCACAATCTTCTCCCAATAATTACCAAACCAACTAGAATAACGGAGTACTCCTCAACTCTAATAGATAACATCTATACTAATGCCTGGCATAAATTGATTGAATCCACAATTATTATTACTGACATATCAGACCACCTTCCTATTTTAGCCCAATTTGAACAGGAGATAGTGCACTCTAACAAACCACTACCCCGTTCATTTAGGAAAACCACCCCAGAATCCATTACTGCTTTCCAAAATTCTATCTCAAAAATAAATTGGTCACCAGTACTTGATGCCTGCCATAGCTTAGATACAAACAGGGCATACGATACTTTTCTCCATCAATATAAACAGAAATATGAATTAGCATTCCCAATTTGCCAAAAGAAACCTTCTAGAAGAAACTCACCAAAAAATCCCTGGATGTCCCAAGGCTTACTTAAGTCCTGTACGAAAAAATCGAAATTATACCAAAAATTTATCAAAAACCCAAATATCCAGAACAAGAAGGCTTTTATTTCATATAGGAACAAATTCAAAGCAATTAGGATACAGGCTGAAAAGAATTATTATGCAGCAGAATTTTGTAGACAGAGCAACAACCTTAAGGAAACTTGGAAAATCTTGAAACATTTAATTGGTAAATCCAATGAGGAAGATAGGGATATTAAATCATTAAAGATAAATGGTCTTGCCTCCACAGACCCAATAAAAATTGCGACCGAATTCAATAACTACTTTACTAATATTGCCCATTCCCTAGCAATAAATATCCCAAACTCAACTTCTAACATTGAAAAATATATGCCTCCCTCGAAAGTAGACTCCTTTGGCCTTACTGAAATAACTAATGATGAATTAATGCAACTAAGTTATACAATCCATCCTTCCCATGCAAAAGGAGTTGATGACATTGATCCAACTATAGCCTTAACAAGCCTTCCTAATATAATACAACCACTAACTGAAATTATTAACTGCTCTTTTAAAACTGGCCTATTTCCTCAAGCCCTAAAAATAGCAAAGGTGGTACCAATCTTTAAAAAAGGACCAAGAGATGAGGCTTCTAACTACCGACCCATATCTGTCCTTCCTTTCTTCTCAAAATTTTTTGAAAAGGCCATGCACGTAAGACTTAATAATTATATAACCAAATTCGATATTCTCTTTACCTCCCAACATGGATTCCAATCAGGCCATTCAACATTCATGCCACTTCTAAGTATGCAAGACAAAATTTCTGCTGCAATGGATAAAAATGAATTCTCCATAGGTATATTCCTAGACCTGGCCAAAGCCTTTGATACTATTGATCATGGTATTTTACTTAAAAAATTATCTCTTTATGGAATTCGCAACACCCAGCTAAACTGGTTCAAAAGTTACCTTGATAATCGAATGCAATTAGTGAGCTGCAACGGTACTAAGTCTCCTTTGAAACTAATTAAATATGGTGTACCTCAAGGCTCCATCCTTGGTCCTTTATTATTTATCTTATACATAAATGACCTACCTAATGTCTCTCCTGATCTATTTTTTATATTATTTGCTGACGATACTAATATTTTTAACTCTCACTCCTCAATAGAAGCACTAATTAATCATACCAACTCTGAACTGAGTAAAGTAGCTGATTGGTTCCAACTGAATAAGCTAACCCTCAACTTAGATAAAACTAACTTTATTATTTTTAGATCATATAAAAAATCGCTTCCTAACTCATATACAAACTTATGTATTATGGGCACCCATATTACTCAAGTTCAGTCCTCTAAGTTCCTTGGGGTGTATGTGGATCAGCACCTATCCTGGAAAGATCACATATTTAATATCTCTATAAAAATTGCTGGGAATACTTACACGTATATCCAGAATCCTCCCATCGCAGACTCGAATCACTCTCTACTACACTCTTATACATCCATACATAACTTACTGTAATATAGTCTGGGCATCAGCATATAAGTCCAACCTCTCTAGACTAGTTGTCCTCCAAAAACGGGCAGTCAGATTTATTGCAAAACTCCCATATGGAGCCCATACGATGACTGAATTCCTGAGACTGAAGATATTAAAACCTGACCAGATAAGGCAGGTCCAAATTGGCATATTCATGTATAGATATACTCATAACCAATTACCCTCAACCTATAGGAATTATTTTCAATCTAACACTGATAATCATGATCGCTCGAGAAACTTCAAGCCATATTACATCCCGTTTGCTCGTACCAATAATAGACTAGTATCAATAAAATGTGCAGGTCCAAGAGCATGGAACAGTATTCCTCCCGATATTCGTTCACTACCTTCCCTCCAGCTGTTTAAACGTAAACTTTCTACCCACATCCAACGAGGAACCTAACACACTCATAAGAGGGGATGACCTGCATTGTCACCGTAAGGGGAGTGTGCACTGTGCGGGCTATGTCATCATATGTCCATAATCTCTAATTTTCTTAGTTTTCTTAGTTTTCTTTAATTTTCTTTAATTTCTAATTTGTTTAGTTAAGATAGTTAAGAATATATTGCCTAGTTTGTGAATTATCATAGTCGGCCGTAATGCTTTCTGTTAACTAATTTGTCTCAGGTGGCCCTGGCTTGCGGGACCTTCGGCCCCTTTTGGGTCTCCTGGGCATACCGACTAATCTCGAAAACAGTTTCATGTACTTACGACCTGTATTTTAAGTTGGTTGCTGAATAAAATATGTTATGTTATGTTATGTTATGTTACTTCATGATAGGCTGTTTCGTAAGTGCTGAAGTTAACAATGAAGTACTATGTTTCTTATTCTAAGTAAGGAATAAACATTCAGGAATCTTTGAAAGGTTGGATATGGGTGTACAGTTTTGTAGGCTGTTAAATTTTTAATATCATGTCAGGTTTCTAAAGTACCGGAGTGACTAACACAAATCTAAAACATGATGGAAATGGGCCGGGCTTTGGCAAAAGAAAGTTGGTCAAATTTATTTATTTATACTTTTTATTATTATTATTGTTAACTATGATAATCTTTGTGTTTTTGTAGTACCTTTTTAGTTGACACTTAGCTAAACATATCAACATAAATATCTACAGTTTCTTCGTAGTTAACAGACTCCCTTGTCATATTCTTAAATGTTTCCAATACAATATAGATTAAATTGTAGGAGCTATATAATTGAGAAAATGAACACAAGCACGGGTCTTTGGGAACGAGCATCCAGCTGTGTACCATACAATACAACTCATCTCAAAGTATCGAAACTAGTTGAGGGAGTGTGCTACATGTTTCAAATAAAGGCAGAAAATGACCAGGGTTTAAGCCAGCCGCTAGTCTCAGAAACAGAAACCAAAGCAGAAACACCTTTCAGTAAGTGAGGCTTTCTTGTCTACTACTATCCGGACATGTGAAGAGTTGGAAAAAGTGTATGCTGAATGTGTTGATCTGAAAAATCTTGTGACTTTTACATTAATTTAGTTGTTTTAACTGTTAAAATACCTAGTCTTATCTTAAAATTTTTGTTTTCTTACTAATTTTTTGCTGATTGTTTATCTTTCTTTGTATTGATTTTTTTCTTGCGATTGTGCTCAGTTGCACTTATAATGTCAGCTCACCTGTGTTTCATGACCTGGGTGGGCACAACAAATTCCAACTATTATCTTGTAATTTTGCAATTTTTAGATCCATACTAATCCTGGCAGATACTCTTTTATTATTAGTAAGAATAATAATATTATTGTATTATTATAAGTCAATTTTTAAAGCACAAGAAAATGTAACTAAATGCACCGCAAATGTGCTTAAGCAGCTACTAATAAGATGACACAAATAAATGAGTCTTCAACATACTCTGAAAGCTCTCTAGTGATATTACTGGATCCTGAAGCGCAACAGGCAGAGCATTGTTGGGCCAGATACGGTGAATATCCTTGCTCTAGACTCGTCCATACTCGATTGTGGTGACCGTCCCAGAATCGATGATGCCAGTATACAATCATGATAGTCCGCATTTGTGAGTTTCCCATGAACTGAGAGCTGTTTTTTCTTATTTAGACATTGCCTTATTACTTGCTGTGTCTGGTGTTTTCAGTCTTTTGACTTGGATCGTGGCTGAAAACGGTGTTTCTTGCTTCTATGTTGCATGTTGCTCGTGTTCCTGCTCCTAGTCCTAGCCAAATCTGGAACCGCGTGTATGAGACGGTCGTAAGACGGTCATAAGTTCTAGGCCGGACTAGATTTGGCTCTAAGCCAGACTAGCCAATTACACTGTGTCCCGATGAAAAGTAGACCCCTAAAACGTTTGTCGAGAACTGCTTGAATATTAAACTAATAGCAATAAAATTATTTATGCCGTATCCTACACCATTTTCGAATAAATTTGCAAAATATGACTTAAATTGATGCAGCACAAGCAAAGAAATTGAATCTTAAAAATAGTTTGTAAAATTGAAAGTTTCCATCATAGGTCCTTACTTACTCACTCACTGTCGACGTCGTCGTCAATGGAATACGTCGCTTGTTTTGGTGTAAACAATAAAGAAACATGGCGTTTTCAAAAGAAGATAAAATTTTAGTTAAAGTATTGAGGCAAGAAAATGGTTATGGAGTGAAAAGGTTTGTGAAAGAATTTCCGAACTGAAGCTGGTGTCTGTCGTCTTTGAATAAACTGTTGAAAAAGATCGATGAAACCAGCACAGTGGACCAAATATTACAGCATTTTGACATTTTTTAGGCCATCGACGTATAAACATCGATGTTATAGGTGCATTTTGGACAAGATTTAATAAATAACTAGAATCAGCACACACCAATACCAAAGTTTGGTCCTTTAATTTCTTGGGAATTTCGGCAATTTTATTCCTCGCGTTATATTCGCGTCTTGCACTTTTTACTCATAAATCTGCAAAATTTATAAACCTCGTGGTATATTCGGGTCGTGTTATATTCTAGTATCTACAGTAAACATTAAAGCCAGTAAGTTTTGTAGATTTACTACAACATCTAACGTGTCTCTGTTTTGTTTTATATCTTTCTTAGTGTGCCACAGTGCTGGGAATCTAGTACTTATAAGTGATTTTTTATACTATTTCCATTTTTGTAGGCTAATACATAGGCCTAGTCCCAAAGTGTTTGTTTAGTTCAGGATTTTCAGAAATCAGTTCATCCCAAAGTTTGTATAGGGTTCTGTTTAATATATTTATCTTATCATATCTATTTTCATATGTAATGACTAAGATAGGTCTATCTATTTTACTGGTCTTAATTTAGTAGTTTAATAATGATGCCATCTAATTCGTGACTAAATTTGAGGTGACCAACGTCGAGCATTATCTTCTGTCATTTGAGAAAGCCATGGTGCTCCATAACTTTCCTAGAGATAAGTGGACCACTCTTCTGCATCCACAGCAGAGGCACATAAAGTTTTAGCGAGTTGTCTGTTACGACAAAACAGGACTATTTTGGCCAGGGTCAAAATTTTCAGCAAAATGCTAAGATGAGTTTCCAGAAATTTCCCTTTAAGCTTTACACACTGATTTACAATGTCCAGCCTCTTTACAAAAGATACAGTAACTTGTACTTCAAATGGGTGCATCTCACTATGACCACCGTAATGAGATGCAGCCATTGGAGAGCAAGTTTACTGTTATCATTGTAAAGAGGCTGGACATTGTAGATCACAGTGTGTGAAGCTAAGGTGGAAGAATGAAAACAACTATGATGAAAATTTATGCACCGCTCTGAAAATTGCGGGTTTAGTTGATACGGTCTCGAGTCCTGGGGGTGTTGATAAGGCTTGCTACATATGTACCTTTCTGTTGAAATGGTATTTGTTTTCTGATACTGGTGCTCCACATTAAGTCATATTCTTACATGATTCTGGGTCGTTTGAGTCTTGTTAGTAAGGAGTTGGTTCAGATGTCTGAGTATCGTCATACCGAAGAAAGCTGCTTGCTTAAAGGGATTAGTGGGGTAGACCTTCCTTATTACAATTACACGTTTGCAAATGGTGATATCCTCTATTCCTTGAGAGATGAGTTGCTGGGAGGTATAGCTATTCTCATTTGGTAATGACTTGGCCTTAGACAGAGTGCCGGTAAATATCGAGGTTATTACTCGAGCCCAGACCATATTTCTGTATTTCATTGGCCTATTCATATTTAAACACACAACAAGAAAGTGATACAGTCATAAAAAGGAAAGCCTCAGCTGTTGTAACTGGGATACCGATACAGACAGGACAGACGAAATATAGATGGAACAATCACATGGGGTTACGTTAAAGCAACTTTTGAGGTAGAGTTAAAACGAGTGGGGATCTTCTTTCTTCTCTTCTTTTGGTTCTCTGCCTTGCTAGGCAGGTTCGTACGTCCAATTTCGCCATTCATCACGTTGTCTGGCACTTTCCTTCAGTTTGCTGTAATCCTCCTCCATCATCCAGTCCAACGACATCATTCTCGGTTTTCCTCTTGTCTTCTTCCCTCCATTCTTCCCTCAATTATAATTCTTAGGAGGGAGTCTTCCCTCATGATGTGGCCCAACCATTTTCTTTGTCGGATTCTAGTTATCCCTATCAGAGATTTTTTTTCGTCCACCATTTGTAGTATGTCTTCATTTGTCCTCCGATCCATACAGCTGACTCTCTCCATTCTTTGCCATATCCACATCTCGAAGGCTTCCAATCTTCTGATGTCTTCCTTCCTTAGAGTCCATGATCCGTATAACACCACACTCTATATCATAGACTTGATAATTTTTTTTATTCAGATTCTTATTTAGCTTTCCTCTCGTTAATTCCTTTCTTTTATAGAAGGCATCTTTTCCCATAGCTATTCTTCTCTTTATTTCTACATGACACTTTGCCCCATTTCCATGAAAAATGAAAGCACAGAGGTTATTGCAACAAGTTGCAACTGTTACTGTAACTGTAGTTGAATAACCATGGCAGAAAATACAACAATATTCAAGTATTGCCTGAAGCAGCCAGTCATTGGCCATCTCTTCCAGTGGCAAATGTCCACAGAGCCGAGCTGATATCAATGTACCCAATGCATTTCAGAAGACTCCAGGCACAAAGATCCTCACCAAATGCTGGTCTTTGCCACACACGAATGCTCAATTTGTTGCAACAACATTCACACTGGTTTGTTGATGGAACTTTTGCAGTTGCTCTGCAGATTTCTTTTGCAAGTGTTTACAGTACATGTATTCATTAAGGGTAGTGCTGTTCCACTAATTTATTAATTATTGAGTGACAGATCTAAAACAACATATCAGAGGATTTTCATGATCGGAGAGCTCCAACTGAAATCTTCCCAACTCAAGTCTTCAAAGGTTCTATCATCCTCAAAAATGACTGACTTAGTGGTTGTTATTGATAAAGAGCTGACAATGAAAGAACATGTTGCCAAGCTCTGCAAAAAGTGCTACTTTGAACTGTGCCAGAGACCTACAAAATTCACTGTCACTCGACTCAAGAAAGAATCTGGCTCATGCTCTTATTAGTAGTCGAGCAATGGGCTGCTCAAGAAGCTGCAGAGTGTTCAGAATTATATAGTATTGTATTGTATTTATGAAAGCGCCTCTCACAGTACAACCTAATCAAAGGCGCTGTGAAAAGCCCTGAGAGAAAGAAAAGTCAAAGACAGAAGGCAGAGACAGATTAAAGGCAGAGACAGAAGTACCACCAGTTAAGAGTGAGTCAAAGGGGGAATATCGTTCCAAAGCAAAGGGCCAACAGATGCATAAGCGCAATATTGGGCAGTAGCAGTCCAAGTCCGAGGCACCAAGAGGTCATGTTGGTCTAATGAATGGAGAGGGCGACCAGAGACAGCCGAAAGAGGAAGATGGATAAGATCACGAAGATAATGCGGAGCCTGACCCAAAGACGCTATGGAAACAAGGAAAAGAACTTTGAACCAAATATCGGGCAATGAGTGGAGGCCAGTGTAAGTGTTTGATCATGAAGGTTGAGTTATGTGAGGAGCAAGGAAGGCAGGCAATCAGACGAGCGGCTGTATTTAGCACTGATAGAAGAGGTGACAGACAAGATTTTGGAAGACAAACAAGTAGCGAGTTAAAGTAATCCATGCTTGAGCAGATGAAGGCATGGACCATCGAGGTAAAACTGGAGGAGGGCACAGATCGCCTGACAGCTCGAAGATGTCTCAGGTGATAGAAACTAGACCGAGAGAGGCTAGAGATGTGTTCAGCAAACGAAAGAGTGCAGTCAAGGGTAACACCCAAGTCGCGAACAGAAGTCGAGAAGGTGAACAATGGAAACTGCTCAGTAAGTAGGTCATAGTCGAGTTTCAGGACCTGCTGAAGGGTGCCAAGCCAGAGCAACTGAGTTTTTGTAGAATTAAGAGAGAGGCGATTCGGGGACATCCAGCAGTGGAGCTCTGAAGAGAGAGACTCGATAGATTGAGAAAAGACAAGTTGATGGGCAGGAGGACCATGAATGAAGGCCTGAATGTCCTCAGCATACAGGTGTCCCATTGAAGAGTGTTTAACAAAAAGGAGAGGGATATCAGCAGTGAACATGATATAGAGAAGTGGACCCAAACGAAGCCTTGAGGAAGCCCAAATTTAACAGGCACCCACGGGGTGCGGGCAAGCCAGAGCAACCTAGAATGACCATTTGTGGGTGATCCATGAGATAGGATTGAAACCAGTGAAAAGGAGGCTCACTAAGACCTAAGGAGATTTCAAGATGACATAAAAGAATGCCATGCTCTACCATGTCAAATGCTGAAGATGCATCAAAGAGGGCTAAGAGGGTAACATGAGATTTATCCATGGCAGATTAAATGTCTGAAAGAAGAGATAAGAGAGCAGTTTGGGTAGAATGATGGGCTCTAAAGCCAGATTGTCTGGACGGAAGAAGACCTGACTGGTTCAAGAAAAGGACAAAGCTGCACAAAGACAAGTCGCTCCAAAGTCTTAGAGAAGAAAGAGAGATTAGATATAGGGCGGTAATTTTTACATATGCTTGGATCCAAATTAGACTTCTTACGAGTAGGGAAAACAATGGCTCGCTTCTGACAGGAAGGCAGAAGGCCTTCAGAGAGTGACCTATTAAATAAGTACAGGACGAACGGGACAATGTCATCTAAAATGTCAACAATGACAAATGACTGAAGCAGATCCCGTTCACATGACTTTAAGTTCAAAGAGGAGAGGAGACGGCACAGATGCGATTTGAGGATGGGTTGAAGAAAACAAAATATCTTTCCATGAAATCTTAAGTGACCCATGTTCATCCATGTTTGCAATTGCTATGACCTCCATGCAGGAAATTGCTGAAATCTCTTAACAACTTCAACATCGCACAGTAATGTTATAGATAATATTAAACCACATAATTATAGAAAAGGACACTATTTAGATTGTAGCCCCACTTTTGTCGGAAATAATTATTAATTCCTTAAGCAATGGAGTGGTTCAAATTTATACAAACTTTCCAAGGTCATATCTCTGTTCAAATTTGGCACTAAAATTAATTACCATAGACCTATTTCAATTCTCCCACAGTTCTTGACATATTTTGAAAAATTAATTCACAATAGGCTAATGGATTATTTTACTAAAAGTAACCTAGTATCAGTAAGCCAGTACCGATTCCAAAACGGACACTACTTTCATGACCCTTTTGGATATGCAAGGTAAAATCTCGGAATCTATAGACCGAAGGTGATATTAGGAATCATCTTTGATCTGTAAAAAGCATTTTACATGTAAATTGTCAGATTTTGCTCAAAACATTAAAACATTATGGCATTACAGTTTTCTGATTAAATTATAGGTCTCAGTATGTTTATTTTAATGGATGCCGACCTCTGATCAATTTCACTTCGTTTAGTTTGCTGATGACACCAATGCATTTATGCCTGACAAATCAATTACGTTTCTTGTTAAGCGAGTAAATCATGAACTGATAATAATAATCTCATGGTTTATAGCAAAAAACTTTCTTTGAAGTTAAATAAGACACATCTTGTTTTGTTCACATCATAAATTTGTTTCAATGTCTTGATTTAAAACTTGAGATTGATGACAAAGAAATTGTGCAGGCAACATCATCCAAGTTGCCTGATCAGCATTTAGCCTGGGTAAGCGCATATATCTACACTTATCTAGGAAAATTGCAATTTGAGATTGAACTTCAATATGAATTTAATAATAAGGTCCGTACACCGTGTGACACCTAACGTACAATGTGAGATTGAACTAAGAAATTCTTCTAATGTAGTGAAAGAGCCCTGGAGAAAGATTGTAGAGGTCATTGCTCATGGAAGAACTTGCACTTAAATAAATAAAAAGAAATCAGAAAATGCCTTGCATAACAAAATAAGGTAACTGGTTTAAAGGAAGAACCATGTAAAGTAAAAAATCTCCGAAAGGGTAAAAATAGCACATGTCAACAAGAACATTATTAGAAGAATTTAAGAGGTATGTATGTGCAGAAGAACATCTGCAACAATGAGATAGACAACATAAATTTCTTAACAGTAGCATTGCACTACATAAAGAAAAGCACCAAATTGAAAATGCATTGCAAACTATGCAAGAAGTATGGAAATTTGCCCTGTTTTTTGTAAACACTTAAACAATGATAGTGTACTAAAAGCGACTGGGAAACCAATGCAGCTCATTGTTAAAGTGTTAATAATCCTTCATTCCTGGACCACATCTTGCAGACTACGTTTGATGCACACAGGCAATAAATGAATGAATACCTAATGTCATTTCAACATGCCTTGGCAACTTTTAACTAATCCTTAATAGCATTTAAGTGCGGCATGGTGGCCGACTGGTTAGAGCAGTTGGCCTGTAATGCCGAGGGTACAGGTTCGACCCTCGTCCGGGGTGGTTTAACTGTGTAGGGACCTTGAGCAAGTTTCTTGCACACAATTGCTCTGCAACATAATCGCTTCTGCGCCGCCGAGGGGTGTGCACTTCTGAGCTTGGGGCCACCTTAGGAAGAAGAGCGATATCAAAGGCAGTTGTATTGTAGTTAAAACTGTAAACTAGTTATGCATAATGTTAAAAGCTTTCGACATAGTTCATACAAAGTGAATTGTATTTTAAACTAACCTGTATATGGTATGTCTACTTCAATGCTTCTTCCAGCTTTAACTTTGATCTCTCTTGGTACAAAGTCAATGCTGACGCATGGTGGCTTACAACCTTAAAAACATAAGATAACATAAATGAGAACTTGTAAAGCACAACTTCAAGGAAAACTCATCAGTAGTGCTCCCGACTCGACAAGGATAACCCTCATTCAAACAGAACAGACTTCAAGCATTTGTGAAACAGAGAAAGAGATAGGCTGACTAACTCAGCTCTAGTTTTTTGAGGAAGGTTGTTCCACGTTGCAAAGCTTCTCTGCTGAGTTGTAGAGGGACAATCACAGAGGACAAGAAGAAAACCCTGATCGGATGAACAAAGGGACCTACAGCCAAGAAAAAACTAGGCTGAGATACACAGTGAGCAGTGATGGGCACAATTCTATTTTGAAAATACTTTTCTATTTTCAAAATAGAAAATACTATTTTATTTTGTATTTTCAAAATACTTTTGAAAAGTATTTTGCAAAAGTATTTTCAAAATAGTTTTAAAAAGTATTTTGAAGAATTCAAAATACTTTCCCAAAATACTTTTCCAAAATACTTTTCTAAAGTACTTTACAAAAATAAATTTTACAAATCTTCTGCCAAACTCATTATTTTAATGTTATAATGCTTAATTAATAATCTTCTGGTCACCAATAAGTACTTGTGAGTTTGTTGTATCAGGATATAATATATCGGGGTTCTCTGCTTGGTCCTCTTATCTTTACATTATACACCACACCACTAGTCCTTGCTGGATATCATTTTTATGTTGATGATACTCACATCTACATTTCATTTGACAGTGTGTCATGTGACTCATCTTTGGGGGGAAATTGGGGCTGTTGTCTGCTGTCTTTGATGAGGTACAGTCTGAGATGGCGGCCAATAAACTCCTCCTTAGCGTATCGAATACAGACTTTCTGCTACTTGGCACTCCATAGCAACTTAAACAAATTGATCTGCTTATGATCGGTTGATGCCTCGTGCACGCATTAGACACCATTACAATATAGAAGTTACTAATGGCAATTAAAATTATATCATTGCTTCAAGTCATTAGAAACTATAGATAACTGTCAAGCACACTAATGTGATGTTACAGTAGGCCTATACACTAGTGAGTAGCAATAAAAATAGGAAATGTTGATTTCACAAAGTAATCTGAAAAACTATTTTCAAAAGTATTTTCAAAATACTATTTTATTTTGTATTTTCAAAATACTTTTGAAAAGTATTTTGTAAAAGTATTTTCAAAATACTTTTGAAAAGTATTTTATTTTGTATTTTCAAAATACTTTTGAAAAGTATTTTGCCCATCACTGACAGTGAGCCAAGATAAGATGGGGCAATTTCGATATAATATTATGGTCTAATATTGGTGCACCACCAATCAGGAGAGCAGAAGCATTAAAACCGGACTGTACCGGGTAATTTCTAGGTAAGAGAGGAGCCCAAACCAGAATAGATAGCATTTCCAAAATTGATTAGAGAGGAAAGAAAGATTAGAAGATATAGGGTGGTAATTTTGACATTTGCTCGGATCCAAATTAGACTTCTTAAGACTTCTCAAGAGTAGGGAAAACAATGGCATGCTTCTGTGACGAAGGCAGAAGACCTTCAGAGAGTGACCTATTAAATAAGTAAGAATGGGACAATGTCGTCTAAAATGTCAACAATGATGAACGGAGGAAGAGGATCCAGTTCACTTGACTTTAAGTTAGAAGAGGATAGGAGATGATGCAGGTCTGACTCAAGGATGGGTTGAAATTCCTTTAAGACTGAGTCTGTAGGAGTAGATGGTGAGCCAGCAGTAGAGTCACGGAGGCCATCCAGCTTCGTCGTAAGCATGGATAGGATGTCATCCGCTGTGAAAGAGGCACTCGCCGACGTACAAGAGACCCAAAATGGTGTTCAGGGTTGTTGGAGTTTCTTGAGACCAGATCCTCCCAGTAAGCCACCTCCTTCTGCCCATAAAGTTGAAGGGAACAGAGTTGGGTGATCAAGACGAGATGATCAGCTGCAGCCAGGTTCATTACAGGGGTTCGGAAGTTCGACCATATCACCCCTGTACTGTACTCCCATATCTCCACTGGCTTCCCTTCAAGGTGGTAACACATGTTTACAAGTGTCTTGATGAAATGACACCACCAATAAAGACTGTGCCAGCATCATCAGCTCCTGGTTGGTCGCGATTGTGTGGTCTGGAAAGAACACTGACGTGTAGAAAAACATTCAGTGCATCTGGCTCAATGGTTTGTGATGTGCTGCCTGTCAGGAACTTTCCAGCAAAAGCTTCAGGAAGAAAATTGAAGACTCATGTGTTCACGTCATCTGACTAAACGGAACTATTACTAGCGCATATGTGCATATTTAGTTATGTTAACTTGCATTTTATAAATCTTCATTTAATAATAATAATATCAGATAAATTAATTTGAGGTTAGACGTTATTCATCAGGTGGTCTAAGACTTATTTGTACTGACATGCTTTTGTTGACTGACCACTGTGACCCACCCATGTCTATGATTCCTTACTTAGCTGATAGACATACTTACATACTTACTTGGTGCCATAACACTTGTACAAAGGCTTCATAATGGAATATTTGAGCACCATTTGTCGACAGACAAATTTAGGCTTGATTATAGTGAATTCTATGAAATAGTTATCAAGCAGTGCCTGTGAGATGTTCTTTGGAAATGCTGTAAAAGACACAGGTACTTAAATAAATTGCATTGCATTTCTACTAAATTCAGTTAAAATTGTAATGTTTTTGTAGCTGTTCCTGATCCACCAAGAAACCCAGTTGTTATAGCGAATGATAACAATCATGTTTGTATCAAGTGGGAAGAACCTTCTCATGATGGTGGATCTGTGGTTACTGGTTATTATATTGAGCGCAAGGAACACAGCGTCACCACTTGGACACGACTAAATGAATGTCCGATCTCTGTATGTTCCGCTAGTTTTGATTATGCCTAACTACTAATAGTTATTTATTTCTGTTTTGTTTTATTATTTTCTTATAGTGTATGATTTACAAACTGGGTAGGCAGCGGAATATAGAATTGCACATTTCAGTAGGCCATGACATGTCGGTTGTAAATCAGCTTTGTGTCATTTCAGCAGATTATTTTGTCTAAATGCAGAATTTATGCATTTAATTCTAACATGTTGCAGTTTATAGTTGCCAAATTTGCATACCAAATTTTATTCTTTGCTTCTGCTACATAATTTTTACATTTAGAAGGTATTTTTTTTGCATGTCATCCTTGCCTAAGTGATTTATCAGGTGTTATTAAGTCTGAGATATGTGGACTTCGTCTACAGCTGGGTATTTTCATCTTGACGGAAGACAATCGATGCAGGTCTTTGCAGCAACCTCGACCTTTAATTACTGTTGGCTTCAACATACTGACCATTATGTGAGGAATTCCTGTTCTACGTATACCTGCTTGTGCGTCATCTACCAATGAGTGACTGCTGCACCACTGTGTGCTGTGAGTGCTGTCATCTTTTGTTGCTCCATACTTTTGACACAAACTGGGACCAGAGACTCTGAACATGATGCTATCTACGAACGATGGATGAGAATCATTTTCTTGAGATCCTCATGTGCGCATGGGGCAGCTACTGGTGACTCCTTTAGTTCTCTGTGCATTGGTTTGCTAAATGATAAGATTCCAGTCTTTAATGACATATGACTTCATATTGCCTAGTGCAGAGAGTGCCTCTGATTAGTTGGCTCGTTAAGTTGTGCTATATAAATAGTCATTTACAATTACATTAGAAAATTTTCTAAAATCTTAAGTAATTGCAAAGATATTAAAGTCTCCGAGTTGTGGAAACTTATTAAACCGACAAAATCCGCCACTGCCACTTCACTCTGAGCGAACCAGTTTCTGTCAACTCTCACTTTGCCAATATTGCCACTGATTCAAACTACTGTGTTTGTGATCAGCTATCTAAACTACTGCCAACAAGTCCTGATAGGTTCTGCAGGAATTTGAAATAGAAAAACTCTTGTCAACAAGAAAATGAATGTCACCAGGAATTGACAATATTCCGTTCTGGGTCTTTCACAACTGCTCTTACGAACTTGTGTATTGTGACTCATATAACCAATCTGTCTCTCAGCCAAGGCAAACCACTGTCATCCTAGAGACGAGCTGTTGTTACCCCAGTTCCTAAGGTAACGCCTATTACTGGTCTTACGGATTTATGACCCATCTCAGTCTACATCCTCTCTACAATAGTTGAAAAAATTGTCAAATTCAGTGTCAGAATCATCACTGGCAAACAGTTCATTTATTTCTTCACGTGTTGGTTCCACTTATAGTACGTCGGCTTATGTCACAATAATAAGGGTTACAAAAGTTTTCGGTAGAATCTTGGCAACGATGCTTAAATTCATGAGATGATAGTTCTGAAGCAAAAAAATGTTGTTGCCAATTTTTCTTTCATGGTTTAGACACCCTGGCAGCCATTTTCCAAAATGGCCGACCAAAATAGAGATTTTTCAATATCTCAGCTTCTAGTTCACTTAGAATCGTGATCTTGGTGTCTAAACATGCATATTTTAGGGCAAGGATTCCAATAAAACTAATTACAAACACTTATCTACACGAATTTGTCAGCCATTTTCCAAAATGGCCGACCAAAAGAGATTTTCAACAACCCCAGCTTCTAGTGCTCTTAGAATCGTGATCTTGGTATCTAAACATACATATTTAGGGGCAATGATTCCAATATAAGTTTTGACGAGTAGCTTAACTGAGTTTTGATGTTGGGACTGTACAGGGTCATTAAAACGAATCCCACCAATGAAATTATCACTGATAGTTCTTGGCACTGGCTGTCAAAAGAACAGGTGAACGATGTTTTCTTGTTGAGGATCACTCTGCATATAATGTTTGCAACACGTAGAGGGTCAATGCCTTCGGTGTCGGCATCATGGTTACATGTCTTCCTCATTGCCGAATAAGCATCTTCATCGAAGACAAGAAGGACATCTCGGCCTTCCGTTTGAGCCTGCAAGTCCGGGAAATATGCATTGTTCCTGTTTTCAAGCGGTAGAGTTCACACGGCACACGGCCACTCAAGCATGCTTCCGATTGCTCGACTCTAGTAACTAGAGTACATTTCAATCAGATCTGCCAGTTTGAAAATTGGCACATATTCATTGTCTGCTGGGGCATCTTCGATGAATTTAACCAGCTCCTCAAAAGCTATGCCCTGATTAATGGCGCTGATGTCTTCTTGCTGATCAGATCCCTTGCTATGTCTGGCTCTGTTGTACAAGGACACAAGCACTGGATAGGATACTTGGCCTCCAGTGCAATGGTATCGCCTGTGCTAACTTCAGCCAACAGATTTCGGTCTTGCAGTTGCAGGGCACATTCTCTAACACGGACGTCAAGAAAAAACGTTGAGCCGTGTTTAAATTATTCCGCATCTCTTGCACTTTCCCCACAGAAGAAGCACTGTTCTGCCTCATCAGAACTTGTGACTAAACTACAGTGTATGACGAATGTACTTCATACGTGTGGGAGCATCAGTACTTTCCGCCGACTGTGCCTGTCGCTTAACAACTTATTCGAGTTTGGTTTTGTTATACGGCAGTCGACAGCTCTCATGTCATGTGGCCTTATTAGTTTTCAGGGTTTCTTCAATGTCTTGACCTTCCATCAACCGGGAAACGATACTTGATTACAAGCAATTTATCATCTTGAAGAACATCAATTTGTCTGCGAGAGTCTTTTGCCCTGCAACATCAGTGCTGTCTCTGGAACTTGCTGAAGATTTAAGCACTTCATCAGTCAGTTCTTGACAAAGTACACATTTATCCTAGCCTGTGTCCCTGTCTACAGATGCTTCTGCAGCTGATATGATATGCTGCTGCGGATTCACTATTTTGTAAACTTTGGATATTTTCTGCTACCACCACCAGCACTTTACCACCACCTTGATATACAAATAACACTATAAAATTGTATAACAAAATAAATTACCTGCCATACCTTGGATTATGATATACTTAAAGTCGACGCTTCGATCGTGAGCCTATCACAGCTGATTTTCAAACTAGGAGGAAATCCTCACGTTCACCCTCAAAATAATGACGTCCCCAGCTGCAAATCTCGTATAGATAAGCGTTTGTAATTAGTTATATTGGAATCCTTGCCCCTAAATATGTATGTTTAGACACGAAGATCACGATTGTAAGTGAACTAGAAGCTGAGATATTGAAAAATCTCTATTTCGGTCGGCCATTTTGGAAAATGGCTGACAAATTCCTGTAGATAAGTGTTTGTAATTAGTTATATTGGAATCATTGCCCCTAAATATGTATGTTTAGATACCAAGATCACGATTCTAAGAGAACTAGAAGCTGGGGTTGTTGAAAATCTCTTTTGGTCGGCCATTTTGGAAAATGGCTGACAAATTCGTGTAGATAAGTGTTTGTAATTAGTTCTATTGGAATCCTTGCCCTAAAATATGCATGTTTAGACACCAAGATCACGATTCTAAGTGAACTAGAAGCTGAGATATTGAAAATTCTCTATTTTGGTTGGCCATTTTGGAAAATGGCTGCCAGGGTGTCTAAACCATGAAAGAAAAATTGGCAACAACATTTTTCTGCTTCAGAACTATCATCTCATGAATTTAAACGTCGTTGCAATTGCCAAGATTCTACCCAAAACTTTTCTTGTTTTACATAAGCTGACGGACTATTAGTTATAGATAAAATTTATAATAAGTGACAAGAAACCATGCAGGATAATCAAAATTTTATTTATGAAACAAATGATTCAGGTTCTACCATATAATTGTAATATAAATTGAACACATTAACAAATTTTTAATAGCACAAATTTGATTGGATGAGTCATTTGACTGATGTAAAATATGCACATGAGGCTGTTGTCCAATTGATCTATATGACCATCCTGGAATGTAGCTGGTAATAGTTCCCGGCACCGCCGCCATCCGCCGCCGCCGCCAGTCACCAAACCCTCAAGTCGAAGTCAGTCGCTAACGCTATCGACTGGACCAAGTCACCGCCGCCGCTGCCGCTAAGCCCTCAAGTCGAAGTCAGTCGCTAAGCTATCGACTGCTATCGACTTTGTTCACTTAATATATCAGCAGTTATTTATTTACTACCTTACTGCCTACGCTGTACTACTTACTTACTTTACTTGATATGCACTACCTTCCAAGGAATCCATATTTAGACTTACTATCAACCATCGAAGCCTAATATACGTCGATGCTGTCAACAGTCAGATTTTTCTGTCACGTTATCTCACATGGCGCACTTCTTTAATTGAAAATGGCATCTTTTCGAAGCAAACATTGCATTGAAAATACGCTGGTTTCAGTGTCTTTAAACACGGTACAACTAAAGATGATTCCCGAAAAATTGATAATATGCTTGTGAAATTAGAGAAAATAGGCGTCCATTTGCCCTTTCGAGAGAAATCCGTTGTTTGGGTCCATTTTGGCGAACTACTGGTAAGTCTGGGTGAGACATACATGTAGGCCTACCTACAATAGGCGTACTAATATAGGCAGGCTTGAATGCTGCATGCTTTAGTTTCTTATCTGATTTAAATGTAACGCGATAATGGTTTGATAATTTTGACTTGGTTGGTGTATAGGCCAATAATTGCTATTAATTTAGATGTACATGTACCACCGCTTTATTTGGCCACAATCCATGATGTGCAGCGAAACGTGACTTTACAGTACGCCGTAAAATGCATTTGATTGTTAGGTAACTAATAGAGGTACCCGAGAAGTCGATATCAAGTCGTTAAGTCAGTCGATAAGCCTTAGCGACTTAGTCAGTCGATAAAGCAAGTGACTTGGTCAAGTCAGTCGCTAAGTCAGTCGCTAACTCTCCAAGTCAGTCGCTAACGCTTCTGTTAGCGACTCCGGGGACTAGCTGGTAACGTTATCCTACTATGCGCATGCCATAACTAAATTAATTATAACATTTATAAACGACCCTATAATATCCTATATATGCTTATGCATTGATGGATACTCTGATATGTACACTCTAGTGATATATAGTCTTTGGGGACTCTTGTTCCATGGAGAGCATTTCCGGTTGTTCTGGTTTTCGTAACATGTCGTTCAATAAATGTTTTATAATCAAATTCGAGTATTGGAACATAACATGGCGCAGTCGACAGTTGTTTCATAATTGATCAGGTTAGCAAAAACATTAACGAACCTCTCCAACAAATGCTAAACGACTTTATAAGCACGCAAATTGTACGCAAAACACAATGAGCCGAAGCGGCAAAAAATCGGGAGACGACACAACAGCCACGAACCCAGATCAAATGTCTGTTATATTACAAATAATACAACAGCAAGCGGATGATCGGAAACAAATGGAGGAAACAATCCGTCTAGAACGACGCGCTGCGGAGGAACGTTTTACCCAATTGTTTCAGGCAATGCAACAAGCAAGGCCACCTTCCAACAACACCGAAACGAACCATCTCACTCAAATGGCAAAACAGACTCTCCGCCCTCCGACTAACATTACTTTGTTGTCTGGCACCCCGTCCATGGCGGAATTTACCAGCTGGCGGCAATCGTGGGATGATTATGCACTGATCAACCACGTTGACCAGCACGACCGAGCCACACAGCTTGCTGCCCTCAGGACACACATGTCGCAAGAATTTCAAGCTGTCCTAAACGAATCAGTCACCATTAACTGTATCATACCTGATGAACCCACTGTTGAGGAGGCTCTTACAGCTATCCACAGCTTCATCCGAGGTGTGCAGAATATCATTGTTGATCGCTTCCATTTCTTTACTCGACGACAACAACCAGGTGAATCATTCGAGCACTTTTTCGTGGCCTTGCGTCAACTCTGCAGACTCGCCGATGTGTGCAACCACTGTACTGACACACAATTAATCACACTTATCATAATCGGCGTCCAGGATCCTGACCTCCAGAAGAAATTATTGGAGATCCGACCTGTTCCAAATCTGAACCAAGTCCTTACAGTCTGCCGCGCTTTCGAGTCCGCCGGAACAGATCAGGCACTCACATCCAGTGTGGTGGCACAGGCTGGCAGGCAGGAGAAATCACGTGCCTACAACAACACCTCGCGACCACATCAATCGCAACCTCAGAACCGCAGCAACCGAGCACACAAAGGCACCACGTGCTATTGGTGTGCTGGTGACCCACATCCGAGCCGTAACCAGTGTCCTGCAAAAGATACTACCTGTAACTTTTGCCTGATCAAAGGCCATTACCAGAAAGCTTGTAAAAAGCGATTTAATGACCAAAAAACAGACACTTCAGTCAAGAAAGTTGTCAACACAGCTAACGTCATGGAGGCCAACATACGACCAGGCATCACACCAGTGTCCCTTCACGTTAACGCATATGGACGAGAGGTTCAGCTCCTGGCTTACCCAGACACTGGTGCAGACATTAACGTCTTACCAGAGAAATTTTTGCACAAGCTCGGCATGAACTCCAGATCCCTCCGACCAGCCAACATCACCATAATGGCATACAATGGAAAACGTGATTCGCCAATCGGATTCTTTCCTGCCAAGATTAGCATAGGTGAATCCACATTGGACAGCAATATTTATGTCCAACGAGGAACCAATCGATTCCTACTATCAGGCCTGGCATGCGAAAAACTGGGAATAATATCATTTCCTCTGCAAAGAGCACAGGCCGTCACAACAACTGCGGCCTCAGACGTCGTCATACTATCCACTGATATAGAAGGTGACCCATCAGATGACCTCATAAACAATACTCGAGAACGCATCATGACGGAATTTGCTGATGTATTCGGTGACGACAACTTGCTACATCCAATGCAGGGATCCCCAATGAAAATTCATCTAAAACCTGATGCACAACCATATGCCTTGACCGCAGCACGTCAAGTGGCATTTGGTCTCCGAGATCAAGTCCAGCTGGAGCTCCAAAACATGGTGGCCAAGGGCATCATTCAAAAACTGGAAGATGAGGCATCAGAATGGTGCCATCCTATGGTCGTTGTACGCAAGCCAGATGGCCGAATCCGCATATGTGTCGATTACACGAAACTCAATAAATATGTCGCCCGATCCACCTACCCCACGCGCACACCGAAAGCCGCCATCGATTCTATCACAGCCGGAGACAAATTCTTCACCACTCTGGACGCTGTACAAGGATACTGGCAAATGGAACTATCATCTGAAAGTCAACACCTCACCACTTTCATCACGACAGAGGGACGATTTCGATTCCTCCGAGCCCCAATGGGCCTTAATGCCACTGGAGACGAATACAACCGTAGGGGCGATATCGCCTTGGCTGGTATAAGCAATGTTCAAAAAGTGGTCGATGACATCCTCATCCACAGCAAAACATTTAAACAGCATGTAGACACAGTTGTCGCCGTCCTCCACCGATGTCGAGAACACGGTATCACACTGAACAAGAGGAAATTCACATTCTGCCAACCACAGACCAAATATGCAGGATATTGTATCACGTCTTCGGGGATTACCACTGATCCGGACAAGATCTTAGCCATATCAAAATTCCCACCCCCCACCAACATTACAGAACTCCGCTCATTCTTTGGATTAGTTAATCAACTCGGCAGCTTCAGTAGCGAGATTGCCTCTACAATGCAACCACTCCGCCCTCTGCTTAAAAAAGGAAGAGTCTTTGCATGGTCAGACAACCAACAGTCGGCATTTGACAACGTCAAAGCAACATTGACAAAATCGCCGATCCTCCAGCCATTCGATTTAAAACTTCCTACCATATTGCAAACAGATGCATCCCGCACTCGCGGCCTTGGATTTGCTTTGCTACAGAAATCCCATGACGACACGCTCACCCTGGTTCAATGCGGTAGCAGATTCATATCAGACACAGAATCAAGATATGCAATGGTAGAGTTGGAACTACTCGCAGTCGTATGGGCCATGAATAAATGCCGGCTCTATTTGAGTGGACTCCCTCACTTCACACTCATTGTTGACCACCGTCCACTGATACCAATCCTCAATTCAAAAGGACTGGACGAAATTGACAACCCCCGCATTCTTCGTCTACGGGAAAAACTCCTCCCATTCAGTTTTGAAACAGAGTGGAGAAACGGCCAGAACCACATGATTCCTGATGCATTGTCTCGGGCGCCTGTCCACGACCCTGACTACAATGATCAACATCTAGAAACCGACCTCACCACAGACATGGAAATCCGAGTCAACTACATGACCACCCAGTTGAGAGAGGACGATTACATGGACAACAATTACGACTCTACACTCAACCAAATAGCAGATGCTGCTAAACAAGACGAACAATATCAAGCACTGATCAAACTGATAGAGCAAGGATTCCCATCACGATCCACACTCTTGCCACCAGAACATCAGCCATATTATAAACTCCGCCATGACCTCACCGTACATGGCGACATAATCTTATACCAGACTCGAATCCTAGTCCCGAAGACCAAAAGAATCGACGTGCTACAGAAACTCCACTTATCACATCAGGGCATTGACCGAACAAAACGCAGAGCACGACAGACAGTTTTTTGGCCGGGAATCACATCGGATATCGTCAACACTATTAACGCGTGCACCAAATGCCAGGAAGGACGCGCATCTCTTCCAGCGGAAAGTATCGAGTCGGACAAACCTCCAACCAGACCTTTCCAAGAGACTGCGGTAGACATATTCCAATTCGCGGGCTATCATTACCTTGTTTTTGTCGATCGATTTTCTGGGTGGATCGAGGTCTCCAAGTTCAACAAATCACCAAGTGCAGAGATGGTCATAGCAATTCTCAGACGCTATCTTATCCAATTTGGTATCCCAAACAAAATGAGATCTGATGGCGGAACTCAGTTTACAGCAGAGGTTATGAAGAAATTCATGCAAAATTGGGGAATCAATCATGTGTTCAGCGCTCCACACTTCCCATCATCCAATGGATTAGCCGAATCTGCTGTTAAATCAATAAAGGCATTAGTTGCAGCATCTGCAAACAATGGTGACATTGAACGTGACACATTTGCTCAAGGTTTGCTCGAGTTACGCAACACACCACGATTGAATGGTCTATCACCCGCAGAGATGGTTTTCGGATCACCATTATGATCCTGTGTTCCTACACACCATCTGGTCTTATCCAAGAAATGGAGAGACCTGGCAGACAAGGAAGATGTGGCACCACTTCCACCGGCGAATTTGAAGTTACGACAACTCAGACCTCTACATGCTGGAGATAAATGTTGGATACAAGACCCATCCACCAAACGATGGTCATCGATCGGTCAGGTCATACAAGCCCGGCAACGCAACTACACTGTGAAAATGCCAAGTGGCCGAATTCTGTGGCGCAACCGACGCCACATTCGCCCATACTTGGGGGACGAAGAACAATCCACCAACACAGCAGCACCACTGCGACAAGAAATCCAGCACGCAATCACCCCGGAAGAGACGACAGAATTTACTCATGCACCATCAGAGTGGAAGAACACTCGATTTAAACAATTTAATTACCCAAATCTGAGAAGGAGCCCCCGATTTACACAATCTAAAAACCTTAAGTAAATTCTTAAAAGGGGGAGTTGAGGGGTACTCTGAAATGATAGATACATGCACAGTCAAAGACCACAAGTAAATTCTTAAAAAGGGGAGTTGATGGATACTCTGATATGTACACTCTAGTGATATATAGTCTTTGGGGACTCTTGTTCCATGGAGAGCATTTCCGGTTGTTCTGGTTTTCGTAACATGTCGTTCAATAAATGTTTTATAATCAAATTCGAGTATTGGAACATAACATGCATATATGAGTGATTTAATTAGAATTCCTGTATTATTGGTCTATTATCAGATTTATTATAGGCATAATGCTCAGATTGCTTCTCAGTAGACTATACTTACTCACTTTCAATAAGGACTGTAGGGAAACAGTCTACCTGAGCTATGGGGAAACAGAATTCACGCCATGTGTTTACTTTACAAGCTACAATAGTGGTCTGTGATAGCGATCGAATATAGTTGTGAAAGCTTCAAATGACTTCAGTAGCTTACATATTTTGTGTAATAAAAGTTAAATTTAGAGTTGTCTTGAATATACTGCGAATACCCCAATTGCTGCTCCAAAATTTGGCATAAAAATCTCGTGGTATACTCAAGCATCTACGGTATAGGTGATGATCAACTGAGGATGCTTTGATGAGTGAACTGAGTGGAATAGTGTAGAGGATGAACAAAAGGGGCCCAAGAACAAAGCCCTGTGGAATACCACAGGTGAGAGGGCAAGATTTGGATGAGGTTTCCGATGTTTTAATGGGGAAAGAGTGGGAACGATGATCCCGTTTTAAACAAAAAAGAACCGGAGCGCTGGCTTCAGGCACCATGTTAATCTAGAAATTTTTACTGGTGTGGAATTCTGTTCCAGTGTGTTCCAGTCCCAACCAATCCCTGAGTGGGAAGAGAGATAGGATTGAATCCAGAGGTGAGCAGTGTCAATAAAACTGAACCAGATAGACATTCTTTGGAGTAGGATGTTGTGATCAATGTATTGAAGACTGCAGAAATATCAAGAAGGCAGAGACAAGAGACTTGTTGATGAGAGGTGGCAGATACAAGTTTATTGTAGAAGGTTGAGTGGGTTTTTGTAAAACCAGACTGGTGTGGGTTAAGGAGTGAGTTGGAAGTCAGGTAGTCATTCATTTGAAACAGGACTATGCATTCAGTTAGTTTCGAGATGAATGATAGGTTGGAGATATGTCGGTAGTTAGAAAGGATTTCTTTATCGAGCGATGGTTTCTTGAGGCATGGAGTGACGAAAGAGTGTTTGAAGAGGAATGAGAAATTGCTAGTAATTGTAATTGTAATTGTAATCGAACATTTATATAGCGCCGCTCAGAAATCAGCAGCGCTATTGACCTGCGTCAGTGCCTGATTTAGGAAACAAAAAGTCTTAAGACGTCTACGGAACTGGGAAGGAGAGAGGGCTAGTAACTCAAAACGAAGAGACTGAGGAAGAGAGTTCCAAGCTGATGGGCCAACACGGGCAAAGCACCTAGAGTGGGCCGTAGCAGAGTGCATGCGAGGGACAACCATAAGGCCACGGGTCAAAGATCGCAAAGAGGCCCTCGCAGGTAAGGAGGAGACAAAGGTGCAAAAAGACCTCAGGTAGGATGGGGCCACCCCAACAAGGCAGTTAGTAGATAAGGACCGCTTTCTCAACCGCTGGTCCTCGATACTGGAACAGACTTCCTCCTGCTATTTGATTGGCCGACTCAGTGGACTTCTTTAAATCCATGGTAAAATCACATCTGTTCGTCAGGGCTTATCTCAACTGTTGTTAGCTGTTTTGTAAGATGCTCTTGTGGCCAGGTTACGACCCCATATAAATTGTTAGTAGATTTCGTTTATTAAGATACAAAGTTGACATACCGCAACTTGTTTACATGTGATAATGAAAGTAAGGAAATTAAAAACAATAAGTTTATGCCTATAGACAGGATTGATAGTTAAATCTTAACATCACGAATGGTCCGATATAGAACCCTAGAGATGAAATTGTGGTCATCTTTTTTGGGCAGTTCATATTCATGAGGTCTAGGGCGCAGAGCATAAGGCCTATATACGGTCGGAGGAAAGAGGCTTCTGAGCACATGCTGTGAATTCCGGTTGACCGCTAGCAGGAGTTTGACGTCTGCTTCTTCCATCATTCGGTCTAAATCCTGGTGTTGAGTTTGTTGTAATTATTATTATTATTATTATTATTATTATTATTATTATTATTATTATTATTATTATAAGGGGCCGTCCATAAAGTACGTCACGCCCGGGGGTTTAAGAAAGTGTGACAGTTTGTGACAGGGGAGGGGGTCAGGCCATGTGTGACGTCACACATTTATTTTTTTATATTTTATTTATAATTTATTTTTATTTTTTAGTAGAATTTCATAGCTTTAAAAATAATTTTCAAAAATTTTCTGAAACATTTAATTAGTTTTATGTCAAAATAGCATGAAATGCATATCTCCTGAATATGTTTTTCACGATTCCTCTCGCTAGGAGCGCTAGTAATAATGCTGTTGCGAAGCCTTGTTTATGTATTAGCCTTGCTTTCTGAAGTATTATTATTTCTATGTTCGAAAGTGTGACGTACTTTAGGGGGGGTCCGAGTTTTGTGACAGTTTGTGACAGGGGAAGGGGGGGGGGGTAAAATGGTCAAAAATAGCGTGACGTACTTTATGGACGGCCCCTAAGGAGATATTGATTATTTTGGTAACAATGGGAACAAGGATAGATGCGCAGTCTTTCAGTAAGGTGGTAGGCATAGGATCAAGTTCACAATGATTGTTTGGAAGAAAGTAAGTAAGTATATTCTTTAATCTCCATTTGCAAATGCACTCCATTTGCACATGGCACATACAGCTAGAAGCATTATTATAAAACATACAAGTAATAATTAGTAAATAGGATTATAAATAAAGCGAATAAGAGTCGTTAGTGTTACACAGGTCGGGGTCATCCATTAATTATGTCAAAAAAAGGGGAGGGATGGGGTTTGGAAAGTGTGACAATTGTTGACAAGGGGAGAGGGTGTTCAATACAATTGACGTAACAAAAATTTTTTTGCCATGAATCAACACAGATCCTTCAGAATGGTAGCTTAAACATTAAATAATAATACGGCTAAACACATTCGAGTTCGCATCCGAAACCAAAATTAATAGCGGATTTCGTGGCGCAATGCTCCTTGAGGCCTAAACCTCATCTGCTAAATTATGGCATAGCATATTAACAGCATATTTTACCAGCCAAGTTTTGATCTCGTATCAAAATCATTCTCAGTTTGAAAAAGCGGTTTATCAAAACTGTTTCTGCAGTTTTTGAACTCATATTGTTTTTAGGGGTGGGGTGCTCGGACTATTGACATAATTATATTAGGGGATCCCTGAATGTTTGATAGTTGTTGACAAGGGGGAGGGAGGGGGTCAAAAACTGCCTAAAATTTGTTGACATAGTTAATGGACGACCCCTCATCTGTACAGCATACTAGTGATATATCCCTTCCCAATCACTGAGTCACAGCACGATATTTCACAATAATGTTTGCAAGGCCTTCTAAGGAGCAGAGGCGCAACCACGGTCCAGAAGTTGGGGGGACCTACTAGAATGTCTGAGTGGAGGAATTGCAAGCGCGTAGGTGCGAAGCTGTGATTGCCGAAGGCAAGAAGCCCCTAACGACGTGGGGGTATGGGGGAGCTTACGACACTCCCCCATCGGGGTCTGGGGCTCCGCCCAGAAGCCGACACAATTTTGAGCTTTTGATGCCAACTGGAGTACATTTTGAGCTCTAATTTACCTCAAAATTTTCACAGATGATTTCGATATGAAAGTACCTAAACCTATCTAGATCTGTGACTTTATTATATGAATAAGCTGAGATTTTAGGTTTTAGAAGAACGCCACTTGCAGTCGCAGCATTAAAAATTGAAATGTCCTCCTAGGCTTCTACTGCAAGCGATAGTCGAATTTTAAAAAGTGAGATAAGTAAAGTTGTAGTGTGAAATTATACAGCAACATTCTTCACTGAATTCTGATAGACTTGAGTTTAGCGGCTTTATCCTGACCCTTTATTTTATTGGCAGCAGGGCCAGCGATTTGTTGGGGGCGGGACCTACTAGAACGTCAGAGTGAGGGAACTGCGAGTGCAGAAGGCGCAAGGAGCACAGCCATGTTTCCGGAAGGCAAGAAGCTCCTAACGACAAGGGGTAAGCCTACGGGGAGCTTACGACGCTCCCCTATCGACGCAATTTTGAGCATTTGTAATGTAATGTAATGTAACAAAACATTTATAAAGCGCCACTTAAGAGTCTCTCAGAAGCGCTCAACACGTGGCCATCAAACAGCTGAAAAAATGCGTCTTTAAGAGTTTAGAGAAAACCATATAGCCGCGTGCAGCACGCACAGACGGCGGAAGAGCGTTCCAGATCCGTGGTGCCGCAATCGAGAAGTCCCGACGAGCACAGGTGGTGGTTCGAAACGACGGTATCATCAAGTCATTTCGCGAGGCAGACCGGAGAGCCTGCCGACCAGTTTGAGTGCCAACTGGAAGGCACAGTTCAGCAATGTAGTCCGGAGCAGTACCAGTCGTAGCCTTCCAAACCAGCGTAGCAATTTTGAATTGCACACGATCAGCAACTGGAAGCCAGTGCAGCTCACGTCGCATGTAGTCAGATATGTGTGAATATCTCGGTAGATCAGCCAGCAGTCTAGCTGCTGCATTCTGAACGAGCTGAAGTTGATGAAGACGGAACTCAGGGAGGCCCAGGAGGACCCCATTACAGTAGTCAAGACGTGTGAGGACGAAGGAGTGTATTAGCACAGCCGCAGCGCTTAGCGACAGTGTTCTCCGTATAACTCGGATCTGCCTGAGCTCATAATAGCTACTCCTGGAGATATGTGACACATGATCAGCCATCGTAAGCCCACCATCAAGAAGCACCCCAAGGTCCCTCACCACATGACAGGACTGTCCAGTAAGGGATGCCGATGCAAGAGCATTTTAATCGATCCTACAACGTGCACGTGTTGTACCGAACCATATAAACTGTGACTTGCTCGGGTTGAGTCTAAGACGATTGGCAGACATTTGGTACCAAATGGAGTGCATTTTGGGCTCTTGTTTACCTCAAATTTTTCAACAGTTGGGGGGACTGTCCCAACCTGTTCGAAGTTGGGAGTGACGCGTCCCACGGGTCCCATAGGGTGGTTGCACCTATGGTTAGGAGGGTTTGCGACGAACGCCCGATTGCCCAGGTCCCCGATTACCCTTTCCCCGATACAAACTCCCCGATTACAAACTCCCCGATAGGCCCAACACCCCGACAGACCCAAGTCCCCGAATATGCAACTAATCCCAAGTCCCCGACAGGCCCAAGTCCCCGATTGGCCCAACACCCCGACAGACCCAAGTCCCCGAATATGCAACTAATCCCAAGTCCCCGACAGGCCCAAGTCCCCGATTGGTGATTTAATCTACACGTAAGACTATTTAGTGTCAGTCTGTATAGGCTAAAGAGGGTGACACCAATCGTCTTGGCCTTATCGGTAGACGGAAACAGAGTTGAATAAAGGCAAAGCCAGTTAGATTAATGTAAATAATATTTTTACTTGTGTACGTGTACCAATATGTAATTTGAATTCCTTACTGCACGCTGAATTCAGAAGACAGCTATAAGAGAATTGTCCACAAACTACTTCAAAATATTCTACTTGCTAAGGCTGACAAGTTTTTCAAAAATGCAAGCGCATTATATCCCTTATATTACTGCGGCACACTGGGCATGTTTTGCTGATTCCCCTTGTTGATGGTGCGCCAAAAAGAACATTAATACAAGAACTGCATGCACAGTGCCCGCATGGAATAATAGCTGTATCTGATCTTCCGCATTTGCAAACAGGGCACTCTGCAGAGATAGTTGTTTCTGGTGCCGACTCATTTCCTGGCGATGCACTAACTGCTGCTGCCGATGCTGGCAATGCAGGTACTTCTGGTACTGCATCTGGTCTTATTGCATCTGGTCGAACTGGTATTGGTCTTGCTATTGTTGCTGGTGCTCTCGATCTTATTTCTGTTCTTGGTCTTACTGATCTGGCTGTTGTCGTCGTCGCCGCAGTTGTCGATGCTGCTGCTCTGCGCGAAGGTAAATCGCGTAGACAACGACGGCGGTTTGGTGTCGCTACAACTGCTACATTTGCAACATCTCCTGCAGCATTGGCATCAATAGAATCAGTAACAGCTGTCGGCACATTATACTTCGAAAATGTGTATGCAACGGAACGCAAAAAAGTGGAAATGTCTTTACGACCATCAGTCAGATCTTGAGTTAGCGTACTTATACGCTTCTCATTCTCATCAATGCTTCGTCTGCGTCTAGGCTGTCTGTACCCTCGTTCCATACGGAGCAGCTCCAATTCGGTGTGCCGCTGCTCTTGTCGCAGCTTATGTAGGCAATTGTAGAAGGCTGGATGATCTGTTACAATCAAGCTTTGGAGTCGACGATGCCATGCTTCAACATGGTTGTTTGTGGTCGGCATCAGATTTCGGAATCTTTCAGCGACGTTCCACAACTTAGGTGGGAACATAGGTGGTCGTCTTACAGCAGTAACCCCCGAACCGCGAATAACCGGTCCATTTACGTACGTGCTGTTAAAATATTCAACAACTTCTGCCGCAGATACTGGGGCGGTTGATTGTATTAAAGCAAATCCATCTTTGACGCTGTCTGTAGGCAAGAATGCAAGTGCCATCAACATTCTGACATGAATGGCAAACTGTTCATCATCTTGATAAGTTCTTTTGTGACCCATATCGGCAACCTTCCTAATCACTGCCTGACACAAATGGAAGTGACATCCGTTAACAACAACGCCGGGGAAAACCTCTTGAAACGCATTAATTGATGCCAATTCAAAGTCAGTCGATAAGAACTTAGCTGAGAGATTTATCAGAAATCGCTCAGATGACAGTTGTACGAGCTTACTGAGCAATGCATTGTACATAGATTGTGTCCTTCTAGTTGTAAACATGACCACGAACGGAAACACTCTTCCTCGGTAAAATCCGTGGATTGTGAAAAGCTGAAGGAATTGGTGAGGGGCTGCGGAAAAAGTCCCGTCCGCCAACCATAGGTCACAGTCCTGTAACAACAAAAGTATCTAGTGTTCATGAAATGTGTGAATCTTTACGTATATCAACCTTCCATTATCATTATTGTGATATTAAACAGCCATCAATGTTCACCGCACAGAGATGAATAATATGCTCATCAATAAAATGATCCAAAAGAAGCACTTAGGCCAAACACCAGCCTCGTAGATGATTAGGCCTATCATTAACTACGATACTAAAGTAAAGATTTTGCATTGGGATGCATTCCTGTGTGAAGATTATATTAAGTCAGTTAATTTAAGATAAATTACTTCTCGCCCAGTGCTGGCGTCGGTCCTGTCTAAACGCCTACATACGTGTTAAAGCTCGGCGTAAAGTACTAATGCAGCCAGACAATACTGTTAAAAATGAAAAGTTTGCAATGCCGGAGTTTATTCATTTAGTTCAAAAAATATAGGACGCTCATAAATATGGATCAGTGTACACATATATAATGAAATAATTGTGTAGCAATAAGTAACATATTGACATAGTATGAAATACATTGATTACAGTAATACAATTAATTTATGAGCTCTTACCTGTAGTTTCGATAGATTGTTTTCTGTTGTGAATATGTAACCACTATCTTCATTGAGTCGGACGTCACCCAGGTACCAGGCCTGGCCGTCCAGCGTCACTCGCCATGGATCAGCGACGACGATGTTGCTGGCTGTAATGGGGTCCACCGGCATCGTGTGCTTCCGCTTCCGCTGGATGGCGCGTTTGAGTGACCGTTCACTAGGAAGCTGTGTGGCCACATCAGGCGTCACAAATTCATTAAGAAGCGCAGCCGGAGAAGCCTCAGGTCGACGTTGACATTCTTCCAGAAGGTTATGGCGGACATTCATCATTGCTGCTCGCGCAGGTCCAGGCTCATCATGGATGTGCAGTGACGTGGGACGTTTTACTACACTCCCCTCTTCATCTGTCGTAACGTACACAGAACATCGCATTTCGCGACGACGCTCGCATTCCCACAGAATTAAAGTAGTATCTCCATTCTTATATAACTTGTTTTTGTTATAAAAGTAGCCTAAGTAATTTAAAATCTTTTTACCACGCTGCGTCGTAGAAAATTCTCCACGTTGCATATCCATTTCCGGAATCTAGTTAATCTAAAATTAATTCTGACTTTATGTATAATAATACTGTCTTCATTTGGTTCTTATATATGTCGGTGCTGCTCGAATAACCGGCTTTGCTTGTATTCAGCTCAGTTTCCGTCAACCGATAAGGCCCAGATTATTAGTGTCACCCTCTATAGGCCTAAGTGTAGATTAAGTTACCAATAATACTGTCTTCATTTGGTTCTTATATATGTCGGTGCTGCTCGAATAACCGGCTTTGCTTGTATTCAGCTCAGTTTCCGTCAACCGATAAGGCCCAGATTATTAGTGTCACCCTCTATAGGCCTAAGTGTAGATTAAGTTACCAATAATACTGTCTTCATTTGGTTCTTATATATGTCGGTGCTGCTCGAATAACCGGCTTTGCTTGTATTCAGCTCAGTTTCCGTCAACCGATAAGGCCCAGATTATTAGTGTCACCCTCTATAGGCCTAAGTGTAGATTAAGTTACCAAGTTTCATTAAATAGATACGAATACGCCTTCATTAAACAAGTGACATGCAATAGGCCTACGTGAACGACATTATGAAGCCTATACAGACTGACACTAAATGGTCTTACGTGTAGATTAAATAACCAATCGGGGACTTGGGCCTGTCGGGGACTTGGGATTAGTTGCATATTCGGGGACTTGGGTCTGTCGGGGTGTTGGGCCTATCGGGGAGTTTGTAATCGGGGAGTTTGTATCGGGGAAAGGGTAATCGGGGACCTGGACAATCGGGCGTTCGTCGTGCTCCCGGTTAGGAGTATCCCGTTTCCAATTCTGGTGGGAGTAAACCATGGAAGAAATGCCCAGGATCAGAGAGTATCGCTGTGAAGAGGGTTATGTCTGCCTTAGAACAGATCATGTCAAATGTAGGAGTAGCAGTTGGCAAGTACCCATGTCAGACAAAGTTTTTTATTAAGTGCAGAGAGACACTCACCCTCAGTGGTTAAATCCCACCGAACTGGGGATGAGTACAGCATTCGAGCCACTGGGGTGGAGCATATGACATCGTGGAGACGGCAACTGGTCCGCTAATCTGCGCAACACGGACACAAAGAGTAAAGAAGGATTGTTTTGTTTTACAGCAGATATTATTAATATGCAAGGAGAACCCAAACCCAATCTTTCAGAAAGAGTAACTCCCAGAATCTTGATTTCACTAACCCACTCAAGTCTCAATCCCTGTAATATATGGGATACTTCAGTCACAGATGTTGGTTGGAAGACAGATAATGATGATCGAGGTGGGGAGGGACAAATGAGTAGACAAAGGAGTATCTGCAGGTGAATCGATTGTGGTTTTGGAAAGGAGTGATTGAAGAGAGAAACGGAGGTTAGTAAATTTGCCCAGGAAGAAAGAACAAAACGACTCAGCTATTGAAGAAGATGAAAGAGAGTTTGGAAGTGGTTTGGAGGAGTTCTGATAGTGTACTTGGTTTATGGTTTTCCAGAGAAGCCAAGGACTAGAGGATCAGGAGTGACCTAATACCTAATGAGAAGTAAACCCTCTTTTAAGCCATAGCCAGAAGATGATGGTATTTATTTGTTGCCAATTTTAGGGCAGAGGACAGGATGACGGGTTTGTTTGTATATGCACTCGAGGCATTGACGGAAAGATTTGGAGGCCTGGAGAGAGGAATTATACCAAGAGTTGTTAGAGTAAGGGAACTTATTAGTGAGTGAGTGGGTGAATGAATGAATGAACAAATGAATGAATGAGTAAATGAATGAGTCTGAGATATTCCACCCTGCTGTGCAATATGGGCTTGATGTCAAATTGCAGTGGCTCAGGGCCAAAGCCAGAAGATGGGTATTCTACATTGGAGGACTTTACCATCCAACGAAGCCAACCTACCCTATTCATAGTCTTCTGTCAACTCTCGAGAACTCACTGGTTGAGATAACCAACCAACCAGATTGCCCAGTTGCAATTCTAGCTGGAGACTTCAATAGTCTCCCTTCTGACTCAATCCTTGCAACCAAGTGCCTTGAGTTCCTAGACCCTACCACCCACGAAGGCCACTCACTAGATGGAGTGTGTGCAACCAAAACCTCTTTACAGTGGCAGGTGCACAATCATTTCAGCAGTTCAAACCAGGCATATGGCAGTGGTGATGTCAACTGAGCCACAAAGAGGCAGACTTGTAAACGAGACATCAAACTTCGAGACCGAGACCAAGACGGAAACCGAGACAGTGGGGTCCGAGACCGAGACGAGACACAAAGTCCGAGACAGTTAAAGACAGTTCAAAACGAGTTAAATGCACATTGGACTCAAATCCCGAAGCAATTTTTCTCGCAACTTTGTAAGTGTAATACCAGGGACAAGTCACTGAAATCAGCCGATCACCCGAATAGTATAAAATTATAAAGAAATTAAATATTTTAGCCATTCTAAAATCTTCTAAATGACTCTAATATTTAAACCAACAACATTCCGTATTTTAGCGACATAAGTCACATCACTCACCTTGAGAAACTAGATGTTGTTCCAAGCGTTTTGCTTATGTTGGTTTTTACACCGGCGGAAAACGGCATCCCATTTCGTTTTTCATTGATTTAGAATTGCGTGAATGCAAATTTCACTATTTCGGGTTCTTTATGAGACATTTTCAGATATTTGCACTGATACAAAATTATAAAATTGAAATAAAGTAATAAAGCACAAACTTAAAACTGCTCTTTTTAATATCTTTTAATACCGGAAACACTAAGCTTCTGGTTTGTTTAGCAGTGCCGATTACCTAGTTTACATTCGACACAGGACAATTTCATAGCGCAATACTGTCAGAAGTTCAGAACTAAAGACAGTTTGCGTGAGAACTACAGAGACTGCTTCTACAAGAGAACAAGACATTCGCTTTAAGACAGTTTGCAAAAAGTCAAGAAATGACCTTGAGACCGAGACAGTAGGGTTTGAGACCGAGGCCGAGACATCAAGAAACCTATCTCAAGACGTCTCGAGACCGAGACAGTGTCTTGAGACAATCTAAGTCTGCAAAGAGGTCAACCCAAATCAGCCAACAGGACCACCTATGACATGCGACTAAGTACTCCTGCTTCATTACTCAAGATGCAAGGTTGGAGATTTGTACTTAATGACGAAGCTACTGAAAATGCCTTCTCCCCATTCTACACCTTCATAAGGGCTGCCCTTGACCTCATCTTCCCGGTGAAGCGAATAACCATAAAGGCACTTGATCCTCCTTATATGACACCTTACCTCAAATGTGACGCCAGGGGTCAAAACCCGTCACATGTCGGTTTCTGACCTTTTTATTCAGTCATATTCTACAATTAATTTGCTTCAAAATACTTTTTACAGAATGAAAATATCTTTTTTCTAACTGAAGTTATGCTGTTTTGATTCTTTAATTAGTACAGACTGAGAAAATCGAATAAAAAATTTCAGAATATTCGTGTCATCAAAGTCCTCCTAATCCATTACTTGATTATTTTGCAATTTTGCTGGATAATAGCAGGCTATATTCTGTATCAAATAAAGCAAACGGCATCAAAATCGGATGACTACTTTGCAAATTATGGCAAATTCATAGGCAACTGGTGAATTGAAGAATATTCTATATTGTTGACCCCTCTCGCCTATTTCAGCTTCTAGCTCAATATCTAGGAAGCGACAAGCGACGGGTTTTGACCCCTGGCTTCACAAATATCTTCTAAGGAAAAGAACGATTTGGAATCAGTGTCATCATACAGCTGCAAAAGTCCTTGCCACACGTATTAACCAAATAATCGCGAAGCATAACAATTGCACCTTCAATGACCTCAAGCAGGGATCGCGCCACCTTTGGACAGAAGTACGCCGAGTGCATGGCCAGAACATGGAATGCCGAATGCACAACAGTCGAGTAGCAGCTGAAGTCTAAATCAACACTATAGCAAAGTGTCTACAGACCATCGGTAGTTCAATACGTACAGCCTGTTGATGCGGTTGAATTCGAAGACTACCAGGTCTACCGCACACTGGTTGCCATTCGTGGCTCATTGGAGGGGCCGGATGGTCTTCCGTCATGGGTTTTGACAAGTATGGTGCATCCTCCAGCAACTGCGATATCCTTCGTCTACAAATGGTCGTTATCTGAGTCATATATTCCTCCACAATGGAAAGAGAGTAAAATCATTCCTCTACCTAAGATAGTTAGCTTATTATCGGCCAATTTCTATAACACCAGTACTATGTAAAATTTGTGAGAAATTTGTAGTACTACTATCCTATTTTAACGAATCCAGCTGAAAATAGTCCGTACTCTGACCAACAGAGGCCTACAGGTTCAACTTCTGCAGAGCTGTCCATAAATGACGTCACACAATTTTGGCCGATTTTTGACCCCCCTCGTCACACTTCGTCACAAAAAGTAACACCCCCTCTGAAAATGACGTCACAAAGCTCTGACCCCCCCCCCCTAAAACCAAATGTCCATGGTGAAGCAAATGCTCCTTCATGGAACAAATAGGGAAAGCACGAATATTTTAAAATCTAACGGTGACCTAATATTGAAATAATTAGAAAATTATTAATAATGGTGCCCGTGTACATTAAAATAATTTAAAAATAATGAAAATTTAATCCTCAAAATTAGTGCTGTTATTAATAATATTAAATTGTTGTTAATTGTTAAATTTAATAACATAGACCTGGTGTGACGTCACACTTCTCAGACCCCCACCCCCATGTCACACATCGTCACAAATTTCCGACCCCTCTCCCCCCTAGGTGTGTGACGTCATTTATAGACGGCCCCATAGCAGTAACCCATCATTTACTTGAAACAGTCAAAACTGTCCACCTTATTTCGCTCGATTTTTCCAAGGCAGTAAGGCATATGTCTTGCCGTACATTCAGTGGCGTGACTAGGGGTTCGTGCGTCCGGGGGCAAGAATTTCCTGAAAATTTTTTTCTTAGTTCCGCCAAAAATCTCTGATTTTTTTTTTTTTGCTTTTCCGTGTCTTTTTTTTCCATGGAAAAGTGGTTACATTGTCAGACGCCTCATTTTGCGCCCCCCCTGGCGCCCGCGCCCCTGCCAGGCTCGTGCATAATAGTTACTTTTTTTACTTTTTTAGCTATTCTTGCCTGATTTCTTTAAAAAAATGTTTCCTAAAGCCTAATTTTGCGCCCCCTCTGTCCTCCGCCCGGGGGCGGCCGCCCCCCCGCTCTCTCGTTACGCCACTGCGTACATTGTATTGTAATGTATTCAAACATTTATAAAGTTCCTCTCATAGGGTGAACCATTCAGAGGCGCTCCCAGTGTGCAAGGCCACAAGAGAAGAAAAAGGTTTTGAGAAAAGCAAAGGTGGAAGAGAGGTTACTAGCTAGAATTCGAGAGCGAGTAGATGGAGACAGCGCATTCCAAAGAGAGGGTCCAATTGACCAATTGGACCAATTGAGGTAAAGGACCGGGACTGAGCCATAGCTGTTCTAGTATGAGGAACTAGAAGCTCAAGTCTGTTTGATGAGTGTAGTGGTCGATGGGAGGGAGCTGAAAGAGGCCGGAGTAATACATCAGCTAAATATTTTGGGGCAAGACCCCTTTGTGCCTTGAAGACTAAAATGAGGATTTTGAATTTAATGCGAGCAGAGACAGGAAGCCAGTGCAGTTGTTCAAACATGAAGGTAGAAATGTGAGAGTACCGTGGTAGGCGTGCTATTAATCTGGCGGCTGCATTTAGGACTGACTGAAGAGGTGAAAGACGAATCATAGGGAAAGACGAATCTTAGGAAGACCAATGAGAATGGAATTACAGTAGTCAATTCGGGAGCATATGAAAGCATGAACCAGAGTGGTGAAAACAGAAGATGAGACAGAACGCCAAACAGCCCTAATACGCCTTAAATGAAAATAAGAAGAACGTGTTAGGTTTGAGATATGATCTTTAAAAGAAAGGGAGCTATCTAGCGTAACGCCCAGATCACGTACAGTTGAAGAAAAGGAATAGTGCGGGAAAATTTCCTGAATCCAAGAGGAGGAGAAAATCACTCTTCAGAAGCTGTTGGAGGTGCCGAACCAAATGAACTGGGTTTTGGAGGCATTAAGGAGAGACGGCTTGATGCCATCCAGGAGTGAAGAGAATTTGAGAGGGATTGAATATGCTCAACTAAGTGCAGCTGGGATGAAGGAGACCCATGGACGAATGCTTGAACATCATCTGCAAAGAGATGACCAGCAGCTCCAGAGAGTTGGAAAAGAGAGGGCATGTCAGCTGTATATAGAATGAAGAGCAGGGGACCCAGGACAGAGCCTTGAGGAACACCCAATTTGATGTGGGTCCAATTAGTTCCGGAATCTCTGTCTGTCTCTGTCTCTGTCTGTCTCTGTCTCTGTCTGTCTCTGTCTGTCTCTCTGTCTGTCTGTCTGTCTGTCTGTCTGTCTGTCTCTCTCTGTCTCTCTCTCTGTCTCTCTCTCTCTCTCTCTGTCTCTCTCTCTGTCTCTGTCTGTCTGTCTCTCTCTCTCTCTCTCTCTCTCTGTCTCTGTCTCTCTCTCTGTCTGTCTCTGTCTGTCTCTCTGTCTCTCTGTCTGTCTGTCTGATCTGTCTGTCTGTGTCTGTCTGTCTGTCTGTCTGTCTGTCTGTCTGTCTGTCTGTCTGTCTGTCTGTCTGTCTGTCTGTCTCTCTGTCTCTCTCTCTCTCTCTCTCTCTCTCTCTCTCTCTCTCTCTCTCTCTCTCTCTCTCTCTCTCTCTCTCAATTTCGTTCCTTCCAGAACATTGGGCAACAAGATTTCTCCATTCCATGCGGTTGCTTGCGGTTTTCTCTGCTTTATTTCAATCGATTCCCATTTCCTTTAGATCTTCCTTAAATGTGCTCCTCCAAGTCACAGACGGCCTCTTTTTCTCCTTCCTCCATCTGGTATCCACGTCATCGCCTTCTTCGCCAGTCGCTGTGCTGGCATGCGGAGTATGTACCCAACCATTTCCCTTCTTCTTGCCTCGACTATTATCTCCAAGTCCTCTGACCCCGTCATCCTCAGGACCTCCTCATTGCTGATGTGATCCCTCCATGATATACCCAAGATGGTTCGGAGACATCTTCTATGGAAGTCTCTGTGAAATCTTCTTGGTGCGCTTCCATGTTTCACATGCGTAGATTGCTGTTGGGATCACAATTGAGCTATACAAGCGTAGCTTTATGCCTCTGCTAATCGTGCCTGATTTCCATACTGGGTTCATCCTCTGGAAAACCGAAGCAGCCTTTCCAATTCTTGTTCTTGTTTCCATCTCTATGTCGCCGTCTCTTGAGGTGTAGCTCCCCAAGTATTGAAAGTTATCAACGTATTCTATATGACGTTGGTTTATCACGACAGGTGGATATTCATTCTGTCCTATTTATATCATTGCTTTTGTTCTGGAATCACCGGAGATAATACATGGCATCAAACCTAAGCAACTTGCCTCTATGCCTATATCAGACTTTGTGTACAGTTGGGTACTTGCCCTGCTTCTTAATCATGTGCACTGTACTAAATTCTGCAGAATCATTTCTTGTTATAAATTTATAAATGCAAGTATTATCCAGTCTAGGACCAGCCAATTATTTTACTACAGTCTCCGGCCTAAAACTGCTCCATTCTGGAAACCGAATATTCAAATATGCAGATGATTGCTATTTGGTGATTCCAGCATCTAATATAGCAATACAGCTCTATGGGCTAAAAACTGCAATCTACGCCTTAATCCGAGCAAATCCTGTGAAATTATTATCAGGTGACCCTACACCAAAATACAAAAAACCATGCCGCCAATTGTAGGGATTGAACGGGTAAATGAAATCAAGATTTTTTCAAAATGAATCGGATTCTACTCACATGTCAATAAAATCTGCATCAGAGCTAAGCAATCCTCACTGGTAACCGCCTTCACGATATTGTGCACTCCACCAAACTTGCTCAACTTCTGTACTCTTCCTCTTCTTGGTGGGGATTTACTACAGTGGGGAAAGAGACTGCACTGATTAAAAAACTTATACCCCAGGGATATTTACCAACTTGTACCCCTACCATTTGGGGGGCCCGATAGCGTATTGGATAACACGCTGGCATGGAGAGCGAGAGGTACCGAGTTCGAGACCCGTAGGGTGGATATGCTTTGTAGGCTGCTATTAGCGCCGTTGTATTGCAGGCTGTCTGTTCTGTTAGTAGTTAAGATTTCAATTGCATAACATGTAAATGTACAGCGCAGTGCGTTTGTGCGTTTGTCAGGTGCTTAATAAAGAAAAGATTATTATATTGAAGAGTTTGTGTTCTAAAGCAGACGAAGCTTCTTCTCTGTGATATTGTCTGATCCTGGGCATGTCACAGATTACTCCCTCCTATCCATGAAACTGGATACTTAGACCTCATTCGCACAACTGTACTATTCCACACTCTCACCCCTCACTAGGAAGGGATTTATCACTAGGATTTTTGTACAGTTATTAATCATGTTTCACTAACATTTAACTACCGGTACTTACATATTATTATTAATTAATTCATTCATTCATTCATTCCGGAGATTTACATAGCGCCTCTTCAAGAAGCCTACTCAGAGCTCAGACACTCTCCCAGCCCAGCCACAGCCAAACAGAAAGGACTTTAGCAGTTGATAGAAAGCAGGCAAATTATTCCGGGGCAGTAAACGTAATAATATATTACTATATATTATACTATAACTAGCAGTTTTTACCCGGTGCTCGCCCGGGTTTTTCCCAGGTGTAATATGTAACGGCTGCAAATAAAGGCTACTTACTTACTTAATTACTATATTTGATGATGGGCTTCAAATATTTAAGAACATGTCCATAGGCGTATATCTGAACGGAAACGATATTTAGAGGTGATAGTAGTTGCTTTGCCCGTGTACTGCACGGGTTATCTCTACCTTAAATAGGCTTATTATTTGTTCCCCGGGCTAAATAATTATAATAGACTAAGCTCGGTCGTTTTTCTATAACCTATTTTCTATTATAGACGTAGGCTATTATTTGTTCCCCGGGCTAAATAATTATAATAGACGAAGTTCGGCCGTTATTGCGATTGTAATTTTTCGGAGCGACCCGCGTCTTTTAATGAAAGCGCCTGATTTGAAAAGTAAGGCCGCGTGACGTAAGATTACATAATTAGCATGCGTGACGTGAACAAATGGCCATACTATGGCCTGTATAATTAAAATAGCCTCGTCGAAACAGTTGGAAATAATTTAAAATGTCCATATATCGGCGTTTAAATAAAATTGCGAGCTGAAAATAGTCGCGTTGATCATGACGTGGCGTAATAATGTTTTGTAAAATTTTGTACATCGCTAAAGCGTTCCGTTTCGGAGCCTTTAGATGCGGACAAACAAACATACAAACAAACAAACAAACGGAAGGAAAACGTAAACAGACTTCGCCTTATATTATAAGATACTATATACTATAATATTAATAATATTATTACTTTGATGCTGTATCATTATCATTATATAACTGTTGTCCCATTATGCATTTGCAAATGGTATATTAATGACCATACTTACTTCCGTACTTAATTGAAAGCATAGGATGATATTCATCTTTTGTATATCCTTTTCACCGGAGTTATGAAAACAATGAAATCAAACTTACTACAACAATTTCTGATAAGCTGTATTTTCCAAGAATAGTCCCAAGGAATGTGGTATAATGAATCAGATGTATCAGTAAAACAAACAGTTTTTCAGAGGAATGCTGATTGCATTGCACCACTTCTTACAATATCGAGTTCTTTGCAGTTGATTCATGTTCAGCACTGTAAAAGCATTCTTATCTTATCAGCTTGCCAATACATACCTCTCATTTGAGCCTGCAAACAATATTTCAACAAGTATTCTTAGCCGATATCTTGTGTACAAGAACCAAACCTAACCAATCTTTACTTTCTCCATTTCATCCTGATTAAGTGCTCTGAATAAACTGGTTCTCTCATCTTACCTTTGAAATGTGGAGTTGCATTGAGAGTCCTTGAATCTTTAATGATTTACAGTTTCTGTGATTATAGTGAATTCATTGTATTGCTGTTCATGGCTAGTATAGAAACTCTGTATAATTTTCTATAGGCTACAGAATTTACAGATGATAAAGTGAGGTCCAACAGGCAGTATGAATACCGTATTATAGCTGAGAATGAAGCAGGAGAATCGCAATATGGCTGCACTTCCATTCCAGTCAGAGTCAAGTCTGCAGAAGGTATACTTGGATATATCATAATCATAATCATCGTCATCATCATCATCAGTGGCATGCCTCTGTCTGAAGTGTTGCCATTTTCATGACTCTTGGCCAGGCAGGGATGTTTCTCACAAGGATGGCATGTTTTGCCGATTTCCGATTCCGATTAGTTGGCCTGCTTTTTTGCTGATTCCGATCCGATTAATCCGCAATATTCACTTATTCACTTTTATTTAGTTCTAGGCACTGTGTGTTCCTAAAAAGCCCGACTGTCTGCCATGTTGATGATGCATCGACTCACAATTTTATTATTTTACACGAACTTTCAATATTCGAGATTAAATATTACCATAGGAGGTCGCCAAAACAGGTTACTATTTCTGTATTAATGAAAGAAGAAATTTCTTTGGGAAAAAATATACTTTTTTTGTTATTTGGATTTTAAGGCCTGGGATCGCCGATTCCGACTAATACTGATTAGTGCAGAATCCGGCCCAAACCGATTACTGAATGATTAATCAGCCCATCCCTAGTTTCTGATGCTGTTGCATCTGTTCATACTTCTGATCCAGATCATAGCAGTATAGCTGTGGACATTTAGTATGGTCCAGCACATGATGAAAATGGTTTATTTCCACAATGGCTTGCTGGATATCATGGTAATCTTCTCAGATGGCTGACAATGTTCCCATTGATCTATCTGTTTGGATGATGGACTAGTGTTGTGCTGCATTTCATCAGGTTCATGTAAGATACATCCAGCGACTCTACTGGTCCATAGCTGACATGGTATGGACATAGCTACCTTTATGGATGCCATCAGGAATAGTCCACTAGGGGGGGGGGTGCCGCATAATCTAAAGCTGCAGAGCTTTTAAGATGCATATGCCACTCTTCATGATCTTGCTGACCTTTTTGTTCCTTTGCATAGTGCATATGTTTGCAGCCGGTGTCACGAAAAAAGAGTATCCCCATACATGAGTATCCCCCTTAGCGAAATGGAGTATTCGGTTTAATTTGCGTTTTTGGCGGTTTCTAAGTGTATTCAGTCGTACTGTTTGGATTTATTGTACACATAACATTTTTAAATTGCGTATCTTTAGTTTGTAAGTCGACCTGAAATCAATTTACTTCGTTTTTGGTGATTTTGACTGGATTTTCGCCGAGGCTATCGTGATGCGTATACCGATGGGGATAGAATGGTTTATCCCCACGGATACTCTAAACCGGTTTATTCCATCCGGGGGGATAAATTCATACATCCCCCGGATAGTCCTAGGACGGATATTCTATTTCGTGATACCGGCCACTTTCTCCATGATTTGACAGTGTGTTGGAATTGTTGACTTTTTGAGAGACACTATCAGAAGTCGAGAACTGATGAAGATAGGCTGAATTAGACAAAGGTGTTCCAAAAGAACACGTTGCTTGTAAATAAAGCAGAGTCAGTATGGGATGGAGTGAATTTCACATAATCAGTGCAATCATTCAAAGCTGCAGTTCTCAATTTCCAATTTGCTGGGACAGAACAGAAATGCCAATAAAGTCAAATGATAGCAAGCCAGTAAAGTCGCGTAACAGCAGGCCAGAAAAGACATGCAGCAGCAGGACTGCCTCTGCACTCAGCATTTGTGCAGAGAAGGTTGCTGCTGTCAGATTGGAAACAGACACCAATTCAGTACTGGTTATTAACACCAATGTGACCTTTAGTCTAAACAATTTTTGAACCTGCATCGTGGAGAGGTGCATTGGATGATCACGAACTGTCAGACGAATAATCTTTACTTGATCCTATTCCAAAGAAAAGGAATGCATACAAATTTTATTTCCGTTTTTGACGGTTATATCCAACATGTCTCTAATCAATTTCCTTAATGCTATAAATGTCAGTAGCTTTGGATTAGATTCCATCTCCTTGTAACAGAGTTCAGTTGAGTTTTGAGGTGTTAATCGCCAAGCATGTGGTCTAGACAGAAGGCGGCTGGGAGTCGACAGAGATGCAGCGTTCGGTTGTCTTGTAAGTCTGAAAGTTAGGATACAGGAGGATCTGGCATAGAGTTTGAGAGAGAAATCAGATCAGTTTTTAAGTGTACCTGTACCCTGGAGTCTTTGATGGTGAAGTTTTGGAATGCCATCTGGAACTGGTATTTGTATTTGTAACCTGGTATTTGTAAGTCATCATATATACACATTCATGACATATAGAGAATTGGGCATTATGTTCTGATTTCTTCAAGGACATCTCTGCCAAACCACAATGAATACAAGTTGTCTTGATTACTGTAACTCAGTTTTCTTGGTATTACAAAAGTCAAGCATGATAAAACTCAAAGCAGTTCTGAAATCTTTGGCTAGGGCTATAATAAATACATCTAAATCTGATGTGCTTAAATCTTGGCATTGGTTGTTCAGCAAAAATTATGTTTTAAATTGGGATGTATGGGGATCTTGAGGCACCACATGTCAAAACCATCCAGCTTGTAATGTATGTCCTAGATGTATTAGATGTATTAGATCCCACAAAAGTCACATTAGTAAATGCAGTAGATATACACTCTTGAAGTCTCTTATGTATACATTCATTCATTTCATTCATTCATTCATTTCAGATATTTTATATAGCGCCCCTTCAAGATTTCTACTCAGAGGCGCTCCCGACTACAGCGCGGACACTGAATCGGAGTTTCACGCCGAAGCGCATGAGCAATTGCGAGTGAAGGACTTGCCCAGGGTCCCTACGCGGTGGCTTGAGGTAGATTCGAATCCGCAACCTTCCAGCTGCAAGGCACCAAATATACTCCCTTGAGGTGGATTCGAACATGTACAGTTAATGTAACATAACATAACATAATCAGATCAGGTTTTTACAAGTTTTGTCGGTTTACATAGGAGGCCCTAAAGGGGCCGAAGGTCCCGCTAGCCAGGGCCACCTGAGACAATTAAGTTGGAAAGATGTATCATGACCAACTATGTGAAGTAAGAGACTAAGCAATAAATTCTTAATTATCATAGAACAAAACAGAAATAAAAGAACAAAGGTAAGGAAACAAAGTACATTGCCAAGACGTAACGAATAAAAACCAGTGCACACTCCCAGATTTAAGTGTTTTGGTTGTAGATTCCCAAGGGTATTTAGTCTGTAAGAATACATTAGTTCTTAAGATAATGTAGTGTAGGAGGTTAATAATTTTATTAATTAATTGAACCAGTGTTTCAACCAGCACTATAATGAATAATAATATTTGAGCTAGGATCAGGGACGTAACTAGCGTTGGGCTTGGGGGGGGGGCCAAGCTGAAGCCCCCCAAAAATGACTCAAGCCCCCGGCTCTACTATAGGCTCAGGCTACCCCTCTCGCTATGTTCAGGGCTTAAAGCCCCCCAAACGAAAACTCCTAGTTACGTCACTGGCTAGGATTCAGGGTTAATTTGAGATGTTGGGCTACTCCATGAAGATGTTGGCGAGTTGTGATTGGCCAAGTTGAAATATTAGCGGTTGAGAATTGCCGTCTGCTTATTGAACCAAGAGTTGCTGCCTTCACGCTGAGATGCATGGATTTTCATCAGTTGTGTGGGTGACTGCCTTAGGCTTCTGTAGTCTCATGAGGCAGTTTCGTTATAACAAACTCTTGGTTGTTTAACAGATTTGAGTGATTTCACTGATTTGTTTGAGGAATGGTCAGCCAGTGAAGAATCATTAGGGAAGTGTAGAAAGAAACACTTCGTTGAGTTAGAGATATTAATGCTGCGAACTTTGAGGACTAACATCAGTCAAGACGTTTGCAATTGACTGGATTGATGTTCAACTCCAGCAGCGAAAATGGATGTATGATTTGCATACCTCTTACGCAGAACGTTTGCGAGTTATGCAAACTATGGTTTTGGTGATCGGTTTGTCAAGAATCATCACCAGGCTCTATCTTGAAGTAAGCTAAAAATTGTCAAAATTACAAGAAGAAAACTTTGAAGAATGACTTCAGCAACATGGAGGAAGACAAGCTTGCCAAGATGGAGGTCAACACCATTCAATGGTAACTGTCTGGGACGAGCTCTGATTCAAGTGAATATAAACATTTTCATTGCAAAGAGTTGTTTGGGGAGGATAGCTTAAGACATATAATAAAACATAACTTTTGTACATATAAAGATGTATTGTCCTCAATTAACCCTTTCGCCCCTGAGCTCCCATAGCGGAAGTGAGATAACCCTACAACCCTGTGCGAAAACGCCCATAACCCTGAGCTCCTGGGCTAAAATCACTAACGTTAGAATGCATGTAAACTGAAATTTTACTGTCTCTGATGAGAAGTCTGATATATAAGTAAAAGTTTCTGATAGCTAGCTAATGTTTTAGCGCCAGAATTTCACTTTACTGCACCCATCATCGATAGAAACATCACGTATCACTCACATGCGCAGCCATGCTTGCCGTAGGAACGTCCCCATAACTTTCGGTTTCAACTGATTCATCTACACTGCTATCACTGGCCATAATCCTTTCTCTCGCCTGTCCAAGGGTATACCGTTTTCCACCAAATGTTTTCTTCGCAACAGTTATTTCATTCGAACTGCTAGATGCCTTGAGTTTCGGCATTTTCAATGGCTATGGTCGTGTTTATTTATGCTACTGCACTGCAAGAAACTCACTTGACATTTACCTTCAAGTGACGTAATAACACTAAAAGTACGTCACTTCCTGTCTGAGTCAATGCTGGAATTGAAATAAACATGCCTAATTACCATAGCCGATTTACAGGCCTTACGGGGATAAAATATAGACGCGATGCCGAAATATCGGCCTTACGGGTATTTGACAAGTTCAACGTAGCCGGTTTATCGGCCTTACGGGAATACGATAAAGAACGTCAAGCCGATATTTCGGCCTTACGAGGCAAGAGGGTTAATCAACTTCTGGAGCTTGGCTAATTGGCGGAATTCCAAAGTATTGTCTACCTACATGCGGGATGAGACTGGTTGCCCATGCGAAGACATATTGAGTTTAAGATCCTTATGTTGATATGGACGGCAAACATATAGTTTATAATAGTGTCGCATTCCCCTCTGCCTGGCCAGTTGGGTTCCATCCTACCTTAGACAGCTATTTATTCCAGTGTGATCAGTACCTGTTTGTGGATCACTTCGCTCTGCAGCATAGTTGTTCCCCAATTGCATACTGCCACAATGCAACATGGAAGCTTCACAGTGGTTGGTCCCTCAGTCTGGAACTGTCTTCTGTGCAAAACTCTGCCATGAGCTTATTCTACTTTCTCTGCCTCTGTTTCACAAGCGATTGTGTGATCATGGTCTTGCGTGGTCAGGTCGGGGCACCTCTGATGAGTTTTCTAGAAAAGACACTATTATAAACTATATGTTTGCCCGTCCTTGGATGGCTAAGTTTAGCGAGCTATGGTGTGCCACTGAAAATCAGCCACCCCTCCGCTTTCCCCACCTCCCCTACCTCCAGTTCCACCCCCTCCGCTTACCCGCTCCTTTCCCCTACCTTTCTCCTCTGCTCTGCCCGCCTCCCCTCTCCCTCCCTCCCTCCCCTCCCTCCCCTCCCCTACCCATCCCCCTCCCCTCTCCCTCACCTCCCCTCCCTCCTTTCCCTCCCCTCCCTCCCTCCCCTCCCTCCATTCCCCTTGACCCCTCCCTTGCCGTCCCCTGTCCCCTCCCACTTCCCCTCCCTTTCAATTTCCCCGTCCCTCTGCCCCATCGCTCCGCTCCCCTCCATCCCGCATTCCCTTCCCCTGCCATCTGCTGAATCGATATGTTAACCACGCAAAGCAGAGTACAGCCTGAGGTTAATAGAAACAGAAATGCTTGCTGCGAGCTGCCATCTGGCGAATGACGCAGTGAGAAGTGACTCTTGAAGAAAGACGGACACACGTTCATTTCTGTTTCATTATATTATTAATACAATAACAATGCTACCAGGCAGTTTGAATTATGATAACCTGGGAACACTCTGTGGTAGTCTGGATAATGGTTTTGACGTAATTCAGCTTGAGTCCAAAGCCACTTGCTTGCTTCCTCAGCCATCGTCCCCAGCAAGGGAACATCTAAACATTCTGCTAGCAATGCGGCCAATGCCACTTCGTCGTCATAGTTAGATTGGCAGAGACTATCTTTACCAGGACTGAACCCAGCATGCGTGTGTGACTGTGGGCTCCATGGTGTTTCCATTAGTACCATAAAGAGATCTGGGCCCATGAAAAGTCGTGTCTCACACCACTGTCTCTTAAACTATTCAAGGTTTAAGCCTTGTCAAAATAATAATAATAATAATCTTTTCTTTATTAAGCGCCTGACAAACGCACTACGCTGTTACCTAAAACACTGAGTAGTTATGAGAGAGTTACCAAATTTTTTTATGTTATGTTTTGTTACAGAGAAGCCAATCTTAGATACAACGTGGGTCAAAGATATTATCGTCAAAGTCAACCAAGACTTTACATTTCTTGGTCTAATGAGAGGTTGTCCAACACCAATGGTCATTTGGTATCACAATGGCCAACAAATTGACAATTCTGAACGATGTCAGATCAAGGTCTCATTTTATAATGTATACAATATCTGTGATTCTTCTGTTTAAGTCACTATTTATTGCTGTGTGTAATGTTCCTGGATTTCATATGTCACCTTTACAGATCCTCTCTAAAGCAATGCTTGTACTACAATATGCAAGTGCAGAGCAATGCACTTAGATGAAAATGGACAAAATATCGCTCAGTGTGAAATTAAAGCTTATCCTGTTCCAATGTCCACCATTCCTCACTCCACTGTCTCTCAAGCTCAGTAAGTAAGTAAGTAAGTTTATTCTTTATTAGCGAGTAGCCCATGGAGTACATGCCCCAGGTTATCCAAGACCGCAGAGAAAAGACATGAGTCAGCAGCATGGCACATATGTCTTCTGGCAGATATCGCAGACAAATCAGACGCCACATTGCCAAAGGCGGGCAGTTCTTTTCTTGTTGCCTGGCAAACCCCCAGCAGGCTGGAGCAGCATAGAGCGTTCTGGCCACTGTTGTAGCACGAACCACGTCATGTAGCGTAGGGTCTGAAAGACCATGCACCACAAGGATGCGCAAGGCATACAGCGGTTGTCTGGTCTGACAACATATATGGGTGATGTGTGCCTCGAAACTGAAAGCTTTGTTAATTGTAACGCCCAAGATGACCATGCTGGAGTCCCTTGTCAGTCCCTGAGTGGACCACATCACACCCAGCACACCCTCGTGGCCAACGAAACACCATCTTACAGGTTTAAGCCTTGTCAGTATATTACGGTACCTAAACATAGAGTATTTATGACGGAGTTAGCAAACATGCATTTTAACATTTGATTATTCTCTTAAGACAAAACTGATGAATGAAAACATCGGTTATTATGAAACTGGGTTTTGGTCCTGTGAATACTGTATAACTCAATCCTTCCGATAAGATAAAATGTTGACTGATAGAGGTGTCGTCTTCACAATTTGTTATACACCTACTATAAAATGATTGAATGAATAAACTATAATTTGACTTCATCGTTATTTGTACAATGATGCTGAAATCGTTATGTTTGCTTGCTGCAAATGTGCTTTCATGGTCACATCTATTTATTAGCTGAACTAGATAAAATATTTTCCAAGAAATATGAAAACTAATGATTAAAGGATAAGGAAGAGGTGCGAAGAAGAATAAAGTTGGCACATTTTAATTTTGACAGTTGTACGAAATTCACTAAACCATTGTTAAGACTTATGAAAACATTTTTTTAATCATGTTTTTAGATAGCATATGCTGGCAGTTGAATGCAGTTGAGTGCAGACGATCTCAGAAAATTATTAAGACTTAAACTTGTTGTATATGGTTCCCTGCTGTTGTGGGAGCCACTAAGGCTCCACAACAAGGTACCGGTAATAGTAATAGGAATGATGAAGTAGAAAGGCGCCACATAAGTGACTTAGATTAGAACGTATACGAGACTGGAGGCATGGATGAGTAGATTAGGAAGCCATGCAATCGCCTGAGTGCGCTGACCAATGAGCGTCGAGTAAAGGGCACGTAGGTCGTTTTGGCTGTACAGAAGGCATCTTGGCCGAACGCCGATTGTCATGAAGAAGTAAGGATCGTTTAAAGACGTAATGAATGGCGATTCGAGAATAGAACAAAGACAAGAGTCGGTTGAAGTTCTGAGCCCGGGATATGATGAGAGGATCTATTCCGTGATTTAACGAAGACGATGAAAGTGTTGAATGATAGGAATCGTTGTCGTTGAAGTCATTAAGTGATAGAAACGCAACAAAGATTTGGAGAGGCGTAAAGTGGAGTAAGTAAGGAATCACATTCAAGTTGTGTACGAAGTGATATGTTCTGAGGAATACTGTTGGAAACGGAATATAAAGCGAGGTTCGAGAGGAGATTGGATATCCTCAAATTCTTGGCGCTGACTGTGGAAAATTCCTATGCGCAGTGAACAGATGCTGCCTAAGGTAACTCTAAGCACAGTGGCTGAGTGAGGGTAATTCCAGCATCAAATATAGATACGCTGGTCTGAGCTGAGGTAATAATAATAACAGAGGCTAGAGGCTGAAGTAAGATTTAGGGAGATGAGTCCCTTATGCCCGACGAATGCATGTTGATTTAAATGTGTGGATGAAAATGATGATGTGTTGAGAATTGCATTGTTGAATTGATTAGAATTATATTTGTCTTTTTAACGCATATCTTACGTGTCGAATTGTGTTGTTAGTTAATAATAACTTTGAAATGGCTGAACAGTCTGGTTCATTGCAAGTTAGAACAAAAGAAGGAGAAGAAGAGGTTGTAGAATTAGGCTATTTACGGATGGACCAAGCCGGATTGAGACAGATGGAGACATTAGACAGACTAGTAGCGATGGTTGCCTCTCTGTCCGCTAAGATAACGACTAGGCAGACAGAATCAGACAACCGACCAGCAGACATGGAAAGGCATCTGACGGAAGCACAAAGGGAATCAGACAAGCGACAGCAGTGAGGGAGAATCAGAAGAGCGACAGGCAAACCTAATGACGATCATAATGGATAGACAAGAAGATCTAGAAATGACTAGACAGGGAGACTTTGAAGAGAACGTACGTAATACCAACCCACCTCGACAATGTTCAGAGTTTTTTTTCCCAAGAACCGGCTTCCACTCTGTAACCACCTCGTCACGGGAACCAGTAGATGTAGAAGGCACAAGTCCTGGCATGGGAGCCAGTGGAGATACCTTCTTGCCACGTAGGAGCCAGCGAATTAAGGTGCACCTTCGTGTGGATTGCAGGTCGTTGGCCTTAGCCGGAAATGACCTACCCAGAACCACATCAACTGGAGTAGAAGCCAGGCACGAGTCAAGGGAAAGAAGTTGGACTGCTTCACCAACCTGCTCCGGTTTAGGAGGTTTAGATGAATGGTAACACTCTGACATGAAGATCAACATGGACGTTGATCTTCATGTTGGAGTGTTACCATTCACCTAAACCCCCTCACAGTTCAGGCATCCTCAGAACATATTATGCAGGTCTAAGTAACTCAATGGCTTATACATCAATCCACACCACTAAATAATCTAAACAAGGCTGAAGTTTCAACTGACTCTACACCACACCACACCAGTGTGCATCGGCATTACCGGGGCAAGGAGCAGATATATCAGAAGTCTTAAAATCACCTCTTATGGTAAAGACCCTAGGCGGCTGTGGGACACCTTTGATGCCCTCCTTGGCCAGCGCCAAACTGACCACCTGCCCGATGCTCCACCCTTCTTGACCGATGATTTCTTAGCTTCATCTGACAGGACATTGCTGGCTCTGCCCCACCGGTCTATCCCCCTACTGACTGCCATCTATCTGTTATGGTCGCAGTCACTAGTGCCAAGCTGTGATGCATCATTCTCACCTCTCAACAATCTCAACAATCACTTACATAAACGCCAGCATTGTCCAGGGCTCAGGCCTAGGGCCCCTGAATTTCATCACGGCCAAATCGAAACTAAAAACAGTCCACCCTCACAATCGAATGGCTAAGTACGCTGATGATACTTATTTGTTAATACCATCCTCAAGAAGCAACACGATCACGACTGAACTGGACCACGTAACAGAGTGGACTGTGAGATGTAACCTCAGCCTGAATCAAAAGAAAACTCAGGAGATGCTAATCCGCCACCCACGCCGGCGGGAGGGGACAGGAGGCAATCCCTGGAGAAGTGCCAGGACTCCCAAGGGTTCAGAGCATGGTAATCCTCGGGGTGGTCATGACTGAGCACATTGGCTTTGAAATGCATATAAAACGCATATGTGTCCACTGTGGCCCGTTTGTTATATGCGTCACTGGCATGGTGTGGTTTTGTGGGACAGCAGGAGCGCAATAGACTACAGTCCATGATGGATCGTCTGGTCCAACTACGCTACCTACCAGAGGGTAACCCAGCATTAGAACAGCTGTATAGAATGGCAGATGGGAACCTCTTTACTGCTGCCTTGGCAGACTCAGGCCATGTTCTGAACCCGCTCCTCCCTCCTGTAAAGACACTCCCCTACTCCCTGCATCCCAGACCGCATAACCAAATTGTCCTGCGGGCTGACAACTTAATGAGAAAAACGTTTTTAACAAGAATGCTTTATAATGTGTAATTTCGTGTAAACCAAAGTGCGGGTATGCAGTTGGATAAATAAAGAATATACTTACTTACTTACTTACTCTGCTAATATCCTGTAAGCTTTTCTCTCTCCTGGCATTCCTGCTCCAGGAGCTTGTAGATGTTCTACTCCCGTTCCTCACTAGTTTATCCATAACGGTATCCTATCACAGAAACGTTCAATCCTGGTTCCTGTTCTTAAACAGGACAGGCTCGACTCATCCGATCCTGCTAACTTCAACCAATGCTTATTAATTTACAAGACCTGCTTTGTGAATTTAGAGGTTTGTTCCTTAACAGCTTTTGTTAACTGTAGTGTGCTGGTGCTGAAGTCATTACCGGAACTTTTAGTGTTCATTCTGTGATTTAATAGACGACAGAGGATAATACTTTTAGTGTTCATTCTGTGATTTAATAGATGGCAAAGGATACTTTTAGTGTTCATTCTGTGATTTAATAGATGACAAAGGATACTTTTAGTGTTCATTTAATAGATGACAAAGGATACTTTTAGTGTTCATTCTGTGATTTAATAGATGACAAAGGATACTTTTAGTGTTCATTCTGTGATTTAATAGATGACAAAGGATACTTTTAGTGTTCATTCTGTGATTTAACAGACGACAGAGGACAGCATTTCACTGAGAATAAACAAAGCCATGAAGAGTGATGCTGGACAATACACAGTGTGTCTGACTAACTCAGCAGGTTCAATTCAAACAACTGCTACAGTCAGCATTGTTGGTCAGTTTAGTTCTGTTACATTCTTATAAATGCTCAACAAGTTGTGTTAATAATAATAGTATGAAATATAATTTTATTGAACTTTAATTTATTGATTGAAGATTTTATAACTGAATGCTGTTGTAATGCAGCCCTGAGTAATCATAATTGTAAAACTCAAAATTTTTATAGCATTACTTAATATCTAAGCACAGGACACTGGCTATTTGTAAGCACTGCAAAAGTCTGTGAGATTGTCCTGAGACATATGAACAAGGCCAATTGCCGGGATACCAGACAGGGAAGGAAACAGAGGAGCTGTTTTTAGCTTGAGAGAATGAGGATAACGGGAGAATGAGAGAATGAATTCTTAAAGAGGTGGGCCTTGTTTTGAAAGGAAAACCTGAGAAGGTATCGATAGACTGATTTGAGACAGGTGAAGATGGGTGAATTCAGTGCAGTTTGAACAGATAATTGCATGTACTTTTACAAATGCACTGGACCCTCTCTATATCATGGGATTTAGTACCGCGTTATAGCGAGGGCCACATTATACTTAAATCCTGTGTTTGTAACAGTATTTGCAGGTTTTCATTGGCTAATGAGAGTGTTAGAACACGGTTTTGTTAGAACACAGTGTTGTCGCAAGCATCGTTGGACTTGTCAAAATTTCCGGAAATTTATGTTTACTTAAAAATTATGTATTGAAATAGATGCAATTTTTAGAAATAAGAGCATTTTTGAATTTCGTTGATTGGTTCTTTGGTTTTTCAGCTTTCAAGCATCATGAACTTCTGACTGCGTGTATGAATTGCCATTGGTAAATTTGCATAGCAATATTATCAATTTGGATCGGTACAGGGCATACACAGCACCTTAAAACCAGCTTCTAGCTGAAAGCAGTGGCGGCTCTACAGGGGGAGGCCAGGGGGCAAGTGCCCCACCAACTGAGTTTGTGGTCCTCTGATGGCCCCTCCAAATTTTAGTCCAATATATTATGAAATCTGGTATTATTTAATTTTGATATTTTCAAAGGTATGACTTGCTTGCTTAAACATGATGCATGATGAAATCCGATATTATTTAATTTGTGGTCTTTTCACTAACTACTTACTTCCGTAGAGACTTCCTCATCAAACTTACAACTGTTCTTTTTGGGCACATTGGAGTTGGGAGCACCTCTGAAAGGGCGCTATATCAATTTCCGAATTAACGAATTAATGAATATAAGAAATGGATTGAAGCATAGAGTGAATTATATCCAGATGAACCGGTGATGCAACTTAAATGGCTCAGCGACACTAGATGGGTGTGTCCTGTAGTTATAAGCACTCTGTTCTACCCAAACAGTGTGTTTGTAAAATGCCCTGGCACTTTTCAGGTTCTGCTGCAGATACAATTATGGGGCATCATTCTGAAGTGGACCCACAGACTGCATTTAGGCAACTTATCCACAATCCTCTAATTATATCATTCCCGAACTAAATGGACAATTCTGTGACCATTCGCTTAGTGTTATGATTGGTGTACAATCTTTAATGCCAAAACACAAGTCTTTCTTATATTATGATCATATTGAGTTCTTTGCACTATTGTATAGCAGTAATGTCAAAGACCTTAGCCATGAAATTCCCCATCCAGGCTTTGGTTACAGCAACGTTCTGGTTTAAATTGCAACCAATATATAGCTATAAAGTAAGATCTGCCTTGTTTTCCGGAACCATATGAACTTGCTTGTCATGAAATACTCAAACATAGGCGGTTTAGCAATGCCATCATTTTGACGAAACCAGACATCCAGCTGGTCCCTCCATCAGTTTCCCCGGCCTCTCTGTAGCTCCGCTCCCCTGGAAAAGTCAAGAGCCGCCACTGACAGAAAAAAATAATGCATAATGAATGAAGTGTTGGTTTATATGAATATTAAAGACAAGCAGATGAATTAACTGAGATACTAACTGATTAATGACTGATGTAAATAGGGCAACCCTGATTAATGACTGATGTAAATAGGGCAACCCTGATAGCGGAACCATATGTTCCTTTGGGTTTACCCATTGACACCCTGTATACGATTGCATGAACTATGTGCCTGTATTATTATCATGGTGGTCAATAAATATATTGATTGATTGATTGATTGATTGATTGATTTAATAGAGTTTTGGTTTTCTTAAAATGTCGGCGATTTTGCTTCTTGCTGCTTCTACAGAGATTCGTACCAGCAAAAGTCTTGTGGAAATACAACGTCAATACAAAAGAAAGTCAGAGTCGCTCCCAACCTGATCACACGATTTAAAAAATTAGTCTTAAACACTTATAGAAATCAGGGAATGAAACAACAAAGACTTTCTGTAGCAGTTCACTGTGCAATTGTGCCAACAAGATTGGTCAAACACAGCAACGCTTCTGTGCCGGAGTGTGGACCTTTGGGAAAATTAGGTCACATTGTGTAGCAGGGCAGAGAAACCTGCGGCCAAGGGTGAAAGAGATCAAAGGCATAGCTCCTTAAGATAATGTGAGATATAAGATAAATATGTGTAAGCTGGTAAAATTTAAAAAAAACATGCTTTTCTGCATAGGTCACCAGTGCAATTCCACATGGAACCTATATATGTATATACACTGTGTCCTTACTGATTATATGAAAATAACTAGTAAATATTCATCAATTTTTAAAATTTAATTCTGACATAATTGGCTAATAGTGCTTCAAATATAAAATCCCTGTCATTCAATAAGGACGTCATACTGACGTCATTTGCATCAACATTCAAAGTGCTAAGGATGGCACGAAAAGTTTTCTAAAAAATTTCAATATTATTTTAAAGCGTTATTTATCAATCATAAATTTTTATTTGAATTTATTTTTATATTTGAATAATATTAGACCACAAGTTGTGTTCAAAGTGTCTGCATTCGGCCTCAACACAAGCTTCAAGACGCGCTTGTCATTGGCCACTGGCAGCATCGATAACAGGCTGATCAAATTCCTTCCAGGCATTAACGATTCGCTCACGTCATTATGACGTCATTATTAAATGAAAGGCACTTTATATTTTAACCAGCAGTGGCGGATCCAGGGTTGCTTGCGTGGGGGGGCAAGGGCTCTTTCTGAGGGGCGCCATGTTCTAGCGTAAATATTGTAATTTACTTTAAACGATGGTATACCCTATGTTTGAAACAATGCCATTATGCTTAGTAATGTAGTAGACCATTAGTATATAGGCCTATACTATTCTAACTAAAACTGTTTCAAAGTGGCAAAATGTTCAGGGACATAGAAATGTCGCAGATTCATCAAGCATTTATATGAATTGTTTTCTACGAGGCTTCATCAGTGCAAAGCGATTGATAGTTGCTTTAGAGTCAATAGCTCCGGTCAATTCTCTTTCGATTGATATCAGGCCTAATGCCTGTCTAGACAGGCGTTCATTTAAGCGTCTTTGTGGATCGAGAGCATTGATTATTTTCAATCTGCAGTAGACGACGTAACAGCAAGAGTGAGATATATTTAATACATGTATTAAAATACTAATAGATTAATTAGAGCATTGGTTCGCAACCTCTTTCAGATCACGGCACCCTTAGTAATGAAATGGCAGATCAGCTGCACCCCTGGCCTACATTTTATCTATTTTCGTCGAGTTTGTTCATTATTTTACCGACAAGCAACGTTCCTTCTATTCAACTCAAGGGTTGCGACTATCTCTACAGTCTACACTACTTTAACTTAAACAAATAATTATAGGCTAATATGTTAGTAGTGATAATTTAAGAACTTTTTTACATAAAACGCTGCACAAAATATGTTATGGTGCCATTCTGCCATCCAGCCACGACAGCCCTTGAGCAGGCTCACGGCACCCTTGAGTGCCGCGACACCCAGATTGGGAAGCACTGGATTAGGGAGTTATTATCACTTGTGGATCGAGAGCATTGATTATTTTCAATCTGCAGTAGACGACGTAACAGCAAGAGTGAGATATATTTAATACATGTATTAAAATACTAATAGATTAATTAGAGCATTGGTTCGCAACCTCTTTCAGATGCTGCTCTGTGGACTATAAATGAAGAAACAGTTGTCAGTTGTCTGTGACTGTTCCAATGCAAGTGATTTGATCAGTAGCGTACGTTGGCGCCCGGGGCAAGTAATGGCAAGAGCGGCTGAGCCGCCAATAGAAATTTCGAATTTTAACGAAACACAGAGTTAGTGAAACGTTAGGCCTATGTGTTGAACGTTAATCGATGGTATGAATATATGGGTCTTACCAGACTCAGAACTGTTCTGTCTTGGATAGTTGCAAAGTCTATGGGAACTTCAGCAAGATTAATGGAAGCGGCTACTTCATGCTGGCTGATCAAACTGCTGTGGCCTTCTGGATTCAACGGCCTGTTCATCTGAAAATGCCGATGAATCCGTGCCCCTCAAAAATAGCTGTCCTGATCGCCATAGACTTGCTGCAGCTGCTGCTCGGTTCGCACACAACTTCCAAAAACTGAGTTCTACGTAGCTTATGTCGTTAATTTTGTTATCAAGGCAATTTGGAATAGACAACTTACAGATATTCCGCGACTTCATGACTCAGCGGCCAGCGCCATTGATAAACTTGCCCTATACTATAGGGCCTATAAGCCCGCCCTGGACTTAGAGAGGTCAACAGGGCGCCTACCTAGCGCCACGGAAGGCTGCAACCACACAGGAAACCCGACCGTATAGGAAAGATGGGTTTCTTCAAATTCCAAATGCAGAGGTTGTTTCATGTTATAAGCATAATAAATCAAACTGAACGACATATAGAGAGACAGAGGAAGGGGATAGTGTTGTCGGGTATAGAGAGAAGAAACATGACTACTGATGACAGCGGTGATCATTTATGTAGATACAGTGCCGGATTAACTTTTTAGAGGCCTGGCGCAAACAATGCAACAAAACTAAAGTAGGCCCTCTATCGGATGAACAATATGCTTATCAAGAGTCTGTACTTTTGACAGTCGTGTTGCATAAGTTGTTAGTACCAGTCTGTGCTCACTTGATCGATCATGATGTGCAAGTCTGTTTATATGATCCCATGAATCAAAACCTTGGTTTGCAAGAGCACTTGCGCTGCTTGAAATAAAATGTTTACAAACAAAACAAAACAAGCGCCCAGTTGATGGCGAATACAAGAGCCAATGTCTCAGAATTTTTTCCCCGTTTGGTGTGATCGTAAAAAAGCAGAATCGTTGTTTTCTTTTGGTACTATTCAATTTTACTTTATTTCCATGTTGTTTTATGGATTTAGAGTACATGCCATCTTGATTACGACATGGTTCAGGTCCCATCTGCAGCCAATAACTGACCAAATCTTCATTTATAGTCCACAGAGCAGCATCTGTTTTTGGCACGTTTCCAACAGATTGATTCTCTTGTTTTAATGGTAGATCTATGGTAGTTTCAGATTTAGGCATATCAATGATATCATTGCTGAAATCAAGGGTGTCTGTTGTTGGCATTAGTGCTGACGCTGCTGAGCGGCCTAAGCCTGAACTGCATCCAGCTTCTGACGCTGAGTCGACACCATCTATAAATTGCGGCACTTCTCGTGTTTTTACTGCCAGAAATTTATCAATACTACCACGTTGCTGTTTGCCTACCTCTTCAAGTTCGCGTTTTCTTTGACGTTTCTGCCAACCGGACTCAAATTTCTTCATTTTCTTTAGGCCTACTTATTTTATTTGTTTAAAAATTAAAATTAAAAAAGAAATAAGCAGCTACATAAACACTAAATAGTAGATAATAATATTACATGGAACATACACTGTGTCGTCTGTACCGTACGCATATCTATATTTTATTTGGTGATGGGGTCGATCCGCGCATAAATTGATTACGTCATACGTCATCATTACAGTAGGCCTACACAATTAATTAGTACGTCATCATTATAGTAGTAGTACTGTAGAAGGCCTGTTTTTATAATGCCACCAAATTTTATATGCAATGCTTGTTTTAGAAATTAAACATTTTAAATAAGCCGGACTGTGACTTATATAAACAAATTCGATGGGATAATCGGATTTCTCAATGTTTTTTTAAATTTTTACCCCCGAAAGAAGGCCTGGCGCAAGTGCGCCAGTTGCGCCATAGTTAATCTGGCTCTGTGTAGATATATACATATATAGCATAAATATATAATATTCGGTTTGTGGGCTTTCACAGACAGTGGGAGAGAACTGACCCTGCAGCCTCTCCGGTTGCAGGGGTCACCCTGCACTGCCTGCAGCCCTTCCGGCTGCAGGGGTCACCCTGCACTGCCTGCAGCCTCTCCGGCTGCAGGGGTCAGTTCATCTCAGAATGGAAACTCGATATGCTGTAGCTTGCTGTAAACAGTGCATCGACTGACATTTGTCGTATTTCATACGATTAGGCCGTCGTTAAAAGTAGGCCTAAGGGCGCAGATGATAAAATGTCTTAAAAAATTTAATTTTGTCGCCCCTTTTGTCCACCATGACTGGTTTGGTCTTGAGGGGCGCCATCATACAACCAAGCGGGGCGCGGGGGGCGAACCGCCCCCCCCCCGGGCCTATAGCTAAATCCGCCACTGTTAACCAGTATTATCCAATTATGTCAGGATTTGAACGGTTTTGGAATTTTAAAAATCGATGAATATTTACTAGTTATTTTCATATAACCAATAAGGGGTCCCTTTTTTCTCGGACACAGTGTATATATATATATTATACATATATATGCTGTAGAATGTTAGCATTTATTTATTAAGAAATTTATGACATCACTCAAAGAAACTAATCAGAGGTGCTCACTATGTTAGCCTAAATTATGTTAAATGTCCTTAAGATCAGAGCATTCATCAGATTGCGTACTTTGCTCGTATAACTAGACAGTCAACAGTGGCCAGCTTTTGTGCACAAGCAATGCCAAGCAGAGCCCAAACAACAGGTTCCCAACTATAGTTAAGAGAAAAGCAAGTTAGAGTTTCTGTAGAGGATGAAAAACAAAGATAGATGATGTGATCTGCCACTGATAGATCACGGTTTTCTCACCGTCCAGCAGCCCCTCTCAGATGGAAGATGACATGGCATCTGAAAATTTCTCAAACCACCAGACATGCTCAGGAGAGGTTTGTGTCACCCACTGAATGGAATGGTAGATAGTCGAGAGTACTGAAGACATTATGTGGCTGACAGTAGGTTCTGCTCCCACAACTCTTTTCACCCTTGCTCCACAGGGTCCAAAGTATTCCAACATAGATGATGTAAGCAGGTTTGTAGGTCTAAAGCTTGACTGTCAGTGGGAAACCTAACCCTCCAAGCTGTAATTTGACCATTCCAATCACAGGACATCAGATGTATCTCAATATGTTTAAATATCTCATAAATGCCTTTGAAAATCTCTATAAATATTGTACATCTGAAAGATTTGACGTAAAGAAAAGTTAGGTTTTTTGATGCATCTCGTTAATTTTTTGCTGATAATTTTGCATTTTTCTCATATGTATTGTTACTTGTTAGAATGCGATATTTACACCTGTCAGCGATACCTCCCAAATGATAGCCCAACCTTTGAACAACTATGCCTTAAAGCCGACACCTGCTTGTTTTCGGCGGTCCTGGGAAACCCGGGCCATGTTCTCCGTAGGTTTCTCCCTCCAAAAAAGTCGTTGGCCTATTCCCTTCGACTCCAGTCAAATGACCGTGTTTTACCTTTAGCTAACCATAATATGAAAAAAACTTTTATAGTTAGAATGCTTTATTCATATTGACTATTGATTGTTTATTATATATGATGTTTTGCAACTGGTTCAATAAAGAATATACTTAATTACTTACTTTATGTCAAAAGTTCAAACATCAGTCAACACGATGACCAAAATCTGCATGTCTCGAACAAACAAAATGAGACTGGTTCAAAAACAACCACAAGTCATACACAGTCTCCACACTGGAGAAATACTTTGACATGTCAAGAGAGTGGTACTGATAGGAACAACCAAACACCCAAATCCAATCTAACTTTAACTCAAGCACAATGGCTTATATGCTATTTATTATGGCTACCACCATTATAACCTATCAAATCCTTATACACAGTACAAAGTACATGTCATGCACAACAGAAAAGTGTCCACAAGAAAGTGAGGGAACCTTTAGGGTAACCGACAACTAACTTACAATTTATATATAGAAGATTCTAAAGAATGTCCAATTATTGAGCAATTAAATTAGGTTAGTGGTCGACTCAAAATGTTTGGTATAAAATGACATCATCCAAGAGAGTGTTGAATGTGTAAAGAGTATTGCTGATGTTCCAAACTTCATCTCAATAGTTTTTGGTTTGTGTTCACCATTTTATTAATTAATAAGCTGTATCAAGCTCTGATTCATGTACAAAAGTAGGCCTAGATACTGAAAGCACAAACTGCCAGAACCAAGACCAATGCTTCCTTTTAAATGGTTGAATATATATCACAAAACCATTTCAAACCATGGAATAACTTCCTAGCCAACCAAGAAAATATTACAGGTGCATTCTGAAGCCCAAACAGCATAGATTTCCATTAGAAATGGCCATGTGGTGTAATAAATAAGTAGGTAAGTATTGTGAGGAACTCCCCACCTTACATTCATGACCTGAATAACCAGGGTGTCCCTCATGGGCCAAATGCAGGCCGGGTTTACCTTGCCAAGTGGCCGATGGCATCCGCGCCTCCGGGTCAAGCAGGGACTCATGGCTAGTGAATCCGGGTTCAAGCCGCGGGAGTTCAGGTCCCGGCCCTGCATACCCACCACGTGGCCCAATAGGGGAAGCACCCCGGCTAGAATGGGGAACATTTGATAGAATATAGACTAGCAGCCTAGCTATATAGATGCAAAGACTAAAACCCAAAATATAATCTTGTATTGCTATAATGTAAAACAGTGATAAGTGTCACATCAGATTCTAAAACAGTAATCAATGGCATAAGATCGAGACACAATAATCCGGCTGGCCACTTCAAACAACACTGGGGCCTATAACTTCAGACCCCAGGTCAAACAAAGAGGACAGTACTACCAATATACAGCTTATCACAATTTCTTATTGTCTTCCTATACTTTCTCACCCTTGAGTATGGCCAGGCTCCTCTCTGATCTTCTTTGCCTTCCTCCCGCGATCTCGTGCTCTCCTCTCTAGACAACCCTTGTCCTTCACGGTCAGCCACAGAATGACCGAGTTCCTCTTTCCGTTGGCCTGCCTAAGCCAAACCTGCCTGCTCTCCCCACTGGCCAAACACCTCTTCCCTCACCCCACAGGTCAGCCAGCCAGCCGGCCGATGGCTGGCTCCCTCAGGCGGCTGGTATCAACCCCTAAGCCCTGAATCCGCCAGCCCTTGCATATTATTAATTCCCCTAGGCCGGTTTAAACCAGAATGTCTGTTTACTGTTCTGTGAGGAACCTACTTCCTCACAGTATTGACTTTAATTCATAGTTGCAGACCGCATTTTGAGTTTCAAATGACATTACACGCATTCAAAGACAAGAATAATCAGAATATAACATACGAATAAGGAAGGTTCTTTGCATTCAATCATCTGCCTCCGGGAGAACTCTATCGTGTGCGTTGGTCAAAGGGAGTGCTCCGACTGTTTTATTGGAGGCAAGAAATGGAACAACAACTGCTCAGGATGTGCACAATCGAAGCAAAAGGGATGGATTCCATGTCTAAAGGAATGTGCCATTACTTATTGGTCATATCCAAATTTGTCATGAGTTTTGCCTTTCCAACCTTATCAATGAGTGTTTCCACTTTTGGCATGGGAAGTGAACCCAGAACTGTGATGAAATTTAATATGTGGAAGTCCATGCACAGATAACCTGACCTACCCAATTCAAGAACTACCACAATAGATTCTTCAGTCATTTTTTCTGATTTTAGCACTTCATCAACCTCCTTCAGCTGCTCTTGGATGTGGAAAAACATGCAGACAACAGCAGCATGGGTGCTTTTCTCTTTATGGCCACTGTTTTTGTATAGCATGAGAGCAAGGTGCTGAAGGAGTGCTTGTTTTCGGGGTTGTCAGGGTTAAACAAATGGATGCTGTGAATGCTTTCAACATACCTGAAAGTATAAGTTGAAGGCTGTGGTTGATATCCCTGGAACATGGGATGATATTTTACCAAGCTTTCATATATGTGCAAAGCCCAGCCATCACATTTTCAATATAGAGGTTGATAGCTGACACCATGTTCAGAGTTCCTGGACATGTTGAATCAAGGAAGAGGAAAAAATGACAGTTGATGTGGTCTGCCACCAGGACAACACAGTCGTCTCACAGTTCAGTTGTACGCCACAGTTTTTACCGGACTCGGACCTCCCTACCGGACTCGGACCTCCCTCGGACTACTCTTTTGGACAACCCCTCTGATTAGACGCAGCGCTCGTGAATAAGCTGGTGCCCTGCGCTTGGCTTTCGAGTGGCGCTTTAGAAGTTTGGAGATTACGATTACGATTACGATTTTTGGTTGGTAATTCTAATTGTAATCGAGCATTTATAAAGAACCACTCAAAAATTGAAAGGCACTCCTGACTCTGATCAATGCTATCACTAACAAATAAACTGGAATTCAGGTGTTTGCAAAACAGGGGAAGAGACAGACTGAGGAGCTCAAGCCGCAATTCCTATGGAAGGATTCCAACAAGAGCAGCCAACATAAGCAAAACTTCTATATTGAGCATGACCTCGTGCATTCATGGGACAATGAAAAGACCCTTTGCAGCCGGGCGGTGAATGGAGTGCCTAGGTCATGAAGAGACCAAGACGCAAAAGGTCCTAAGAGGGAGCTAACCCAACAAGACAGTTGCTCTTAAGAGTTGAAGTTTGGAACTGGGGCATAGGAGGCCAGTGGAGAGGGTCCTGAATGAAGGCAGATGTGTGGGCAAGTTCATATCTTTGACTGCTGATGCTCCTGCACCGACATTCTCATCGATGTCTACCATCTTTGATGACTTCCATTCTATCTCGGAATCGCCATCTTTGATAACTTCCATTCTATATTAGAATCACCATCTTTGAGAACTTCCATTCTATCTCGGAATCAGACCTTCGTCTATTTCTGATGTCCTCAAATCTAAAATCTGTAGGTAGTTATTTTTGACGTTCCATGTGTTTACAAGTTAAGACCTCTGACATATTCTCACACCAAAACCATCACAATGCCATGTTGTCTGAGAAAGTTATTATAGTTCAAAATGTCTTGGGGCCGAAATCTACCCCCCTTCATCGTCAACGTTTATACTTTTTCGTTAATGATAAAGATGTATTTAAGGAAGATATTAGCTCATAATTATGCCGCAAGTAGAAATAAAGTGTTGATTCTGCCATGGAATTGAGTTTTAATACTTGCCTAATTGTGGTAAGGTCACTTTCAAAGATGGCGGCCAATATGGCTGCCAAAAAACAAAAATATGTATATCTCAGCTTATTGGTAGGCTAAAATAACAGAGAGTGTTGAATGTAATATTTTCAGGGTCAAGGAATCGAAATACTCCAGGGGCAATAGGGTGAGAATAGTACTATCCAAGATGGCGGCCAATATAGCCGACAGAACACAAAAATATTTATATCTCATCTCAAAGATAAGCTACAATGACAAATGAAGTGTCGAATTTAATACTCTCAGGGTCAAGGAATCAAACGATTGCAGTAGCAGTAGTGTGGGAATATTACTTTCTAAGATGGCGGTCAATATTGCCTTCAACCCTAACTCATGGGCTGAGATATAGCCATTTTTGTGTTTTGGCGGCCATATTGGCCGCCATCTTGGAAAATAATATTTCCACACTATTGCCACTGCATTAATTCGATTCCTTGGCTCTGAAAATATTAAATTCTATGCTTTAATTGTCATTGTACCTTATCTATGAACTGATATATATATTATTTCTGTTTTGATGGCCGAATTAGCCGCCATCTTGGAAATTAAAATTCCCACACTATTGCCGCTACGATAAAGCGATTCCTTGAACTCAAAGATATTAATTTCTACACTTAATTTCTTGTTGTAGCATACAAATAATTTGAAATATACATATTTTTCTGTTTTGGTGGCTATATTGGGCGCCATCTTGGATAGTAACATTCCCGCACTATTCCCACTACGGGAAGTCGATTCCTTGACCCAGAAAATATTAAATTCGACACTTCATTTGTCATTGCACCTTATCTATGAGCTGAGATATACATATTTTTGTTTCGGCAGCCATATTGGCCGCCATCTTGGAAAGTAACATTCGCACACTATTGCACTGCAATAGTTTGATTCCTTGACTCTGAAAATATAAAATTTGATACTTCATCTGTCATTGTAGCCTACCAAATAGCTCAGATATACATATTTCTCTTTTAGCGACCATATTGGCCGCCATCTTTGATGGCACTATTCCCACACTATTGCCACTGCTATTGTTCAATTCCCTGACCTCATGAGTATTAAATAGAACTTCATCTGTCATTGTAGCTTATCTATTAGCTGAGATATAAAAATTGGCCGCCATCTTAGATAGTGCTATTCCCGCTCAATTGCCACTGCGATAGTTCGATTCCTTGACCTTGGGAGTATTACAATCGACACTTCATTCGTTATTGTAGCTTACCTGTGAGCTGAGATATTACATATTTCTTTTGGGTAGAAAACTACCCCAGCCCGTTCTCCGTTTCTCGAGACAGAGCTTCGGCCTACGAAGGTTAAACATGCACTTTTTCAGCTGTTTGATGGCCACATGTTGAGCGCTTCTGAGAGGCTCTTAAGTGGTGCTTTATAAATGTCTTGTAGCATTACATTACAGTATATGAGATGAGTTATAGGAGTTGTATTAAATTCTAGGTCCGCCTGGTCAACCTCTGGGACCTCTTGAGACTGTAGACACATCCCCTGATTCAATTACACTTGCATGGAATTTACCAAAAGATGATGGCGGTCTTCCGATTGAAAGATTCATACTGGAGAAGAAGCAGGACGGTTCAAGCAAATGGCAGAAGGTGGCAAGTAACATTGGTTTCAAGGAGACAAAAGTAACCGCTACAAACTTAACGAGAGGCAGTGACTATGATTTTCGTCTGGTGGCTGTGAACGAAATGGGTGAAAGTGATCCTCTTACGACTTTTGCTCCTGTTAAAGCAGAGTTCCCTTTCAGTAAGTCACGCTGTACAAAATGTTTGCAGATTTTTTCAGGGCATTTAAGGTTTTTTACAGTTATGTTTACAGGAACTGAAAAGATTCGTTCATTCAGGTTTAGTTTATTTACTTGTTTCTGATATATTTAATAATAATAATTATGATAATAATACTAATAGCTTTCCAGGTCTGATGGGAGACATCCAGATGTCTGGATGGCATTTGGGGCTTGCAGGGGTTGCTGCCAAGATAGGAGCAGATAGGAAACATCCAAATATACTGCAATTTTGTCATCATTCTGCTTTGTGCCCTTGACCTTTGAAACTTTGGAGCAAGATGGCTTGCACTGATTGTAGCCCTAACGTGAATTAGTTGCTGGTTTGCTGCGTAAGCTATGGCGGAGTAGAACATTGCATCACATCAAGTAATGAATGGCTGTAGAAAACGCTAGGCATGTTTGTAGAAAAGTCTTGCATTTGTATTTAAATAGAGACAAATCAATTAATACACAGTATAAATAAAGCTCTATCTACCTATGAGTGGCATTATTTACTATATGATATAGATGTTATGGGCTTATCTGAGCCTGCAGTAAACTTCAGTCTTGCTTCGACGACACAGTAGACAAGTTATGATAATAATACTAATAGCTTATGATAATAATACTAATAGCTTTCCAGGTCTGATGGGAGACATCCAGATGTCTGGATGGCATTTGGGGCTTGCAGGGGTTGCTGCCAAGATAGGAGCAGATAGGAAACATCCAAATATACTGCAATTTTGTCATCATTCTGCTTTGTGCCCTTGACCTTTGAAACTTTGGAGCAAGATGGCTTGCACTGATTGTAGCCCTAACGTGAATTAGTTGCTGGTTTGCTGCGTAAGCTATGGCGGAGTAGAACATTGCATCACATCAAGTAATGAATGGCTGTAGAAAACGCTAGGCATGTTTGTAGAAAAGTCTTGCATTTGTATTTAAATAGAGACAAATCAATTAATACACAGTATAAATAAAGCTCTATCTACCTATGAGTGGCATTATTTACTATATGATATAGATGTTATGGGCTTATCTGAGCCTGCAGTAAACTTCAGTCTTGCTTCGACGACACAGTAGACAAGTTATGATAATAATACTAATAGCTTATGATAATAATACTAATAGCTTTCCAGGTCTGATGGGAGACATCCAGATGTCTGGATGGCATTTGGGGCTTGCAGGGGTTGCTGCCAAGATAGGAGCAGATAGGAAACATCCAAATATACTGCAATTTTGTCATCATTCTGCTTTGTGCCCTTGACCTTTGAAACTTTGGAGCAAGATGGCTTGCACTGATTGTAGCCCTAACGTGAATTAGTTGCTGGTTTGCTGCGTAAGCTATGGCGGAGTAGAACATTGCATCACATCAAGTAATGAATGGCTGTAGAAAACGCTAGGCATGTTTGTAGAAAAGTCTTGCATTTGTATTTAAATAGAGACAAATCAATTAATACACAGTATAAATAAAGCTCTATCTACCTATGAGTGGCATTATTTACTATATGATATAGATGTTATGGGCTTATCTGAGCCTGCAGTAAACTTCAGTCTTGCTTCGACGACACAGTAGACAAGTTATGATAATAATACTAATAGCTTATGATAATAATACTAATAGCTTTCCAGGTCTGATGGGAGACATCCAGATGTCTGGATGGCATTTGGGGCTTGCAGGGGTTGCTGCCAAGATAGGAGCAGATAGGAAACATCCAAATATACTGCAATTTTGTCATCATTCTGCTTTGTGCCCTTGACCTTTGAAACTTTGGAGCAAGATGGCTTGCACTGATTGTAGCCCTAACGTGAATTAGTTGCTGGTTTGCTGCGTAAGCTATGGCGGAGTAGAACATTGCATCACATCAAGTAATGAATGGCTGTAGAAAACGCTAGGCATGTTTGTAGAAAAGTCTTGCATTTGTATTTAAATAGAGACAAATCAATTAATACACAGTATAAATAAAGCTCTATCTACCTATGAGTGGCATTATTTACTATATGATATAGATGTTATGGGCTTATCTGAGCCTGCAGTAAACTTCAGTCTTGCTTCGACGACACAGTAGACAAGTTCATAGAAACTGGTTTCGGTGAAGGAACAGGTTTCGTCGAAAGGTATGGATTTCGGCAAAAGGTTCAATCGTTCAATCGTTTATTTGTAGCCAAACAACAATAAACAATAATATTACAAATCAGATTGCACTTTTAAGTATGGATTGTTGAATGCCACAAGGGAAGGCCCTGAAGGGATCAAAGATCCCGCTAAGTAGGGACACCTCTATACAATTTCAACATAATATGTGGCGACCGAAAGATGCTTTACATAGTATAACAGTTGTTGACTTGATTAACATAAAAATCTTAACTAACCTTAACTAATTTAAACTAAATATCGAAAGTAAAAGGAATGAGTGGGAAGTACAGTTAAACACATGGAAATAATAGATTAAAACGATGAAACAATAAGGCAATGAATTGATATGTAGGCCTACTGGTTACATGGGGTCCAAAAGGGATCATGGATCCCGCTAAATTACAGCCAGTCGATACTTAGATTGGAATAAACAAACAAAAACATAAGAAGAGACCATTAAACGACATTAACAAAACAATATAGGCTACAATCTTAACTAAAATAGCAGTACAGACAAATACAACTAAGTTAAGTCAATTAATTCATTAACTAGGAGGGAGCGTAGCTTTTTTTTGAATATCAAGAGATTAGGTGAAGAACGAATAGCTAGAGGGATATTATTCCACACCAAGGTACCAGTAAATTTGATAGAGAATAAACGAGTATTAGTGTGAGCATAGTCACAACGATAGGAATTCGAACCTCTCGTGTTGTAAGGTAATTCTTCTTATGAAGCGATGCGGTGAAGGCATAAGTTTGTAGCGATGCTTCTTCCTCAAAACACTTCTTCAAACATTGAATTAGCAATTGAATAGGTTCGTCACAACAACCAACTAGCCGGCATCAGACGAAACCATATCGCTTGCTTGAAAGTTAATGTACGCAGTGTAAACAATCCTTCGTAAACGTTTGCAGTTCAAATCAAACCACACGCAGAAATGATATCAAATCAACCGTTCTACGCCTGCAAGTAGACTTTCAAAAGGATCGCTCGCCAACGTCTTTTTTCACGCTAATGGCTACTCCTATATTAAAGATTAAAGGTCCACCACAACGATGCTATCATCACTCGCAAGATGCATAGTCATCCAGAACTTTGAAATTGACGATTCATCTACCGAAAACGTTGTTCAACATCACAGGAATGCATATCGACCGACTCCCTTGAACTCCAAATTTCAAGTCTCCACTTTGATGTGCTTTCATTCGCTGCTTGATTATGTCGTTAGGTAACACATCAGATGATTCATATCACGTCACGTTTCCATTGCATCAGGTTTAACGGTTCATTTGACAGTTACCCTTTATATTAATGCCACTCAACAATTAACAAAACGCCACTTGTAATTGACTATCTTATTCTAACCCTATATATTAAATAATTAAGTAAGTAAGCTAACAATAGATTTGATCAGGGCCGTAGCAAGCCATAATTGCGCCCTGTGCCAAGCGTGACTCTAGCGCCCTGCCAAAGATCAACTTAACCAATAACGACCAAATTTTTCTTATCTCACATATATATTATGTATATATAGAACTTTGTCTTTTAAAGAAATAGAAACGAAGTGCCTGTGTTTCTATTCCATTATAGTGTTTATCCTATAGGCTAGAGCGTTAGCCGAGTAACTTCATTCAAATTCACAAAAACATTAAATTTAAGATCGAGAATTCAGATTCATTTTGCGTGCTTTTGATGATGCAAAACCATCAATAATGTTGTCATAATTAAGAGAATTGGCTATATCATATTCAATTGACACAACTGACAAGCTGGTCAAGCGGTTTTGTATCATAGTTGATCTTAAACAGTTTTTCACCATTTTGAGTTTTCTGAAACTTCTTTCACATTAAGCAACTGCATTCGTAATGTTTTAAACGCTGCACCAGATAGATTTTTCGACGAACTCATTGTCAAAGGAAAGTAAAAAGAATTTACAGAACTACATTTATAAATTATAGGTCTATTTAGTTTATTTACATATTGCAATTTACAAGTAAAATAATAATGTCTCGGTTTAGTTTAGTAGTTTCAGTTTAACTACACTGCGTGATAACAAAGATCATTAGCGTCCCCCTCCTCCTTCATCCAGGCTTGGGACTGGCACTGACAGAGTACGAACAGTGGCAGAGTTGAATGTCTCGGTTGAAAGCTGACAACTTGTGATGACGCAAATTATGCAAATTATGAAAACATATATGTCGCAATATAACTTCCACCACGTCAACACTAATTGACAATATGTTTTTCAATTCTATTGCTAAATTGATTGATTCTTTCATTATTGTCACTGATATCTCTGATCACTTGCCAATTATGGTTCCTATAAACCTCACTCCTTCTTATAAACATTTGCCTACACGTACCCAAACTAGGAAAATTGACGAAGCTTCTATAGCGCAATTCAAGTCTGAGCTTGCACGATTAAATTGGTCATCTGTCCTTAATCATTGTTGCAATGATAACCCCGATGTCGCCTATGATGAATTCTTCTCGTTGTTTGAAGCAGCATATAACACAGCTTTTCCACTGGTCAGTAAAACGGTGAGTAATCGAAATAAATTTAAGAATCCATGGATGACTACTGGACTACTAAAATCATCTAAAAAAAGGAAAAATTATATTTGAAATATACTAAAAACCCGACTAGTATTAATAAACAAAATTTCATTATTTATAGAAACAAATTCAAAGCGTTAAGAATAAAAGCTGAACAGTGCTACTTTGAATCTGAGTTTATGAAACATTCCAATGACCTTAGGAAAATCTGGCGAGTAATTAGGTCAATAATTAATAAAAATACATCCGAAAATAGTATTGATGCCCTATGCATTGCTGGAACTAAAATCGTTGATCCTAGTATTATGGCTGAGAAATTTAATAACTATTTTACTGGTCTTGCATCATCCCTGGTTGACAAATTACCCCCTTCTAGTAACTCTTTTGACAGATACCTAAACTCTCCCGAGGTCCAACTCTTTTGCAGTCAATCCAACAACTCCTACCGAGCTGGTCTCTATAAGCCACTCCTTGAAAACCACCCACAGTACTGGTCTTGATGAAATTGATCCATCTATCATGCATTCTATTGTTGAAGATGTAGCTATTCCCTAACAAATATCTTCAATTGTTCCCTTTCTACCGGTATAGTTCCTTCCGCACTTAAACTGGCCAAAATTGTACCCATCTTTAAACAAGGCACTCCTGATGATATTACCAACTACAGACCTATATCAATCCTCCCGTATTTTTCCAAGATACTTGAAAAACTTATGTATAATAGACTATACGACTATGTTACCAGAATGAAAATAATATACCCCTCCCAACACGGTTTTCAAGCTGGCCACTCTACATCAATGGCACTTTTGAAGATACAAGACAACATCTCCACTGTAATTGACAATAATGAATTTTCAATGGGTAGTTTTCTAGATATTGCCAAGGCATTCGACACTGTCGACCACGGATTGTTATTTGCAAAACTTGAGAATATTGGGATCCGGGGTATATATCTATGTTGGTTCAAGAGCTATCTTACAAATAGACAACAACTTGTTGTGTGCCAGGGGCGCTTATCTAAACTAAGATTAGTCAAATTCGGTGTTCCTCAGGGATCTATCCTTGGTCCTCTACTCTTTTTGTTATTTATCAATGACCTTCCAAATGCTTCAAATCTTGTAGATTTTATACTTTTTGCCGATGACTCTAATGTATTTATCTCCCACAAAACTTATGAAGGTTTGTTCCAACTAGCGAACCAGGAATTACAGAAAATTGCAGATTGGTTTCAAAGTAACAAGTTATCATTACATTTAACTAAAACTAGCTACATTCTTTTTTGTTCACATAGGAAAAAAACTCCTTCCTTACAGGGCGTAATTCAAGTTGGCAACTTTCTAATTCCCCAAGTAATATCGGTTAAGTTTCTAGGAGTCCACTTGGATGAACACCTAACCTGGAATATTCATATATCTCACATAGCCTCTAAGATCTCAAAAAATGTGGGTATATTATCACGTATCGCGTATATACTACCTATCCGCTTACGGTTAAATCTGTACTATTCACTCGTTCATCCCTACTTGTCATATTGCAATGTGGTCTGGGCTTCCAATTATGCCTCTAGACTAAAAAGACTTGTCCTTCTGCAAAACAAAGCTGTTAGAATAATCTCAGGGTCATTTGCTTATGAGTCCACCACTCAAAGTTTCCATAAATTTAAAATTCCGAAACCTGAACAGATTAAAATTATTCAAATCTGTGAGTTCATGTTTAAATATAGGTCACATGCGCTGCCACCGACTTTTGATGGTTATTTTCACTCAACCTCAGAAATCCACCGTTACGAAGTAAGATCTGCTGCAAACTTCAGAGGAATCTCCACTCGCACAAACACACGAAAATTCTCCATAAAAAACGCTGGCCCTGCATTATGGAATGATCTCTCTCTCCAACTCAGAAACGTCCATAGTTTCCTTTTGTTTAAAAGCCAACTACGCATGAATCTCTTCTCTCCGGTTGTTTAAGTTTATTCTGTGTGCACGTTAGTTAACTAGTTAAGATTTGTTCTTTGATAACTCATCATTTGTTCCCTGTCTTTTAAAACAGAGACTTATAGATATTTCCCGACCACCTTATTACTAGCATTACTTTACTTTAGGGTGACCCTTGTCAGCGGGGCTTAGGCCCTTTTAGGACTCCCCTTTGAACCAACATCATCATTGTTTATCTTGTCTCTTGTCAAACCTTTTGTTCAACTGGTTTCAATAAAGCGTGGTTATATAATGTAAAAGTTCTGAACAGCGATTTAGTAGGTAATTATGTTCAAGCGAGTCAACGACAATTCTTAAAATAAGCCTGCACATGTAGCCTAGGCCCTATCTATCTAGACAATTAATATTATTATGCACTTTATTTGCTGTTATTTAATTTTATTACATTTATTTCATTTATGGTGAATATTTCATATTTCAGGAGAAGGTAATTAGTTTAATAATTAAATCATTCCGTCTCAAAATTTGCGCCCCCTCTTGAGTTGCGCCCTGTGCCACGGCACCACTGGCACATGCCTCGCTACGGCCCTGGATTTGATAAGTACCAGATCCTTATATAAAATATATACCAGTTTATTTTAAAATCTTCTGACTACTTTTAATTATCCGTTATCACTCATGTTAACATTTCTGCATTTCTGTCAGATTGTTTTTGTCAGTAAAACGAATATACTATACTATACAAAGTTTTATATTATATTCGAGATAACAAATTTGGTCATTATTGTTTAAGTTGATCTTTGAGGGGTGTTTTACTAGTTTTACTAGAGGACCATGTGACCAGCTAAATATATGGTGTCTTTGTCAAATTCATGCACACCCAATTTGAAGACTTTAAACTCTGCACTTCTGCTACATTGGCCTATGTCGAAGACATTGTAATAGCAGCAGATAGGAGTGAGGTTACATTGCTAGGCCTCTTTGACCACTCAGCAACATTGAACCATGTTGATCATAACATCTTATTTGACAGATTGTCAACATTGTCTTGCATCCAAAATTCAGCCCTACGCTTCTTATGAAACAGCACACCAACTGTTTTTTTTTCAATTTGCATGGAAGCATTCTTCAGCAAGAGAAAGAATTGATGCTACATATGCAGTGTTTTGTTCCAGGGATCTTTTAGCTGCTTGCACCAATCAATAGCAGTGTTCTGACATTTGTTATGACAGTTGGGTGTTGTCTTTGTTGCACTTCCAATGACTTGGGAGTAAAGCTATCCTTTCCACTACCTCTTAATAGCACTTTCCAGTGCCAGACACTTTGGGTGCTTAATGCCCTAAATTAAAAGAAGTTTTGATGTGTTTTTATCCAACATAACAACAGTAATCAGTTGACAACATTTACTGATGCCTTTGCATAGTTGTGTGATTGTGCTACAGAAGTTCTTAGATTGGACTAACTTAGATTAAATTAGATCATCACCCATCTGTGACCAGGGCCGGCCCTATCCCAAATGGGACCCCGGGCATAGCATACATTTGGCGCCCTATGACCCACACCACAATCCACATTTGAAAAGGTGCAATGAAATTAATAAGAATAATTATTTAAAGTTTGTTCCATAAGCGAAAGTTTTGAATTTAAATGAAGATAATCATTGTAATCAAAAAATGGCTAAGAAGTTAAAAATATAAAACTGTTAAAACACATACTGGTGCCCCTTAGCTGTTAGTGCCTCAGACAAACACCTGCTTTGCCTGTGCCTAAGGTCTGTGACTGAACTGTTTTTCTTTCTTCAGATCCTCCATCGAAACCTGGAGTCATTGATTGTCTCAGAAAGACTGACAACAGCATAACGTTGTCATGGACCGCTCCCACTGATGATGGAGGTAGCTCAATTCTAGGCTATGTTGTTCAGAAAAGAGAAGAAGGCTCTAACTCCTGGACCAGGTAATTAATTATCACTCCTTGGCATTTGCTCAATGCTTCATTGTGTCATCTGTTGAATCAAATACAAGGCTGTCAATGAAAATGTATGTAGTATTTTGATCATTTCTCATGGAGACAGATTCTTGAAACAGTGAGCGATGGTAAGGTGCAGTAAACTGTTTTAAAATGATGAAAGGATGAGATAATGAAATGATGAGGAAGCTTTGGGAATTAAACAATAGAACGGACACGCTGTATGTTGAACCACAAAACTTGCTGTGAAAAATTGCAGAGTTTGAGAAAGAAAGGATGTTACTATTGTGTTGTAGTGTTGATGCAATAGAGAAGTGTGAGGTCATAATCAAAACTTTGTGAGCAAATGGTTAAGTATACCTGTCAGAGTTTGAAGTGAGGCACTGTGGTGTGGTCCTGAGGCATCAGTTTCTAAATGGTCCGGTAGGCAAGTCGTATCAACGGCATTTTTGTCCATGGTGGCATGACTTGGCTTGTTCTAGTCTTCATTGAGTTTCTCTGTTCTGCTTTGTAAGTAAGTAAGTAAGTAAGAATATTCTTTATTGAGAAGTACTAGCAAACACACAGCACTGTACATGGCAAGATTAATACATTCAAACAAACAAACAAATTTATATATACAAGCAAAGAATTGAATGGAAGAAGTTAATGTATATCAGGGAACCTAAGGAGGAAGAGTCCCAGCCAACACAGCCACACGGGAACCAGACGGTTCCCATACGGGTTGTCATACGGGACCCGGACGGGATACCCGGCGGGATACCGGCGGTTTTTGTCCGCGGTTTTGAGACGGGACCCATACGGGATAGCCCGCCGGGCATCCCAGTTCATTCCCAGATGACTCAAAAGTGATTCCAGTTCTATTCCAGTATGCATTTTACAGTTCATTACACTTCAAATTACATGAATATTGTAATTGAATTACAATTACTGGACTTAAAAAGTAATTCAATTACAATTACAGAAATTGTAATTCAATTACATGTATTTCAATTACTGAAATGCAGTGATTGCTTTAGCTACATAGTACAGTAAGCTGTGCTAAATAGCTAAAGCAATCAGGTTGTTCAGTAATTGAAATACATGTAATTGAATTACAATTTCTGTAATTGTAATTGAATTACTTTTTAAGTCCAGTAATTGTAATTCAATTACAATATTCATGTAATCTGAAGTGTAAATTATGAATTACTTTGATAAAGTCGGCAACAATGCCAGCCTGCCGGGTTGACCAGGGCCACCCCTGTAATTGACTGGATGTTTCAGTTTTAAAAAGAGAGTAAATTAAAAGTTATAGAAAAAATCTAAATCATTTGCAAATTTTAGAGTAATAATTGAAAATTAATTGGTAATTAAATTACAATCAAAATATAATTGTAACTTAATTCCTACACAATCAAGTAATTGTAATTCAAATACATGTACAAGCATGTAATTGCAATTATGATTGAATTAAATACAACACTGAAAACAATAAATAATCAACAATAGCTTTAAATGACACATCAATTTAATAAAGGAAAAATAATCAGTCTGCTCTGCAATATCATTAAATTTTTTGTCAACAATGTCATCAGCAGTATTGGTCAACTTCTGATCGGTGGTGATTGACTCCGACTTGGTCTCTTTGAATTGTGCCGATTTCAACAGCCGGTGACCTCCAGTGCTACGATCCCTAGCGTTACCAAACCACACAGCCAACTCGTCCACAACCAGTTTCTTCATACTGTCCTTGGTAGCAATAATTTGCTTTACAGCACCTGAATTTTCAAATATGAAACATTTAGATTAAAAATAACAAGTTACAAAGAACAATAATTTGACGTGCTCGGATTTGTATTGTAAAATGATATTATTCCAACATTTCTGTCTAATATTAAATGGCAATATTTACAGACACTGCCTGGATTGTCTAATTTACAATGTTCGAGTTCAGAAAAGTCAAAACAATCTCGACTTTCTCTTAGCCTCAAAAATGCAATATGGTTTTAAAGGTTTAGCACTAAATAAAGCACGGTTGGCAGAATATTGAATTTTTTTATTTGAGACAAGCATAAATAGTCCCCATCATTATTCACGAGTACTTGTATCTAAACAATTAAAAAGAAGAAGCAAATCAAAGCAGTTCTATCCTAACAAGAGACATTGAAAAGTCTTCATATATTGCAATTTGACAAAAAATTTATAAACATGCTGGTCTTTAACTTAAATGTCGATATTTTTCTTTATAAATATTTGCCATCAACACAAATAACTTATGTACACATCCAGGCCCGCCGAGAGGGGGGTCAGGGGGGCAAAAACCCAGGGGCCCGGCGACTTTTAGGGGCCCGGGCTGGGCCCAGCAATCAACGTATGAAAAATATTATAGGCCTAATCATTTATACACAGTTTATGATTTATGCCTCTTAAAATATAATATTACGGACACTTAACTACAATAGTTGCATATCTAAATATAATTTTGTAGGGTTGTACCCGCACTATTATTATTAGTTTTTTTTTAAATTTCTCATAAAGTCAAAGGATAGTTAGGGCCCGTGACTGCTCTGCCTAGGGGCCCGGAATTTCTGACGGCAGCCCTGTACACATCATCTAACTTTATGGACACAAAGAAACAGAATTTAATACAACCTATAAACAGGTTGAATGCTGACTATGACGGTCGCTAGGATTCAGTGAATCGACAGCACAAGGTGACAAGGTGATAAACATTAAACAGGAAGATAAAAACTGCATGCCCAGAAATTAACAGTGAATCATACAAGAGGCTTTAAAAACCATTTAAACAGTAAAATGACTCACCAATACTTTTATCGTTGAAGTGTCAAGCACCTTGTCCTCCACGCTCGTCAGATCCTCAGTTTCGATGGGAAATTGCACGCCCTCAGGCAGCTCCATTGCCACAAGTCCACCTGCTGCATTCAGTTGCCTTGAAATCGACAGCAGCATAGATGAATGTAGTTTCTGAGTTTGTTGCAGGTCCTCCAGACTGGCCAATATCTTTATCATCAGATCAGTCTGCTATCCAGATCGCCACCTACAAAATCAAGTCTACACAGATAACCATCATACTTCATTTATGAACAATACGGTGACCAAAACAATCTTCAAAACACATTGTAATATGCATAGGGATATTAAGCAGCACTGTGCAAGATCTAAATAAGACCCAAATGAGAAATCTCCAAAAACAAATAAGTAAATTTTGTTGTCAAGCAAATCACCTCCGATTCACTTGTGACGTTGGTGATATACAAATTCCACAGTAACATGTATGTATTATCAGTAAGTGATTAGCTGTAACACAAAATTGTGTTGACACTTTTGATCACAATGCAAAACACCTTTGGCATTCTTCAGTGTTAGCACCCTAAATTGATATTTATCATTTATGAATTAATAGGCTAATTCACTCTTTATTGGTACTATGTGTGAACACACTTAACAGACTTAATATCAGCTTATCATCTGTGGCAAACAGCAGTAACAACAATTTGATAATTTACTTACACATTCACGATATGATCATACAACTACTGAATCATTGAAAACTTATAGAAACGAAGCAACACAATTATTCTTTATAACAAATCAAATGTATTGCCACTAAAGATAGCTAATTCTTAATCATCAATGCATTTTAGCACAAGACATAATTATGTGTTGACTGATATCAAATAAAACTGGATGATACTTGCTGACATCAAGAAACATAACTTACTCTGTCGACTGCAAGTAATGATATTATAAATAACGAGAATAATAAAAGTTCATACATTGGTCGATCTGTGTATCATAGCTCCTTTGAGGCATCCTCTTCATCGCTTGACAAGGAGCTGTGTACAGGCTTTTGTGTTCTGATCAGCAAACAAAACACACAGAATGACTTATCATTACGTGATCATGTATTTATATGATTACTTCATAATTAAAGTTGTGTTCAACTAAGATTGACCTACATTTGTTACGAAATAGTGCAGCAATCCTGCACAGTTAAAATTTAGTCAGTTTAAAAAAAAATTAAGATTATTGTATGCTGCAGTGGGGAACTCATGGCGTCACCCCATGGACCTCCTCCCATACCAGACCATACAGAATCCTTAGTAATGTTTTTAAAATTAAATGCTGTATAGATTTAAATATTTTATTAATTATTTTAAAAATTATAAGCCACAACTTTTAGCCAAGAGTAGTCTAGCAAAACAATTACTTTTTACTAGTAAATAAACGTTTTTCTTTTGCATAAAACTGGCCAGAAATTAATCACGTCACCTGCAAATACAACAAAACACACAAAACTTAAATGACTGATATGCAAACAAGACAAGTAAAGACTAATGATGCATAACAAATAGGGGGTTTCAAAAGAATTTGACATGGATTGGCACGGTAGCTGACAAAATGCATTTATTGTACTATGGCCGTTATCTTAAAAAACATAAAAATTTCATACAAAGGGTCGCCCTAAACACTGACGGAAACACGTACAGGCAATGCAGGAACCAGTCGGAAGCAGGTACATATTATACCATGGATGGCGAACCTTTTTTAAAGGTGCGTGTCAAAATGCGACTAAAACATTTTTAAAAATACTGTCGCGTGCCCCTCGGAATTTTGCAGTCTATAATTGTTTTTCTCATGCAGGTTGTAACTTGTAACTGACAAAACGTAATTTTAAAAAATGAATGAAAAGACATTATTTCAAAGACGGTTTTAGATTGGTGTTACAATAAAGTCCTTTATACAAGAAAATGTGAATTCCTACAGTGATTTTCTATTTCTAAGTTTGAACTTTTGGGGGACGCTCCAAATTCCGTGTCCAACAAATTTGAGTGCCACATTGGGCACGCGTGCTAGAAGTTCGCCATCCCTGTGTTACACGCTAACCCTAACACGTTCAGTCCATAATCCTAACCCAATCTCCGTCGCGACTATACGTATCCTGACCACAAATTAGATGCAGCCTCTGCATAAACTGTTGATATATAGATATTGGTTCATTAGTATAATAAATAATAGCATAATCTTACTTTTCACACAAACAAATCGATATCTTACGCATTCAACTATCGCTTACAAAATGGCGGTATGAATACGAATACCGCTAGAAGGCGCTACGACTCGGGGTTACACCAGACGGTTCCCGTACGCAAACCGTTGACAAAAACCGTCAGAAAACCGTACCGGATAAACCGGATAAAACCCACACGGGACCCGTGCGGTCGTGTTTGCTGGGGTTAGGGCTATAGTCATAGAGGGCAACTGAAGAGCTTAAATAGACTGATCTAGGGAAAACATTGTTTATTTGTATAGCATCTGAGCAAGGAAGCCTTTCTGAGTCAGGTTGTCAAACATGGGAAGCTCACGGTTATGGGACCGAGGTCGCAGCGAGTAGCGAGATTGCTTGATAAGTGGTAACAATTTATGCAACACATGGCAAGGATTGTGCAGAATACAGGCAAAGAGTTTGGTGTCCGCATTGCTGCAAAGAGTCTCAAATGAGGGAGAAGATGGAGGTAAGTACCCCTGGTGCACCAACCTCCGGATAATTCCCTCATTTGTGCGAAATAAAGTATATATTATCTTCAGTCTTTGCTGATTCCAAAGACCTCTCTATACTCAACCAGGTCTTATTAGTCCGTTCTGTTACTGTAACATTGTGCATTTTGCACCTACAGGCAAAAAAAGTACATATTTGGAATCAGCAAAGAATGCAGATAATGATAGGATATCTGCACATTTCATGCAGTGAAAAACTTTCGAAAATTTTATGTTGCAGTAGGGTCATCCCATGTCAAGTGAACCAGAAGTGTATAACACAGCCCTTAAATAGACATAAACTACATGCAAAATTAGGAATAACAGTGAAAATTTGAGCAAAATATATCAAAATTTGACAAAGATATTAATTTTTGAAATTTATAAGCAAAAAACGGATCGCGTGAAACCACATGATCCACTAAGTTTGGATTGTCATATCTCGGCCAGCAAATGAGCTAGGGGGTTGAAATATTTTTCATTTCAGCAGTTTGTTGTGCTCTTTCCAAATGTGCAAGAATCTGGGTGGTGATACATGTGGTTTTTAATTTATAAATTTACAAATATTGCACTGAAGCCAATTTTCGCTCAATCTCCAGACCTCATATCAGCAGGCAGGAATGAGTAATACTTATACTGGTTTATACTGAGGTACATGGGTACTCATGGAACACCTAGTCAGTACCTGATTAGTTTCATTATGTCTGTGCTTTCCAAGGACATTTTCCTTGCCATGATTGTAAAAATGGGGTTTATGGCTTGCCCAAAAAGTGTGTAGTTAATCAAGCTCATGAAAATTTGCACATACATGTATATTGTGGACACCTATTACTATCATTTGTGAAAAAATCAGGAGGGTGCTTCTTTCCTCAAAAATCATTTTTTGAAGTTGAGTCGACCTCTGCGGGGTAGCGAGTATCAATCCCGCTGTCTGCTTGATGTTCTACACTTCAGGCCAGTGTTACCATTGCTCCATCAACCCCAACATGAGTTTTTTTATTTCATTCACAGCCGATTTACTGGTATATGTCTTTACAATCATCTGTGCCCTCTAATAATGGAGCCATCTTGTAAATCCCCATAGTTGGCAGACACCTGCAGGAAGAGAGAAGAAAAAGAAGTACCTGGAGTACTATACAGGCATGTAGTATGCATGTATTATGCCAAAGAAGAAATACTCTCAGCATGACAGAGTTTGTCAGTGATTTTATTTTTTTGACTTCCTTACCTTAGACCTTAGTCCTTCCTCGCGCTGGCAGCGCATTTGACTTCACACACACGATAACTGTAGTACATAAACTAGTCGCTAATCTATTACAAAATGGGCACTTGAAGGAAGAAAAGTTCCTATAAGCTTATGGAGTCCACTTTTCATAATAATCAAACGAAGAATAACAGAATACTAGACCATCAAGCAAAACAAGTGAAAATAATCATGACATGTATCAAATAATTTCTTATTCCAATCTCTAGATGCACCATTCATTATTATTATTATTCATATCGTATGCATCATAACAAAACAAATGCCAATCCAGTTAGTAGGAAGACAGCAGGAACTGTTTGTAGCTTGTTTTAAATGTAGTTGGCCACAGTAATTTAGATCAGGATCACTGTCTTTCTGCTAATGCCAAGGTCACATCACTATACAGTGTAAAAGGGCTGGTTGACTGACTATACTGACTACTTTTTGGAGACAGCAGTTAGTTGGGCGAGGGGTCAAATCGTCTTCGTTGCTATCCATATTCCGTAATAATTGATTAAACTGAGCAGTCCTGCCTGTTAGTCTGTCATTTTTAACTGCCTTAATTAGTATTCATTAGAGTTTCATCCTTGGAACCCATATTCCAAATAAGCACACTATTTAAATGAAACAACATTGTTCAGAGTTTAACTGATGTTATGAAAATTATTTTGGAAAAACATAAAGACTTCACTTGACTAGACAACCACAAAATCCAGTGATCATAACATAAAAAGAAAAACAACATTAATTTGCACAAATACAATGCCTATTAACAAGTACATCTGGGACAACATGTTACAGGGCCCCAAAGATGGTCATGGTCAGGTATTTTAGGTCAACATGAGGCATAATAGTTTGTATAGTATATAGACATATTGTTACAAATGCCTTTTAACATTGGCAACATGTCAGGCATTTGTACGTCATGTCCCATCTCCAAGGGATGGTCAGGCGTTTGTAGGTCAATAACGCGCAAGATAAACAATCTCCACAGTGGTTGGCATCGAGGATGAAAATGGATCCATCCACATGAGTTTTTTCTGAGTTCTTAAGAATAGCGTAGACTTTGCCATGTCAGGATGATTTGACCTTTGAGTCCTTATGGAGACGTTTCATGAGTTGGATGTTTATAGTTGTTAGGTCCTCGAAGATTCTAATGCCCGAACCCTGCAGGCAACGATGATCTGACTGCATAGCAATTCGATACGTTTCTGCCCCTGAACAAAACTGATAAGAGGTATCGGCAGAAGTGGTGTTGGCGTGGCATGCCCACACTTCATCAGGATAAGTTATAATTGCTGACATGAGGTCAATTTTGTAGTTTGTTTCACCAATACTACAATAAAAACCATATAAAAAAGTACTTCCGGACACCAGATGCAAAGACAATCATTACAGATTAATAACATTTCTTTACCCTGGCCTACAGCTACAAGATCAGGGCAATTTGCAAGCAGGCGGTCCTTAAATCGCGTTGAGTGAATTTTAGTAGAAACAGAAACTCCCAGACGCTGAACCTGGGCAGCATTATACAACTCTACAAGTTTACTTAATGTAAAACTGCGGGTGTATTCTTGTTCATTTGGGTCAAGGTTAGTGTTGTCATTAGAAAACATGGTACCATCCACGCAGCATGCCAGAGATACTGCAAACCCTAAAGTAATTGGGTTAATTAATTTCACGTCGAAAAGTCATGTAATACATGGCCACTGAATATGAATTCATATTAATGCCATTTGGAAATGATCCTAGGGCAAGCTTATAGTATCGGGGGCTGAAGAATATAGTGCGTAAGTTTACTGGCGTCGTGAGTGACGGTTAGTGTGAGGTTAGGCGTCGTGAGGGTTGGTTAGGGTCAGGGTTAGTGTCGTCATTAGAAAACCTGGTACCGTCCGCCGTCACGCAGCTTGCCCAAAGATACTGTATAATCCTTCAGCCCCCGATACTATAAGTTTACCGATCCTAGCTCCTGAAATCTACTTACAATGTCATAAAAACAGTTTTGTAGCCTAAACCAGAATCATTTCTCTTTGACAAACCTGGTCAACGCGCATTTCCGTGTCACTTTCTGACCGAAAATGCAGCGGGTCCTATCAGACCATGGTCCAATCCACGGAATTAGCGCATGGCCATCGATCCATTGACTATAATAGGTTAGAACTAACACGACAATGTCTTACCAACTTACTAAAACCACCTCAATTTCCTTCAAATTATGAATTAAAAGAAATATAAAATTCTTCCGGAGACTTTTAACGTCAACAACTTCTGAATTTTTAATAGCCGGAAGTTTAAAAAAGTAGTGTAAAACAGTCGTATTTTCAGTAATTAGCCCAAAAATTAGCCCAAATTAACGTAATAAACTTTGCCGTAATAAGATTAAATTTATAGTTTCTCGAATAAAATTGAAAATGTGCAGATATTCAGTTCGCTTTATCAGAATGTAAGTAACTTATAAAAAAAATCATGCTTGTAGGTGTGTAACGATTCCCTTAGTATTACAACAAACATTCACATCTATTCATATATAAATATGTAGGTTTTTATAGGTACAGTGGAAGATTGTATCGTTAATGATTAATTATAGCATTCATTGTGTTAAACTTTAATTAATCAATCAGTGTAGATTAACTGGCGCAATCCAGGGGTATAAGGCAATTAATAGTCTTTATTGTCTGAACGTCATGGATACATTGCTATGATGAAACCACGCCATTGGACAGATTCAAACGATGTCACGGTTGATCAACAGACATTGTTATGCGCATGCGTATTAGAAGAATGAGGCGGTGTGCAAATGACCGTTGACAGTTCTTCGTCCGATGCTGGAGAAGGATGGTTACTGCTTGACGTTTCTAATTTCAATTTGAGGCATTAGAGCGTTAAAAGTTTCTCTTGTTCGTAAATCGATAAGGTTACGATAAGAACTATACTCAAGGCGTACAAGAACAGTGCTGCGAAGTAAGATTCAGTCGAAGGAATCTTAATCGAACGGAGTTAGACGTCGTGTCGATTTCGGTAGTGATTTAAATCTACGTACATGGTTTAGTTCATCGGAACTTTCCTTGAACTGGACGGTTGGATTAATGTCGATAGTGAAGTGAATACAAGAGCGAAGAGATACTTACAAGTCATCCAGATATCCTTAGTGGCCGAGTGGGTTGGTTCCCGCTCGTCACTCCGGCGCCCCGGGTTCGCTTCCCGGTCGGGTCGGTTTATCAGAGATTAATTTCTCGGATCTTTACTGCGGGTGGCTCGGTCGCATTATAAACGTGGAGTACAATACAACAATACAACACACAACACAATATACTGGGGCGCGGTGGTATAGGGGTATGTTCGGTGCCTTGCAGCCGTAGGGTTGCGGGTTCGAATCCACCTCAAAGCCACCGCGTAGGGACCCTGGGCAAGTCCTTCACTCGCAATTGCTCATGCGCTTCGGGCGTGAAACTCCGATTCAGCGTTCGCGCAGTAGTCGGGAGCGCCTCTGAATATGAATCTGGTAGGGGCGCTATAACAAGTGTTCAAATACAAAAAATACAATATTATACTTCATTCTAAGAAGATGCAATACTACGTGGATTCTACGATTTACAGAAGAAACTCACTCACCAATTCAATGAAGGACATGATCGTCGTCATCGTCGTTGTACAGTGAAGACTACGATTATTCGAAGTGAAGACTGTTGTGGTTACACAGAAATGACTACAAAGATATCTACGTGGGAGTTGTTTAGTTTCCCTTAAGGCTTAATACCATGTAGACTGCGCTGGTTTAAGTAAGGATAGTTTAAAGTATCAAAACAATCTTAATAGATTACCCTAGACTAGATAACGAGACCATATTTAAATAATATTTCATTAGTTTGACAATTTCATGTTAATTAATATTCAAACTTGAATTGTGTTGGATTGATCTCATTGGTTGAACTATATAACTTGACATACATTCAACCAACTACAATGGATATAGACATTACAGGTAACACGTGCACACGATCAGTGCATACCCGAAAATAGATGAATATCTATTATTAGGGGACCGTTACATAGCGAAAAACAGTCGTATTTTCAGGAATTAGCCCAAAAATTAGCCCAAATTAACGTAATAAACTTTGCCGTAATAAGATTAAATTGATAGTTTCTCGAATAAAATTGAAAATGTGCATATATCCAGTTCGCTTTATCAGAATATAAGTAACTTATAAAAAAATATTCATGCTTGTAGGTGGTCTTTGCACGATGCAAGGATTCTGTGATTTTAACAGAATGCACTATATGACTTTCTCAATCTGACTATTCCATAACATAACATAAGTGACAATTTTTGGAGGACAACTTCAAGAAAAAGCTCGTCAGCAACGCTGCCTACCATACAGGGAAGTCCCAGATTTGGAAGTCCCTCAGATTTGCTGGTCAAACAAAACAGACTTCAATCACTTGCGGAACAAGGGAGGTGACAGAATGATTAGCTGATTTATGATTTTAGAAGGAATACTATTCTGGATACAAGGCTAACAATGGCAAAATTTCTGTGCTGGGTAGTGGATGACCTAGCCCAAGGAACAACAAGGATATCATGTGCAGGCGATCGGAGGAACCTGTGACCAGGAATAGATGAGACTTGAGATACACAATGATCTGAGATAGAATGGGGTAGTTCCCACTAGGCAATTTCCTGGACTCATTTCCTCCGCAAGCTGTTTCCATGTCTTCTTAGACTCCCATCTTGGCTTCGACCATACCAACCCTTGAATTTGTCTTGCACAACGATTTTGATTAATAGTGTCCATTGATTGATGACTGGGGCATTATGACAGTGGCGCTATAGAAGTTCTTAGATTATATTACAGTAGTAACCTTTCATGCTCACTGTGCAACTCGTGGGAGCAGTAATGTCTGGATTATACCAGAGCTGTCAGATTTCAATTCAAAATTGATAGGCAGGAGGTCAAAATCCAGAGAATCAGACAGGCAGACAGTCAGACGGCTAGGTGGATGGTGTTTAGGGTTGAAACAGCAAGGCAGGTGAGGGGAAGAGGATTGGGATAAAGCAGTGATTTCTGTTTTGAGTGAAGGACCTATTGAGAGATAGCAAGAGGTTAGGTTTTGGTGAATTTGTAGGATAGAATGGATATTTGTCGTAACACTGGCGGGAGTTTGTTCCAAAGAGGAGAGACAACTATGGCTATGGAGCGATTTGCAATATTAGTGATGAGGTGGTGGAAGGGCAGAGCAGTGTTAGGGTGGAAGAGGAATAGGTTGAGCGAAGTGGTTGAACCGTGAGCAACTAACGGAATTAGGAGGGCTAGGAGGATTGAAATGTCTTTTAGGTGAGTTATAAGATTTATATTTCATTTGTTCTGGTATTTTGAGCCATTGGAGTGTTTTGAGGACAGAATTGATGTGGTGGTGTTTGGGGGTTTTGGTCACAACACGGGCAAGGGCATTCTGAATAGCTTGGAGGATTTGTCTATGTTCAGGAAGAGAGCATTGCTGTAGTCTAATTTAGTGTGAACTTCAGATGTAGCGATTGTAGATGCAGTTTTAAAATCGAGTATAGGGCGAATTCTGCAAAGGTTGCAGATATGGATGAAGCAAGAGTGGGAAAGATTGGTAATGTGATCAGACAAGCTAAGGTTTTAGTTAAAAAATTACACCTAAGTTGCGCACAGGAGAAATTGCAGTGAATGTCAAGGTTAAAGAAAATAGAGGGATCTGGAATTTTCTTGAGTTGCTCATGCAGGTCTATTAGTATGAATTTAGTTTAAGAGGGGTTCAGAGGCAGGAGATTTGATATCATCAATGAGGAGATTTGAGTAACCACATGGAGAAGATGATCTATGGAGTTGGAGAAGCTGCTTGGAGAGAAAGAGATGAATAATTGGGTGTCGTCAGCGTATAGGTGATGGTCAACTGAGGATGCTTTGATGAGTGAGCTGAGTGGAGTAGTGTAGAGGATGAACAAGAGCGATCCGAGAACAGAACCTTGTGGAACACCACAGATGAGGGGGCATGATTAGGATGGGGTTTTCAATGTTTTAACGGAGAAAGAACGGGAAGAGATGGGACTGAATCCAGAGGAGATCAGAGTAAGTCAAACTGAACCAGGTAGATAGTCTTTGTAGAATTATGTTGTGGTCAATAGGGCTGTCAACAGGCCCCCAAATGTCCAGGCCCCTGTTCGTAGGGTCAGGCCCGGGCCCTTAAATCAATACCCGAAAACCTGTTCGAAGAAGCATAATATGGGAAGTGGGTCTAAGTTTTAAAAGCATTGTCACGTTTTGCGGTGGAATAACAGACATTTGTCTGCCTCGAGTGAAGCTTTGCAGTTGAACGAACCTGTATGTGCTAGCTACAGCTACCCGAAAACCTGAAAACCATTAGTCATTGACGAGGAGGGCTGTTGGAACCTGCACCTTATTGCCGGTGTCACGAAATAGAGTATCCCCATGCATGAGTATCCCCCTTAGCGAAATGGAGTATTCGGTTTAGTTTGCATTTTTGGCGGTTTCTAAATGTATTCACTCACACTGTTTGGATTTATTGTACACATAAAATATTTTAAGTTGCGTTTCTTTAGTTTGTACGTTGACCTGAAATTAATTTACTTCGTTTCTGGTGATTTTGACTGGATTTTCGTCTCGGCTTTCGTGACGCATATGACGATGGGGGATAGAATGGTTTATCCCCCCGGATACTCTAAACCGGTTTATTCCATCCGGGGGATAAGTTCATACATGCCCCCCTGGATAGTCTTAGGACGGATACTCTATTTCGTGATACCGGCTATCATATATAATAAGAGTTATGATACAGAGGTCTTTGGATGAGCCTATCGCCTGTTAGCTGGCGTAAGCCAATGATGACCAACTTTGAATTAGGTCTTAGTGCAACGACCTCTTATATATAACTCTACAGAGCTTCCTATGTTGAGCTCAACTACCTCTTATGTAACGTAATGCATTTATTTTATAAAATAACGGTGTTCTGCACAGTGGCGTACGGAGCTTAAATGCCGCCCGGGGCGACGGCCCAAAATGCCGCGCCGCGCACTTAATTTGGCAAATTTTCAGACAATTTTCTTTATTACTTGCGCTAAAATTTCTTATGACCCTTTTTTTTTTTTTTTTTGCTTTTCCCCTCTTATACTATCATCGTCAGAAGCCGCCCTCTCCTCCTCCGCCCGTGCCGCCCCTCATTACGCCACTGTATGCTATTTACTGGATTATTTTTCTTCCTTTCCTTCCTTCCTTCTTTGTCTACTTTTATTACTTTCTCTCATACTTTTTCACATTTTTCCTACATTCACTCCTTTTTTTATTTTTCTTCAACCCTATTTTGCCGCCCCTGCTCAAGTGCCGCCCGGGGCGACTCGCCCCCCTGCCCCCCCTCGGTACGCCACTGGTTCTGCACAACACAGTCTTCCGTTCTAAGATTGGTTAGTTACTTATTGACGGTCTTTCGAGAGATCTCGACATGACGAGATCTCGTTATTTTGCCGCCAATCCGCCATTGCTGTATTGAGAAGTTTATCAGAATCTATTCCATTGTTTTGTGTATTTAATTGTCTAATCACGTCAGTGCATGTATCTTCTACATGTTTTTAAATAAAACGTGCATCAGTTATTATCTAGCAGTTACTGGTAATTTAACAAATTATAACAATTAGCAATTAGCGAGCTGTGAGTCACCATTTTATTTGCTGAGTATTGTGTTCCAACTATTTCTGGCTTTCCTCAAGTATTTTTCCAATGATGGACTGATGGGCCTTCGGGTAGCCGCTGAAAATGAGCTTGGGCATCTAAGCAAGGGTTTTCTAAAATTTTGACAGCCCTAGTACTCAATGGTGTTGAAGGCTGCAGAAATATCAAAGAGGCAGAGATAGGAGACTTGTGGATGGATATAAAACTCCACTCCAACCAATACACTTACTCCAAAAGAGGGTTGTGAGAACCATTGCTGGTGTACACTACTTGGCTAAGTCTGTTTAAAAGTTTAAACTTATTAACTATCTTTGACCTACATAAACTTCAACTTGCTTTCTTCATGTACCGACATCAGAGCCAAACCTTACCCAGTATATTTAATGATTATTTCTCCACTAATGCTTCTGTTCATGGTTATAACACTAGATCTTGGTTTAATCTTCGCTCTGCAATCTGTAAACTAATCTCAGGCAATTTTCTGCTAGAATAACTTGGCCTAGACTATGGAACTCCATTGACCGTGGCATTCATAATCAGAGCTCACTCAACTCCTTCAAACAGGCCTATAAAATAACACTTACTTAACTGATGTTGATTTTACTACTGCCTTGACTATCTCTCATCCTAAGTTAATCGAACTGACTCATGTTCCCTTTCAAGTCCAACCAATTTGTTCCATCATAGTGGGGAAGACTAGATAAGCCCCTTGGGCTTCTTCTCTCCATGAATCGATTTTTACTACCTAACCTGTTAGACAATGACCTCTTCAATTTCTGTTACAGTTACCTACTAATGGCACTTACGAAATGAAAACTGTTAATGACTGTATTCATACGTGCACATTGTGTTCACTGTTCACTCTTCATGGAATCGATTCTAGTAAATTTGAATTTGAATGAGAGATGGCAAAAACAAGTTTATTGTAGAGGGAAATGTTGAAAATTTAAGGAGATCTTTTTGAATACTGTTTTCTTTTGCCAAGGCTGGGATGGAAGCGCTTCTGAGTAGATTTAGTAAAGAGGTGCAACATTAATTTGTACTGAATTAAGTTATGTACCTGGTGGTAGCTATTACTTGCAGATCATCCAGCCAGTGGCTATGCCTCCTATCTTGACTTTGTGTCCAACCGGAAGGCTTGTCATTCATGCCCTCTATGTGCTGCTTTTTTGTCTGCCCATTGTATACCTACTATTTAAATGGTCACTATATTGACCCTGAATAGGAAAATAAAAATGTTAGACAATAGTCATTCAGTTTGTGACATAGTGCCTAAGTTATTTATATCGTGCCACCTAGAGCACGCTCTGTGTTCAAACTTATGTGTATTTATAAAGAAACTCAAGTAATTTGACTTCTGTTTAGAACTTTTGTTGTTTCAGAGCCTTTTCTGGTGAGGTGATTGGAACTGAACTTACAGTTGGAAACTTATGTGAAAATAAGCAGTATGACTTCCGTGTTGCTGCCATTAATGATGCAGGGCCTGGTGAATATGCTGTTACACCAAGTTCCATCAAACTTCTATCCACCTCAGGTAAGTTTGGGTCATCTGACTGCTGCCATATATTATACAGGTAGTGGACTGACTATCGTCAACCGTATCGAGTGCAGGGTGATGGGGGTTTATCTCAACCAACTCTGTCTATAGGTTGTGATTTTTTTATTTTTTTACTTAGTCTTAGACGTATCTGTTGATTGCTGTCTCAAGCATCATAAATTGGCTTTGTAGATGTTTGCTGATTAAATTAGATAAGGCATAGATGATAACTTGAGTTGATTATCCTGTTTATCCTGTTTGTTAGTTACTGACTTTGATTGGACTGTAATTGTTCCCTCAATATCCTGTGGCCACGCCTCCAACCCAGTCCGTGGATTGGTATACGGACAAATGGTCATAGGACGATTGGTCATAGGACAATTGGTCATAGGATGATGGGTCATATGGATGATTGGTCATAGGGCCTATTGGTCATAGGACTATAGGTCATAGGGCCTTTCGGTCATAGGTCCATGACATGATCTTGACGCTCGGTTGTTCAACGCCAGTTACACCCTGGAAGAAGGTAGCTTTTTCTGAATGCAATCGCTCTGGAGTCCAGAAAGGAATTTCCACATCATCGGATGACTGCATTGGAACAGTGCCTGAAAGCCCATGGTGCCATCCTTCAACGCTGTTTGTCGTTCGAGCTATGCCGTCAGCAGCAGCGTCATGTTGATTCCATATTCTGATGTCCATAATTTATGCCCTGACCTCTTAAACGACGACCCCTAGCTTAGGTGTGCTCAAAGTATGAGATGAGCTCATCCATGCGATCAACTTGATAACATATGGGTTAAATGTTTATTATTTCGACCGAACGTTAAGTTCTTTGAAGTGAGTTGATGCCTGTAAGTAATCATCTAATAAGTTTCTTCAAACTGAAAAGCAAGAACACAATTGCTATGAATTGCTAACTAGTAAGGATCCTCGACACCATTCAATAACTGCGTAGAAAGGCTTTTCGCTCCGTGGGCGTCCGGACTGCGCCACATAGGAAGCCTTTAATCATCTTACTTTCAACAACAGGGTGCAAGGAACTCGCTGTCATTTTGAGTGCACATATTCCCGTGAATTTTGATCCGTTACATACAATTCTTTGCATCTGCATGCCATCGATTCGCTGTTAGGTGGTTACCGTTTACTACATTTTACTATTATTATAATATAGCGCCATGAGGTACTAATATATTTATAACACACTCATTAAAACATTGTAGGCATAATATAATATCAGTACTGAAACATATTCTAAGATATCACTGCAATAAACAAAGCTGCTTCATTTTGATAAAGTCTCAGATATGATCGACACAATCTTAATCCTGCAATGTTTTGCTAAGTACACCCCTCTATAGGCCTACACTGCAACTACAAAAATAATGACAAAGTGACGTTACGTTACTTGAGAAAGAAATTAGTCTGTATTTCGCAAAAACGCAATCAGTGTTAAGAAAAGACAGCACAATCATAAAATGTAAGAAAAACGAACTTTTGCGGAAATCCAGCTTCTACAGATTGGAGGTGTTATCTGTGGCATAACAACTCTGGGTATATACGCACATATATATACCTAAACTTAAATTTACATGGACACTCATGCAGAAACTAAGTGAAGCTAATGGTCACACGATGATGGGAAATGAACTGGTGTGCGATTGTATTGTATTGTATTGTATTTGAACACTTGTTATAGCGCCTTTACCAGATTTCCCATTCAGAGGCGCTCCCGACTACTGCGCGAACGCTGAATCGGAGTTTCACGCCGAAGCGCATGAGCAATTGCGAGTGAAGGACTTGCCCAGGGTCCCTACGCGGCGACTTTGAGGTGGATTCGAACCCGCAACCCTCCAGCTGCAAGGCACCGAACATACCCCTAAACCACCGCGCCCCAGTTGTTTATGCATGCTAATATCAATGTCGCGACGAATGGCAAGACGGCTAAAGAAATCGGATTGCAAATAAACTTAGGTCACCTTCATTTTCTGGTGCTATGACCTTTGACATCATAACATGAACCACCGAAATGCAAAATACAACAGCAAAAACTTAGAACAAACAAGAAAACAAGTGTAATGATTGCTCATGTTAAGGATCCGCAAAATCATAATCATAACAACAACTCTGAGAAGATTGGCTTTTATAATCCGTGGACGTTCTGTGCGTCGCTTAGGAAGCCCTACTATCGTTCTCTTACACAAAAAAGGGGCCCTATGGGAACTTGCTTTCGTAATAGCTTTGTGTTCCTGCAAAGGGCTGATCCGTTAACCTTACACATCATTACACAAGCCTTTAAATGCGTTGATCATTAATTTCTGCGTTCACTGCATCTAAGCATTCATGATAGAGTGCCGTTACCCATTTATAAGAAAAAACTACATTCTCCTGCTTCTCGTGGAACACTTATGTTAAACAATGAACATGTCGAATGACGAGGCGTTGGCTTATTACAATACACAACGAGTGACCATGAGCGGCAGTGGTCACTGACCCAAAAACATTCCGCAGAGTATGCATTCCATTAAAATCAATGAGAATGAGAATGATCACAATTACTACACTAGGATACACTCAGTAAACGCAACATTAAAACCATTAATGCTGATGACGATGAACATGACTACTAAACCAGGAAACACTCGAGTACATTATAGTCTTAATGTTCATATTTCTAAGTTCACTGTGTTAAATAATTGTAATTAAGACTTGCTACTTGCCAAGTACTTCTGTACAAAGCACTAAAATGTCAGTCCAGCATCTGAAGCTTTCACGGAGTCCAGGAGAGGAGGATGGCCGAATAGATACCGGAGCGACGATGAAGATGAGGAAAGAGGTAGAAGCGAAGATGGTTGAAGCCAGCCGTCGATCGCAAACATTTCTCATCGGAAGCACCTTGAGTCAGAGACATCGCTGGGTCTGCCAGGGTGGGAGGTGCAGGCCTTGCGGTCCGGCTGCTGTAGCGTCCAATACCCATGGTGATGATGAGGTTGATTGATGTTGACGTTGAATGATGACTGGACATCCGATTTGCGAAGGATGTCCAGCGATGAGCTGCAGACATGGTGGAACTGAGGTCAGACGGCAAACCAGTCTGCGGTCTGGCGGACGAAGAAGCGATCGGCGAGTGAACCATTCTCTCGTCAGCAGGATAACGTACAGTCGACCTTTGAAGGAGGCAGTAGTGAAGTCTGGGTTGTCCATCAGTTGCAACGTTGGTTGACGGTCGGTTGACATGTTGACATGACGTTGACGTGGGAACTATAGCTCTGAGAGCCACGGATGGACTGACGGGTTCTCCACCAATTTGTAGTGGATTTGAAGGGTTGGATGATGCATGTCCACCACTTGTAGCGTATGACAGGACGTGAATGTTTCTACATGTGTAACGTAGCTAAGCGCGCTTCGGTGGCGGCGCTGTCCACGATAAGGCCGGCATGATGTTTACTCGTTGCCCCGGCCATGTTGACCCGGCCACAGGCCCAAAGGCCTTTGGCGATAGAAGACTCCCAGCAGAAGTTAATCTCGTTTATTGCGAACAGTGTACATCGATGGTAACGTAACGACAAACTCTGAACTATCGACTGTTCAGTCTGGCAGTCTGACTTGTCTGAACTCTCTGCTATAATAGTCTGCTCTTACTAATAAGACAGCGTTTATATGTACAGAACAAGTCAGCTTAGGCTTAGCTGGGCTGGGTGGTCGATGCAGTGTCAAGAAGTCCGAGTTTGATAAGGTAATCAGGAATACTGCCTTACTCATATACCTGCCTTGTCAAGTCCGTCTGTCTGTCTGTCTCTATCTATCTTTGTCTGTCTGCTTCAATCTGTCTGTTGGCACTCAGTCAGTCGGTCTGTGGTCAGCGGCCTGGAATGCCGCACCCTCTATGGCTTGAGTGTCGGAGTCTGTGTCTGGGTGCACTAATGATATGGTGCCAGAGAAGTCAACCCCTACAAATACATTACTTTGGTTACAGTCCAAACTATGGCCTGTCATGCATAATATTGTGAAATTTTATTCTATTTCAAGTCCCTGTTAACCTGTTTAATTAGCAGTTGGTATTTACGCATAGACCTGGATGGTGGAGGTTGACATGTTGACCTGACCGTCAGATCATGTGCATCATCTCTTTATGCTCTTCGAGTGCTGCGCGAGCACGGACTACAAGGTCCGGCCTTACATCTAACTACTCGTGCCACAACTCTGGCGCGTTTACTGTATGCGTCCCCGGCCTGGTGGGGCCTGATGAGCTCGAGTGAAGTTGATCGCGTCGAGGGGCTCATGAGACGGGTCAAGAAGGCTGGCTTTCTACCTTAGGATGCCCCGACTGCGACCCAAATGGCTGAAGCCGCTGACGCAGCCCTCTTCGCTGCTATCATCCAAGATAACAACCATGTCCTCCGCAGGCTCTTTCCAACTCGGTCTGTTAGCAACTATAACCTATGCCCTAGGCCTCACCCCTTCGAACTTACAACAAAGAACAATAAGATCTTCGTTCCACGCATGCTTTTCAAAAACGTCTATTAGATGAAAAACTGCCTCTCTCAATAACTCATGTATTCTGTTGCGTTTTGTCGACAGTTTTGTGTTAAATAAACGAATATGATGATGACTTCCACGCACTAAGCTATGGCTTAGGGGTCGTCCATTAATTATGTCAACAAATTTTAGGCTGTTTTTGGCCCTTTCCCCCCTCCTTGTCAACAACTGTCAAACATTGACGGACCCCCTAAAAAATTATGTCAACAATCCCAGAACCCCCCTCTACAAAAAAGAAACACAATGCTAAATACATGTGGAATCATTTTTAAAAATTGTGTACACTAAAAAATGCAATCTCGAATTTTGAAATATATCTGAGTTTAGTTTATTACCAGCTTTTTAGTAGTATTAAACATTAAACAGCATTAGTATTTAACATTACACTTTATGCATTTTTAGCATTACTTAATGTTTACGCTACCATTTTGAAGGGTCTATGTTGATTCATTGAAAAACATTTGTTGACGTCAAATTGTACCAAACCCCCCCCACTCCCCTTGTCAACAACTGTGAAACTTTTCCAAACCCCTCCCCCTATTTTGTTGACATAATTAATGGACGACCCTTACACGCTGCCTGAAGACAAACGGGCACAGTTGGCAGAGTCATGAAAATGGCAATGCTGTGAAGAGAGGCACACACCTTCTGTCAAAGAGCTGGCCCGCAGGCCATTTCTGGCTTGCGGACTAGTGGAGGCGCCAGGATATCAGGCTTGGGGGCTACAGTTCTAAGCTTCCATTTCTCCCATCCCCTCCCCTTTTTTCCATCCCTTTCCTTCCTGTACCTTCCTCCCCTCACCCTCTTCCACTCTACTCCCCTTCTCTCCCCTTCCTTTCCCTTCCTCCCCTTCCTAGACTCTTCCTTTCCTCCTACAACGCCCCTACCCCTGCTGCGAAGCGGCACCCCTTTGAAGCTGTGTCCAGGGTTTTCCCCCTGGAAAATGTTTCAGGTTCCAGATGCCTGTAGGTGTGTTTTACCACAAATCCGGCAAAAAAACGGTATTGGCATGTCTGGCAACTGCTGTATACAGTAGTAGTAGCACAATAGTAAGTTGACTAGTTGTAGTCAGTTTTGAGCAACTGCGTTCAAGTTCAAGCACTACCTACTGTTGGTCATACCGCAGAGGCAGTCTTCTGTCACCCTTGCTGATTTTGTCAATTACCTTTTCCCAGTTCACATCTGATGTGTCCAACAACTCCCTTTCAATCACTAGTATAGAAATGTTGTGCAATCTACCATGCGACATCGTGGATTGCAGGTATGATTTGATACGTTTCACAACAGAAAAATGATCGCTCGATTTCGGCACTTGTGACTGGGACAGTGATAGCGATCTGAAGTATGTGCCAAATCTCTTCAAAACCTGCCCTAAGACTTTACTGGCACTTTTTGACATTGGCGCGGAATTTGACACTGTGGTCTGTGGACCATGAGATACTGCTTGAATGGTTGCAAATATCTTTTGGCCTGTCTGGAACCTTCGTTTTGCTGATTGAGATCCTTCCACAGGAGTGCTCCTTCTATGTGGTTCATGGGTTAACCAGGTCCCATGGATCCCGCCCCTTACGAGCTACCTCAGGACTCCATCTTGGGCCTGTCTCAACCTTATCTACACTTCCGACCTTGCGTCGCTTCTTGCTTCCTACGCTACACTGACCCAGCTATATGTAGACGATGTCCAGGCTTACTTGCATTGCTGTGCCTCTGACATTGTTGCAACCACTCGGGTTATGAGCTCAATGATGGGAGCCCTTGAGGCCTGGATATCATCTAACCGGCTGCGGCTTAACACCACTGAAACCCAGTTCATCTGACTGGGCACCCGCCAGCAGCTGGCTAGGTTAGACATGGCTGACCTCGATGCCGCCTTCCCCCATTTTGCATTCTCCTCTGTGGTACGTGACCTTGGCGTCACCTTGAACCAAAAACTCACCTTTAGTCCCCATATCAACCTCCTTAGCTGTGACTGCTTCCACCAGCGGCGCGAGCTCTGCGCTGTCACCCGGTCACTCACAGCTTCTGGTACCTCCACCCTATCCATGCCTTCGTCACAACTAGACTTGACTACTGTTGCTCGCTCTATGTTGGCCTCCTTGCTGGTCAACTGGGGTGTTTGGATAGGATCTTGCGTTCTGCTGCCCACCGTATCGGCCATATGTCCAAATTTGGCCATTTCTCTAGATGCATGCGTGATGTTCTCCATTGGCTCCCCTCTGAGCAGCGATTGCATGTTCTAAGATAGATGCCCCTAGTCTGGCGCTGCTTACTAGGCCTCACTCCTGCCTATCTTCACGAGCTCACTGTCCTTAGTGCTAGGGGCTCTCGATCCCTTCATTTATCTGAGCAGGGCACCCCTACTTTTCCCTTTTGCCCGTACCTCCACTAGGCAGAACCGCGCTTTCTCGATGGTGGGCCCCTCGACCTGGAATGGCCTCCCTCTGGATCTTCGCCTCTTTCCTAGGACTTTCTCTCTCATGTTCATTTCTCACCTTAAGACTGTTCTTTTTAGCCGTGCTGGAGTTGGGAGTGCCTCTAAGTAGTTTTCTTGAAGGGGCATGCACTATACTAATATTTGATATGAATTAATTAAATAATTCAATCAGTTTCAGTAGGCCTACTTCTGCGACTGTTCACTCCTTTTATGCTTTTTGTCGTCATCATAGTTGACTACACTCGCCTGAATGCTTGCCGCTTGAGCACCCATTGAATCAACGTTTGTGGCACAGTTTCAAGCCATTTTCTGCAAGATTCCACGTCTTTGCATGGGTCACACACTTCAATACTTCATGATGCTGGATGTCAAGCCAGAGAAACGCCGACACATTTCCTGGTGCATCACGACAGTGTTCTTGCTTTTCGCTTGGACAATCAGCAGGAATGATAGGCCGAGTCAGACTCATTTGGAGTCTTACTCCATTCAGATGCCAGTTTCAGATGGAATTCGTTCGGTCACAACAAAATCATTGAACACGGATGGTATGCCTAGTCTGGACGTAGCCTATGCTATGATTTGCTTGCAGGCAAATTAGTTGTCAACTGTTCGGATGATGTGAATGTAGAATCTTTCAGTTGTTTTGCAATCAGTGAATGTGATATCGGTCTTGACAGCTGCTCTCCGTGCCAAGGTCACCAACTTGCTGCGCTGGCATACATGGTTTTGGCACAAAGCGTCTTGCTTCAGTGCAGATGGTCTGAAATTCTGCTTGAGTGGTCATAATTTGCTGCGTACTGGTTTTGACTAGCGTCAGCGTCGTTGGAATTTCAATTTTATACATCGCTCCAAACTACTTACCGTAATATCCATAAACTTCGAATAAACGCCCCAGGCCGACAGGCATGTTAAAGATTGAAATGGGCCCTGTGACCCTGTCCATGATAATCAAGTAAGTAATATATTTGCCTCACTGCCTGAGATAGTTGATGATTTTGTTGCCATTGGTCTTTGTTTAGTTGGCTTATTATGAAGTAAACATTGGCAGAGATTTCCCACTTTTTGTTTGGGGAGACTGAGCCACAGTTTGGGGGACTAAACACCCCAGCCCCCTGCTGGCACCGCCACTGCTGCCGATTATGTATTTCTGGCTATGGAGCCTTGCCAAAAAATCAATCAATCAATCAATCAATCGTTTATTTGTAGCCAAACAACGATAAACAATAATATTACAAATCAGATTGCACTTTTAAGTATGGATTGTTGAATGCCACAAGGGAAGGCCCTGAAGGGATCAAAGATCCCGCTAAGTAGGGACACCTCTATGTAATTTCAATAGAATATGTGCGACCAAAAGATGCTTTACTAAGTATAACAGTTGTTGACTTTATTAACATAAAAAATCTTAACTAACCTTAACTAATTTAAACTAAATATCGAAAGTAAAAGGAATGAGTGGGAAGTGCAGTTAAACACATGGAAATAAAAAATTAATACATCAAAGCATTAATAATCACCTTCAAAGACTACACAATTTGAGAATAAAAGTTCAAATTTGTCATTTTTAAGGATTAATGGGTTTTATATGGTGCTCACTAATATTGAAGATCAATATTAAGATTTTTAAAGCCTAATTTGACTGTTTGTATGCTACAAAATGCACCATTTAAGATTGAATTTTGCAAAACATTTATTGGTATGGGCTCACCGAGCCCCCTCCCAGATCCCTACCCCCATTTTGCTCAGGTGCCTTTGGCACCCTGGCCTGCCACTTGCTAGAAAATGTTGCCACTGGTCCACCATTAAAAAAGGTTTGACACCCCTGCCTTATGATGATGCTGATTAATTACATTCAGAGAATCTGAATTTATGCTACTTTTAGTTAGATGTGAGACAGTTTGTAATGTTGCATTTTGTCATGACACCCTTTGTTACGTAGGGCCGACTGGTCTACAGTCAGCTTCCAGTGCCACCAGGATGACCCAACCAGGGGCCCTCAATTTGGACTATCGACGGGTGTCCGGTTTTCACACTTTATCACGAGGCTTAAGACAGTGCAGTTACATGTTCACATGCTTGATTGATTTCAACAGCATCAACCATAAAAAATTCTGCAAGCAAGAGATCTGCAATGGTGAAGGCTCATTCCATGTCGGCGAGGGCAAACCATAATGCTCCTCTTCATGATCGTATTTGGATGCTTCAGGGGATCCAAGCTACTCTGTGCAGATGGTAGATCGGCAACTACGGCGACTCACTCCAGATGTTGTCACCTTCTTCGCCTGCTCTGCTCTTACTCGTCTGCTCCGAGTTCAATACTATTGTCAACTGACAGTTCCCGCTTGTCTACGGCTCAGCTGCTGTGCTCCAGCTGAGCAGCTGCTGCTGTAATGACTTTTATGACTGTTTCAGCTGTGATGACTACGATGACTTTTCTGACTCTTTCAACTGAGACGACTCTTCCGAATGTGCCCACTGTGATGACCTCCAACTGTGATGATTCTCTTTTATACCTAAAACAGAGAGGCTGGGGTCTTCACAGATGGGTTTCATAAGTGCCCGTTCGCTAGGGGTCTTGACAGAGGGGTCTTGATGGGTTCCTGTGTGCTAGGGATCTTGACAGAGAGGTCTTCATTGGTGCCTCTTTGCTAAGGCTCTTCATGGGAACTAGTGGCCGTGGAAGATAGAGGGGTTCTTTACTGATAGAGCATGGCACTTTGGTGGCCATAGCTAAACTGATGGGCAAAGCGAGATTGCTGTGAAGAAATACTTTTAAATATATATAGAACAGAATATGACGGAAAAACTTATTCTTGGGACTGCACTTTATTTATTATTTATTAAGGGATTTTATATAGCGTCTTTCCAGGAAAATAATCAGAATTTCTATCTGCACTATCTGTGTATTAAGCTAAACAATCAGTTTCTTTAGCAGTAGGCCTCAGTCTTTAATACATTCCTTAGCCCCTCAGCCATTTGACAATTATTTTTGTCTAATCAATATCTAAACTGCAGATTTTTTAACCTTGTTGCGTTTTGTCAACGAGTTTGTGCAATAAAGGAATAGTAGTAGTACTAGCCTAAACAATATTAAATGTCATTAAGCACAGAACATTAAATTTGCTCAGATTGCTAGAAGAGTCACCAGGGGTCAGCTTGTGCACACACAAAGCCCAACCAACAAATTCTCAACTAGAGTTGACAGGTGTCAACATGTTCTGAGTTTCTGAAGCACGTAGAATCAATGCATAAGCGCGAGTCACATAATGTCTAAGCTTGAACTGCAACAAGTGCCATACTGGAGAATAATCTTTCATATTTCTTTTGAAGCAGTCTGAACAGAGGAGAACCTGACAGAACTATGAAATCAGTGTGTAGTATGCAGTGATGTGGTCTCGAGACCGCGGTCTTGGTCTCGAGACCGTCTTGAGACCGAAAAAATGCGGTCTCGGTCTCGAATGTACCGGTCTTGATCTTGGTCTTGGTCTTGAAAGGTGCGGTCTTGGTCTTAAAGGTGTGGTCTTGGTCTTGGGTCATTCGCCTTTGGTCTTGGCCTTGCGCCTTTGGTTTGGCTTTTGGTGGGAACTAGAGTGGATTATTTGTGAAATGTTGATATTTTCGGTTGTTCCGGGACTTCCGAGATAGCTTCGAATTCATGCGACGACCTGCAAGAGAAGCGATAGAAGACCTAGTTGTTCGCTTCTCATCAGAAGCGACAACAAAACATTGAGGCACAGTTAACCCTGATTTCTGGTGTTTTAGTGACTAGTTAGGCTTACACTGATGCAGTTTCTTGAGGCAAAATCAGTAGTCGGGTAAGCGATACAGATCAGGTATTTGGTGGGGAATTTTTCTCTACTGGCAAACTTTTTGTTTTCCACAACACCTGAGAGTGAGTTTAGCTATAGTGTGCTCTTCATGAGACCTGGCAGACTTGGGGACAAAAACTATAACTATAAATATAATAAGCATCTGATCTGAATTATGGCAATGTGTAAAACTACAATCGAGAATTGCGTTTATGGTCTTGAGGCTTAGATCTTGGTCTTGGATAATGCGGTCTCGGTCTTGGTCTTGGACCATGTGGTCTTGGTCTCGGTCTTGGTCTTGGACCCCGCGGTCTTGGTCTCGGTCTTGGTCTTGGACCCCGCGGTCTTGGTCTCGGTCTTGGTCTTGGAATTTCGGTCTCGTGCACAACACTGGTAGTATGGCTTGTTGATAAAAGCACTCTGTAAAATAATGTATTTCTTTATAGAATTTGTTTTTTTCCTATGTGTAGATGTTCCAGATGCACCAAGATTTCTAAAAGCTGAAAAGGTTTTTAATGGTGACATTCTGCTCAACTGGAAGCCTCCGATTTACAGTGGTGGAAGTTGTATTACACAGTACATCATAGAAATGCTACATCAGTCTTCTGCCAAGGACTGGTTTTGCTGGGCTTGTACTAGGTTAGAAAAATGCAGAATAATATTTTAAATTGTTTGCCGTAATTCTGTACACGTCTAATTCCACCACATCTCCTTCTTGTCTTCCCCTGGAAAGGAAAATGGGAAACATATGATGCATACACATTAGGGTGGTCCTTAAAAATAAAAGTGTGAATCTATTGTTCGCCAAGGTTCCATTTGGTTCCATTCCATCCAGTCTTTGGCAGGTTATGTGTCGTAAAGAAGGCCTCGTTCCTCAGCTACTCAACTGTTGCATTATAATCAGACAATATATGGCTCTTCAACTATGGAATTTCCATTAATTATGCTCGTCATGAGTTATCTGTATGCTATGTACCCTTATGACGAGAGCCACTGTCATAAATACAGTCACCTCTATGCTTAGTGTGGCACTGTAGGCACTGAATAATACTGGCCCTATAACTGCTCGGCAGCTAAAGGGTTAACAGCCTCCCACAGTAATTACTGACTGCAATAATATTGTTTGACATTGGCTGCAGAACATTATCCAATGACTGCAAAACAATGTTCTGATCAAAGTTGTTTAGTTTAAGGTTTTAAAATCAACAGAATAAATTTTAAATGTTTCTTTCTCAAAAATGGCTTATTGGCTGTAGCTAAAAACAAAGTCAATGCCCATGCCTGGGTGTTGACCTTATAGCAAAATTTGGGTTCTCCAGTCACATTGAACGTTTGACCATAAAAGCAAGGCAGTCCTTTTATGCACTTCGGATCCTGAGGTCGCATGGGCTCTCGGGGGACAGTTTATTTGATGTAGTTCGTGCCACTACGGTTGGTATGATGCTGTATTGCTCGCCTGTGTGGTGGGGCTTTGCGAGAGTGCAGGAACGGGAGGCCCTTGAGGGAATTATCCGAAGGTTGGTACGCCAGGGGTACTTACCTTTATCTTCTCTCTCATTTGAGACTCTCTGCAGCAATGCGGATACTAGACTCTTTGCCTGTATTCTGCACAATCCTTGTCATGTATTGCATAAATTGTTACCGCCGATCAAGCAATCGCGCTACTCCCTGCGGCCACGGTCCCATAACCGTGAGCTTCCCATGTTTGACAACCTGTCTCAGAAATGCTTCCTTGCCCGAATGCTATACAAATAAACTATGTTTTCCCTAGATCTGGCTATTTAAACCCTTCATTTTCCCCTATGACTAGCCCTAGTAGCTCTTCTTCCTCTATGTTCCCCTGATAAAGCTTTTCATTCAATTCATTGGTTGCATATGTAAATTTTTGTTTATTTGTTTGAATGTATTAATCTTGCCATGTACAGTGCTTTGCGTTTGCTAGTGCTTCTCAATAAAGGATATACTTACTTACTTACTTATATTGATCGACATTAGGCCAGTTGAAATGGCTATTTCAGGTTGTCTGTCTGATTGGAAATGCTCATATTCTTTCTATGATATCATACACATCAGTGCTACTCAAACTGGTTCAAAAGATTAGTCCTCTAGGATGGATAGGCAGGCAGCCTAGGGAGAATTAGCAGTTTGAAAAAGGTAAGTTTCAAGTAGAGAATGAAATGACCTAAGCGACTGAGCAGAATGAACACATAATGGGAGATAATTCCAAACTTTAGGACCAGCAACCGAAAGAACTCCTTCACCAAGAACAGTTCGTAAGTATGACCAGAGAAAGACAATCAGGTGACCTTGTTGAATAATGGTAAGTCTGGGGAATAATGACTAACGTATGGTGGGTGGACATTTCCCATTAGACTTGGCGAGTCATGTAGACTCTGTAGCTGAGAAGCCAGCTTTGGTGAGGCCAACCTGGCCAAGCCAATTGATATCATTAAGTAAGGCATATCTGGCAGTATGACCCGGCCCAAGGCTGCATGACATGCCATGTGAGCCATCCTCGTGGACCGTCGCTCCACAAGGCCATTCGTGAAGAGCACTTAAATCAGCCCCAAAGAAGCAGGCCTGTTGCAGTACGGACTGGACTGCCTTGTCATTTAGCCTCCGTCCCACAAGGTGCTTATGGGGAGTGCTATGAGCCAATCACCTGCATGTGGTGAGGCGACTGCTCTAAACCTGGCCCTGTGGTAATCAGTTGTTATTGAGGCCTCTAAAGCTGTCAGGTCTTTCAGAATGAGAGAGTGATCCCAAGAACACTGCTTATGGGAAAGAGTTTCTTTGGGAATGGAGCACCCGATTCAGTTAGCCATTGTTCTTGGGCCATTACAAGAAAGCAATCTTGAGGCACATCACAGTCAGACAAGATGGAGGCTTGCAAAGATGTGGTGCTTGCAGCAGAAGCGAGAAAGGCAAGTAGTGTCAGCGAGGACGCACAACGGATGCCAAGACCTCCATTCCTAACAGGTAGAGTGACTTGAACCAATGACCAGATTAAGGGTGTTTACAAGACCTGTGTGCATCATCTGATCGAACTGGAGTAGGATTGGGTTTCCCATAAATGGAAAACTAAAGGGTATGAAAGGGCAAACTGAGAGAGCTGCAAAATAAAATTAGTGCATCATGTTTGGCTATTGAAGACAATCAAGAAATGCCAAGTGAAAGCTCTGCACAGTGCACCTCCAAGGCAGTATCGAGTGCTCCACCAGCCGAAAGAGGCGCCCCTGGGAGGAATGCATCACAAGAGGATGTAACTGGTGAAACTGTCCAGGGGTAGCAGCAGGTCAACTTTGTGGGTGTCTATAATCTCACATTTTGCAAGGTTAATAACGGACCGGAAACCATCAAAGATGACTTGGGATTAGAGCTGTACCGATTAAACGGCCATACGCGTAATCGGGCCGATTATTAGAACAATCGGTATAATCGGGTATCGGCAGAAATAATCGGTTAATCGGCGCCGATATCAAAATTGTGTAATAATTTAATAATTTTACTTGAATTATGGCATATTCCAAGTTTTACATTGATTTTCATCTATCGTTTTACGTTCCTTATTATTTACGCATTAAAACATATCGCTAACAACTTCCCAACTTAATTAAAACGTCCACCCTTAAAGTTGTGACGATAGATTACTGGTTTATGTTTTGGAACCGAACATTTTGACTAAACAAATAATGAAATATTCGGTCTCATTATGGGTATTGGCAGTTTAATAATCGGCTATACGCGGTATCGGTATCGGCAATTTAATAATCGGCTATACGCGGTATCGGCATAATCGGCAAAAAGCGATATCGGTACAGCTCTACTTGGGATGCCTGGAGATGTCGTGTGACAAGGCTGAGGAGCTGGCAACCGACAGAGACGAGCGGAGGAGATGCATTGACCGATGTGCAGACCTGCACGGGATATCCATTTGCTCTGTGACTTGGAGCAAACTGGTGGTTGTCTGTTGCACAGGAAGTTTGGCACTTTTCAAGACTGATGAACAGACTAAATCGCTCTGGATTTACTCACACAGATTTCCCTTCTGCGAAAGTTCTTGCTAATGTAGCAGACACTTCGCTATTCAAAGCTGTTCTATTAAATGAGAATCATGCACTCAGATGCCTTTTTCCCAACCAACACATCACCCCTTATTTTCTCAGGGCCAGACCACATAACTTTAACCTTCCTGACAAAGACTCACGAAACTTTATATCTCGAATGTTATTTCTTAACTCTTACTAAGCTATTACCTTATATTATATTATACTATGTTATCTAGCTTTTCCATGTACACCTACAGCGTTATGTCTATTGTTAACACAATAAACGAATATGTGACCTGCTCTGGCAAAAGGAGGCGGAAGTCGCAAATGATAAAAGCGAAGAAATTAACTAAAACACCAATCAGGTGTAAATTTTTCGATTGTCGTTTTTTGGCATAAACCAATAAATAAGATCTTATATTATGTGAAAAGAATATTGATTTAATAATATTTCACCTATTTCTTAACAAATTTATTAATTTTGTGTGATTAGTAAATATTTTCCGGCAATTTAAACTCGTTTTTAGGTCCAGTTTCAATCACATTTTGTGGCCTTCATTCTGTTAGTACATCCAAATGTAATACGTCATTGGAAAGTTTATGAATGCAGCTTGCTAAAAATAGCCTGATTTGGATGGTTTGCCGCTGTGATTTCCATATATTTAAGGTTAAAAACACTTAAACTTTGCGATTTACTTTGGGTATTAAACGCCCATCGTTAGCAATGGAGTCACGTGACTGAACCTGGCCTTCCTATAGGCTGCATTTTCAAGGTCGCGCATATTCAATCACTTTACGCGGAGATAAATAAACAACGCGTGCATAGAAAAACGATTTTGATCTTAACTTTCTTGAGATTGTTAATTTATTTCAATTTAAGAATGAGTTAAACTGAGATGGAACGTAGAACTGCGCGTTTATTAAACGATGCGTCAGCGTGTGGACTTAAAAATGAAAATCTAGCAGAGCTAATAGACATTATTTTAATGCCGCCGACGATAATGATAAGAAACTTTGCAGGCGTATTTCTCGAAATTGTACTTCTGAGTAGGAAAACATTATAAAATTCATATCTCCGGAACCAATGAAGATAGAATAATAATTTTTTCATCATTTTAAACAGAAATTATTACTTAGCATTTTTAGCCCAAAATATAAAAAACAATTTTTTTGGACAACAGCCTCATTTTGCCAGAGCAGGTGATGATGATGATGGTGATAATAGTATATAATTATAATAAGCACAGAACCTCTGGCTATAGGCACAGGAGTATGGTATATTTCTGAGGGTTGACACTTTTTGAGCATGCCACAATAAATGTAAAATTTTAAATATTCTAGCATTCACAACTTTCTAGTGTTTATTGAAGGTTTCTTCCAGGACAGACTTCATGAAACCCGGATAATGGACTTAAAAGGTTAAAGAATAATGTTTCTGTACTGATGACAGGTTTACACAGATGACCATTTCCAAGTTGTCAGCTGCCGAAAATTGTGAGTTCCGCATCAGAGCAGAGAACATTTTTGGTCAGAGCATTCCTTCCCAACCTGTGGCCATACAAACAGGTGCAGTCAAGGAAAACAACGACAAAATATTACAAGGTTAGTTAATAGGCCTGAAATATATTCATCATGAAATATTGCGGTGAATAAAATTATACATGCCTCAGTGCCTCAGAAAACCTCACAGACTTGGAAAATTCAAAAAGTTGATTAGATTGGGCTGGAAGTCTCGAATATTATTTTGAAAACTGCATAGTCTTATCAAAGAGTTTGAAAGTTACAACTGTTTAATATCCAAATCTTTGTTTAGAAAACTAAAAGTGTATAAATATTGCACATTTAATCTTGCTTAAAATTTAGATGTCTGGTATAAATCAAATAACATTTTTACATGCATTAGTGGTTACTTAGCATTAAGTCTAGCATTAAATTAAATTAAATAACCATTTATCTATCGATTGCTGAACGGCCTGTTCTGCAATTATCTGCTGACAATGAAGGCCGTTCCTTAGCAGATCTGTTCACCTTCTATGAGTCTTTGATGCACATCCTGATCGACAGATCTTTTAAGATTCGCCAGAGACCCTCCATGGTTTCACGAAGCCTGTTGCAACTTTCATTGTGAGACAAATCTGACTATGTAAATATGTTGAAAAGGTATATAGATAGGAAGATCCATACAGCCATCATTCACAGCCATGGACTATCTGGAGTTCAGGCATCAAAAGGTACACTCAGTTTGTCGTTCCACCGAGGGTGCTCCGCCACCGAGTTCATCCAAGAAGTCCTTGCTAAGAAACAGCAGCAGAGCATCAAGAACTTCTTGGATGAACTTTGCCATCTTTGGAGCTGTTTACTGGGGGCATGTAACACTCTGCCTGTTCTGATGTGAGTGCAGCCTTCAACACTGTTGACCATGTCATCATACTGGAGCGCCAATAGTAAACAGTGTTGTTGTCTTTTGCACCACTGTAACGATGTCCCATTCATACACATGACATTCATATCTAAATACTTAAATAGGCTTGTCGTGAGACTGTGAGAGAGTATTCCTAACTATATAGAGTTAATTGAATGTATGGAGTTAGTTAATTGGCCAGCTTCTAAGATCAGCACAACTGGGAATTAGATCAGATTCGGTTTGGGAGTATTTACAGTGATTTGAGACTGTGAACAGTGAAGTGCAGATGCCGATTAGAGCAATTAAACAGCAGCAAGTCATGGAAAGTTCGTCTGCTGTGCATGTGCAGTGAGGTCTTCTGGGACAGAACAGGAGGTGCCAACGTTAATGGCATGAGGAGCATGCAGAAACATTATGAGCAAATCAATCCTGATCGATCGAATTTATGAGTTATTTCGATAGGACGGTCAGTTTGGAGTTCGATGCGAATAATCACAGAACTGTTTGATCAAGTTGTGTGACATTGGTGACGATACTACTGAGTCATCATCATTGAATTAATCAAATCGATGGGTTAGTTTGCTCGAAGCTAAGTAGCGACCTCAGACAGTTATCACAGTGTCGGAACGTTCGTTTGCATTAGAAACACGAACTGTTCATGGGAATCACTTCTCAAACATACGAAGGAATGATCTTCAAAGGAACTTTTGTTGTTGAGTTGAACTGCACGATTCGTCACGAAACGTCAGACTCAGAAACATCAACTACACAAGCATCATCACAGTGCATCATGGACGTTGTCTGGGCTCTGACTACTACAACAAAGGAGAGGTTAAATTGGTTAATTCTAGGGTTCATAATACAGTTTTCTAGATAAAGGTGCTGGTCTGAGTAAGGGGCCGTCCATAAAGTACGTCACGCTCCAGGGGGGAGGGGGTTTAAGAAAGTGTGACAGTTTGTGACAGGGGGAGGGGGTCAGGCCATGTGTGACGTCACACATTTATTTTTTTATATTTTATTTATAATTTATTTTTTATTTTTTAGTAGAATTTCATAGCTTTAAAAATAATTTTCAAAAATATTCTGAAACATTTTAATTAGTTTTATGTCAAAATAGCATGAAATGCATATCTCCTGAATGTGTTTTTCACGATTCCTCTCGCTAGGAGCGCTAGTAATAATGCTGTTGCGAAGCCTTGTTTATGTATTAGCCTTGCTTTCGGAAGTATTATTATTTCTATGTTCGAAAGTGTGACGTACTTTAGGGGGTCCGAGTTTTGTGACAGTTTGTGACAGGGGGAGGGGGGTAAAATGGTCAAAAATAGCGTGACGTACTTTATGGACGGCCCCTAAGTATCAAGCAAAGAAGATTCGGCTACGCCCATGTTTGAGAGGAGACGGGAGCAGCTCAAAAGACACTTCAAACTCATCGGGGAGGTATTTTATAACCCACAATATTTAGGACATAGGCTTAGACTGCTGTGGTCTAGGTAGGACTAATATAGAACATTAAACTCTTGTAATTAATAAACCCTAGACACAATTAAACGAAACTATATGTATCATTTGACATTTTCTTATAATAATTAATATTCGAAATGAAACGAGCTGACTTTGTCTTATTGATAATGTGACACACATTCTACCAATGATGAGCCAAGGATTGATTAATAAGTAACTGTGTCCATGATCAGGACATTCTCTATTGTGGTTTAAACGCTACAATAGGGGTCACGTTACAGTAACACTCTGGCATGAAGAGCGGAACATCAAGCAGAAAGCGGATCGATACTCGCTATTCCTGTAAAGGTCAACTCAACCTTCAACTCACTAGATGGTGACTGTAAAGTGAGCAGAAGGACAGATTGGCACCTTGCATCGGTGCCATCGGTTGATGCCTTGTGCATTAGACACCGGCACAATAGAAGTTACTAAGTTGCATGGCTGCCGTACAGTTAAATTCGACACCTGTAAAACTTGTTTTTATCTGTTACTACTAGAACATGTATTGTACGTACTCTAGTGTCATGGACTGTGTTTCGGCGTTTTTCTCGATTCTTGTGTATTTTGAGCCGTGTTTGACCCTTTTGTGATAGATACCTAGCAATGCTTCTGCCATTCAAAGGAAAATTCAGCCTATGTCAGCAACCAGCGAAATCTTAGATTTGGTAGGGAAGGCAGAGCAGTCTTTGGAGCGACATTGATGTTCAACATAGCGAGTTGATGCAACCAATCAAATACCTGTCCTTCAATGACTACATGGCTGATGGGATGGATATTCAGATGCTTTGTTATCTACCAACTGTGAGGTGCTACTGGACAGTGAGACAGTTATGTTGCCCTGATGGCAGACCACATCACCTCACCTGTCATTTTTTCCTCTTCCTTGATTCAACATACATGTATGCAGGAACTCTGAACTTAGTTTCAACTATCATCGAAAAATGTGATGGCTGGGCTCTGTACATATGCGGAAGCTGCCACTGTTTTTGTTATAGTTGCCTGAACATTGTTTGCAAAATGATGAATTTCTGTTCTGATTGTCATTTAACTTTATTTAGGCTAGCACAGACAGAGAGTGCTTCTGAATAGTTGTTCTTGAAGCAGGAAGCTAATATAAATTTGGAATTATAAATTACTATAATGTGCAAAGTTGTACGTATAACATGTATTTGCTTTTCAGAAGATGGGTTTTGAAAAGGTAAAATGAACCAAGACACAGCTGCCTTCTATTATTAGGCAGGTAAAGAATACAAATTAGCCAAAATATGAAACTGTTCACTGTTAAGTTTCAGGTGAATCATCAATTCAGAGTGTTGTACATTGTATCCCTTACCACTCTGCTATAAGATGAATCATGCATCTTGGTGCCTATATATTTAACTCATTACTTATATTTTCTATCATACAGGTATCTATGATTCATAAACTAGCTGCAGTTGGAAAAAAATAAAATGTGAAATTAAGTGTTGACGATTACTTTATCTTTCATTATAGAGAGTGTGCGGAAACGGAAAATATTAGACAGCTCAAAGCCTAAAGACTATGATCAACTTTGTGAGTAGAGTGAAGAATATCTTAAAATCTAAGACTGGACAATGAGGGTCTTGCATTCTGAACAGTTGCATACGGAGCTGAAATGCCGCCCGGGGCGACGGCCCAAAATGGCCATTTAATTTTCGATATGTTATTTTCTCTAAGAGATTGCAATTTGCTTGACGATCGTCAATCTTATTACATATACTCCTACAATTTTATTTTATAAAGGTGATAGATAGTCTGTCTGGATTTATCAATTTTCACTGCATTTTTTAATTATTCTATTTAGCCTACATTTTCAACTTACTAAAATCTATATTATTAGATAATAAAACGTTTTATTGCATGAGTTGCTGACTCAAAACTTCTGTTGCTTCTGTTGCGGATGTGGAAGAACAAAATATCAGCGCATAGCTGCAGCACCACCTACTTTTGATATTTCGCGATTTTTCTCTGTGCTTCCTATGTTCAGCCCCACTTAGTTCAGCCTGTTACTCATTTTCATTCATATCGAATGAATAAATGAATATTGCGAGTGTCTATTCTATTCTATTCTATTTATGGACTTATAAAGCGCCTCTCACAGTACAACCTAATCAGAGGCGCTTCCAGTGCGAAGGGCCCCTCAAAAAAGAAAAGTCTTAAGAGAACGAGCAGAAACAGTAGTGCCCCAGATAACATCACAGCACGAGTTATAGCAGGAAGGTCATTCCACAGCAAAGGGCCAACAGAGGCATAGGCACGATGCTGTGCTGTGGAGACCGAGGAACTAGAAGGTCATGATGGTTGAAAGAGCGGAGCGGATGTCCAGAGGTTATTATTATTATTATTTGTTATTATTATTTGGATGTCCAGAGGTTATTACAGTTATTATTAAAATGGGCATATTTATGGGTGGTTTTATGTTCAAACCCCCTGCCCCGAAACTAATGCATTACTGTTATTAAAAACTAAATCTGTAGAAAATACGAACATTTGCAATGGAAATTCCTGAATACTTAAAACTCCCTCCAAAATATTTTCATGGCCACACCCCTGGTATTTAATACTAGTGGACCGAAAGGAACCAGAAATTAACAATTGTAGTATCTCACAGTAAAACTGTTGAAGTTATTATCTCATTAGTTACAGTTAAAAATAATGTAGTGCGAACCAAACAGGCTATGGTATTTAAGATTTAAAAAAAAATTTTTTCATAATTTCTATCTATGAAATTTATATAATGATTGTGTCCGTTATATAAAAGGCAAGACACAGCGCTGCTGTGCTGCATTTCTCAAAGAACGTTAATAACCGTTTTTCCGCTGTACAGTGACAGTGCAAACACAGCTTACTGTGTGCAGTAGAAGTTTCAATTTTAATAACAATAAAAACCAAATTAAATGATGTATTTTATTTACTAGATCAGGGATGGCCAACCCGCGGCCCGCGGGCCAAATGCGGCCCGCGGGCTGCTGATTGGCGGCCCGCACGGCCCCTATCTAAATAATTGTTGGTGTCATTTTGCTCCTACTTACTTGTCCGACTACTACAATACTGCATAATAATGATGTCTAAAACACTAAAAGAGGTAGTGTTGTAAGTTCTAGAGATATAATGTAGTCGTACCTGTTTTTATACATCTTGTAAAATATGAAATAAACATTTGTTTTTCTTTCGAAGCTGTGGGGACAAACATTTTGTGGCCCGCCGCGTGCTTACCAACAATTATAGTGGCCCGTAGGACCAAAAAGGTTGGCCACCCCTGTACTAGATCATTTGGATTATGTATAACGATATAATATGCTCATATTTAGTAAACATTACAAAGAAACTGCTTCCTTTTCTACAATTCTGTTTAGTGTCTAACATAAACCTCTCAGAGTGATGCCGCTTCTAACGGAGACTTAGGGGCACTATCAGAAGCCAAGCCGACTTGACCAAAGTGACGGTTTCTTTCTTTACTTCTCATTCTTTTTCTACCTTGCTTCTCCTACTTTTTAATTTTTTTATCCAACATTCACTCCTTTTTTATTTGTTTTCAACCCTATTTTGCCACCCCTGCACAAGTGCCGCCCGGGGCGACTCGCCCCCTCGGTACACCACTGCTTCGATAAATTCTTTTAAAACTAAACTTAAAACTCATCTATTCTCTAAATACTATGAATATTTACTACATTAAGTAAGTAAGTAAGTAAGTATATCCTTTATTGAAAAACCAACTGCTAACCGCATTTTGGTGTACAAAGATCATCAAATATATAAAAAAAAATTAAGTATAAAGCATCCGTGTGACAAATGTTTTACGAGATAGAGAGTTTGCCTTGGGTATTATTCTATTGTGGGTTCTGAGACGTAGCGAGTATGAAACAGTTTTCACGGGAGGCAGTAGTTGATGTAATACATGTGCAGGGTTGCTGATGATGGTAGAAAAGAGGTTAGAGTCTGCTTTTCTGCAAAGTTGCTCGAAACTTTGGTAGGATTCCGGTAGATAACGAGACCGGACCAGTCGCCGTATAGTTGCCTGAAGACGAGAGCGTCCCTCTACCCCCACAAAGCCCCACCACGCCGGGGCCGCATAGAGCATCCGTGACACTGTGGTAGCATTTGTTACATCACACAGAGATTGGCCCTTTAACCCATGTGCTGTTAGAACGCAGAGGGCATACATTGACTGCCTAGCCTTAATGACAATATTGTTAACATGCGTGTCGAAGTTGAATTGTTCTGACAATAACATATAATCCCATTAACATGTAACATGTCCCTTGAGTAAGACTTTGTTTTATTATTAAAGGCGCATTATAAATCCAAGTTGTATTGTATTTTATTGTGTGCCTTGCGATGTGCCATCTTTGCTTCAGATCCAGTTGAATGAATCCTGTACAATACTTGAAGTTGTTGCAAGTTGTACCATCAATGCAGAATTTTCCTAATTTTCAATGCAACATTGATGTTGAGTTTATATGCGGCTGCATCTGATGTTTATAGATCATGACTTGTGGAATGGGCCACTTGAGCCACAACCAGCTGAAATCAAGAAGTGCAATATTTCTGATTATTATGATATCTGTGAACAACTCGGAATGTAAGTACCGGTACTTCTGTTGAAGTTTAACACTAATGCACTATCTCAAATTTGAATACCATTATAGTTATACATTCCAATGTTTAAAAAGCCTGTGCACAGTGAGAGCCTGTAGGCTGTTTAACCATTAGAATGTATAATGACATTCAAATTTGGGATATCTAAATAGTGCACAATTTAGCACAGAGATCTTATGATCATGCCAAGTTCTATCATAATTATGTATGTAAATGCGATAATGGGATTATATGTAAATGACCCCATTTCTCGGCAGCATTGGCAAATTCTTCCTTACTATTCAAGGGATGTTGTTAGTAACTTGTTACAGGCTTATATATCCAGTTTCTTTGAAGACTGGGTGAAAGATTGTATCATTTTGACAGAAGTAAAGTCATGTGCATGTTTTAAAGTTTCCAACAGCCAATGCTGCCTCATTTGATCCTATAAAATTGTTTCACACACAAGGCATTGACTAATATTCATATTGTATTGTATTTTATTGTATTGCATTGTATCTGAACATTTCTAAAGCGCCTCTCACAGTATGGACTATTCAGAGGCGCTCTCATTGTTGAAGCCCCAGGAAAAAGAAACGTCTTCTAGGATCAAGCAGATGAGGAGGAGAACCAAGACATTAGTTTTGCCCACAGAGGAGGGGAAGGTCATTCCAAGGTCATTCCAAGCAGAAGGGCCCACAACAGCAAATGACCGACGTTGGGCTAGAGTGGACCTGGTCAGGCCCGTCCCTAGGCATACGCTGAATACGCAACTGGGTAGGACCACGGCGATTCCACCGTAATTTAGGGGCCCCCAAAATCCCATTTACAAGAAACTACAACAAAGAGCAATAATGACATCACACGCCGCACGAGTCTAAATTAAGTGCAAATGCTTAAATTATTTAAGTTAAATGTATTGTCTGTGATGGGAAAAGTCTTGGCCTTAGACCTTAGGGTCAGCAAGCGATAGGCCACTGCCAAGAGAATCCTGCAGAATTGGAGAACTTATATCTGAGTGAAAGAAAGCTACCAGCCTACGTCAGATGTAAAGTTGGGTGTCGAAAGATAGATTATGGTCCATGGAAAATTCAAAGCGCGAGGAATTTTGAAGTGACATTAGCAATATATTATCTTGAGGAGCGTCGTCCGATATAGAAATTAGAGACGAGCAGCAAATTACTAATACAGCTGTGATAATAATATATGTGTGTGGGTGCGTGTGTATGTGCGTGCGTGTGTGTGTGTGTGAGAGACAGACAGACAGACAGACAGACAGACGGAGACAGAGTGTGTGTATACATCATAGGTGTAGCTATACATGGAGGCACGAGGAGGCAGTTGCCTCCTTTTGCTTTCTTTATATAATGGAACTTCTATTGACCAATGACCCCAATAACCAGAATTTTGCCAATGGTCTGTGAAGTTGCCTCCTCTTGAATTTAAGTCTGGCTACGCTCCTGGTATATATGTATATAGGCCTAATATATAATTATATATACACATGTAGATAACGTAAATGCATAGTGTTCCGTGTGTGGGCTTTTCAGAGTTTTCAGTTAATCTGGAGACCCCATTCGACTGTAATACAGATCTCAGGATTATAAGTAACTTTTAGATAGATCTTATAAATAAAATTGATTAATAGGCCTACGGCTGTCGTTTTAAGTCACCAGCTGCAAAGTGTGATGGTAAGTACAAGTTCACATTACTCTCACTTCTGAAACTGTATTTCACATTTATAAACAAATTAAGCAATTCGCCATAGCCTAAACACCACAGTAAGTGCATCAGAAAAAGTTATAAACAGCATTATATAGCTGGCTAAATTCCTGTAAATTTATTTTCTTTTACGTTTTGGTCGCAGTGTAGGCCTTTACTTGTGATCGCAAATGTAATCCTAATTTATAGATTTATTTAGCGACCAAAAAAGCTAAGTCATGGGAACCAGCTTATTCACAGGTGCTCAGTCAACACCAAAAAATGTAGCCTATAAAAAATCGATTTGCAGAGGGACAAGATCGATGATCAGGCAAGCAGACATTCGGCTGCGGTGTTTAGTGCATGCATGGTGGTAATAGAAATGAAGCGATTCGGGAGGCAAGTGGAAGAGAAGATTTAAAGATAGCCTAAGATTTGATTTTGTGAAAGAGCAGTGCTTTTCAGTGAGAGACCTAAAGCCTATATGGGATATAATGGATTAATATTACCTTAGGAAACCCATAAAGTTCAATACAATGTTGCCTTGGTAAACCTAATTCTAATATCATATTAATTTTGTCCATAATGCTCAATAAAGCTATTTAGACTAAGTCAGGCCAGGGCAGTCTTCTTTCTCAGGTAACGTTTATAAAGTGTCCCAATCCCCAATGGGTGGGCCCCCAAATTTAAACCTGCATAGGGCCCCAGATATCCTTGGGACGGGCCTGGACCTGGTCCAAGGTACTGGTCACAGAGTGAATGAGATTATGCAACTTATTATTTAGACTAAATGAATATATTTACTGTACATAGTAATTTGTATTGTATTGTATTGTATCTATCAATTTATATAGCGCCTCTCGCAGTGCACACCAATCAGAGGCGCTCCCAGTGCGAAAGACCCAGAGAAAAGAAAGAAGTCTTGAGACAACGAAAAGAGGCACTTGGCCCACCAGTTAATAAACAGGAACGAGTCAAAGGAGGAATCTGGTTCCATAGTGCAGGGCCAGTTAAGGCAAATGCTCGCGATTTAGCCAAAGAAGTAATATTGAGGGTTTAAAATAATTGTAGATTTTGTTTTTTGTTTGCTTCATGAAAATAATGACGTTCTGTGCTTTGTAGGCCCTATATATGCTTAATTCACTTAATTCTTGTTTGTTTTTTGTTTTTTTTAAATATATATATAGTTGGAAGAAAACTATATGCTGTGTGTAGAGTACCATATATCGTATGACATCACATGTGACTGCAGCTTCCAGTATTACATCTCCCAGTTCACGGAACTGTTGATGCATCTGATACAGATGCTATGGTCAGTTTGGCTGTGCGAACATCTAAAGTGGTGCTTGAGTTGGCACATGTTTCAATGAATGTGACGACACACTGCACCAAACCAGGGAGCAGAAGGTCTTTGATGAGTGGTAATGGTTCTGAGAGGCAGGAAGCAATAAATCAAGGATTTATGTTTATTCGTTTATTGAAAAACTCATGTTGTCAGACCACAACATGTTACAAATTATGTAAGAAGTTGGACAGAGAATGGAAAAAAATAATATAAAACAAAATAAAATAAAATAAATGGGAGATATAAAATGTTAAACTTGGGATTAAAATTATGATAAAGTAGCCGATAAGTGATAATGCAAGCGAGTATGTGAGGACAACCGCTGGAGAGAAGCATGTAGGATGAACGTCTGTTCGCCAGTTGATGAATGTTCTATTTTTAAAGGCAGTGTCAGCGTATGCAGGACGGTGGTGAAGAGCGTCCAATACATTGTGCAGGACGCATTCTGTGCATCAGTCCGTAACTGCCGATCCTCAACGGTGCTTGCCAGGTTGTGGATGCTTGGCAGCAACAGACGGCCCACCCGCTGATCACTGTGCTTGAGTTCATGGTCCGCCGCTGGTGCGAGAGACAGCAGGTCTTTCGAGTAGGCGTTAGTGGCTGGATGACACGGGTTGCTTATCGTGCTTCCTGCACTGACCAGCAGGTCTTGTTCAGTTGGAGGCATTAGCAGTAGCAGGACAGTCGCTTGGTCATTCTTTAGTGGGCCATGACCTACTTTAGGTCACAACAAACAGTCACACAAAAACTCCCAAAAGTTGTTAAAATTTTACCTTTTTACTCGTAGTCATTGATGAAGTCTCTTGCAGGCAATATAGTCAGGTGGTTTAGCGCTGTTTTTCAAGGTTATCGTTACCGGGCGGATAAAAGCACAAAATTTGGCATGAACATCCGCCATGGTCTACTAATTGATGCTGGAGTAGGAGCCTCTGATATTGATAAGCATTTTTATGTAAAACACCAAAAACCTAGGTCAAAAGGTCAAGCTCAAGAGAAGAGGCCATAACTCAGCAAAATACTATTCTATTTGGGTGATTCTTTTGCCTATTTAATCAGTCCAATAAGGGCTGCATCAGAGAAGACATAGAACTAGAAGGCTAACATAATCCAAGGTCATTTGTATGTATGTATGTATGTATATGGCCATTCATATAGCGCCTTACAAGAAACTCACGAAGGCACTAAGAAACTCACGAAGGCGCATTTCAAGGTCGACAGATCAAAATCAAGAGAAAATTGGAAATAGCTAGGCCAAATTTTGCTTGATCTGGATGATTCTGAGTTATTGCAGTTCTGTGTTGATTTTGACCATTGGCCTTGAAATTAACCCAAGGTCGTTTCAAGGTCAAAAGGTCAAAATCAAGGAAAAATGACCATAATACAGAATCACCAAAATAAAACAAAATTGGCTGAGCTGTAGCCATTTCCAAACATTTTCCTCTAAAAATTCACCTTTCTCACCTTAAAATAACCTCGGATTGTCTTACATTTAATAGAATAGGAGCCCTCTGAAATTGCTAAACATTTTTATGTAAAACACCAAAATTGAAGCATGCTGACATGTATGACTAAATATAACGCGTGTGGAGTAGTGATAAGAGTGATGAGAAAATGGACAGGGAATGGGAGAGATGGAGAGATGCGGTCACAGGGGCGGGCGAAGAAGCGCTTGGTTTCAAGAGAGGAGGCAGAAAAGAAGCATGGTTATTGACAGAAACGTGGCAGGCAATAGACGAGAGGAGGCAACTCAAACAGGAATTGGAACAGGCAAGGGCAGGTGATCTTGGCCACCAAGAGCGTACATGGAGTACAGAGGTAAAGAAGAGGTGTAGGCAGGATAAAAACAAATTCATCTTGCAGAAGACAGCTGAGGCGGAGGATGCTGGGAGAAGAGGAGACTCCAGAGCACTATACCGAATAGTGAAAGAGCTCTCAGGAGGTACAAGAGTGCAAAACCTTGCTCTAAAAAAGATGGATGGACAGCTGACAAGGACACACGAGGAGGAGGCCAGGAAGTGGAGGGAATACTTTGAAAGTTTATTAAACTGCCCAGAGCCGACAACATGCCCAGGAGAAATGGAGTGGAAGGAGGAAGCCGAAGAGCTCGAAATAGACAGAGATGATATCAATGAGGATGAGGTCCGGAAAGCACTCAAGAGCCTGAAAAACGGAAGGGCTGCAGGGAATGACGGAATAAAACCGGAACTACTCAAGTACGGAGGAGATGCGTTGGTAAAATCACTAACATACTTATGCAACAAAGTGTGGAACGCTGGTAGCGTGCCGAAAGAATGGAGAGACGGCATCATCGTCCCAATCCCGAAAAAAGGAGACCCAAGAGAATGTTCCAACTGGAGAGGCATCATGCTCCTGTCGACACCATGGCTTCAATAGTGCTGAAGCGGTGGTATGTGACTTTTTGGCGCCACCGTTTTGACGCCGCCGTTTTGGCGCCGCCGTTTTGGCGCCGGCCGTTTAGGCGCCAGCCGTTGGGTTGGTAAATTATTTCTATCTCAGAAACATGCATTAAAAGTTGGATTGATGAGAAAGTTCTTTGGTAAATGGTGGCTGGATTGATGAAAAGAATTGTTTCAATGAGAGTTGGATTGATAATAATAATAATTGTTTCAATGGGAGCTAGATTAATTATTATAAGAATTGTTTTCTTAAAATCAAAGCTGATTGATTAAAATAATTGTTTCAATGGAAGCCGGATTGATTAAAATAATTGCTTAAATGGAAACTGGATTGATGAAATTAATTGTTTCAATGGAGCTGGATTGATGAAAATAATTGTTTCAATGGGAGCTTGATTAATTATAAGAATTGTTTTCTTAAAATCGAAGCTGATTGATTAAACTAATATCTTCTTACGTCACTGGAAGCTGGATTGATGACAGTCATCACGGACATAGGTAGACTGCCTTCTTACCAACGAATAACACAGCATTTAAGAAAATGGTATTAATGCACCAATTCTATTTGAACCAATCCAGCTCACCATAAGAACTTGGATATCCTACTGATATTTCTCTGCATTAAAAATTGACATTATAGTATGTGTTCATTAGCGCCAAAACGTCCAGCGCCAAAACGACCGGCGCCAAAACGGCGGCGCCAAAACGTCCTGCTTCGGAAAAAACTGGAGGCAGCACACCACAGATGGCAAAGAAGAATTTTGCACATCTCCTGGAGGGACAATATCACAAACAAAACTATCGGAGAAAGAACAGAGCAGGATAAGCTAGAGAACATCATCAGAAAGAAACGACTGAACTGGATGGAACATGTGGCTCGAATGAATAGTGATAGAAGAGCCAACCAGGTGATTAACTGGACTCCGGAGGGGAAGCGCGGGAGAGGAAGGCCAAGAAAGAACTGGATGGGAACTTTTCGAGAGGACCTGATATGCCTGGAGATGACGGTGGAGGATGCTATCAAGGTGGCGAAGGACAGGGAAGAGTGGAAAAACTGTGTTGCCCGATGTGCAGTCCTGCACGGGAAGGACTAAGGTCTAAGGTGGTGTAGTAGTACCGGTAGTAGTCATAAAAGACAAGCTTGTTGATTAGTTTCTTGATGCCAAGTTCTTCTAGACAATTCACATACGTAAAGTGAAGCTCAGATAAGTTGAAGAGAAGAACTCCAGACTTCACAGATTTGTCAATGTAACTTGCCAGTTTTACAAATGCCCAACACTCATTCATTTTCTCATCTGCATTTTCTTGTTTTTGTCTTGCCTTGCGAGTTGTACTACGGTACCGATTTCTCAGCATGACCAGACATGCCAGATGGTATTTTGCCTCCGATGCTATAAGATCTCCCCCAATCGAGTCTACCAGGGGAAAGAGAGGCGATGGTGTGCACAGAAAAGTGTCTGGTCACACCAAACTGCCGTGCAAATAGATGGACTTTTTCGAGAAGAAGAAGTAGTTGTTTGCCTTTTTGTCTTCAAAGGTTGTAGAGTTCAACTGGCCACCAGACAAAGCCGTATATGTTACATCAGGTGAAGCTGTTGCATCCATTGGTTCCACCATCTCCATGCAAAACTGCAATCATGAAGACGTGGACACCAGAGGCCACGTGTATGAGGCAGTCGTAACTTTACGCCCGTCTAGTGACCTAGGCCGGACTTGGTATTCTGAAAATTTAAGCCGTCGGAAAAGGGTGAGGCGACCAGTGGCGGCGCCAGGATTTCAGGTTTGGGGGGGGCTAAAGCTCAAAAAGCCATGGTAAGTTATTCCCATTGGGATGCAACAACCTTTTTTTTGGCTTAAAACCTTTCCTTTTTGGGGGCTGAACCGCAGTTAGGGGGGCTAAGCACCCCTTAGACCCCCCCTGGCGCCGCCACTGGAGGCGACCCATTAAATGTGATCGTCATACATTAAGCATTTTGTGATGGCGAAAACGAAAAGCATAATTAAGTTCATCGTACGACAACTAATAGAATGAACTATGGAGCCTTCAAAATACTCTTTGATGTCTTAAACTTCGTCGAACTGGACAAATCTCGACGGCCGCCATGTTGTTTTTCTTCACTAAGTCGGCCTTGCCAATTTACACCTGGCTGTTCGCAGGCGTAGCCGTAGTTGGGCGTAAACTGGCTACGACGTCTTCATGCACCCGATCTAATTGGCTGGTCCGGCTTACAGCCAAATCTAGTCCATCCTGGCACTTATGACCATCTTACGTCTGTCTCATACACACGACTCCAGGCAGGAGTTCATCTAGCGCATGCATGGGAGCAAGGGACAAAGACTTGCATGTGCGTACTTTTGACACAGATGTTGTAGTCATCCGTGTTGACACATTCTATGATGTGATAGCAACCCAACCTCTGATCGATATCTGGGTAGCCTTTGGCATGGGCAAGCGTTACAGGTTTTACCACATCAATGCCATATGTGCAAGTCTGGGGGAGCAACAATCACGAGCAATAACTGCTCTTTTGCGCATTTTCTGGATGTTATGCGACATTTCTCCCTTAAAGACCGTGTCCAGTAAAGATGGGTAATCGGTTCGGGCCGGATTTTTCACTAATCGATATTCATTGAAATTTGCGATCCCAGGCTTTAAAACCCGATTAACCCAAAAATAATATTTTTGACCAAAAACATTTCTTCTTTCATTAATACAGAAATAGTAACCTGTTTTGGCGACCACCTGCGGTAATCTTTAATCTCTAATCATCATTGAAAGTCCGTGCCAATGCCATTTAATGATTAAGATTGGATTTTTCTTATTCTTTAGTTATTATACAATATAGGTTACATTTTCTTGGTTTGGTTTTATGGTTATCTTTAATTATATATATTATATATGCAAATAAAAATGAATATTGCCGTTTAATCGGATGGGAATCGGCGAAAAACGCAGGCCAACTAATCACAATCAGGAATCAGTAATCAATCAGCCGTTTATTGAATCAACAACAGCACAATTAATTAACAATCAGTCATATAAACAAAAAATTTTTAATCTGCTGATGCCGTCAACAGGACAGCCCTAAAGGATAAAATAATCCGCTATTGCAGGGCTGCCCCTTTTCCATATTACATTTACTGATGGCAAGTAAAAAAATGCCAATCCCTAGTGTCCGGTTTTACAGAGCTCTGCCACATGAAAACAAGGCTATTAAATCTAAGACAATCCGAGGTTATTTTAAGGTGAAAAAGGTAATTTTAGAGGAAAATGTTTGAAAATAGCTACAGCTCAGCCAAATGTTGTTTTATTTTGGTGATTCTGTGTTATGGTCATTTTTTCTTGATTTTTACCTTTTGACCTTGAAATGGCCTTGGGCTAATTTCAAGGTCAAAGGTCAAAATCAAGGAAAATTTCACTAAGCCACCTCACTAATAGTTGTCCGTCTGTAGTTACAAACATTTCATCTACTGTTGAGTTAATCCATAAGAAAGCGTGCAAAACGTGTTTTGGCAACACTGCACGTATGGCAGCCGGTTAGGCGCCTATCCCATAGTTCAAGGAGCCAATGATAGAGTCGTAGATGACAAATAACTGCTCACAGGTATGCTGCTCCAAGTGCTATAGATCCACCAGTGGACTGCTCAACCAGGCCAGCTTAGAAGGCCTCACGATCCAGACCCCTCCAATTTCCAGAAAGATTTAAACAGTGTGGACCAGTTGCATGTGTCGGTGGGAGCCCTGAAGGTGATTAGACCTATCTTTCTAGAATAGATTGACTGGCAAATTGCGACATGAGCACCTTGGTCTTTCTCCACATCTTTTCTGTAAGAACTTGAAAACCATTGTGTTTAATTGTGCTTTGGGCTATCAGACTGAAAACATTGCTATAGCGTTTGTCTCAAAGAATATACATGCACTGCACTATGGAACCAGCTTCATCCTTTGACACGTTCCTGTTTATTAACTGGTGGGCCAAGTGCCTCTTTTTGTTGTCTCAAGACCTCTTTTTTTTCTCTGGGTCTTTTGCACTGGGAGTGCCTCTGATTGGTGTGCACTGCAAGAGGTGCTATATAAATTTATAGATACAATGCAATACAATACATATTTGTGAAGAAATTTGAAAAGTACAATCAGTACTTTATTACACCAGAAGGCAGAAACAAATCAGAGGTCACAACATACATGCACAAATCTGAAAGACAAACAAACATAAAGTCAAACGCACAGACTGCGAAAACGTTCATAAAATTCATTTATGCAACTAAATTTACCGTTCAAGATGCCAGCGAGTTCAGAGTCATAAAGAAAGTGCTCAACAACATAACACCAGAAAATATCCTGGAGAAAATTAAAAGTCGAATGAACTAGTCGCCTATAGAACATCATGCGACATTTCTTAATAATGTAATGTAAGTCTAGTCTACCAAGGCCACAAATGAAGCCTTTAACAGATTCCCATTTATTAAAACCAAATAACTTCTATAAACAGAGTTTCCAACATGCATTCAGTTCATCTTCCTGTCTCACCGTGTATTTAACTACGGCTGAGGCGTAAGTTATATATATATATATATATATATATATATATATATATATATATATATATATATTTGTTTAATAATGAATCACTAGGTTGACACACCGCAACCCATTACAGAAAGTGGTATTGCCAGATAAAAAGAAGAATGGAAATAATTAATAGTTTTTAAATATCTGTTCCAGCAAAGGGCGACTTGGTCAACGGGGCAAAATCAGACTCCTAAATAAAACCCTTGGGATATAATTCCTGTCATCTTTAAGCGGTAGGACAAAGTCATGTGGTCTGGGTTGAAGGTCATCGTGGCGGACAACAGTTGGAGGGAAGATCGAACGGAGCACATGGGTCCTGCATCGTACAACTGATCGTAGTAGTCCGTCTTCGGTGTCGCCCACCATCGCCGCACCCCCCCCCCCGTGAGTCCAGCAGAAGATAGCCCGATCTTCACATCCGAGCTAGGAATCTATCCACGTGGGCCTGATCGTCGGCAGTAGCGAATCCCCACCACGCCAGAGCCGCATACAGAAGTTTTGCAACATATAATATTGGCAAGCAGTAGCTTTCTTGTAAATATAGATGAACCAACTCGTTAAGATTTTTGGCACGTGCGTAGATACAATTAAAGGCTGAGAAGAAAGATCATCTCACCAATTCCGTGTGAAATTACAGGCTTTGTTAAATTTATGTGTTAGAATTTAGCAACTACATTGTTTCCTTTTTTGTTCAGGGGAGCGTTTGGTGTAACTCACAGAGTGATTGAAAAAGCCAATGGAACAAATTTTGTGGCTAAATTTATTAAGACTCAACATCTGACTGACAAATACGCAGTTTACAATGCAGTGAATATAATGAATCAACTGCATCATCCCAAGCTTCTAAGCCTACATGACGTCTTTGATTGCAACAATGAAATGGTCATCATCACAGAGTAGTAAGTTACAAAGCTATTATAATGTTAGTCATATACATATATAAAAACTTATTTGGTATTCTGCTCATTAAACTGTTTTAAAACAAGTTCACTTTCAAATCTGGTTGTTTTTCTGCTGCGTACTTCCACAATGCAACATTGAAGCTTTGCAGTGGTTGACCCATCATGCTGGAACAGACTTCAATGACTGACATGAGCTTCTACTTTCTATGCCTCTATTTCACATGCAGTTCGATTGTGGTCTAGTCTTGTCAGGTTGGGAGCACCTCTGATGAGTTTTCTATAAGAGGCGCTATCTAAATAAGCCCTTGCAATTACAAAAAAATGCACTTTTGTATGGGATAGTCATAGAATCAGGTCTTATATGCCTCAAACTATCTTGGTGTAACTTACAACTACTCTGGTTTCTTGCCGACTCAAGTACTACAATGCACTTCTCATCGCTATTACTAAAAGAGATTTGCACCAACTGCTTCTAAGCCTACATGACGTCTTTTATTGCAACAATGAAATGGTCATCATCACAGAGTAGTAAGTTACAAAGCTATTATAATGTTAGTCATATACATATATAAAAATGGTTCAAAATTCTCTGTTCAGAACCCTAATAATAATATAATAATATAATATCTTTTCTTTAATTAAGCGCCTGACAAACGCACTGCACTGTACATTTACATGTTATGACAATTAAACAATTCACAATAACACGAATGACAGAACTACTAACAGAACAGAAAGCCTGCAATACACGGCGCTAATAGCAGCCTACAAAGCATGTCTGCCTACGGGCTCAATCTCGGTACCTCTCGCTCTCTATGCCAGTGTGTTATCGAATGCGCTATCGGGCCCCGATAGCGCATTGGATTGCGTATATTCATAGTATTAAGTTACTTCCTAAGTAAACCATTCTGAACATTGAGAACCATTCACTCAGGTGCCTTTTCCCCAACCAACATTTCACCCCTAGTTTCTTATGGATAGACTCATAACTTTAACCTACCAGATAAAAACTCTCAAAACGTTATATCCAGTGTTTCCGTTAGAGTCCAAAAAGAGGATGTATTTACGCCCTGACCTGGAATTTTTTGGACGTAGCTCATTTCTTTCGGCTATCACACCGAAAAATTTGGACGTTTTCGACGTTTTTTACGGACGTAAAAACGGCCATTTGGGCGTTAACGGAAACACTGGTTATATCTCGTATGTTATTTCTCAACTCTTATTAACCTATTACGTCATTCTGTCCTGTTTTTGTTTTGTTTTGTTTTTCTTTGTACACCTACATCATTTTACTTGTTGTTAATTCAATAAACGAATATGATCATGATCAATACCATTGACCAATAGGGAAGGACAGAGTGAGGCATAGTACTTGAATAAGTTCGACTTGTAGCTTGTCCCACTTGGCACTGCAGTCCTCAGAATTCTTGCGTGGCCATGGATAATTGTAGCGATTAAATCTTATCAAATGCCATGTTTAACTAATTAATTAATATAATACTAGTATAAGCTAGTCAATTACAGTGGCGATATATAAAAGATGTAGTGGCGGTACATAAATATAATATTAGACTAGGTAAGAGGCTTTTAAACGTAATTTAAATGTCACGTGATGTGCTATGTTGCTAAGCGACCAATGACGCTAGGTGGATAGAAACACAGAGACGGTTAAAGACCGGTAATGACAGTTGAGACGTTGCAAGTTGAAGTGAAGGGAGTGGTGAAAAGAATTGCCGAGAAAGGAAGGAAACGGCAGCATCGTTTGAGTTGCGGAGATATACGTGGATCGACTTTATTAGGAGCGATCACGGTGAATCCAGGATTTAAAATGTTTCGATCGAAGTGAAGTTCGAGCGAACTTTAATCTTGCGAGCGTCGGTGGTAGTGAAGCGTTGCCACGACATTATTCGATGAAGTAAGACGGCGAGATTTGAAGTCAATCGTTCCTGCGTAAGTTAGGAAAGACTGTCATTCTGCTGTAGTTACTGTTGAGAGAAAGTGGATGTGTAACGGAGTAAAACAGTGGGATTGTTAAGTCATTCGTTCCGGCGTAAGCTTGGAAGGACTAACATTCAACTGGAATTACTGTTGCGAGGTTGTTTGGGAGCGATCGTCATTCGGAGCCAACTGCGAGCCAATTGGACGGTTAGTTGCGAGGAATTTAAAGCGTGAGACTATCTTCCTACGTGTGGATTCGGATATTTCTACGCTACCTTGACTTTCAAAGACGGAGAAGTGATGTACGTATTCGAGACCAGCGATTGAACCTCGAGTATCTACGACTACGTGAGACCAATCCAAGAATTCTTCTACGATAACTTCGACATGGGATCCACGTGCACTTGTAATGGGGAATCAGATAAGCCTCATAATAATCTATTTATTGTAGATTAAATACGCCACTATAGGTAGATAGGATTTGCTGTAATTGTTGTACAGAATTGACTTATGTTTTCAATATTATTTTAATCTATTTACTACCATGTGTCCAGTGTCAATATTTTCAACAACACTTATCGTACGTAAGGCCTTCTCAGCCAAGTTCGACTAAGCTTAAAAGCTATATATTAATTATTAGGCTACAATAATATTGTATCCCACCACTGCCATCAAATCTAAGACACCACCATACTCAAACAGAGCACGACTGACTTTATTTACACATTATACAATCTACAGGGTGGGCCAGCATAAGTGAACCGACTTTGCATGCAAATTTTTGTAAGTTATTTATACTTAATGCGTGAAATTAAAGATATTTCACTCTAGTATTAAGATTCAAGCACATTTGTTATTGTAGCTGTAGCCTTCGTGGTGTAGATCATGACATAAAAAATCATAATTTTTGCAGTAAGTAGCTAATAAACAAAATTCATGACAATTTTAACAGTAACTGCAAAAATTGAAACCATATAGCCAGAAATTTGTACTGCACAGCAAAATTAATTATTAATTAGGAGATAGTCTGTAGCAGTCTTTGTTAATCAAATGAATATTCAATATGTCTACCATGTGCTGCTGCAACAACAGCAGCTATTTGACAAGACCACTATTGTGTTATGTGTTATGACAATTAAACAATTCACAAGAACACAAATGACAGAACTACTAACAGAACAGACAGCCTGCATTACACGGCGCTAATAGCAGCCTACAAAGCATGTCCGCCTACAAAGCATGTCCGCCTACTGGTCAATCGCACCGTTAATGAACTGCTGACTGATATCTGACCAGCAGTTAACGATGACCTCTTTGAGATGTTGAATGTTACAGATCTTCCATCGACAGACGAGTTGCTGCAAATATCCCCAGATCGAATAATCTACCGGATTAAGCTCTGGGTCAATTGTCGGGCTCGATGAACTCCGGAACGTTTTCAGTCAAATAGGCAACAGTGTGACGTGATTGGTGTGCAGGTGCACCGTCCTGTTGAAAGATGTAATCTGCACCGGACCTTTGATGAATGTCTCCAGAACTTCCTGACAATAGTAAACACTGTTCACTTTAGCTCTTGGTGTTACAAAAAAGGGGCCATTCTGCCCAACTTCGAAACCACAACAGAAACCATGACACCTTGAGAGAAATGTTTTCTTCCTTTCAGCAGCCATCCAGGTGTCACATCTTGTTTTTTGCTAGCACGAGCATAGATGCGATCATTTTGGGTATTTCTAGGAGTCTGTATCGTGAATATCTTCTCATCGCTAAACCATTTCCTTTCAATTTTATCAACAGTCATGTGCTGCTTCAGACGCTTGCATGTTTCCAGCCATTTCTTTGCATCAGAGTCGGAGAGCTGTTGGACTTGACATCGACGAAATATCTTCAACTTTAGATCATATTTTGCAATACATCTTATGGTACTTCAGGAAATGCCTGTTTCATGCTGAATTTCCTGGGGAGATTTGCTTGTACCCAGTCATCATCTTGACTGCAAATTAAGTCAGACACACGAGCAATGTTAGCGGGTGTCTGCGCCGTGCGTATCGATTCGCATGATTTACGACGCGAAGTTCCGGTTTCATCAATTTTCCGTATCAGACAATTCAAAGTATTTTTATTCCATCCTCTGTTAGGAAACTCTTTAATCATTTGAAACGCATTAAATCCCTTATCTGTTTGCAAAATTCGGATCAAACCTCGATAATCGTTGATTATCTGTCAACGGCACCATATTGCATCACTAATGACAACAAAATATGGTAGCTAAGGCTGTTTCAAACATTTCCTTAAAATTTAAACTAGTTCCAGTTTGACTTTCTTAAAGCTAATTCTAGAGTAAATATCTTTAATTTCATGCGTTAAGTATAAATAACTTACAAAAATTGGCGGAGTTATATGCATGAAAAGTCGGTTCATTTATGCTGGCCCACCCTGTATAGATACATTGTATGAAACATTCATGTACAATCACGATTGTTTACACTTAAACGTATCTAAATTTAACTGCCCTATCACTATAGCATCTTGTGTCAATGTGCTCCCGTGATAGGTCAACATAATATATGTATAAACACCGTATTAAAAATAGTGCACCACTCTCACCTATCCTGAAACATGGTAAATGTCTGTCAAAGTTAAAAGTGCACCTGACACCATTTGTATCTATTCATTCTGTTCAGTCAACTATATCATTTCAGTTTCTACCTAAGACCTATATTTTAAAATTGCTTAATCCACCATAGACAGTCTCTCGGTCTCTCAATCAATCGATCGATCGAGGGAGAGAGAGAGAGAAAGAGAGAGATGAATCTCCTGAATTGCAGCTTAATTTAGTGTGTTATCAGTTGATGCTTTTTGCTTGAGACACTCACACTATAGAAGTTATGAACTAAAAATTATATTATATCGGTATTTTAATAATGCTGGCTACAAAAGCCTACACAAGTTCTGATTTTAACATCTTTAGGATGTTTAGTGTATATAACAATACTTAAACAACGAAAAGAAATCAAAATAATGCTAAGCTAAAATGAATCAAGTCAAATGTAGCAAAACAACAGTCAAGTGTTGTCCAGTTGTACTTGTCTACACTAGTTCAGACATTCTCAGAATGTTTAATACATTTAATACATAATTATATACTATAGGGTTGAGTTGTTGCTAAGCTGCCAAAATTCTTGCATATTTCGATCTCTAATTGTGCGATACATGTTGCAATGGCTCCCGGTTGAGTACAGAATCACATTCTAGATCATCCTCATGGGAGTAACATTGATGATCGGTGCGGCTCTCAAGTACATCAGGGAGCTCTGTGTTCCCGTCTCCAGCCAGCCAGGTTGTTGATCCTTATGCTGTGCAGCTCATGGGGACTTGATGGTCCTATGCTCCCATACATCGATGCCTTTTCATGTATTGGATAGGCCCCCCCAGAAATTTGCGCCAAAAAATTGAAAAAATTGCGCACGAAAAACGCTAATTTTGCGCCAAAAACACTAATTTTGCGCGCATTTTGCGCAAAGTAAAAAGTGGCATAAATACGTTATTTTTGGCATGAATTAGTGTGCAAAAGTATTTAACAGTGTTGTCGTTATTTAGTGTATAGTTTGGCTTCCTAAAACTTATTGATGCTTGCAGAATTTTTACACTCACTGACGATTTTCCTGTATGATCAATCGGGTAAACCATATTTTACGTTGCTGAATTATTTGATATATTCACTTTAAAATTGAAGCTGGATTGATGAAATAAATTGTTTCCCTAAAGGGAAGTGGGATTTATGAAAATATTCCTGTGTTTATATAGAAGCTGGAGTGATCGAAATAATTTTTCCCGTAAATAGAAGCCGGATAGATGAAACTTAGTTTTCTATTCAACAGAAGCTGGATTGATGAAAATAATTGTTTCCGTAATTAGAAGCAGGATCCACGAGAATATTTCTTTGCTTACATAAAAATTCCATTGATGAAAAATATTTCTTTCGTAAAATAGAAGCTGGATTGATAAAAGTTATTTTTTCCAATTAAATGGATGTTGGATTGATGAAAAACATTTCTTGATGAAATGGAAGCTGAACTGATGATAGTTATCATGCACATAGGTAGACTGCTTACTTACCAACGTCATGTACGGTGTTGAAGACATTAGAATAATTTAGCAACGTAAAATACGGTTTAACCGATCAATCACCAGGATAGTAGCCCTTCATCTTCGTGTGTAGCGCCTATGAATTCATTCGCTCGATCATTAGCAGACACATTGGCACTATGCAAAGAGTCACGCACGCTGTTGTTTATAATTTGATGTAGCCAACTTAATCTGCAGTGAAGATTCTTTTCTTTGCTTTCGTATTGCCCAGTACTCTGATCCATATAGGAAATTGGGTGTATATATCTCATATATTCCTGCCTGTTTTTGTTATTTCTCTGCATATCCTTGTTGTGAAATGCATCCAATTCTTCCTTGTCTGTCTTTTTGCTGTTGTCAAATGCAATCATTAGACCCCAAGATAGATGAAATGATCACTAGTTTCATCCTCAATATTGATGTAGCAAAAGTAGTCATTAAACTGAGTGTGACCTGATGGGCTTGTTTCTTGTTCTATCCATAACTTTTCAATCCTTTTCACCACTCAACTCTCTATTCAATCTTCAAACCTCATAGTCTATTCATTGTTTCCACTCTTTCCTCCTGCTCTTATGACTAAGTAGCCAAGCTACTTAGTCATAGATCGGTGATTTTTTAATGGACATGTTCTGAGATCAGTTTGGTGACTTACTTTGTAAAACTTAGGTATTAATTTGCTAGGTTACAAGTCACTTGTATAAATTGTGGTTTGTTGAATCAATTTGGTATTAAGTATTACGTATTGGTAAAGCAAAACCTGCAAAATCCTCAAACAGTTATGAATGTTGTAAAATCTCTACCAGGTTCACTCACAGTATCTTAGACAGAACAGATCAGATCAAACCTACAGAAGTAACTATTTCCTTTGCCTGTGAGAAAATAGACTCAATTTCTGGAAGGGTTTAGATCAAAGACTCTCTCTCTTTCAAGTTCTTCATTAATTTAAAGCATATGGTCTACAAACTAGTCACATCCCCTTGGTGAAAAAATTGCTTACAAGTGCAAATCCAGACTACAAGTACTACAAATACATGTACACAAAACAATGTAACCATGAAAGAAATTGGAGCTTGCACTGTACCTATGCCTATGAGCACAGTGTTACACCACAGAGGATTAAACCGTTACAATTGCAAAACATGTTGCAGGCATTATTATATTTCGATCAATATAATTTGCTACTCGCAGCATTTCAATGAATTTGGTTACTTATCTGAAAAAACACATTCCAAAATTTCTGCTAAAAAAATGGATATGAAGAATGATGATGATATTGGCCTCTCAGAGACCAATGTGACCATGCATGCATCTAGGCTGAGCTAGAAGTGTAGCCTATCTAAGATATTATTATTGCTTCGTCATGTTAGGCTGATGAGAATAGTCACATTACATCAAGTAAAATCCTATCATGTAAAGACCAGACATTTCATGTACTAGTTTGTTGATTATATTAAAAAATCAAATTGTTCATGGCAGAATATATACACAAATACCCAACTACCTATAAGTGGCATTAATTGCTAAATATATATTATTATGATCAGCTTTATGGGGCCGTCCATAAATAACGTCACGCAATTTTGGCCGATTTTGAACCCCCCTCCCCCTCGTCACACTTCGTCACAAAAAGTAACACCCCTTGAAAAATGACGTCACAAAGCTCTGACCCCCCCCCTAAAACCAAATTTCCATGGCGAAGCAAAATGCTCTTTCGTGGAACAAATAGGGATAGCATGCATATTTTAAAATCTAACGGTGACCAAATAGTGAAATAATTAGAAAATGATTAATAATGGTGACCGTATACATTAAAATAATTAAAATAATAATGAAAATTTAATACTCACAATTAGTGCTGTTATAGTTAAAATTAAATTGTTGTTAATTGTTAAATTTAATTAGATAGACCTGGTGTGACGTCACACCTCTCAGACCCCCCACCCCCATGTCACACATCGTCACAAATTTCCGACCCCCTCTCCCCCCTAGGTGCGTGACGTCATTTATGGACGGCCCCTATCTGATCCTTTTGAATGTAGTTAAAAAACAGTATTCTCCCATCAACTGCGAATGATGATGGTGATGCATTCAGTTCCCGTGCACTACGTCTTCTTCCCTACAGTCCAATTTAAATTGTAGAATGGCTTGAAAAGGTAATTCAATCTAAGGAACAAAGTTACGGGCGTTTAGATAATTCATCATTTTTGCTTGTAGTATGGAACAAAATAAATCCATATAGTCTGCATATAGGTTGTCACATGACATCTCAAACAATCCATCGGTTAACTTGTATTTTCAAATGTCTGTGGGTTACAACACATAGCTATCCCACTACCAGAGGTTCGTACTTAAATCTGGTGTTTACAAATACGTCGACGATCTTACTCTTTCACTCAATTGCTGCCCCTGTCTATGCAGCAGTACTGGCCGATGTTGTCAACCTCTCACTGTCTCACTGCCATGTCCCTGCACAATGGAAGACAGCTGTCATCAGACCAGTCCCCAAGGTAGCCCAGCCTACGTCGCCAGTCGATTTTAGGCCGATATCAATAGTTCCGGTCCTTTCCAGAAAGAAATCGTGCATCGATACATCTATCCTACCTTCTGCACTCCACCAGCATCGGACCAACTAGCCGATCAGTTTGCCTTCCGCCCAACGGGCTTCACCACTGCTGCCCTGATATCCATCCTCCATCAAGTTAATCATCTTCTCACAACCAACAACTATGTGACGTTGATTTCGCTGGATTTTTCTAAAGCGTTCGACTCCGTGCGACATTCAACCTTAGCTCGTAAACTCTGCCAGCTTGACATCCCAGACCAAATCTACAACTGGCTGGTCGAATTTCTCCATGAGCGGAAGCACATGACACGCTATGGAAGACAGACATCAACACTGGCATCCATCAATGTTGTTCAGGGGTCCGGGTTTGGTCCGTCGGGTTACGTCATAGATGCTTCTGATTTACATCCCATTCACTGCCTGAACAAGATCAGCAAGTATGCAGATGATACTTACTTAATCACTGGAGCTAGCATGAGGCACTCGATTCGAGAGGAGCTGAACAACGTATCTGACTGGGCGGAAAGGAACAATCTTAGACTGAATAAGAACAAATCTCGTGAAATGCTGATCTTCCGACGTGGCTGCAGAAACAAGGATGTCCCGCCCCTAATGGATATGGAGCAAGTAACCGAAATGGTTATACTAGGAGCAGTGGTGTAGTCATAAAAAATGAAATGGGGGAACACCTGGAAATTGAAGTAGCAACTGTAGCAAAAAGTGCAATCTTGCAAGAATTTTGCATAGTGTGAGCGCTGCTATTTTTGAAACTGTTGAATGTAAAAAATAACAAAAAAATTAATAAATGTAATGATGTAAATTTATACATAGGAATTTGTTATTTGTAACATATTGTATTCAAGTATTCAAACAGTTTCCATACCTGTACAGATAGTACAGGCTTAATGCTAAAGTACAGTGACTGTCAGTCTGTCAGTGAGTCAGTAGCTACAGTCAGAGGAATTGCCACAGTGGATCTTCAGTCTTGTCTTCTGATGGATTCAGTGAAGCCACTCTTGTTTGTGTATCCATCGCAGACCGATGTTTCCGCAGCCACGTTTTTGCGTACCTGGTTGGAATCCAGGACCTCAGTGGCGGACCATGCAACTTGATAAACATCAACGACTACACGTGAGAGACAAGAAGCTTACTGCGTGTGTCACTGACAATGATGTTCATGTGGCTGAAGCCTCGTTCACATTCAGCTGTGCTGCACGGAATAATACGCGTACAGTTCACCAGAGGCTTTAAGTCAGCAGGCATTCTCCGGCCACCGTCATCAACATAATCGCGGAATGCATTCACTGTTAAGACACGTGGCAAAGAGAATCTTGTGCACAGTTCTGTCACTTCGTCTTCACCAAAGCCAGGGGGTATCTCTGAAGGCCATGTTGTTTCATCTAGCACACCAAAATAGTGAGGGATCGCGTTCCCTCCCTGGAAAAAAGTGCGGGAACGGCGTTCCTCCGCGTTCCCGCCCCACTACACCACTGACTAGGAGCCACTATCACCGACGACTTAAGAGCATCAGCTCATGTCCGTCAGGTGGTGGGCGCCTGCTCAAGCTCGCTACATGCGATCAGAGTTCTGATGTTTCCGCAGCCACGGTCTTCCATCAGCGGCGCTTCACGAGGTTACACGGGCTACCACAATTGCACGCCTTCTGTATGCCTCACCGCCCTGGTGGGGTTACACCTCCGCTAGCGATCGAAACGGTCTACAAAGGTTTTTACAACGCGTCAAGTGAATGGGCTACCTCCCGCCTCAGCAGCCAGATGTAGTCTGTATGATGGAAAAGGCAGACAATCAGCTTTTACAGGCAGTCATATGGAACTCAAATCATGTACTGCACAGCCTTTTTCCACCGACAGTCCGACGGAGCTATGCACTGCGCCAAAGACCTCATGACTTTGAATTGCCAAATAAAGACGATCGTAGCTTCATCCCCCGTGTGCTCTTTAAGTCAATATCAAAGAGATAGTACTGTTCGTAACTCAATCCAATCCATCGGTTCATTGTCGTACTGACATCTGACGATAACACTAATAACTATAGCTATTTTCTCTCTGTTTTTCTTCTATGTGAAAAGTTGCGGTTTGTCAACTTTCTACTTTCAATAAACGAAATTATATATATCAATAAACATCCGCTTATCGACTCTAACTTGATGACCAAGTTAATCTACAATTGATGCTTAAATCTGATTACTCCAAATAATCCTGCAGTCTTCTTCACATCAAATTATCAATTCGACCGCAACCAACATGCTGCTCTACTTCTCTCTATTTTCATAGAATACACTCCATGCATCCTGATTTGTTTGCATCACTGGTAGCTATAGCAGTTTTGTCTAAAATGGCTGATCACGTGTTTTATCCATTGATCAACATTACTGTCTCAATTCAACACTTACACATATTATGCTATAGTGCTGCTTCTTTCTAACTAAACGCCTCTATTAATTATCTGGCTTATGAGTAAGTAAAGAAAGTATATACTTAATGAGAAGCACTGGCAAACGCACAGCACTGTACATGGCAAGCTTAATACATTCAAACAAACAAACAATAATGTACATACACAAACCAAGAATTGAATTACAGAAGTTATTGTAATCAAGGGGAACATAGGGAGGAAGAGTTAGGGTTAGTCATAGGGGAAAATGAAGAGCTTAAATAGCCAGATCTAGGGAAACCTTGTTTATTTGTATAGCATCCCGACAAAGAAGCATTTCTGAGTCAGGTTGTTAAACATGGGGAGTTCATGGTTCATTGGTTATGGTTATTCTACTCCCTATATTATGGTTATACTACTCCCTATATTAATTAATTAGTTTAACAAGACATTTGATAAGCCTTGCTTCACTACAAGAAGTCTACATTGGGACTCAGTGTGCTGGGTCTGTGGTCTAGGGATATTCTAAGGCTCAGATGTCCATACTCATATACATGAACGACAGTAGAGAAGGGCACACTGACATAGTTACACAACGCAGAGAATGCATATGTAGGAACGATTATAATGTACCCATTGTATGTTATGAAGACATCCGACAGTTCCATCTAAACAACCCTGCTGGACAACCATCTAAAACAACCCCTTGTTTCACTTAACCCTATGGGGTTCAGTGAAGTCTCTGATGGTTTGACCATGTGGATGGAACGTCAGTTGACAGAATTCCACACAATGCATTAAATGATGATTTTAAGGATTGGAAACAAAGAAAGACCAAGACGAAGACATAATAAGTTTCAACATGAGAGGAGCACTGCATTTAACAAATGACTGAATAAATGGAGAAAATTTATTTGCACTCATCTCCAAATAATGGCTGGCATCAGGAACTCATGATGACAATGACGACAATGACAGCGTCGATGCTTTTGTCTCTTCCACCAGAGATTGGCTGGGATTGGTCATGTGTTGCAGACAACCTGCTACCCCAAGATAGACAGGAAGGGGCAGATCATTCATGCTTAAAGTAATATGTGCAAACATAAGTTATTTTAATGTGGCCATAAACATGAATGTGTATAGTGTTATATCACAATCCTAAACTATATCGTATACTTTGAAGTAATTGGACAGTGGACACTTGCACTGCAACAAACTGCAGTACAAAGTGCTTTCACATCAGACAGTATACATCTTTGAACTGTCTAGCTGCACTAACACTTATACAGTGCTGGCTTTAGGTATAGGCGATATAGGCGGCTGCCTAGAGTGGAATTTTTCAAGGGGTGGTAAATTCCAGCAAAATAAAAAAATTAATCACAGAGAAATAAAAGAAATGTTAAGTGTGCCCTTATGCATAACAATACTATACTCAGAAATGGCGGCAACAAATTCAGTCTTGCTAATTCAAGAAAATCAAGGACTTGTGTTAAAGTACTTATAATAAATTAATAAAAAATATTAATAACACATTTTCATCATTCTGATTTATACTTCACAATTAATAGAACAATTTGTCTCTTAGAACACTGAAAACGATTTTTAAAAAGTGATAGATCAGCATTTATGAGTATGGGGCGGCATTTTGTCCTTGCCTATAGCACAAAACTGCTTTGGGCTGCCACTTATACTACTTTTAACAGCATTTAGGGTATAATATATAATGAGACCATACTCAAATCAGTCATCGTCAGCTGGGATAATACACTTCAAAGTCTTTCCTTGTTATTTATCTTAATAGCAATAAAGATTTTATACCTATGTAGTTCAACATTTGTTTCAGTTCATACCAGCCTTCTTTAAAGAAGATATAGCCCTGGAAGTCCATGTACAAAAACCATGACTTGTAGTCTGAAATGATACATACATACATAAATACATGAATACATTTTCAGTTCATCTTGTTTTTAGTTCATGTTGTGAAATTTATTTGCTCAGGAATATATTGAATTCTTGATTTAAACCAATACATATTTGGAATTCACTAGGGTTTGCTTATGCACAAGATTAAAACTTCTAACATGCTAATGACAAATTTTCTTCTATTTGTACTGTTGTTATACTTTTGACAGTTTATCTGGTGAAGAGTTACTGAACCGTATTAGCCAAGAAGATTACAAGATGACAGAAGCTGATGCAGTTCATTACATTAGGCAGGTCTTACAAGGACTTCAGCATATGCATCAACAGAATATTCTTCACCTTGACATCAAGGTATACGGCAGTAATTGTCAGAAATCATTTTGTAGGAAGCTTGAGACTGAGGTTCAATTCAAGGTTGAAATCTGAAGGTCATGTATATGATACTTCCCTAGGATGACCTCCAGTAATAACCTGGAGCATGTTGTTAAACACAACTGCTTAGTGTTTAATAGAAGATAATCTGATTTAATCAAATATAATTACTGCTATTGTGCCATTGTAATAATGCAGGTCACCTGGTTGAACCTAGTTCACCAGCATGAAGAAAAGGGACAGGTTGGAGCAAATCTTAAACCAGATGAAGTGCAGAGGCTTCCTCTTGTCTGCTACCTCCGATGTGTCTGATCTGGCAATGGCTGCTGATGCCGATCTGTTTCAAGCCATCTGTGATGAACCATGCCAGTAGTTATTACTATACAAGTATCAGGCCACCCGTTGTTGGCCCAATAGTAATATACAACTACTGGGCCACGCATTACTGGCTCACCCGCTCCTGGGTCAATGACGTCATCGAAAGTTCAAAGGTCAAACGACCACGGCCTCCGCTAAAAACAGACACCCATTAAATTTGGCCAAGGGCTGCCCGCGTGGGGCGTGCGTGTACCTACCCCTCCCCATTCTTCTTCATTCGCACTACATGACTTAGCAAAGCTCAATGAATATTCATTATTTGCAAGTTCCGCATTCCATTTGGGCCTTTCACACACAGGCACGATGCCAATTTTTATACGCGCAACATGACAATTCGTTCACCTAGGCAAGCACTCAATTTTTACTCCATAGCATTCATCTAGCGCCCATACGCTTCATCCATCTTTGCTCAAGCATTGCAAGGCGCCCTTTTTGCAAGCTTTCTTAGTACAATCAAGCCTCGTATGTCAATACATTATGCGTTTATACTTGCAACCAATGACAGTACAAGCCAGTGAATTATAAAATTATCCAATAAGGGGCTCTTTAGGGTTTGACGTCACACACACTCACAGCGACATGCTCTAGTAGCCACCTCGAATTATAGAGAAATGGGCTGAGTTAGGTTTCACTTACCGGTACTTGAAACTCGGCTAATTTGACGGACATTATTGCCGGACTGTATAATTTTGAGTAGTAGTACATAGCTTTAACTTTAAGAATGAACAATGTTGGGCATAGGCTTACAGTTCAAGGGCGTTTTCTCATTGTAATTTATATTTTAAGCGTACAACCCTCACATTAGCCTTCTATAGCACATTACTAAGAAGCAAAGTTATCAAATTATGTTTAATCTAGCATTGAGTGGGCTGAGTTGACATTTATTTTGAATCACTATACAGATCGCTACGAATATTTTGTATCAACCGAGTACATGAGCGCGACATATTCCATCTTACTAAGAGTTAGCTTTAGCCTAGCGAGTGGCGGAGTGAATAAGAGCTAATGCAAGGAGGGTTCATCATCTCTTGCTACGCTTTTGAAATTTGTGAAAATCGTGAATTATAAAACACTCATCAACGTTCAGTGCTTATATTCACCCGAATTTAGTTTTTCTATAGCTCAAAACCTACTTTTATACTCTCAGTTAGCATATTATTGACATATTCTAGAGCAAACATACCAATTGTAGGCGTTTATATTATAGAATGAGTGATTTTACATGACACACTTATCAGTTTCTAGCCGACTTGTAGAGTTAAGTTGAGTGGTTTCTTAGCGAACCTAGTGTTTTCATTGTTATATGGAGGGGTCTTTCAAGAGCTCGCTTGGCTTGCTTTTACAACAGTTGTCTTACACTTCTACTATTTTAAGGTTTTTGCAATTCATTAGACCTTTACTCAATAGAAAATCATAAGTAGGCTTCGCATATTTAGTCGTGAAGAGGCTGTTTTGTCGTGCATTTTTGAATGAATATAAATTTTATCCTCGATTAATCCTTATATGCATGGCACCTTATCATTCATTACCAAGACACTTAGGATTAAACTTATCACATTGTGTATAATCTAGACATGGCCATGCTGAGGTGACGTGCATTTTGAAACACGATACAATTATTTGCATCTTCTTTACGACTTTACCTAAAACTCGCATTCAAAGCTAGCTTGACAGTAGAATATTGAGATGGTATGCCCTCCAGAAACTTCATTCTCGCGGAGTTTTTCCCTTAAACATTCATATAATTCAATTCAGCCTTATAAAGTTTCTTAGCTAACTTCTTTATTGTGCGAATTAGCATCTTTAGTTTTTCACGAGACAATGACCGTAATGGCAATCAAAAACAATTTTTAGTTCTCCAAAAATTTCAACAAATGGTTCGTAATTCTGTAAAATCTCAAATTCTTTGAGATTCATGTGGCATGGAAAAACCTCAGTTGGGTAATTTTTTGCTTAGCAAGCGACATTTACAGAGGTAGAGAGAGAGAGAGACGACGAGAGAGAGAGAGAGAGAGAGCGAGAGAGAGAGAGAGAGAGAGAGAGAGAGAGATAGAGATGGAGTGCTGGAGGGAGAGAGCGAGAGGGTGATGGAGAGAAAGAGAGAGAGAGAGATGGAGTGCGGGAGGGAGAGAGCGAGAGAGAGAGAGAGAGATGCGTACTCTCGGTAATTGTCAATTTTAATCGACCCGATTAAGAGCAGAATCATTATTTTCGCCTGGCGAGAAGTGCATTAACTAGTTTTGGAGGGAGAGATGCGTAAAATGATGGAGTTTAACAGAGGAATTTTTAGTATGGTTTAGCCGAAGAGAGGGATATTATGAAACCAAAATCTTTAAAGTCGTAAGATCTTTTCAGATTCTTGCGAACTTTACAAAACCAAAAACTTATGAAACTCTCGTCATTGCTAACCTTTGTGGAACTTTTCTGAATCTTTGTGAACTTTTCGTAAAACTTAAAGCGTTTTGGGTGGGCAGTGTTTAAAAATCGTTCACAAAACCAAAATCTCGGTGAAACGTTTTGATTCGGATGTATTTTGCAACCCTTTTCTTGAACGAAGGAATTAAAACTTTGAGATTGTCGTAATCTATACACAAGTTTGCTTTCTTAAACTTGAGAAGTAGAAACACATAGAATTGCACAAGTATAATTTTAAGGCTTCTTTCTTAAAATTATAGCTGCACAGGTGGTATAGTTGCATGAGAGAGCGTCGTGCATTGAGAAATTGTGCCACATAGTGTTCATTGCCAATGCGACAACGTAATACTTTGTTAAGTTTTGTGAAACATTATCTGATAAGACATGTGACCATAATACGAGGAGGTGTATCATGGGAGCGTATTGCGAGGGGTTGAGGCTGCTCCCTCCCCCGCCGCCGCCGCCGCCGCCGCACGGAAGCTGTGGAAAGCGACGTCGCTTCGCGACTAGCAACTAATGTAAAGTTAAAACTGTAATCATTTGAATGTGCATTTCTGAAATCGTTAATCTGTACGCCTCAACGTGTCTAAGTTCCAAATTTTTCATCGCATATCTCCTTTACACGGGTTTTTGCTGTGATGAAAAGTCTGCGAGAAGGGCACACAAGTGCTTCAACGGTATACATTATCAGAATCTAAATAACGTGAAGTTCTCATCTATAGATTTCTCGTTCTAATAAAACTTTAAAATGAAGCGTACCGAATTCTATAGAATAGTGTAATTAATACAAAGCGTGATGGTGATGCTTAAAAATTTAGACAAAATTTAATTAGTGATGAATACACGTGCAACGGTTCATTTTAACTTCATTTATATTGTAATAATACCGTGTATTTGTAAAGAATGATAGCACATAGAGAGCGTAGAGTGCTCCGTAAACGAGTGAAATAAGAAATTTGCAGATAGTCAGAATATATGATAATAAGCTAGCGTCTCCAGAGGTTTTGGACTCAGAAGTTGAATGACTTTGAAACTGAGTATGTGCGAATCTTACAAGTATTACAAATTTAGCTCAACTAATCATAAGCGATCATTATACAATTGTAGCTGTGGTCGCCATACATTTGCTCAGTGTAGGCTACCTAATTCGGTTGCTGCTGCTGCTGCTGTGGCTGCAACCGCCACTGCTGCTGTGCCCGCAACTATCGCTGCGGCTGCTGCTGAGCCTGCAACTGTATACTGCCGCGGGTGCTGCCACTATCATCGATACAGCAACAATGACTGTATGTGGATACATGTTTATAGGATGCAAAGTGTAAAACGTGAGTATACGAACACTTGGCACACATAGGGAGTGTTTACCACATGGCCAATGAAATGGTCATTGGTAGGTTTCTCCACACGATATGTATACAACGGGTTCAAATTCCCACATACATTGCAGCCTCTCATCCATGTAGCTCCCCATGTGGCTCTTAAATTACATTATGGAACGCACACACACATACGCGCATGTACACTTACTTGCTTACAAATGTACTCTCAAACGAACGCTTGCAAATTGTACATCTATAGCCACACATACCTAGACTCGGTTTTGGAGCGGTTGATAAGATCTGGTTTATGTGCGAGCTCTGTGTCTCTTTAACAATCAGTTGGACTAGTTTCTGCAACCTCCAGCAGACTTTGAGTTTAAACTGGCCTGTCAACGTGCAATGGACAGTTTCTAAAAGAACCATAACTTAATGCCAATGCAATCATTTCACTGATGCCACACTATTGGAAGGCCACTATGTTGCACTTGTATTCATCACTAATTAAATTTTGTCTAAATTTTTAAGCATCACCATCACGCTTTGTATTAATTACACTATTCTATAGAATTCGGTACGCTTCATTTTAAAGTTTTATTAGAACGAGAAATCTATAGATGAGAACTTCACGTTATTTAGATTCTGATAATGTATACCGTTGAAGCACTTGTGTGCCCTTCTCGCAGACTTTTCATCACAGCAAAAACCCGTGTAAAGGAGATATGCGATGAAAAATTTGGAACTTAGACACGTTGAGGCGTACAGATTAACGATTTCAGAAATGCACATTCAAATGATTACAGTTTTAACTTTACATTAGTTGCTAGTCGCGAAGCGACGTCGCTTTCCACAGCTTCCATGCGGCGGCGGCGGCGGCGGCGGGGGAGGGAGCAGCCTCAACCCCTCGCAATACGCTCCCATGATACACCTCCTCGTATTATGGTCACATGTCTTATCAGATAATGTTTCACAAAACTTAACAAAGTATTACGTTGTCGCATTGGCAATGAACACTATGTGGCACAATTTCTCAATGCACGACGCTCTCTCATGCAACTATACCACCTGTGCAGCTATAATTTTAAGAAAGAAGCCTTAAAATTATACTTGTGCAATTCTATGTGTTTCTACTTCTCAAGTTTAAGAAAGCAAACTTGTGTATAGATTACGACAATCTCAAAGTTTTAATTCCTTCGTTCAAGAAAAGGGTTGCAAAATACATCCGAATCAAAACGTTTCACCGAGATTTTGGTTTTGTGAACGATTTTTAAACACTGCCCACCCAAAACGCTTTAAGTTTTACGAAAAGTTCACAAAGATTCAGAAAAGTTCCACAAAGGTTAGCAATGACGAGAGTTTCATAAGTTTTTGGTTTTGTAAAGTTCGCAAGAATCTGAAAAGATCTTACGACTTTAAAGATTTTGGTTTCATAATATCCCTCTCTTCTGCTAAACCATACTAAAAATTCCTCTGTTAAACTCCATCATTTTACGCATCTCTCCCTCCAAAACTAGTTAATGCACTTCTCGCCAGGCGAAAATAATGATTCTGCTCTTAATCGGGTCGATTAAAATTGACAATTACCGAGAGTACGCATCTCTCTCTCTCTCTCTCTCTCTCTCTCTCTCTCTCTCTCTCTCTCCATCTCCCTCTCGCTCTCTCCCTCCAGCACTCCATCTCTATCTCTCTCTCTCTCTCTCTCTCTCTCTCTCTCTCTCTCTCTCTCTCTCTCTCTCTCTCTCCTCTGTAAATGTCGCTTGCTAAGCAAAAAATTACCCAACTGAGGTTTTTCCATGCCACATGAATCTCAAAGAATTTGAGATTTTACAGAATTACGAACCATTTGTTGAAATTTTTGGAGAACTAAAAATTGTTTTTGATTGCCATTACGGTCATTGTCTCGTGAAAAACTAAAGATGCTAATTCGCACAATAAAGAAGTTAGCTAAGAAACTTTATAAGGCTGAATTGAATTATATGAATGTTTAAGGGAAAAACTCCGCGAGAATGAAGTTTCTGGAGGGCATACCATCTCAATATTCTACTGTCAAGCTAGCTTTGAATGCGAGTTTTAGGTAAAGTCGTAAAGAAGATGCAAATAATTGTATCGTGTTTCAAAATGCACGTCACCTCAGCATGGCCATGTCTAGATTATACACAATGTGATAAGTTTAATCCTAAGTGTCTTGGTAATGAATGATAAGGTGCCATGCATATAAGGATTAATCGAGGATAAAATTTATATTCATTCAAAAATGCACGACAAAACAGCCTCTTCACGACTAAATATGCGAAGCCTACTTATGATTTTCTATTGAGTAAAGGTCTAATGAATTGCAAAAACCTTAAAATAGTAGAAGTGTAAGACAACTGTTGTAAAAGCAAGCCAAGCGAGCTCTTGAAAGACCCCTCCATATAACAATGAAAACACTAGGTTCGCTAAGAAACCACTCAACTTAACTCTACAAGTCGGCTAGAAACTGATAAGTGTGTCATGTAAAATCACTCATTCTATAATATAAACGCCTACAATTGGTATGTTTGCTCTAGAATATGTCAATAATATGCTTACTGAGAGTATAAAAGTAGGTTTTGAGCTATAGAAAAACTAAATTCGGGTGAATATAAGCACTGAACGTTGATGAGTGTTTTATAATTCACGATTTTCACAAATTTCAAAAGCGTAGCAAGAGATGATGAACCCTCCTTGCATTAGCTCTTATTCACTCCGCCACTCGCTAGGCTAAAGCTAACTCTTAGTAAGATGGAATATGTCGCGCTCATGTACTCGGTTGATGCAAAATATTCGTAGCGATCTGTATAGTGATTCAAAATAAATGTCAACTCAGCCCACTCAATGCTAGATTAAACATAATTTGATAACTTTGCTTCTTAGTAATGTGCTATAGAAGGCTAATGTGAGGGTTGTACGCTTAAAATATAAATTACAATGAGAAAACGCCCTTGAACTGTAAGCCTATGCCCAACATTGTTCATTCTTAAAGTTAAAGCTATGTACTACTACTCAAAATTATACAGTCCGGCAATAATGTCCGTCAAATTAGCCGAGTTTCAAGTAAGTGAAACCTAACTCAGCCCATTTCTCTATAATTCGAGGTGGCTACTAGAGCATGTCGCTGTGAGTGTGTGTGACGTCAAACCCTAAAGAGCCCCTTATTGGATAATTTTATAATTCACTGGCTTGTACTGTCATTGGTTGCAAGTATAAACGCATAATGTATTGACATACGAGGCTTGATTGTACTAAGAAAGCTTGCAAAAAGGGCGCCTTGCAATGCTTGAGCAAAGATGGATGAAGCGTATGGGCGCTAGATGAATGCTATGGAGTAAAAATTGAGTGCTTGCCTAGGTGAACGAATTGTCATGTTGCGCGTATAAAAATTGGCATCGTGCCTGTGTGTGAAAGGCCCAAATGGAATGCGGAACTTGCAAATAATGAATATTCATTGAGCTTTGCTAAGTCATGTAGTGCGAATGAAGAAGAATGGGGAGGGGTAGGTACACGCACGCCCCACGCGGGCAACCCTTGGCCAAATTTAATGGGTGTCTGTTTTTAGCGGAGGCCGTGGTCGTTTGACCTTTGAACTTTCGATGACGTCATTGACCCAGGAGCGGGTGAGCCAGTAATGCGTGGCCCAGTAGTTGTATATTACTATTGGGCCAACAACGGGTGGCCTGATACTTGTATAGTAATAACTACTCATGCCATGTCCTCTGGGAATTTTCCAACCTCCATGACAAAACAAATACGACTTACATCCTAGGATGCCTAACTTCACCCTTCCAACTAAGGCTAACCGGAAAAATATTCGACGAGTCTTATTTAAAGATGCATATTAATTGACACAAAATTCATTCCCCTATTACCTAACTGTAGCTCGTCTCCTAACAATTTGTAACTAATTGCATCGATAAAAACTAGATTTATTGAATTAAATTAATTTTTATGACGAATATTGATGATTAAAGAATACTTAGGGCATTTCAGCATTATCTACATTACATGTGGCCTAGTGGTTTCAATGGACTTGTCCCATTTACATTATTATTATAATAATTAAATTTGTAATGCGCGCACCGTCGCACGGTCACACCGAAATGTGAATCTGAGGCACAGATAGTTTGCCGCCAGGAGAAGATGCAGTTAGATATCCAAAGTCTTTAAAGCCAAGGAGAAATAGTGAGTTTTTAGCCGCTTTTTGAAGGAAGGAAGTGAACTTGAGCTACGAAGAGAGAGTGGCAGTCAATTCCATTCCAAGTAGTTTTGGATGCATTGCAGCCTACTGAGCTCAAGGTCTGAGAGTCCCACCAAAACCGAATTAGCATAATCAAGGCGAGAGGAGACAAGGGAACATTCTATGGTTTGCGACATATTCTTAGTCAGAGCTGACCTGATGTGACGTATTGTGCTGATGTGATAGCAACAAGATTTACAAAGGTTTGATATGTGCCGTCGGAATGTGAGCTCACTGTCCAGGGTTACCCCAAGTGTTTTGACATTATCTGATAGTGGCACAGCAGCCTGCAAGATCGATGCTAGAAAGTGAAGGGAGAGAATGCAGTAATTGGCATGAGTCAAAGAAAATTGCCTCAGACTAGTCTGGGTTTATGGCCAAACCATTGAAACAGAACCATGCATACATAGATGAGAGGCACTCCTCAAGTTTTATTTGACAAGACTGATCGGTGTGTGAAAGAGCAATATGAAGCTGAGTATCATCCGTGTACTTTTGTAATTGAACTCCAAAGTGATTAGCTATACGACTGATTGGGGAAGTAAAGACTGTAAAGAATAGAGGGCCAGAGACAGATCCCTGTGGCACTCCAGCAGTGCAAACAGTGGACTGATACCGAACGGTACCGATGCCCACTTACTGATTTCGGTCACACAGGTATGAAGCCAACCAATTTAAGGCAGTTCCAAAGACACCAAAGCTTTTGGTGAGTCTTGAAAAGAGAAGCTGGTGGTCTATGGTGTCGAAGGGTGCACTGAGGTCAAGGCATAGTGAGAGGCAGTCTTTTCTTATATGTAGCGATATATTATTATTATTATTATTACAGTAGTTTTATATAGCGCCCCTTCAAGACAGTCTACTCAGGAGCGCTCCCAGCCCAACCTCGGTCAAACAGGACAGTCTTAAGGCTAGAGAAGAACTGAGCAGAGTGTCCTATTGAGGGTCAGACGCAGTGCCACCGGAAGCCCATTCCAGGTCACCGGGCCAGCCACAGAGAAGGCGCGGCGCTGTCGGATAGCAGTCCGAGCACGGGGGACAAGGAACTCTGCTTGCACCGCTGAGCGTAAGGCCAAAACAAAATAATGGTGTGTTTCCGGTAACGCGACCGACTGACTTTTTTGCCGCAACTCGGAAAATTTGGTAAAAAAAATTTTTTTTACGGAAATTTTTTTTAGAAAAAAAATTTTTTTATGGAAAATTTAAACAAAATTTTTTTTACTTCACATACTTTAAGCCTTTGCATGCCGGAGATGCAGAATCGCGACATTATAGGTGCATTCACTAAAGCAGAGACGTTCGGAAACTAGCGGTCTTTCAATGGAAATAATGGTGCCGTAAATTACAGCAATAAAAGGGCTAAAGTGTGGAGTTTGGGAGAGGAAGGTAATAGACCCGAAAGTGGTGGATTTTCTCACGGTAATTTGACAGGGTTATTTCACAAATCTGACCGCCATATTCATTGTATCAGAAATACCTTTTATTTAACAAAATTATAAAAGTATTTTCCTACCTACCTACCCATTTTTTTTAACTCTGTTACCGGAAACACACCATTATTTTTTTTGGCCTAACGAGCCACGACGCGGAACAGTCACAGTAGGGCAGCAGAGTTCCCGCAGATATGGAGGAGCCAGGCCCTCAGTGCAGCGCCGGACCAATGCAGAGACCCGGTAGGCAATGCGCTGCGGATAGGGGAGCCAATGGAGGACATCCCGCACGTACCAGGAGACTCGAGAGAACTTAGGGATGCGGCCCACAAGGCGGGCAGCCGTGCGCAGGACTCTGTTAAGGCATTTAAGCCGGCAAGCTGGGAGCCCATCATATATGGCACTACAGTAGTCCAGACGGGAGACTACGAAGGAATGAACCAGCGTAGAAGCAGCATCTGGGGAGAGGGACCGGGATATCACCCTGAGTTGCCGGAGCTGGTAGTAACAGCTACAGCAAAGGAGATTAATGTGTTGGACAAACGTAAGCTCCTGGTCTAGGGTTACTCCCAGGTCTCGGACGGACTGAGGATGAGAAGGTGAGGTGCGGATATTTTGAGGTAATGGAAGCAAGGTCTACCTTAGCAAGCTGCTGACGGGTGCCAAGCCAGATAAACTGTGTCTTGATCGGGTTAAGCCGCAAGCGGTTTGATGACATCCAGGCTTGCAGGGTCTCAATGGCCCGGTTCATTGTTTCTACCGCAGTAAGTAAGTAAGTAAGTAAGTATATTCTTTAATAAAACCAATTGCATATCCGCACTCTGGTGTACATACATCTTAACAACAATCAACAGTTAATGTTAATACGAGTACAACATTCTAACAATAAGCGTCTTTCGCTGTAAATTATCTGCAAGAGGTACACAATGGTCGTGCGATCGCGGTCGCAGGGTATATTGTTGGGGCTTTTGGTGGAAGTAAACTATGCAGTACATGGCCCTGGTTCATCAGGACCGCAGAGAAAAGACGGGTGTCAGCTTCAAGACAAAGTCGCTCAAATTTTGGGTAGTCTTCAGGAAGATACCGGAGGCGGATTAGCTTGCTTATTACTGATTGAAGTCGGCATCTATCCTGTTGTCCCGCAAACCCCCACCAGGCCGGGGCAGCATAGAGTAAACGAGCCACAGTTGTTGCACGTACTACATCATAAAGCTGCAGACCCTTGAGGCCATGTGCAACAAGAATGCGCAGGGCATACATTGATTGTTTTGCCTTACAGCATATTCGGGTGATATGAGGCTCAAAACTAAGAACTTCTGTAAATGTAACCCCTAGGATATTCAGGCTCGACACCCTAGTCAATCCAGGGGTGACATCCGGAACAGTGTCATTCCATGCACGCCCCCTCGGCCGTCTGATCACCATCTCAAAGGTCTTTTTCTTATTTAGTTTAAGGTTACATGTTTTGGCCCATTGGGATACATGATCAAGTTCATTTGCCACTGTGGCAGTGTTTGAAGAGGGTACCAACAAATAGGTATCGTCTGCATATTTGATAAGCCTATTTCCGGGGTGGGCCGCTTTAAGCTTTGAAATTGTTGTAATAAAGTTGTTGTAATAAAGATCGCCTGCCCCGCCAAGCAGTGGGCGTACGCTTGAATGTCATCAGCGTACGATTGGCTCAGGGTAGCCCCAGCCGCAAGCAAACAGTGTTGTATCAATTACATTACAAATGTAATTCAATTGCAATTGCAACTACATGCTTGTAAGTAAGTAAGTAAGTAAGTAAGTATATTCTTTAATATAACCGGCTGCCAAACAGCACTCTGGTAAACAAGCATGAGCAATGTAAATTCACATAAACATCAAAACATAAAACATCAACATCTATCTAGGACCCAGTAAGATTGCGTGACAGATCTAATTAGTATGCGAACAACATTCTGACTATTAATATTTCCTCCTTTGGTTGTCAGCTTTTGGCAGCACCCAGTCATAGCGTCTGGATTTTCTTAACGTTGAAACGTCACAGCCTCGTCGTTTATTTCTTTCGCAATAAATATTTAGGCGTACATAGTACTAGTACTCTACTATATACTACTGTACCATACCATCGACGTAATGCTAATAATATTAATATTATTAGGCTATAATTTAACCCTTTAACCGCCGCAAGCCAAGAAATCCAGGTGCCGCACCATATTGGTAAAAATAGCGAAATTTTTGTGGCTTATTGTTAGTTGCGTAATTAATTTAGTAGTAGTAGTAGTAGTAGCTTTTATGTGGAGCTGAGAAATTTTGAAGATTTACATTTACTTTACATGAATGTATCCGGTTTCTCTGCTCTGTGTATTTCTATGGTTTATAAACAAATGTGTGTTTTGTCGCATATACATTTTTGTATGATCAATGCATACATGGATAGCATACATTTTTGTATGATGCATAATGGTTTATCTACATAGATTGATAGACGATATACGTACACTAATATATGATATACATATATACAGGGTGGGCCATAAAAAAGTAACCCCTAAGCATTTTTGCTAATATTTCCGCCAAGAGTACAAATTTTTAAATCACGTTTTACAGGCTTAAAGGTAATTCATATCTACGTATAATGGCCAAATTTAAAAAAAAATTAAAACAGAACAAAAGTTATATCATTTTTAGTAAGTCCACCCACTGTTTTTTGATGGTTCAAAAACGTAACGCAACAAAAAGCAGCAAAAAACGATTTTTACTAAGTCACTTCTCAAATTATTGTTATCAAACAAACTTGATTATTGTTTCACAACTTGAGTTCAATGTGTCCACCACCAGTACCCATACATCTTCTGAGTCTTTTTGTAAAGTTTTGATGTCTTTGTTGATGGGTTCCAGAGGTAAATCTTCCCACATCAACTTCAATGCGACCTTCAATTCTCTTATCGTTTTTGGCTTTGGTCGCAGATTGTGGTATTTCTCCAGCATAGCTCCCCTTACATGATTATCAGTTTGTTCGAGTGCGAAAGATTTCGGCCTTCTGCTGCCTTTACGACGTTTCAGAGCCGATCCCCTTTCATCAATAAGGGGGCATATTTTTTAACGGTATAGGCCTACTCAGCTTCCACTGTTTATCAGGGCAAGCGTCGATTAGAGCATTAGATCACAGACCCTGCTCGAGAAGTGTCTGCATACGCATTGCCATTTTGTCTGTCATTGACACCTTGCCCATCTTGATATTTTAGAAATTTCAATTTCATTGTTTCAATAAAAAATTATTAATCTGAAAAATTCTTTATTTACCAACTTGATCGTCTTCTTGCTAAGTGATGTCACAGTGACGTGCAGCTACGCTGGTAACCCGTTTCTTTTCTAAATAATAATAAGTATCTGGTAATATCAAGTTTGTTTGATAACAATTATTTGAGAAGTGACTTAGTAAAATCGTTTTTTGCTGCTTTTTGTTGCGTTAAGTTTTTGAACCATCAAAAACAGTGGGTGAACTCACTAAAAGTGATATAACTTTTGTTCTATTTGAAATGTTTTGGTGAAATTTGGCCGTTATACGTAGATATGAATTACCTTTAAGCCTGTAAAACAAGATTTAAAAATTCTTACTTTTGGCCGAAATATTTGCAAAAATGCGTAGGGGTTACTTTTTTTTGGCCCACCCTGTAGATGTTCACTGATTTTATGGCATATATATATACACACATACATAAGCTGATATATTGCGACATGCATCATACATATACACATACATTGATGTATGCTATTATATATTATAGCCTGGGTAAAAAAAATGTCCACCCAAATATAGCCTTGACACTTTCTAATAGTGATTTTATTTTTCCTTTTTGTTGATATGACTACATTCTTTAAGTTAAAATTATATTACTATAAAATTTTCTACCTATGACTAATACCTTGCTTCACCACTGATTAAAAGGAGTTGTTAATTGCAAGGGGAATTCACGCTCGCATGTTGTTTTTGATCTGACCTTGCTGGCAAGGTCAGATCAAAAACCAACATTCGATTTTTTTAACTGGGGGTACAATAAAAATAATGTTTGAAAACCGCTGCCCTACAGCATATTTTATCATGTCGAAACTAAGGGTGTCAGACATTGTTACACCAAGAATCTTCATGCTATTAACCCTGGTTATCCAGGCGTTTCTTTTGGGTCGGTCCCCCGAACCACCTGACAATCATCTCAAATGTCTTATTGCAGTTGATCTTTAGATTACATGTACCCGCCCAGTGTGTAACATGTTCCAGTTCTGCAGGGATAGTAGCACTATTTGAGGATGGGACCAGCAGGTATGTATCGTTCGCATATTTTTGTATCCTGTTTCGTGAATGGGATGGCCTAAGTTTGGATATTGTTGTAATAAAGTTGTTTGGTCCTAATCCTGAACCCTGAACTATGCTAGAGTTTATTTTAATGGTGGAGGAGATTTCCCCATTGAATTTAGTAGCATGGCTCCGATCTGCCAGGAAGGCAATAATCCAATTGTAGATGTTGTCAGGGATCGGCATCTCAGCCAGTTGCTCCGCCAGGTAAGAGTACCGTACAGTATCGAACGCCTTGCTGAAATCCATCGCAATGAGATGTACGTCCTGGCTCTCTCCCAGCATCTCGGTAAGGTTGGTAGTTAGCACCACTAGGGCGGCCGTAGTGGATCCGGTTGGTCGAAAAACAAACTGGTCCTTGAAGTCCTGGTTTAGCTGAGGGTTAAGCAGAATTGGATGGAAGAACAGGTGTACGATGTATTTTTCCAATAATCGACATAGGATAGGCTTCACCGAGATAGGGCAGTAGTCAGCGGCCTCCTTCGGATGTTTGACCTTCGGCACGGGAGTGATGATGCTGGTTTTCCACTGCGGAGGGATGTATGAGAAGATGACTGAAATATTATAAAGGTAAGCCACCGGTTCAGCTATCATCGGAGCGACCTGCACAAGAAACCATGATGGTAGACCGTCCGGCCTCGCAGCCGTTTTCCCATTGACTCAAGTAGCTTACAAGTTGGTGCTGCATCGATCACCGTCTTACTCGCGTCCGCAACCGTCGCCTTGAAATGAGGAAGGGTATACTGTTTAATGTTTATCCCAGGATATTTCGCCGAAGTGCTGGTTTAATGAGGAGGCAGTGAGTTCTCTTATCGGCGCCTGGGCTTCTCGCCGACCATTGCCTCTCAATCGATTAATTTCAGTCCATAGGTCCCGCGATCCTCGCTGAAGACTCTCAAACGATGCGGTGTTGGTCCGTGTGATGAGGCCGTTTATCCTGTCCGAGAGGGCGTCAGCAGCCTCTTTCTGATTCCTCTTGCAATTACTGGACTTAAAATGTAATTCAATTACAATTACAATTACAGAACTTGTAATTCAGTTATGTAATTCAATCACATGTAATTCAATTACTGAACAACATTGGATATAAATATTATCAAATGTCTAGTTAAACTAATTAATTGATGTAATAATAATAATAATAATCTTTCTTTATTAAGCGCGTGACAAACGCACTGCGCTGTACATTTACATGTTATACAATTTAAATCTTAACTGCTAACAGAACAGACAGCCTGCAATACAACGGCGCTAATAGCAGCCTACAAAGCTAATCCGCCCTACCGGGCTCGAACTCGGTACCTCTCGCTCTCCATGCCAGCGTGTTATCCAATGCGCTATCGGGATAGAATAAGCTAGATAATTAGTAGTGGCGTCTAGTTAGAATGAGCGGTGCTATAGAAATAAAATATCTAAATATAGAAATGACCCATTGGATGTGAGCAGCTACACGTATTTTGAGAATGTTGTTATGGTAACCAGAGACACTAATCCAATCACAACGCATGGAGCAGAGAGGTTCGAAAATGGCGAGCAGGTAGATATGTTTACTACTGCTGTCGTAACGTAGATTGACGAGAAGAAAACTGCGGAATTCTTCATTTAAGTCATACGATTAATCAGTCAATCAAGGAAATAACTTGGCCATCAAGTTAGAGTGAACTAATGGACTCTACAAGAAGAAGTTAATATTGCAACATACCTTCGTACGCCAGGAAGTCAATTGGAACTTCTACGTTAGATGTAAAACCGTTGAGTGTGAAAACTTTGAACGCTCGAACCATGCCCTAAAGAAGATTAAAGACTTCAAAGTAGGTGACAGGTGGTAAGTCATTAAAGGTAGCTCCAGAGAAGTTAGTGTGGAGCAGCAGGTCGTTCCATACTAAATTGGCAGTACATCTACCAATTTTACATTTGAGATTGTTAAATTTGTTTACAAAAAAGGCAGCAGAGTCAGAACAAAGAGTTTGATTCTCAGGGTCTGAGCGCTGGCAGTTTACAGTCTCCTAAGGCAAACTCTCTATCTCATAAAACATTTGTCACACGGATGCTTTATACTTAATTTGTTTCTTCTGTTTGATGGACTATGTACACCAAAATGCGGTTAGTAGTTGGTTTTTTCAATAAAGGATATACTTACTTACTTACTTTACCTTTGAGTGCAGAAGATGCTGGGAGATGCGCCATCGGTCACGTGGACTTTGAGCACTATCAAGTTGGTTCTGGAAAAACGAACTTCTAGAATCATTCTAGAATCATTTATGAGCTTGCTTGTCAGATGGCAGTGGCAACGATAACGCTGTCCTCAAGCCCAAAACTTTTCCATATTCTCTCTAATCAACAATGTACCCACTTTGCATGGAATGCCTCTGTTGAAAGCCATTTAGTGACAGGTTTAGATGGTCGTCTCTAGCAGGTCTTCATATTAAAAGGTTTACACTGTGTCATGTAGTAAGACTTTTATATATTAGTAAAGCGGCGGCAATGCCTTCTAAGCAGTGATGGACAAAAGTTAACTAAAACATTGAAAACTTTTAGTTAAACTAACAAAATTTAGCTGAGGATAAAGCTTAACTATAAAGAAATAGTGTAGTTAAAACCATAGTTTAACTCATATTTTTTAGTTATTAACTAAAAAGTTTAACTAACAAAATCAGCAACTATGCAACTACCTTCCGCAATGATTGTTACGAAGTTCATTACTCAAGTCAAGTGAACTGCATTGCATTGCTCGATGCATCATCGTTTGCATTAGCAACTTTCTTATTTTAATAGCGGGAAAATGTTTCACGTGCTCTCAATTTGAAATGGAAGTTGGATCTATGAAAATAATTCATTGCTTACCCAAATGGAAGCTGGATTGATGAAAATAATTGCATAAAAATGGGAGCTAGATTGATGAAAAGAACTGTTGCTCAATGGGAGCTGTATTAGGCCTACTGAAGAGTCGTTTCAATGGGAGCCAGATTGATGAAAAGACTAGTTTCCTTGTGAGCTGGATTGATGAAAAGAATAGTTTCAATGGGAGCTGGACTGATGAAAGGACTTCTTATAATGGGAGCTGGATTGATGAAAATAGTTCTTTCGATGGTAGCTGGATTGACGACAGTAATCATGGACATTGCAGAACAACGTATAGTACGGCATTGATTATATTAATTTACGAAATTTGATTTTCATAAATCCAAATTCTATTTAACCAAACAATTATTTTCATCAATCCAGCGAAATGACCAACAACGTGCTTCCGATATTAAAATAATTTACCAACCTAAACTATGGGTTTACCCAATTTTAAACCCTTACATATTTTGCCAATTTGCTCTTCACTCTTATAAACATGCTCTTTATTTACATTCGCCCTTTTAAACATGCGCCTTTTTGATTGTCGCCCTTTTAAACATGTGCCCATTTGGTTGCGCCCTTTTGATTTGCACTCCTTTGATAGGATACCAGCTGTTGCCTAATCCCAAACCAGATCAATTTAGCATAGCATTTAGGCAGAGTCGGTTAGTCGACATCCAGTAGTGTAGATTGTCAAAAGAGCCTACTAGGGAGAGTTGATCTGCTGATGGATTATGTACAAAAACCTGGGCATCATCTGCATAAAGGTGTTCATTTGCCCTACGTTTGTTAAATAAAAGTGGAATCTCAGCAGTAAAGAGAATGTAGAGGATGCGACCAAGCATTGAACCTTGGGGAACACCGTATTTGACCCCCAACCAGCTGAGTTCTGGAGTCTCCAAGGACAACCACCTGCAAGTGGTCAGTGAGGCAGTATTTAAAGTTTTAAACCAAAGAAGGGGAATACCAGATGGGACACAGGATAACTGCAATTGCTGAAGCAGAATCTCATGGTCCACCATATCAAAAGCAGAGGTGCACAGAGAGAGAGAGAGAGAGAGATGAGACTGGTGACTCATGATGACTACGTACATATATATATATACATATATCTGACAAAAGGGATAAGAGGGCGGCTTCTAAATCTGCCACTGCTCGCACTCTGGCAGTGCCAGTCCCAAGCATGGATAAAGGATGAGGGCAACGCTAATGATCTTTGTTATCACACGGTGTCGTTAAACTGAAACTATTAATACTAGGGCGGTTTCTGTGGAATGGTGACCTCTGAACCCAGATTGGGCTGCCGGCAGGAGCCCAGCTTGCTCAAAATAGGGAAGAAACTGAAATGAAACTAGTCTCTCAAGGGTAATGAAAGAGTGGAGATGGGCCAGTTATTCTGACAGGCATTTTGGTCCAAATTTTGTCTTTTCAGGGTTGGGAAAACGATGGTCTGCTTTTGGGAGGCAGGAAGATAACCCTCAGTGAGTGACCTGTGAAATACATAAACCAGAAAAGGAGCAAAATCATCTAAAATGTTTACAATGACAAATGAGGGACGAGAGTCAAGTTCACACGATTTTTTGTTTGATGATCCAATTATTTTACAAAGTTCCTTTTAAAGAATTGGACATTAACCTTCAAAAGTGTGCTCCGTGTGTGAATATTGCAGAGGATAAACATCGTCGCTCGAAGGTTGTCAATCATCTGCATCAAGGACTGTTGCTGCCAAACAACAGAACTCTCTCCATAATATACAGGGTTGTTTTGGTGCTTTGTGCATTAGACACCAGCACTATATAGATTGCTAATTAATTGTAATAACCCAGTAGCTTGCATGCACTCATTTATCTTTTCTGTTATCATTGTTACAGCCAGAGAATTTGCTTTGTCAGACGAAGATAAGTAAAGAAATAAAGATAACAGACTTCGGATTGTCTGCAAAATTAGATCCTGAGCAAACAGTGAAAGTGTCTACTGCATCCGCTGAATTTGCTGCACCCGAAATCGTGAACCATGAAGCTGTAGGATTCTATAGTGACATGTGGTCTGTTGGAGTTCTAGCATACATACTGTAAGCACTGCATGGTTGTTTCGTTTTTTTCCATAAATTATTCTGATGATGGTACAAATAAAAGTGTTTATTGGCAGTGAAAAGTTAAATCTAATTTAATACATGTTTTGCAAGTATTGTATTGTCAGATGCAGCCTTTGTGTTATAGGGTATTTTTAGTTTTAGCGCAAACACAGCAAAACTAATGAGTTGTTCTAATGCAAGTAAATTTTTGCACGACAGTCTTTTAAACACTTGAACAGCTTCTTGTTGCATTTTGAAACTTTATATCACAGCTGAGTGGTTGCCAATTAGTAAATGAGTTATCAGAGATGAGGACATACGAGCCTCACTAGTTTTGTAGTGCCGTCTGCATTATTGAAAAATATAAATGTGCACATTTTTCTATAGCGACCATATGGCCTCGACCCTGCTTATTTTTCAATGAATTTATTGGATGAGATCCTTGTAAATGTAAATGTTATTGAACATACAGCGCCACTCAAATCAAAGCAGCGCTCTCAACCCGCATCAGCACCTCTGTCGGCGAACAAGACTTAATGTGTTTCCGGAACTGAGAAGGTGAGAGAGCTAGTAACTCGAGTCGAAGGGACTGGGGAAGACAGTTCCAGGCAGAGGGGCCAACACGGGCAAAGCACCTAGAATGGGTCATAGCAGAGCGCATACGTGGGACAACAATGAAACCACGAGTCGAAGATCGCAGAGAGGCCCATGCAGGTAAGGAGGAGACCAAGGTGCAAAAGGACCTCAGGTAGGATGGAGTCACCTCAACAAGGCAGTTGCGCATGAGGGCAAGGGTTTTGAATTGTACCCACTGTTGAATAGGGAGCCAGTGAAGGGTATCCTGAATATAGCCTGAGATATGGGCAAACTCTGGAATAGACTGAAGTTGTGACTATGAGAGGTAGAGAGAACAATATATGCAGCATTCCCGAAGTCCACCCGATTGCAGATCAAGGCGTGGATCAGAGTAGTAATGGCATGTAGTGAAAGAGATCTGCAAATGGAACGTAGTAGGTGCAGATGGTAGAAACAAGATCTCTGGAAACCGAGTTGACCTGGTCAGTAAAAGAAATGGTAGGATCCAAGACAATGCCCAAGTCACAAGCAGAAGAGGAGAACCGGATGTGAGGGAACCTGAGATGAAGAGAATCAGTGTCAATCTTATTGTGCTGAAGGCAGCCACCAAGCCATTTGAACTGTGTCTTGTCTGGATACAGTCGCAGGCGATTTAGAGGAGAGCCAAGCATCTTGGACCAATGATGCTTCTAACAGTCGCTTTACCATTTGGATGGCAGAGGAAGCTGGGCCATGCAGAGGGGCCTAGGTATCATCTGCAAATTGATGTGAGGAGACCCCAAACAGTTGAAAAATACCCCAAGGTCCGAGGTATACAGAACAAGGTTCACCGACAATTGCGCCCGTGACAAAAGCGCCCCGACAAAAGTGCCCCGACAAATGCGCCCGACAGTAGCGCCCGACAAAAGCGCCCGACAAATGTGCCCGCCCCTGCCTGTTGAATGAGACGAAAAATGAGACACAACGAAAGTGGCAGAGTGCACGATATTTTTATACATCTAAATAATAAACTAAATAGTAACTAATCAAACATTCTAAAAACGAAAGTATGTTTCCAGGCTGACAGTTACACAGTTACAGGTTTTATCTTTTGAAAGACGATTGTCATAAGTTCCTCTAACATGTCCGCGCTCCTGAGTAGATTTCTTGAAAGGGCGCTATATAAATCTCCAGAATGAATGAATGAATGAATGTCAGACAGTTTAAACTGACTAAATTTCTAAATTGTGCGCAATTCTCTGGAGGTAGTCGAGGATTGGAACAGTCCCATAACTGCTGGAAACTGCCTGCAACTGACGAGTAAACTGAATGTATTTATTCTTAGTGGAAGGCTGCCTTCGTTTGTCGGGGCACTTTTGTCGGTTATTTTTGGGCGCTACTGTCGGGCGCATTTGTCGGGGTTTTTATGTGGTTTTTTTGCACATTTGTCTGGCGCATTTGTCAGGGTTCTTTTGTCGGGGCGCTTTTGACGGGCGCATTTGTCAGAGGCGCTTCTGACCAGGGCTTCTCATTTGAGGCGATCGATCGATCTCCTTGGTCGATCGCCTAGCAAAGGTCTGGTGGATCGGTAAATCGATCGCGCAAATCGAGCACGATCGATTTACTCCAAGAGGAAACTTGAGCCATTATTTATTTACCTAATTTACATTACTTAATTTTTGCTTACTTGCGGCGGCGGTGAATTCACGCGTTCGGAACGCAGCGTTCCGTGACCTAATGACTAGGGTAGTCCCTAATTCACGGTCAAAAAGTGAAAAATCACGGCATACTTATGCAAAAATCAAAAAATTCACGGCACCGTGCAGCTCCCAGTCACAATTTCTGTATTATATTGATTTAAAAAGTTTTAACTTCAAACTAAACAAGCTCAAAATGTGCAACGTTTCATGCGCACCGTGCCTCACTAACTTTTTTAAATGCTCCTGTTATTGATGACTGTTTCTTCTGCCGTTCTGCTGACGACTCATCAAGGCGCCTGCACTTATCAAAGTGAACATATGTCCCAATATGTTGATCGTATGATCGAACGACACATTGCAACACGTGCAACAGACACGGTCTGTGTGTAGTACGCCTTTCGGATACTGTTTAACACGTTCCGCACACGATATGCTGAGTGATCGCTACAATTTCGTGAAATATGATTGGTCATAACAACTTCTGTCAGGCAATACTGTTACTGTAATCATTATAGCCAAGTAGGCAGTAGGCAATAGCATGTTAAAACTTATTACAACTATGAATGATGTGGGGCAGATCACAAGCAACGGTGCTAGTTTTCGGTTGCTGGCCCTATAGGACCGGAATGAGCTCCCTGTTGCGCTCCGCCTAGTGAATAGTAGGTCACACCATTACATTCTTTAATAACGTAACGACTGTCTTATTTTGCCGTGGCTGGACTAGGAGCGCTTCTGAGTCGAGCACCTTGAGGGGCGCTATATGAAAACTAATTAATAATACTGTCAACAGTAATAATAACGGAATTGAACTGAGATAAGCCTACTAGATTAGTACTATATAATATGCGGCTATATGAATATGATACACAAAATTCGCTGTACACAAAAGCTCGAGGCCGATCGCGCACCGATCGCCTACGCAATCCAGCGCGATCGATTTTCAAATCGCCTTCTATTTTCAAATAAGAAGCTCTGCTTCTGACGGGTCACCACAGAACAAACAGTAAAGGAGCAAGAAAAGAGCATTGCGGGAGACCATAGGGGACAGTGACCCAAGGGATGCGGTTTGAGCCAAAACCACGGATGTAGTCCTATAATGAAGCTTAATTGCATAAGTCATACATATAAGCAATAGTATAATGTATATACTCCATCTACTTAAATATTCATACACCTGACAGACAGACAACATCCCAACCTGGAAGGGAAAGCCTCCTAGACGCAATTGGTTGCTTACCTCTATCGACTCCTACCGACTAGACTAGAGTCACTAGACTATATAAACTCCTTCCCAACCATAGATGAGTAACTGAACTATACTGAGCTCAACTGAACTAGTGGAACTGACTAGACTGGATTAATGACGGATGAACTGACTGACTACAGAACGGACTGACAGACTGAATATCTAACTAAACTAAAACTGTACTGAACTAAATAAACTAAGGAAAGGTTCAGTGTGGTTCAGTTCCGTGCTATAGGATGAAATTCAGGTGCGTACTTTATACTTATCATTGTGAAATATGAATGTGTTATCATTGATTACAGAAGCTATACAGAGAATATAAACTTACCTAATGTCTGATCTTTAATAAGCGTATTTGAATTATATTCTGGATTTGTACAAATTGATTAATAATAATAATAGAGATTTGAGTGCCGTAGTTCGTAAGCAGTCGATGACTCGAAGCAACGATTCAGAAGCACTTTGAGGAGCAGGGGTAAGTCACTCAAGATGGGCCTGTGTGAAAAGTTCAGTTTTTAGATGTTTCTTGAAGACAGTGAGGGCTGTAGAATTTCTGATGTCCGTAGGAAGATTGTTCCATATTCGAGGGGCTGCTGAGATGAAGGATCTTGATGCAGTTGTTGTGTGACAGCGGTACAAGACTAGGGTTCGGTTTCCGGAAGATCGCATGTTCCTTGAGGGCATGTGAATTTGAAGGAGGTCGGAGAGGTATGAGGGAGTTTTCGTTGTTACGCAGTTGTAGGTGATGATGGCGATTTTGTATACAATTCTTTCCTTAACAGGTAGCCAGTGGAGGGATTTGAGGAGTGGTTTGCTGCTGGTGCGATATGAGGAGTTGCAGACGACCCGTGCTAGGTTGTTTTGAATCCGTTGAAGGGAAGTTAGGTTTTTTGATGAAGTCCCATAGAGAAGGCTATTGCAGTAGTCGAGGCGAGAGTTTACAATCCCGCAGGCGATGGTATTTGCAAGTTCTTTTGTTAGAAAAGGTCGGATGTGTCGCAGAGCACTATGTACGTATTCGTCAGTCTTGATGTTCAATAAAACGTATTTATATTTATTATTATCAGACTTCTTTTTTATCGACTTACAATCATTCAACAATTCATTGTCAAACTAGATATGTGACTAGTCTTCCCTCATTAGTTGTTATTCTATTATTTTGCTTTGATAGGCCTAAGCCAGTCATGATAGCCCTGTCGGTGATGCAAAAACATACAGAAAGCCGACTGAGGAGAATAGAGTGGTCCACTGTGTTAAAGGCTGTTCTGATGTCATATAAAGTAAGTAGGGTGACATGACTATGGTCAAGGGCTTGAAACACATCAGTTATAAGTCTGACCAGGAGAGTTTCCATAGAATGGAGCATCCTGAACCCAGATTGGAATAGAGACGTGAGGGAATCTGAGTCAAGATAGTGAACTAGTTGGAAAGCAAGGAGCTTGGAAAGGAAGGAGAGGTTAGAGATGGGCCTAAAGTTAGAGGGAGAGTTAGGGTCTAGTCCTTGCCGTTTGATGGAGGGAAAAACAACAGCCCATTTGTGTGAGGCCAGATTAGAACCCTGTGCCAAAGAAGGGGTGCAGAGTAGATGCAGAAAGGGAGCCAAATCATCTATAAAATCCTTAAGTAGAAACGATGGCAGTAAATCCAGTTCACACGATTTGGATGAAGAGTCCAGAACTAGTTACCTGTTTCAGTGGGTGCTATGCCATCTAAGGTCCTTATGTAATCGCAATCGTGATCTCAAAATGTCTACAGTTCCAAAATAAGTGAAGTTATGGGAACCAGCTTATTGACAGGCACTTAATCAAAACAGAATCGATACAGGCACTTAATCAAAACAGAATCGATAGGCAGAGGGTCAAGATCCAAAGTATCAGGAAGGCAGACAGTCAGACGGCTAAAGTGGGTTGTGTTTAGAGTTGAAACAGTGAGGAAGGTGAGGGGAAGAGGATGAATCAGGTTAGGATTTGTGAAAAAGCTGTGTTTTCAGTTCTGATTTAAAACCTGTGGAGAGATAGCAAGAGGTGAGGTTTTTGGCAAGTTTGTAGGATAGGATGGATCAGATAGTTGTCATAATGCTGGTGGGAGTTTGTTCTAGACAGGTGGAGCGATTTGCAAATTTGAGTGATGAGGTGATGGAATGGTGGAGGAGTGTTACGGCAGAAGAGGTGCAGGTTGAACGAAGTGATTGGACCGTGAGCAACTGACGGAGGTTGGAGGGTTGGGAGCATTGAAATGTTTTTGCAGATGAGTGACATGACTATATAGTATATAGGTAATTCTATTTGGACTGTGCTAAGACAGCTTCGGTCTTAGCAGCTGATCACAGGGTCATTTCACAGCTGAAATGATCCGGTTTTGTATTCAAAGAGCTATTCCAGCAGAATCTGCATGCTAGTAGAATCACCAGATGTGACAGATGTAATCTGGCACTGGCAACATGAAATGTTCAGTCTCTGTTGCTTACATGCTAATGGTCTTAACTGTTCCTGAGGTCAGTAAGGTCACCAGAGAATCTTTAGACTATTGTTTAGAAACTTGTTTCAGTGTTGCGTCAATTGGTGTTCTCTACATATACAAATCACCAAAGTATTCACTGAACAATTTTGTCTAGCAGGGTTGTTTGCATCCCTAATATGTCATCTTATGTCATCATTAGTCTTGAAATCCATGTAATTTACCACAAGCCGATTCATTTCTGCTGTGAGTATTCTTTTTTCATCTTGCTTTCACATTGTCCAGCATTCCGATCCATATAGTAGAATGGGTTGTATCATCGTCTCATATATTTTTGTCTTGGTTTTCTTACTTTAATTCCCTCTTTCACCATATCCTGTTCATTATTCCAAACGCTTGAGGGGTGTGTCCAAATTCTTCTTATATGTCTTTTTCGATGCTGCCATCTATGGTTTTTAGCCGTCCTTGATAGACAAATTGTTACACTTGTTCAATAACTTCTGCTTGTATGATGATACTTATTGGTGTTTCTTTGGTCTTTTCTATAACCATTGTTTTGTTTCTCACTGCGTTGATAATTCTGGTTTCGTCAATCCGTATCATGATATCTTGTAGTTTTGTTCAGCTTCTAGTGAAAAGACCAATGTTGTCAGCAAATCGGAAGTTTTTCACCATCTTTCAATTTAATTTGATCCCTGCCTCTGTGTTGCTAGTACTGACTGCCATTACTGCTTCTAATACTAGGTTAATGAGGTGTGGTAGTAAGATACATGTTTGTCATAGTCCCATTTTCGTGTAAAAGTTCTCTGATCTTTTTTTATCTACTTCAATGGCACTTAATGATTTTTTATATATCTCTTGTACAAGTTTTGATTAGTTTCTCTTGTATTTTTGCATGTTGCATCGCTTTCGACATTCTATAATGCCATATGCTGTTGAATGCTTGTTGAAGTCTATGAAGTTGATGAAGACTGTGTGATTGGTTTCAATGCTTTTTTCTAGTATCTGTCTCATTGTAAATAGTTGATCGATTGTGCTTCTTCTGATTTATCTAGTGAGCCAGTTAAATTGCTTCCAGTGTGTAGTGTAAGTATATTTGTTGGCTATGTTACTTCTTTCCTCCATGAGTTCTAACACTTCATCTGATGTCTACTGGTCTTTCTGTTTCTTATTATTGGCTGCTGTTTGTATTCGTTTTTGTACCATATGTTTGCTCAGATAACTCAAATCCCTACACTGTCTTGAACATATATCGGTATGTTTCTCTGTGATATTGTTATTTTTGTTGAATGTCTTTATCTGTCAGTTTCTTACATAGACTACTAAATTCCAGGACTGTAGGCGCTCATGCTCGGGTATTGAAACTTGAGTCCATTCTCTTACACTTTATATCACAAAAAATGAATGAAGAGTCTGATTTGCATGAACTGTTTTTCTTCTCTTTGTCTCGATGAAAGCTATGTCTGGAAAAAATATTGACACTAAATTCTAGATCATTCAAGGTCATTTCAAGGTCAGAAAAATGAAATCAAGCAAAAATCAGAGAAAAATGGCCAGATCTCGGCCAGTCTTTAGGAAGTATCCCTTCATGCCATATTTTATTATATCGTATCGTATTTAAGCATTTGTAAAGCGCCTCTCATAGGGTGAACCGTTCAGAAGCGCTCCCAGTGTGCTAAGCCCCGCGAAAATAAGCAGGTTTTGAGAAAAGCGAAGGAAGAAGAGAGACTGCCAGAGAGAATTTTAGAGCGAACAGAAGGAGAAAGAGCATTCCAAAGAGAGGGACCAATTGAAACAAAGGAACGAGCCTGAGCCATAGCAGTTCTACTACGGGGAACCAAGAGGTCAAGTCTATTGCAGGAACGAAGTGGACGGTGGGAGGAAGCTGAGTGAGGCCGAAGAATTACACCAACCAGATATTGAGGGGCAAGACCCTTCTGAGCCTTGAAGATCAGAGAGAGGATTTTAAATTGTATGCGAGCATGCAGAGGGAGCCAATGAATTATAGAATTATAGAATATTAAGAAAACTTTTAGAACACTTATGTAAATGTTTAAGTAAATCATATGGAATTATATCTTCCCCTGGTGACTTATTATTTTTAGAAGAAGCTATAGCTTCCTTAAGCTCTCTGATGTTAAATCTATCTCTTTCAGTGCATTTCCATAATAGTCCAACGCTTTAATGCCCTTACCTTCCAAGGCACTGGATCTTGAAAAGTACTAGCCATCGCAGAATTTTTTTATTCTGTGGATAATTTTTAATTCCTGAGTGATCACATGTACCTTTGGGAAAAGGAAAAAGATTAACAATAATGATAATAATATTAATAATTATTATTAATTATTGATGGAGGCAATGGGCGACCCCGCGAGACGACAAACCTGTTCCAACAATTGTCGGTCTGCATGCAACGCTTTAATGCCGCGGCCTTTAGGGGCGCCTTTATGCAACACGATGGAAACGAGAACCCTTAAACCGTAATTATGCATAGTTTCTAAGAGCCTGAGGGATCCTTTCTACATCGGGTGGAAAAAAATATTAATAATAATAATAAAATAATAATAATAATAACTGCAGCAGGGAGATCCGCTGGCTCTTCTGCCTCCCGCTACAACCAATTCTGCAGGACTTGTCATCACCCTTAGTTCTGGGTTACTTGCATGACCTAACCCTAGGGGAAAAGGCTTCCACGGTCGCTGGAGTGGGAATGTGAGCAGCTGGGGCTGCAACTCAACTGGGGAAAATGTGAGATTATCCAGCAACCGGATGGGCAAATTACCCCTTTGCGTCCTCGCAAATCATGTTAAATTCTGTCATCCTAGTTGTTGATCAGATAATGTCTGTTTTAGCTTTTGTGAAAAATTTATTTACAATGGTAATGAACTTGTTACATGACTAATGTTTTTGTTCAGGCTGAGTGGTATTTCTCCATTTGCTGGAGAAGACAACCAGGAAACAATGAAAAATGTTGGCATTGGTTCATGGCAATTTAATGAAGAAAGTTTCAGTGAAGTCTCAGATTTAGCAAAACATTTCATATCCAAACTCTTAATTAAAGCACCTAGGTAAGTGTATTTCGGTTATTTCCCAGGACAAAGCAGTTTTCCACATTTTATCTATAAAGTTTAACACTAAAGTGTAGATAATCAAATATTTTATTCTACTGCTATCCACTTGACATGCTTGTGAGATATCTGTGAAGATGGTTGTAGGAGAAGGAGAGACTGATAAAATTTACTCGTTTTTGATGAAGACACAGTACATATTATTAATATTATTATTATTATGATTATTATTATTATTATTAGTATTATTATTATTATTATTATTATTATTATTATTATGGAGTGTTGGCTAAAAGAAGCTCTATTACCGATATCCTCTGTTGGATCTGTACAGAATTCGCCGCTCGTCGGCTCCCGGCAGCCTAGACATGGTGCCCTGGAAAGCCACCGTGTTGAAGCGTTGGATTATGACCGATAAGCCTTGGAAGAGGAAGCTTGTTTCGCGAGTGTCACCGGTAGTCTTCGACAGTCGGCTTCCGGTCTCCAATAAGAAGGCGAGGCCCTCTCTGTTGAAGGGACTGAAGGTTTCTATGGCGACAGGTACGAAGGTGTATCTCCTTTCCATCTCCGAGTACCTGATGTGCTTCCTTGCGGTGGCAAACGTTTTCAAGCAACGGACTGATGTTGATAAACCACATGCCAAAATCTCAGTCCGAAGTTTGTGAGGGAAAGTTATTCCACAAAGGACCCACAATTGCAAAGGCGTGGCATTGAGCAATGGCTGCCCTGGTCCGGCGGACGAAGAGGTCAGCTCTATCACTAGAGCGAAGGGACCTGAGAGATCAGAGTCTGGTTTACGGAGGAGATCACAGAGGTACTTTGGAGCCTGGCCATGGTGAGCTCTAAAGACCAAATGGAGTATTTTAAATTGGATACGAGCCTCAATAGGGAGCTAGTGCAATTCACTCGTCATGAAAGTCAAGATATGAGAGAAACAAGGGAGGCGTGCGATCAGTTTGGCAGCAGAGTTCAGGACCGATTGGAGGGTAGAGAGACGAACGTTAGGAAGACCTGCATACAAGGAGTTGCAGTAATCAATACGGCTGCAGACAAACGCGTGGACATTAGTGATGAAGACATGCAGGCAGACTGATATCCTGATGGATCGGAGCTGCCTCAAATGATAGTAGCAAGAACGCATTAGGGTTGAGAGATGCTGTGTGAAAGTTAAGTTGCTATCCATGGTGACACCCAGGTCACAAACTCTGTATGTAAAGGTGAAGACGGGGAACATTTGAGATAGAAGGGGGAAATCAAGCTTAGCGTAGTTGTGGACCAGTGCCAAACCAAATCCTGAGTAAAGCCGGTTTGAGGACATCCAATGGTGGGGGTCAAAGGACAGTACATAAATGGTTCGAACAAGAGAGAACTGCTCTGAAGGGGCACGACCAAAGGCCTGGACTCATGCAAGTAACCAGTAACCGAGTGTTTGGCGAAGAGAATAGGAATGTCAGCAGTGTAGAGAAGAGGACCAAGTACTGTGGACCACAGTGGCATAGCGGATATCCAATATCATCTTCAGCCTAAGCTAAAATCAGGCATGTCATGCTCAATGACATGCCTGATTGGAGCTTTGGCTATCTGCTGAACAATTATTTATTCAATAACCTTAAGTAGAAAGGGGCCGGCCATAAATGACGTCACGCAGTTTTGGCCGATTTTTAACCCTCCCCTCGTCACACTTCGTCACAAAAATTAGCACCCCCCCTCTGAAAATGACGTCACAAAGCTCTGACCCCTAAAATCAAATTTCCATGGCGAAGCAAAATGCTCCTTCATGGAACAAATAGGGAAAGCATGAATATTTTAAAATCTAACGGTGACCAAATATTGAAATAATTTGAAAATTATTAATAATGGTGCCGTATACATTTAGAGGTCCTGAGTGGCCGAGTGGGTTGGTAGCCCGCTCGCCACGCCGGCGGCCCGGGTTCGATTCTTGGTCGGTCGGTTTATCAGAGATTAATTTCTCGGATCTTTACTGCGGGTGGCTCGGTCGCAATATAAACGTGGAGTACAATACAATACAATACAATACAACACAATACAACTGGGGCGTGGTGGTGTAGGGGTATGTTCGGTGCCTTGCAGCTGGAGGGTTGCGGGTTCGAATCCACCTTAAAAGCCGCCGCGTAGGGACCCTGGGCAAGTCCTTCACTGCAATTGCTCATGTGCTTCGGCGTGAAACTCCGATTCAGCGTCAGCGCAGTAGTCGGGAGCGCCTCTCAATGGGAATCTGGAAGGGGCGCTATAACAAGTGTTCAAATACAATACAATACAATACAATTAAAATAATAAAAAAAATGAAAATTTAATCCTCAAAATTAGTGTTGTTATTAATAAAATTAAATTGTTGTTAATTGTTAAATTTAATAACATAGATCTGGTGTGACGTCACACTTCTCAGACCCCCCACCCCATGTCACACATCGTCACAAATTTCCGACCCCCTCCCCTAGGTGCGTGACGTCATTTATGGATGGCAGTTGAAAGTTTGGCTAACCGAGCTGACGACGCGCTGTTTAAGGCCATAATAAGCGAACCTAAACACGTTCTACGTCGAATGTGCCACGAGCGACAGGAGAGCCGATACAATCTGCGACTCAGGCCCCACCCCTTTGCCCTGCCAGCTAAGGACAGCAAGAACTTTTTACCACGCCAGATGTTCAAAGACATTTACTAGCAGCTGTCTGAATCCTCGTTATGCCTCACTCTCAATAATATAATCCAATCTAATTTGCCCCATTAGAACTATACCTATTAAAGTGCTGAACATGCATTATCCAGGCCCAAAGCAATAATAGTACTATAGTCTCTAATACTATAACTGCATAATCATGCATTGATGTTACTTGTTGCGTCTTGACAGCAAGTTATTAAATAAACGAAAATACAATACAATACAATGGCCCCAAATGTAAGGTTCCAGATTTGCCAAGTGTTGGTGACATTATTATACAGGTCCTGTTAAGGTAGAACAGTTGTGCTTTTTGACCAGCATAAAGGAATCCTTTAGCCAACGATTAAGTGCAGAACTGCCCAAGGAAAGGAGCAACTCATTAACAAATTCATGCAGGAGGTATGTTGGAATAAAGTAAAGTGTGGACGCTTTTGGCAGAGAATATAACAGAAGCACTTTCAGATCTTCACCATATACCACTCTGAACCTGTGTTGACAGAAACATGTCTCTTTTCAGACATAAATGTTTCTTCTTCATATAGCATAGGACTTTGCAATAAATATGCTTATAGTTCTAGGAACTCTAATTTGTGGTTTATATCTTGTTGAAAGAGAAAGGATGACAGTTGATGAAGCACTTGAACACAGATGGCTGTCAGGAAAGAATGGCAACATATGCAACACGCGATTGTCAACAACGAGATATGGCCAACTCCGCAAAAGATACCTTCAAAAATGTGTATGTTTTTGCTTTGTATCAGTTGTTTCAAAATTTATGTAAGCATGTAATGTATATGTATTCTGCATATTTTTACATTTGATTAAAGAGAATGAACATTAAGACAATTTCCTGCTGTTGGCCAACGCCGTAAACAGGCGGCAATTATCGATCGCTGCGAGTGATCTAGTTCGCGCCCGAAACCGGCAACTTCCTTGGTCTGCCGAGCGCGGGCTTCCTAGGCGGGAGCCGCTGCCTATAAGAAACCTCTGCCTGCATGCATTGCCTCAGTCGATGTCTGCCAGTCGTCAGTGAGTGTTGATTGCGTTAGACGCTAGGCTGCACGCTGGTTTGCCGCCTTTTGGTTTTGGCGCGGAAGGGAAGATAGGAACCGGTGTAGTGACGCTGAGCGATCGATCGACCATGGAAAGACAACCGCCTACGGTATCGAAGGTTGAGGGTTGGGAGCCTGATGCGCTGAGCTTAGGTGAAGCCGACGATCGAGTTCTTCTGTTTCAATTGTGCATAAACTGACTTGTGTTTGATTTAAGGTTAGAAACACGAGTTGAGTATTATTGTCTTTGTATTACTAGCGGTAAATAAGTGTGTGGTTTCATTAATGCTAACGGCGCACTGCATAAATAATTATTGATGAAAGTTTTTAATGGTATTAGATATTTAATGACGATTGTTTAATGGACATCGCCACGAACGATTGGCGCTTTGTAATTGATTTATTCTTTTTACACCTTAATTAATTAAATGTTGAAATGGAAGAAGACTTGTCTTCAATTGATTAATCTAGCGATGTGCGTAGAGTCCTTGACATGCTATTAAATAGTCAACAAGAACAGGCCGCCATTTTGAAAGCGGTGGTAAGTAAGTTACAAGACCTGGAAACCAGATCACGGTTTCCTGAAAGAGCATTTGTGGGAAACAAGGACCCAGATACCCTGCGAGGTATTGGTCTGCCCACAGCAGAAGCTGCGGATACAGTGCCTGGCCTTGGTACCCTGGTAGATAGTGATGCTGAAAATACAAACGCTTTTGTAGCGCCATCGCATAAGACTTTGTGCAGAAGCGCTAGACTCCGTGATATAAACCTTAGAGTTTCATTACCTCTTACCGGTGAAACCGGAAGCATATTTGTTGACATGCCTGAGGTTCGAACCCAGGTTCAGAAGTTTGATGAGGAAGAGATTTTCCACAACTGCCCGACCCAAGCTTGGATAGAAGGGGGGGTCGCCACAATAACCAATTCTGTAGTCTATTCAAAGTCTCTTTGAACCCATGTGTATCCATTGCAGACCAATTTCAAACAAGATGCAAATCATTTCGATTCACCTTATGTCTTGATATGCTGTAACAGTTCACTTCATCATCATTATCAGTTCCTGATGCCAGCCATTTTGAGGTGATGGGTAGGAATAAATGACCTCCATTGTCCTCGGTCATTTGTCAAATCCATTGCTCCCTTAGTGTAAGTCCAAGTGATGTTATGTCTTCATTTATATTGTCTATACAGCGTAGTCTTTCTTTTTCCTCCTAAACTTGCGTGCATTGTGTGGAATTCGGCCAACTCACATGCGTTTAAACTGGCTTTCTCAAAATCAGCCATGATGCTAGCAGGTTTGAGACCCGGTTGCAGCTCAACAATTTTTCGCAGCACACGTTCGTAGCCATTCTCTGTTTTGTTTGGAAGCAACACGTAGACTAGCGGATAGGCCGAGTTGTTAATCAGAGCATGGATAGTGAAGAGGGTTGGGGATACTTTAAAGGTACCGTCTATAAACCAGTGTTGATTTTCCTGTAGAAGGAGCAGATTATCAGTTGTTCCGAACATCAGAGTGCGACTTTCGTCTGCTTCGCCAGAATCCCACAAAAGAAAATCATTACCTCTTGTAGTTTTGCGAAGAACCTCTGGAATAGCAATATCGTTGAGCGAAGTAACGTTGGCGTATGGTAGGTCCCTTCTCTTTCTCTGTCGTAGGATCGCTCTCTGCGACGCAGCATACAATGGCAACATACTCGCTGCCTGCAACGAAACTCCGGCAGAGCTTTGCTGGATTATTTGCCTTGGTCTCTCAACCATGTTCAATGCTCTTCGACGGATTTCTGTAACTACCTTCTTCGCTTCGTTGTCTTCCGGAGCTGGAGCATGGTTGTGGTCAGCGATCACAGTACATGCAGCTCCTGTTATCACTTTAATTCGACCTTTACAGTCACGCTTAAAGCATCTCCAGGATGCACTGCCGTCCGCATTAACTCGATCTCTCCTATATCGATATCCATCTGTTATGATATGTTCTTTTTCCCTCTTGGATTCAGTCGTCTCCATCGTTTAACAAGATATAAACAGCTTTGGAATTTTCACATAGAACCTCTGGTATTTAAACCTTTCTATGCGAAGAGGAACAGGAGTACACATCAAAGTGCGAATAAAATAGGCCGACCCATCATACAGGAGTTCGCTGTTTGATCATACGAAGACGACAGGTACAATATGCGAAATCAAAACCAGAACAATAGGTTGAAAAACAATAGATTGATATATACTATAGGTTTATACGCGAAGAGGAACAGGAGTACACATCAAAGTGCGAATAAAATAGGCCGACCCATCATACAGGAGTTCGCTGTTTGATCATACGAAGACGACAGGTACAATATGCGAAATCAAAACCAGAACAATAGGTTGAAAAACAATAGATTGATATATACTATAGGTTTATACGCGAAGAGGAACAGGAGTACACATCAAAGTGCGAATAAAATAGGCCGACCCGTCATACAGGAGTTCGCTGTTTGATCATACGAAGATGGCAGACATAATAGTACAAGTCAATCCACACTGCCAAACGTCCCGCGCGCAAATGACGGGCATTTCTTGCTGCGCTCAACCGACTGCGCGCAAATGACGGCGCGCAAACGTCCTGCGCGCAAACGACAGGGCGCCCTAATGGCAGAGTAGAACATTGCATCACATCAAGTAATGAATGGCTGTAGAAAACGCTAGGCATGATTGTAGAAAAGTCTTGCATTTGTATTAAATAGAAAACAAATCAATTAATACACAGTACAAATAAACACCTATCTATCTATGAGTGGCGTTATTTATTAAATTATATAATTATGTATTATGGGCTTATCTGATCCTTCAGTAAACTTCAGTCTCGCTTTGACGACACCGTAGTTAGGTTCGTAGAAACTGGTTTCAGTGAAGGAATAGGTTTCGTCGAAAGGTATGTATTTCGGCGAAGGTGAGTCCTCTTCTGAAGCGATGTGGCGAAGGCATGAATTCGTAGCGATGCTTCATCCTCCAAACACCTCTTCAATCATCGAAGTTGCTTTGAATAGGATCGTCACAACAAAGTAGGCATTAGATAAAACCGTATCACTTGCTCTAGAGTTGCTGTTCGAAGTCTAAACAATCCTTCGTAAACGTTCGCAGTTTAAATCAATCACATGCAGAAACGATAACCACTCAACCGTTCTACGCTCTAAACAGGCTTCCGAATAGATCACTCGTCAACGTCCTTCACACTAACGGCTACTCTTAAATTCGACTATTACGTCACGTTGCCATGGCTTCTGGTTTAACGGTTCATTTGGCAGTTAATTGGAGCCTAGGCCTATGTATTACATTAACCTTTTCGTTACTGCTGCCCCTGGCAACCGCCGTACTGCGTAATTAGTACGTGAGTATATATATGTATATATATAAGTATATATATGTGTAATTGTGTATATATATGTACATAGATGTATGTGTATAGGTACATGTATATATATGAATATACTTATGTATATATATGTACTTATGTGTATATATTTATGTGCGTGTATGAATATACGTATATATAATTATGTACTTATGTGTATATATATCTGCGTGTATGTACATTTATATGTATATGTGTATGTGTATATATATGTATGTGTATTTGTATATATTCATGCATAGGTACGTGTAAGTATATATATGTATATAACCCTAAATAAGACACGAATAAAGTAAAAATAGAATATGGAACAAGCCACCATAGATATGTATTTTTTTACCGTAGATATGTATTTTTTTTACCATAGATATGTATTTTTTTATAAGGTACACTTGTTGACAACCAACGGCATCTCTGCACACTGCTAAGGGGTTTTCCCGCAGTACTGGGAGAACCTATAAATCATTCTTTATATTATATCCCGGCACCGCGCCGGGATAATTATGGCGGCATGTTTTGATATCCCGGCGCGGCGCCGGGATACGTGTTGAAAAGGTTAATGCCACCCAATCATGAATTAACTATGACCACTCGTAATTAACTATCTTATTCTAACCCTATAGATAAATTAATTAATTAAGTAAGCTAATAATAAATTTGATAAGTTATATATCGCTACAGGAATACATGTACTTTCACTTTGAAGAGCTCAGTAAATGAAAATTGACCAAAGCAGTCTTAGATACTCATACTCTTAGATAATAGATGCTGTGCATCAATCCATTTACAAAAACAAACATTTATAAGCCCAGTGAAAAGCTGAAAATTAAGCAAGAGTTTTAATATACTGTCACTAGATGTTTTCCGTCTCTACCTACCTCCAACCCCAACCATTCGCCCATCTCCTCCCTCCCTTCTTCCATACCTCAAACCGTCCGTCCATCTTTCCCCTCCATCCCTCCATTCATCCCTGCCTCCCTGCCTCCATCCCCTCTGCCTCCCAAGCAGGCAGGCAGGCAGATGTCAAACCCTATAGCAGTGTTATTTCTATTAACTGAAACTGTAACTGCAATAGCAAAATAACTGAAATATGTCTTGCAGTTAACTGTAACTGTAACTGAAACAGAAAAATGCTGAATAACTGAAACTGTAATAGTAACTGAAAAACGAAAACTGTATAACTGAAAAATAACAAAAGTTACCTGAAAAATAAACATGAGTGTTTTTCTTACTTACTTTTTGAATGGTAATCCTACTCTAATCTACGGTCAGTTTTCTATACCCATTTCACTTCTGGTTTCTGTTCAGTTTTCTATGCTAGTTTCACTTCTGGTTCCTTTTCAGTCTTCTGTGCTAGTTTCACTTCTGGTTCCTTTTCAGTTTTCTATGTTCGTTTCACTTCCGGTTCCTTTTCCTTTTGTTGTGTTGTCATTGGCGCTAAACCGTAAATTCGTAAAACAATCCACGACTACTAGAATAATGTCTAAGCCATGTAGTTGTCGAAAAGTAGAAAGTGGCATGTGGGAACGTTTTGTTTACGAAGTCGCAGACGACAAAAGTCGATGTTGTGTTCATACCGTTTGCTGGCAAGGACGTCGAAAACCACGAGTGTGGCACGCTAATTGTCGGAACAGAGCAAGTGTTATCTGGAATGTCGTGTTTTCCTTAAAGTAAACCGACAATATGTTAAATCGCATTGATTTGCTGTGTAAATATTTCTGGTGACTGTTCAGAATACTTGTGGTCAGTGTGTCATTAGTCATGACTTGTGAAAAAAATAACTGATGCCATAACTGAAAAATAAAGAGAAATAACTGAAACTGTAACTGAAAAATAAAAAAAAATAACTGAAACTGAAAAATCTGATTTCAGTTAACTGTAACTATAACTTTAACTGAAAAATCATAAATTAGATAACTATAACTGTAACTGTAACTGAAAAGCCATAACTGAAATAACACTGCAGGCAGGTAGGCAGACAGGCAGGAATGAAATGAGAGAGGCAGGATGGGTAACCGGCTTCACCGGTGCATGTGAGCGAGGGAGTGAGGGAGGCAGACACAGAATTTGCCCATTAGTGTCAGCCGAAGCCGGTGCCTGCCAAGGAGGGAGAGAGAGAAGCTGATACAGAACTCGCACTCTATAGGGGCAGGTCTCGCCCCGCTTCGTGGGGGGAGAGCGTAACAGGAATGTTGCCTTCGTTGCAGAGATTTCTCTTCGTTTATATTATTAATTCTGTCAATGCCAGAACATGTGAACTTAGAAACATTTCCATACTGCCCTGCATTCTTCTGTGGCTTTGCATGTTTTCGGTGCTTTGCACTTGCCTAAATTGTTGCAGCATTAAAATCAGTCACAGCCTTATAGGTAAGTAAATACCGCTCTACTCTCTCAGACTTACATGACACAAAAACCTCAACCTGTCTGGTAATAAATCGGTGAGCCTTGTGCAGGTGAATGGATTCTGCCTGCAATGACTCTGTTTTTCTAGTTTTTCTAGAGCATCATGCATTAATGCTAAATTTAGCAGAAAACTTGATGTTGACAGCTTTGAGGCAACACTTTTAAACTGTGCTTTCTCCTTACCATCCAGACTGTCATCGTGAGATACTTGTGAAAAGTGAGCAAACAATGCTGCATAATTGGTCCAGACAGCACGTACAGTGCGTAAGCTAGATGCCATGTGCACCCATCGCATATCTAAAACCTGCTGAAAAAGGTGTTGAACCTGCAGGTTCAACACCCAGATCTGCTGCACAAATTTCTAGGTTCTGCCTGTGTTAGTAGAAACACTAACCAATCACTACAGCTAAACATACTCTCAACAGGTGCAGATGTTGCAGGATACAAACAACTTTGCCAGTAGAACTTCTGCATGATCTTTAAATTGACTTTCCACCGAAAACCCCGATTCTATTTTCGAAGTAAAGACAAAATTATTTGCGCAAGTATAACTTTTCGGGATATTTTCCAAACAATTATAGGTTTAATATGAAGGAAATTTTACAACTAGTCCATTCTAGTTTTCTGGATTTAGAAGGCTTTGTTGCAATTGTTTTTCACGATTGGGAAAATGTTTTATTGCATCATCAGTTCATAACACTTTTTTAAACTGATCATCGGAATTTGGTTGAAAACGGCAATTCAGGTAGAGCCCCAGTCACCTTGCTAATGCCCGAACAGTAAAACACAAAACCCACCTCTTGCAGGACCTTTTGCGTGCAAATAAATCTCTCAGCTTTTGTAGTGCTACTTCTGATGGTCGATGCACTCTGTCCAACTTTCTTTTTGACATTATCTACAGGCGTGATTACTATAACTAATCAAAGGACGTGCTAGACTAATTCAGATTTTCAGACCAATTCCAGCGAAGTCTTCTGCAATTGAGTCATTAATGAAGAAAACTACTGTGACATATTTGTACACAGAGCGGGAATCGGAAACATGATACCTTCTGGCAGTAGTTATAAAACAATTTAAACTCGACAGAGAGACAGACCGAGAGGGTGGGAGAGGGAGAGCGGGCGACTTAAGTAAACACATAGGCAAAAGTAGTTTTCTATGATGCAACTGAATATTTGAAACGTACTTACTATGAGGCTGACGAGTGACGAATAGGTTAATCTGATTTTGGGTGGCGGGTCTCCGTTCTTAGGTGGCAGATCTTATCATTCGGGTGGCGGGTCTCATAATGCAGGTGGTCGATCGCATATCAGAGGTCCCGGGTCTGAAATCCGAGGTGCCGGTGTAGTAGGCTGAATAGACTCCCCCTTTTAAAAACTCCAGAGTCTATTTATCCCAGGATTTATTGACTCGTGGAGTTAATTCTTACTAGGAATAATTGACCGGTGGAGTGTATTGTTACTAGGACTAAAACACTCCTGTTGGTGAATAGACACTCCAGTGGAGTTGATTCTTCCTAGGACAAATTGAATGGGGGGTTAATTCTTCCTAGGACAAATTGACTGGGGGAGTTAATTCTACCTAGGACATATTTACTGGGGAGTTAATTCTTCCTAGGACAAATTGACTGGGGAGTTAATTCTTCCTAGGACAAATTGACTGGGGAGCTAATTCTTCCTAGGACATACTGACTGGGGAGTTAATTCTTCCTAGGACAAATTGACTGGGGAGTTGATTCTTCCTGGGACCAAATGACTTGTGGAGTTAATTCTTAATTCCTAGGACAAATTGACTGGGGAGTTAATTCTTCCTAGGACATATTGACTGGGGGAGTTAATTCTTCCTAGGACAAATGAATGGGGAGTTAATTCTTAATTCCTAGGACAAATTGAATGGGGAGTTAATTCTTCCTAGGACATATTGACTGGGGAGTTAATTCTTCCTGGGACCAAATGACTTGTGGAGTTAATTCTTCCTAGGACAAATTGAATGGCGTTGTCTTAAATAAGAAGTATCTTCAGTGTAGGACCAATTAACAACGAAGAAACTCCTCCAAACGAAAACAGTCAAATACCGGCTACACAGTTATAATGATAGTAATAATGAGTCCTCCATTCAATTTGGGTAAACATTTAGAATCGGAGTGCGCAGGTTTCGTGGGTGTCTGTTAGGGTCAGGGATAGGCGTCATGAGAGAGTCGGTTAGGGTAAGGTTAGGCGTTGTGAGAGTCGGTTAGGGTCAGGGTTAGGGTTAGTGTCGTCATTAGAAAACATGGTACTTTCCTCGCAGCATGCCAAAAAGATACTGTGAAACTCTAGTAAACTTACGCACTCCGATACTAAATGTTCGCCTCAATTTGTCCTAGGAAGAATGAACTCCCCAGTCAATTTGTCCTAGGAAGAATTAACTCCCCCATTCAATATGTCCTAGGAAGAATTAACTCCCCAGTCAATTTGTCCTAGGAAGAATTAACTCCCCAGTCAATATGTCCTAGGAAGAATCAACTCCCCCATTCAATTTGTCCTTGGAAGAATCAACTCCATGTCATTTGGTCCGATCTTAAACGAAAACACTCCCGGAGTGTTTATTCTCTGGGTGGAGTGTTTTTGTCCTAGTATGGATTAACTCTGGAGTCATTATATACTAGGATAAAAACACCCTGGAGTCTTTTTGTCCGGGGAGTGCATTCAGCCTCCTACACAGGATCTCAGACCCGGTGGGAATTTAACCACTGCTGTCCTGTATGTTGGCGGCAAATGCATGGTCCTTTGATGTTGAATCAAGGCTCTCTTGGGAATCTTCTTTTCTGTTATCTGAGTTTGACCTCCATCCTGGCAACAACTGTTCTTTGGTCGGTGTCAAATTCCATACCTTGCTGCACTCTGCAGTTTTGCAGCAGCCTCCATCTGGTTTTAGCAAGGATGTAGTCCAACTCCTTTCTGATAAATCCATTGTCTGAATACTGGGACATTCTATATATGTCTTTGTGCTGGAACCATGATCCGTTGGTCCTGAGCCTGCTCCAAGCAATACTCAATTAGTCACTCAGTGTTTTCATTCCTTGTGCCCAGTGGCGGTGCCACAGCAGGTCATTTGACCTGCCTATTTTACTCCCGACCTGACTTATGACCTGCCTAATATTCTTTGGAATTTTTAATCTCTATTTTACATTTAAAACATCATCTGTCCCATAAGATCACTATTGCAATTATTAAATAATTTAAATTTGTAACGCGCGCAAGGTCACACCGAAATGGTAATCATATTATTTAGATGTAAACGACTTTTTACGTTTGATCTAGTATGTCAATAGAAGTCTATGTTGTAAACTCTAAAATTTAAATGCTTAAGTATTCTTTGCCGCTGTTGCATCAAAAACTTTTGTAAAAAAATGCAATAGTAGCCTATGTCGTTGAAAACTTCGCGAAACTCACTCTTTCAGTTGTTTACGAATTGCATCAACGTCATATATACGCATTAGCAAAGAAATGAATAAATTACAATGAGGCTCTACAACATTGAAAATTTCTTCGGAAATAAATCTTGCGGAAAACGCATTAAGCAGAATGATAAGACTGCTAATGCCGATGTTGGTGTAGTTCTGAACGATAATAATGCTAGCAAATTGCAGGATGTAAACGATGTTTTTGTAAATGTTGAAAACGTGGGTCTTGCGATTCGAGCATTTTATTAGCATAGGCTACATGTTCATGATGTTCTGAGTAGCTGATCAGTTCTTCCAAATCTAGGAAAGCAACTAAAGTTTAACGTTTTAATGCTGAATTCTTTTAAAGTTATGCTGCTTGATGCATCGAATTCAAACATCGACCTGCTGAATAACTCCCATGACCCTGATGCGACCTGCCGAAATTGTATAGCTGGCGCTACGCTTGTGCCACTTCCTATCTGGAAGTGGCCCAGCACATGGCTGCAGCCTGTCCAATCAGTGCCTGGAACTCCATTAAAGTCTCTCCAGCACACTACTACACTGTGTCCACGATAAAGTAGAACACTAGACTTGGTTAAATATCTTGGTCAATTGTAGTATAATAGGTACTAAATTTGGTGCACATGAACTTCAGTCTATTCTATCTATACCCTGCAAATTTTATTAGAATTGATGCAACGGTTACGAGGATATACCCTTATGAAATTGGGTGGTTCAGGAACCAAGTTACCAACACGTAAAACGCATCGACAGATGCGTGCGCGGCTGATCATCCTGACTCAGCAGCAGCAGTTCTTCGACAGCATTGATATTTTGTTTTCGTTCGTAAGGCCCGATCTCGTGGTTTCCTTGCAACTGATCCGGTTGTGGCAATCTTTTTTAACAGCTTGCTGACACCAGCTAGGGACCAATTTTTCATTGGAAATTCTGTAATGAGTCTCCTTACGCCATACTCCTTCGTCTCTCTCAACTCCTTGATTAAAATCTTGTCCTCTGCACTGAAAACCATTTCTTTACAACCAACTACTGTTACGTAAAACAGGTCTCATAGTGTAACTGTTTCCGAAAATGACGCTTATAAACAACTGTTACAGCCTATCCCTGCGGTAGTAATTCTATGCGTTTTACGTGTTGGTAACTTGGTTCCTGAACCACCCAATTTCATAAGGGTATATCCTCGTAACCGTTGCATCAATTCTAATAAAATTTGCAGGGTATAGATAGAATAGACTGAAGTTCATGTGCACCAAATTTAGTTCCTATAATACTACAATTGACCAAGATATTTCACAAAGTCTAGTGTTCTACTTTATCGTGGACACAGTGTACTTCCTCTGTTGGCTATTGTCATGGCCTCTCCAAGAGTCTTGTAGAAGGCATATTTATAAACTCAAACACCTTGTTGGTTGGCACATATGCTGATACAATGGTCAGATCTCCCAGTGAATATCTAAAGTGGGCCAGCAGTACTCTGTCACTCATTCGGAACCAAGATTTGAGGAATTTTGACACCATGCAGTCCAGTACCAAAGCAATGCCTGACTGTCCTACTGAGCCATCTGGGTTTGCCCGACCATATGACCAGCTGTCACCACTGTCCTGCACCCATCCATCACACCTTCTGGAGTCCCATGATGTTCGTACCAGCATCTGAGAGCTCCTGTGTCCACAGTCGAGTAGCGTCAGGTCCTGTCAGAGTCCACACATTCCAGGTCCCTACCAGGAGTGGTCTGTGTCGGGTAGTTACCCCTTTTGACACATCTACCATAGCTCTGAAGGACACATTCGCCAGGTGCCAGAACCCACCAACTGACATTAATGCAGCTGAGCTAAACGACCACTATGTCAGAATTTCCACAGACACTCAATATGTTCTTCCATCAAGACGAGCAATAGCCTATAACAACCGACCATTTACAATGAAGATGGGAACTTTCTATCTTCTAGACCGTCTGCATCACGCTGCTGATGGTGCCGATGGAATCCCATCCTGGTTCTTGAAGATAGTAGCTCCAGTTTATGATTTAGTACTGGCCGACATCATCAACCTATCAATCGCCAATTCCCATATCCTGACACAATGGAAAACCGCTGTCATCAAACCGGTGCCAAAGACTCTTCAACCGACCACGCCTGGCGACTTTCGGCCCATTTCCATCATTCCGGTCCTATCCAGAATGACCAAGCGAGAACTTTGCATAAGTATGTGTATGCGTCCTTCAGCTCCCCTCCAATGTCTACCCTACTTGCCGATCAATGCACCTTCCGACCCACAGGCTCAACAACTGCTGCCTTGATTTCCATCCTCCAGGCTGTTACAGACCTCCTATCAGCAAATGACTATGTCACGTTGATTTCCCTGGACTTTTTAAAAGCTTTTGACTCTGTACGCCATTCCACCCTTGCACAAAAGCTTTCTCAGCTAGAAATCCCAGATCACATCTACAATTGGCTGGTAGAAAATCTGCAAGATAGAAAACACCTGACACGCTTCTGCAGGCTGAAATCAACCGTTGCATCCATCAATGCCAGCGTTGTTCAATGCTCTGGGGTAGGCCCATTGTCATACATCATCGGTGCCTCAGATTTGCACCCTTTCACTCCTCAGAACTTGATCAAAAAGTATGCGGACAAAATCTATATAATCATAGGAGCCACCCTGAGGAGTTCCACCATTAAGGAGTTGGAAAATGTCTCGGAATGGACCGTGAGGAATAACCTTCAACTAAACGAGAGTAAATCCCAAGAAATGATTATCCACCGTCGACACGTCAAAGGAACGTCTGACCCACCCACCTCAGGAATCGTGAGAGTAGCATCAATGCTCATGCTCGGAGTGACTATTGCAAACGATCTCAGCGCTTCTTCCCATGTCAACAGGATTCTGAGAACATGCTCAGGTTCGCTTCACACCCTCAGAGTCCTCAGGGCACATGGTCTCCCCCACAGCACTCCACGAAGTCACCCGTGCAACAATAATCTCTCGTCTTCTCTATGCCTCCCCCTCCTGGTGGGGGTTCAACACCGCAAGCGACCGACAAAAACTCTGTTTCCTGCAGAGTGTCAAACGACTGGGCTACCTCCCTCCTGAACACCCGGATTTAGACCTAATGATGGCAGAAGTCAAACTCCTGCAAGCGGTCAACCGGAACTCACAACATGTGCTCAGAGGCCTCTTTCCTCTGACCGTACGTAAGCCATTTGCTCTGCACCCTAGACCTCATGAATATGAATGGTTCCGCGACAACTCATCTACCGACTTTTCGTCTACAGCACTTCATCTACAGACTCTTCGTCTACAGACATTTCGCCTACGAGTGTATCTGTATCCATTAGGGCTAATCAACAGACGCCGCTTTCTTATGGTTTTCGTTAAAATGTGCTAAATATTCTCAGGAATCCAGCTTCTAATTACTGAAATTATTATTTTCATCAATCCAACTTCTATTCAATGGAGAACTTAGTTTCATTCATCCATCCAGCTTAGTATCCAGCTTCTATTTACGGGAAAAATTATTTCTATGAATCAAGGGTCTATTTCAACACAGGAATGTTTTCATCAATCCCACTTCCATCTAGGGAAACAGTTTTTTTTCATCAATCCAGCTTCCATTTTAAAGTGGCAATATCAAGTAACTTCGTAGACGAAATGTCTGTCGGCCAAATGTCTGTAGACGAAGTGTTGTAGATGAGAAGTTTGTAGACGAACTGTCGTGACACCATATGAACTGCCCAAAAAAGATGACCACAATTTCATCTCTAGGGTTCTGTATCGGACTATTCGGGCTGTAGCATTAACTCTTAATTTAACTATAGGCATGAAGTGATAGTTTTAATTTCATTACTTTTCATTATTCCATGTACACAAGTTGCGGTATGTCAACTTAGTATCTTAATACACGAAATATACTCTACTATTGGAAGCTATGCTCGATGAAGCCAAGGTTTTGAGCACTGTAAAAGGCTCAGCCACCTTCTCAGTAAAAGATTGATGTGGAGCTGGTTTGTAGGTTTATCTTCTTCAGTGTTCCTATCTGGGCTGTAAAGTTAGGTGGCATCATCTTAATACATTGACCGCCACCACCTTTTTAACCCACACGCCAAGCCAAAGGGTCAAAATGTTCAAAATATGAAATCTATGGAAATAATAATTTTTCACTTTGTTTTCACAATAATGATGCTAAAATAACATTTCATGCTCATCAAAAACATAGTCTGTCACTTTCTCTTGTATGTTACACACATTGTTTCTGCACATCCACATTGGGGTGAAATTGCTCGGTACCACATACAAAGCCGGTTTTGCCATGCATGTCTTGCAGAAGTATCGTGACTCCCTTCGTACACCATGCTTGTTATAGACAACACACGCCTTTGTCGGGCCAGCCTTCTTGTCAATTGCTGGTATCAAGTCACATAAGTGCTGTCCGTTGAGGCGATACATGTCCGATGTTTTGTTGCGAACGAATGGTTGCACTCCTTCAGCGATGACGGTCACGCATCATTGGCTTCCTTTAACTGCTTGGATTCAGTTTAAAATTCTCTTTCTTACGTGTAAAACGTTTTTAGGTCAAGCTCCATGATCTTATGAGACGGCCTATCTCAGCTACCTCTGGACGTCCTCTCCGCTCTTTAGACCATCATGACCTTCTAGTTCCTCGGACTGCCATAGCACAGCATCGTGCCTATGCCTCTGTTGGCCCTTTGCTGTGGAATGACCTTCCTGCTATAACTCGTGCTGTGATGTTATCTGGGGGTACTACTGTTTCTGCTCGTTCTCTTAAGACTTTTCTTTTTTTGAGGGGCCCTTTGCACTGGAAGTGCCTCTGATTAGGTTGTACTGTGAGAGGCGTTTTATAAATCCGTAAATAGTATAGTATAGTATTAGGCGCGCGCTAGTGTTTGCATATGGCACAAAATATTATACTACGAGATAGCTCATAGGTGGCGTGTACAGGAAACATTTGTACTATGAGTTAACTCGTAGGTGGCGGTCAATGTGTTAAACAAGGGATATTGAACACTAACATCCAGCTGAATATGATACTCTGCCTGTTTAAGGCATATGTACTGCCTGTGCTCCTAATATGGAGCAGAGACCTGGATACTTAACAAGATCTGGAGATGAAGATTGTTGCCTTCCAGCAGTGGCACCTCAGGAAGATAATGTGCATTCCCTATATAGCGCATGTCACCAACATGGAATTATACTGACGCATGATGTGTATCTCAGTGTCAGATGATTCAAACAAGGACACATTGTGTGATACAAAGGTTTCCAAGACCATGCCAGAGTTTAGTAAGCAATGATTGCTCAGAAGGTGGCTCTCTGGGGTGGGAATATAGTTGAATGGTAACACGCTGGCATGAAGATCAGAAGGATGCGGGTTCGATACCTGCTAGCCCCATAAGGTTGACTCAGCCTTCCACTCCTAGGGGTGATTGTAAAATAAGCAGTAGAACAGATGGGTGCCTTGCAGACTGCCATACAGTTAAATTCGACTGCTGTTAAACTTGTTATCATCTGTTACTACTATATTATGTAATCTTACTGCATCCTTGTTAGTTTGAATTAATAAACAATTATTATTATTATTATTATTATTATTATTATTACCAGATGTTTGCCTGTCCTAAGACGGTGAAACTACCTTAAATAAGGATTTAATATACTCATGAACAATAGAAAGAAAGAGCTCAGATGGTGATCAAAACTTGGCCAATTAAATAACAGTCTTCGGATTAGTAAGAGGATCTTAAAAAGTATAAGAGAAAGTACCAAAAATTTCATCTATGGGGATTTGCACATACTCACCAAGAAAGGAAACAACTGAGATGGTGATGCAATAAATTAAAGAATATATATTGGAAAAGTACGAATTTTATACATATATTTTTGGTAAGTTCAAAACATTTAAATGTCAAACAGGAACTGATCCAGTCTGAAGTCACAGAAGAATTACTTTCATAACATGTCTATACAATTTCAATTTCAGTTACATAAAACTATTTACAGAAGAAAAGGTGTATACGTTGTAACCCGGCTTCAAGATTATTGGCTGTGCTAAGACGGTTGAAACACAGTTTGAAAATTTATACATATATCTCTACTTTATATATATCGTTACGCCGGATAATTTGTTAACCCCTACCGAGTGATTATTGGCTTCTACTCACCACCTGCAGCGGACTTGCATCCGTTTTTGCCCTATTGAATGGTCATTGGCTATTGTCAACCTCTATCAAATGGTCATTAAACAGGAGCATAACAGAAATGTTGCCTTCATGGTTGACTGACACACTTCAGGACATATCTGTTGTTTTATTATATTAATTTCCGGCTCTTTCAGAGGTTGGAAGCGGTCTGTTAGATACCCTCAACACACATGGACAAAAACAGTGAAAGTTTACCTACATCCACTGAACTTTGAGTTGCATGCTGTGTGTTGTGAAAGAGGCAAGCTCCAGAGAGGAGCATGTTGCAGATGATGATGATGAAGCTGGTTTGCAAAACATTGCGTACTGCTGAAATCTCTAAAAAGAATTTGAGGTTCTTGACTTCTTTCTTCAGCTTAAATCTGTGGAACTTTGCAATTTCTTGACTTCTTTCCTTAGCTGAAATCTCTAGAACCTTCTGAGATTCATGACTTCTTGTTCTGCATTACAGAGGTAACTGCCTTTTTTGAATAGAGTTAAAAAAATTGCAAAGTGTCTTTCATTAATTTTGTACTGACAAAATGGTGAATGTTCTTCTACAGGAGAAAGATTTTGCATCCCCTTTGCTACCGATTGGCTTGTTAGCCATATGCAGCTGTTTAAGAAAGAACAGGCAGAAAGAATACAATATCTATGATTCTTACTTTGGTAAGTCACTGCAATCTATAGCATACTCTGATCTCTACAAATCTGTGAGAACAGAATTTGTGTAAAAAAGCAGGAAATTGGAATTCATAAAGATATATAAATATATTGCTACAAGTTGCATAGGGAATTATTATTACCGTATTTTAGCGTATATAACACGCGGGGTACCGTATACAAAGTTTTACAAACCACGCACCCTAGCTGCGTGATATATTCGTGGGCGTGTTATATAAATTAAATTTTACACAACCAAATTTTGCACCAGATTAGTTTCAGGTCATGGTCAGAAACTGCTATAAAAAGTTTTTACAGATAATACGGAGGCATGGACGGCGACGAATCGACGAGACATGAAGTCCGACCTTTGCCGTAGATACTCGATTATATCGTGATTTTATGGAGAATTTCAGAGCATTAATTGGGATATTCGCAATATAATCAAGACAAATCTAAATTTAACTTCTATTAGACAAAATATGTAACCTACTGGCGTCATTTAAAGCTTTCAAAACTATATTCGATCTCTATCAACGGCCATTATTAACTTGTAAACACATTGCCGCCGGTAGGCTGCTTCCCCGTAGTTCCGGTAGACTGTTTCCCCGCAGGTCCCCATTGTAAGTAAGGCATATGTAGTCATTATTGAGAAGCACTAGCAAACGTATGGCTTGTAATTTACGGCGTCATGCCTATAAAACAAATCTGATAATCGACCAATAATACGAATTTTAATGAAATCGCTCATATATTGATATGTTGCAATTTAGTTATGGCTTGCGTATAGTAGGATGACATTTCCAGCTAAATTCCAGGATGGCCGTACAGATCTAATGAACAACAGCCTCGTGTGCATATTTTACGTCAATCAAATGAGCTGTCCAATATATTACAAATTTTGAATGTGTTCAATTTCTATTACAAATATGTGATAGAACCTACATTATTCGTTTCAAAAATAAAATCTTGATTATACTCATAGTTTCTTTTGTCAATTATAAAATTTATCTATAACTAAGTGGAACAAAAAACGTGATGAATGGCGAAATTGGACGTACGAACCTGCCTAGCAAGGCAGAGAACCAAAAGAAAGAAGTGGAACCAACACCTGAAGAAATTAATGAACTGCTTTCCATGGGACTATAAGTCCAAGGTTTGCCAGTGATGATTCTGACACTGAATTTAACGGATTTTTAGTAATGTACATTATTTATAACTTTAGGAGACTTGACCTTCAATACTAATTTTCCAATTTAAAACATTTGGACAAGATTTAATGACAAAATGACCAGAAGCAGCACACACTTAAACAAGGTTTGGCCTTCTAATTTCTTGAGAATTTCGGAAATTATTCCTCGCGTATATTCGCTATAATCTTCCAACTGGAAACACCTTACCTTGTGAAGATACCAGTAAAGAAGTAGGAACAAGGTAATTTTCGCTTACAGGTTTTAAATGTTCATTTTTTGCAAGAATCTTCACTTTCTTTACAAAAGGAATATTTTATCAAACAGACGATTTTAATTTGCGTATAATAGAATCAGTTATGACTATATCCAGTAATAAGCTATATAAGGAAATTAACATTAACGCTAGCGCACACGTTCGTTTATTAGGCCTACCTCGTAGGTGGACGCACGTAAATGCATGCGTGCTATAATCAGGTGCGTGATATATAATTCAATTTTTACTCAAATCCCTAAAAGTAGCGGGTTATATTCGTGTGCGTGTTATATTCGCGCGCGTGTTATATCCGCGAAAATACGGTATTTATTATTAATTAAATTTGTAACGCCTGCACGGTCACACTGAAATGTGCATCTGAGGCACGGATAGTCAACCGCCAGGAGAAGATGCAGTTAGATATCCAAGTGCTTTAAAGCCAAGAAGAAATAGTGAGTTTTGAGCTGCTTTTTATTCATCTGGATCAGAGGCATGGAATGCACACGAGCCCATAACTGTTCTGCATTGTGGCTTGGCCAAAAGACCCATACTTGATGATCACAAGAGTGAGGAGAGATATAAGAAGTTAGTAGTGATTGAAGATAGGGAGGTGTGCTGGTGTTGAGGGCTTTGCAGATCAAACATGCCAATTTAAATTTTATTCTGAATTAAACAGGAAGCCAATGCAGCTGATGGAGTAGAACTGAGGAGCTTGTTAGTTGCGAGACATGTGGCACTACGCAAGCTAAGGAGTTCTGGATGCTTTGCAGCCTGTTGAGTTCGAGGTCTGAGAGACCCACAAAAACCGAATTAGCATAATCAAGGCAAGAGGAGACAAGGAAACAGGCTATGGTTTGCGACATATTCTAAGTCAGAGCCGACCTGATGTGACGTATTGCCCTGATGTGATAGAAACAAGATTTATAAATCTTTGATATGTGTGGTTGGAATGTGAGCTCACTGTTCAGGGTTTCCCCAAGTGTTTTGACAGTATCTATAAGTGGCATAGCAGTGCCTGTTAGGTCGACACTATAAAGTGAAGGGAAAGAATGCAGGCGTTGGCGTGAACTGCACAACAATGCCTCAGACTTGTCTGGGTTTATGGCCAAACCATTTAAACAGATCCATGCATACATAGATGAGAGGCACTCCTTAAATTTTAGTTTACCAGATCGTTCAGTGTGTGACAGAGCAATATGGAGCCGAGTATCATCCACATACTGTTGTAATTGGACTCCAAATGTTTTGCTATATGAGTGATTCGGGAAGTAAATAAGTATCGTATCATATCGTATCTATAGATTTATATAGCGCCTCTCTCAAACTATTCAGAGGCGCTCTCAGCATGAAAACCCCGGGAAAAAGAAAAGTCTTTAAAGAAAAAGACCAAAGAGGAAAAACCAGTCATTAGTTTAACCCTTGGAATGACCTTCCACCCTTAGGATGGAAGGTCATTCCAAGTATACCTCTTCCCATCTCCCTCTCCAGCTTCTCCTGCTCTTCCTCCAGAGGGCCATTCACTGCCCTCACCCTCTACCGGCCTGGCCTGGCTCCTCTCCGCTGACGCCAGCCTTCTTCTCTGAGTTCTCTGCACTTTTGGAAATCTTCTCCACTTACAACAGCCAGCTGATCATCACTGGAGACCTTAACATTCACCTGGAAGATCCTATCTTTCCAGAATCTGCTCGCTTCCTGGACCTTCTCTCTCAGTTTGGCCTCATCCAGCACGTGGCTGAGCCTACACACGTTCTTGGGGGTTGGCTATAATATATTATTATGCGACAGGATTGCGGCTTCTCCGACCTTAGAGTGGAGATGCCGCAATCCATCTGTGACCATGGCCTTCTCCTATACAATATTCCCTTTCTCTCAGCTCAACCCACATATGCCCTTCGCCACTCCCGTGGCTGGAGAAATTTAAACCGGGAGGCCTTTCACACCAGACTGCTCAATAGCCCTCTCTGCGTTGACCTATCTTCACGGGTTGAGAACTCAACCGAGGAACTCTTTGCCCTCTTCGACTCGACGGTTCTTCCTCTCATCGACACTCTCCTCCCGCTCTGCTCACACCGGATCCGCCACAGACCACTCATGCCCTGGTTCGACTCTCACTGTCGCACTATACGTCGGGACATCAGGAACGCAGATATCGCCGCTCTCATGATCTATCGGACCGTCTCGTCTGGATTCTCCTCCGAGAGATGCAGAGTGATTTTCGCTCCAGGGAAACGTTGTATTGGGAGGAACGCGAGAGGAGTAACCTGCGTCGAATATGGTCCTCACTGGCTGGTGTCCCCGGTCGCTGCGCTGCACCATGCTCCCCTACACAACCATCGTTCACTGCCGATGATTATCTGGATTTTATAACCAAGAAGATTGCCGTGACTCGTTGATCTACTGAAGGCTCTCCGCCTCCCTCCTTCCCTCCTACAGCAGCCAGTCTCACCAGATGGAAGCCTCTCCTATCGGATGCTCTCAGTCACCTCATTCAGGACTCTTCATCGAAGTCGTGCGAGCGAGATCTGCTTCATCATCAAAGAGTTCATCATCATCATCATTCATCATTAAAGAGTTTATTGACGAATTTCTTCCATTTTTATTGTTATTATATAATTCCTCTCTGGCTCAAGGTTCTGTTCCAGTCTCACACACATCGCTTAAGTATCTTATAATGAATGCGCGCAGTTATAGGAAACCAGTGCAAGACATCAAGCATATATGTAGAGATATGCGCAAAGCGAGGGAGTCAGGCTATGAGCGTAGCTGAAGCATTTAGGACCAATTGAAGGGGGAAGACGCTGTTTCGGGAGGCCCATTAGGAGTGAGTTGCAGTAGTCTAGTCGGGAACAGATAAACGAATGTACTATGGTGGTAAAGAAAGATGAAGAGACTGATCGTCTGATGGCTCTGAGCCGCCTCAGTTGAAAGAAGCAGGAGCGGGTCAGGTTAAATATGTGCTCCATGAACGTGAGGGAGGAGTCAAGCATGACACCCAGGTTACGAACACTAGAAGAGTATGTGTAGTAAGTAAGTAAGTAAGTAAGTAAGTATGTATGTGCTTTATTGAATCGTCTGCAAACGCACTGCGGGAACATCGGATAAGAGCAATCTAAGACTGTTAAATCACAAAATCACAGAAATCACAAAAAATCTTATTATACAATAATAAAACAGGCATCTATGGATCTGTGAGAGAGTAAGATTAAAGTAAAAAGAAAGATCATCAATAAAGTCAATTGAATAACATTCATGTAATAAAGCCACATCAGGTTAATGCATGAGCATGTGGGATTTCAATGTTATGTGAACGAGGATGGAGTGAGTAGGTAACATTCTTTATAGGAGGCAGTAGACAACTTAGGACATGGATGGGGTTGTTAAGCACAGATGCGAAAATGGAGGAATCAGCACGGCTACAGAGGTCATCAAATGTCTTCTCGTCGGGCCAGAAACTTGAGCCGTTCCATTTTCCATATTATTACGTTAATACACGCACACTGACCATAATTGGAAACGTTGTACCATGCAGAGAGGCATACAGGAGGCATGCCAATGAGGTGGCCCAAACTACATCATAAAGGCACGTCCCCAAGAGACCATGGACATTGGACAATAAGGATGCATATCACATAGAGCTATTGGCTAGCCTTCATACAGATTCGGTCAATATGGGGGTAAAAAACTAAGCCTATTCGTAATGGTTACCCCTAGAATAACAGACTCAGACACCCTACCAATTCCTGGTATGGGGAAGGGAGATTAAGTAACTTAGACGCGAGCGCCTAAACACCATCTCTTTAGATCAGAGGTGCACAAGCTGTTTGTTAATGTCGGCCACATTAACTGCTCATGTTCTCATCACGTCTGCCAAGATATCTGCTAGTACGTTATTTACAAATACAATTGTATTGTGATGAGAAATAAGATTTGGAGAAAATAGAGAAATAAAAAACAGGAACCACTCAAAATGAGTAAAATTGAGAAGTAAAAGGGGTCTCTTACACAATATTATTTAACTCGATTTGTTATGAGAAACATTACATCCTAAATCAATTTTTCAAGCAATTTCCTTCTTTTTAACAAATTCTAAAGATTCTATTGCACTAATGGGATAAAGGCACGTTAGTATTGTTAATTTAGAATACCAGACTACCGTATGGCATTCTAAATTAACAATACTAACGTGACTTACTGACTTTGCAATTTGTTGTAATGTGTAGGCCTATATATAAGGGATGCTGAAACGATACATTGGGAATATATTGTATTGTATTGTATTTGAACACTTGTTATAGCGCCCCTACCAGATTGCCCATTCAGAGGCGCTCCCGACTACTGCGCGGACGCTGAATCGGAGTTTCACGCCGAAGCGCATGAGCAATTGCGAGTGAAGGACTTGCCCAGGGTCCCTACTTTCATCAATATATGAATATATGCAGGTAAACCTAGCGGTATAAACACATTTCAGATCCGTAAATATTTCCGTATTTTATTTTCAATGTTTTTCGACCCAGCCTCATGGAGGGCGCTCCAGAATTTGCCCAAACCACCCAGGGACACCTCGGGTGAGAGTGCGCTGATGGAAAGCCGTCTGGGGCTCATGGTGTCTTGCTTGACCGACTGTTCTCACCGACTGTGGTGAAAATCATCAACTGTTTTCAAACTCTTATTTTGTATCTACTACTAATGCTTTCAACATATCTTTCAAACTTTTATTATGTAGTTAAACTGTGACTGTTTTGACAGACTGTCTTTCAACCTGCATTATATATTTAAAGCAGTAAACTATAATTAAGATTTTCTGACAAATTGTGATTCCATTGTGCCTGCTCATTAGTTTCACATAATATTTAGATCATCATGAAGCTCTACCAAGATTTCTGGGGAAGCCGCATAATTGTCTAGTTGATGAAGGTTCAGTGGCAACTTTTAAATGTCAAATAGCTTCTTCTTCATTGCCAACTATCACATGGTAAGTAAAAAAATGAATAACAAGCTTGATTTCTCATTCTACACTTTGTTTTGCCCAGTTTAAAGGTATTCATGCACAAAACAGTATAACAGAGAGCTATGCACTCAATGAATGTGTTCATGAAATTGCATGAAATTGTTCTACTTCTGGTTCTCTGCCTCTTAGGCAGGTTCAAATGTCTGACATTGCCACTCCTCTTGTTGTTGGGCCTCTTCTTTCAGCTTTCTGTAACCATTTGTCATCATCCAATCCAGCATCATCTGTCTTGGTCTTCCTCTTGTCTTCCTCCCCTCCATTTTTCCTTCAATGAAATTGTTCTATCAATTTGAAATTCAACCTGCTGTATAAAAACACTTAACCTCTCTCCTACTTTGTTTAAGAGAGATAAAACAAGGCAAAGCCAATATGATCATATTTAGACACCGACATTAACAGTTGAAAGACTATAAATGTGTGATGATTACCTGTGGACTGCAGCTTTTGCTGGAATATTTCTTCAGATTCAAGTGAAAATGGTGGTCTTTAAACATTTCCAGTTTGAGTTGATTGTTAAGCCCTGCCTGTTAAGCCCTTTTGAAGTTTTCATCATGATGTCAAAAGTTTTAATTATTTTAAATTTGTCTGAGAAAGCACAATATGGTATGTATGTGCGTATATTATGTATCTATGTATGCATTGATGCATACTATGTTATGCATTGATGCATGTATGTTAGGGTTGTCCAAAGTTTTTAATTTTTTAAATATCAACCTCTCTTCAGCCCAACAGATTCTTCTTTGGTAAAAAAATAAATTATGCCAAAAATCACAAAATCTGGCCAATATTTAGGGTATTATTATTATTATTATTAAATAAATTTGTAACGCGCGCAAGGTCACACCGAAATGTGAATCTGAGGTGCGGGTAGCTTTAATCAAGCTGTTGTTTTCACGTAGAAGTGTTTTTGGTTCTCGATGCTAATGACATCATATTAATAAAATAACTGTACAACATACTATGTTACATATGATAAACAGTGAAAACACAAAAAGGGGGACAAATGAATGTTACTGAAGTACTGACTACTGATCAGTAAAACTAAAGCCAGTATTGCAGACTCGGCCTGTTGAATTATCATCCTCAAGAAGATTCATCTTCCAGTCAGGGATGCTCCTTTTGATGCTCCTTGACTACATATAGAGCATATTGTGTCTGCTCTTCATCTTGGTAAGCAAAGCATTATATTCCTGGGTGACCCGCCAAAAGCGTCTCTGACAAATGCTCCCTGTCAAAAGCGCCCTGAGAAAAGTGCCTCGACAGTTGCGCCAAAAAACCATATAAAAACCCCAACATATGCACCCCGACAGTAGCGCCACAAAATAACTGACAAATGCGCCCTGACATTCGGCAGGGAAACGAAGGCAGCCTTACAGTAAGTAAGAACAAATACGTTCAGTTAACTCGTCAGTTGCACGTGGTTTCCAGCAGTGGGACTGTTCCAATCCTCTACTACATCCAGAGTATTGCACACAATTTACAAATTTTAGTCGGTTTAAACTGTTTGACAAGTTAGAGGAACTTACAGTGGGGTTCGAGAGCTGCCAATGTACCAAAATATTTCACATCTGGTAACCAACGCGCCCCTTTGGTTCCAGATAGTACATGGGTAGTCGAGTCCAAAACGCCCGGGACACAGATTTTCACGGCCCTCTAGTTTAGTTTTCAACAGAAAGGTGGGATGATTTTACTTAAGCACAACTAAAACATAATTTCTACAATGTTTATGTTCTTGTTGATTGTTTATTATTTATTTTTATTGGCATTTTAGTGATATTTGATCCGTGAGTTCCTGAGACCGATAACCACAAATCCATCCAAGCGAGCATACACAATGTTAGGTCTAACTTCAAACTAACTAGGTGCATCTTCAATGCACGACAGTAGGCCTACACACTAAGCACATAGTGTCACATATATTATGTAATATATAATACTATAATATATAATTGTATGATGTATAATATACTATATCATAGTATATTATATAGTATATAATTGTATGATATATAATATACTACAGGGTGGGCCAGCATAAATGAACCAACTTTGCATGCATATAACTCCGCCAACTTTTATACGGCATTTATACTTAATGTTTTAAATTAAAGATATTTTACTCTAGTATTAAGATTGAAGCACATTTGTTATTGTAGATTTGGCCTATATGATGTAGATCGTGACATAACAACAATCATCGTTTTAGCAGTAACTAGCTAATAAAACAATTCATGACAATTTTTACAGTAACTGCACACACTAAATTTAACCATAATAGCCAGAAATTTGTACTGCACAGCAAAATTAATTATTAATTAGGAGATAGGCTGTCACAGTCTTTTCTAATCAAATGAATATTCAATATGTCTACCACGTGCTGCAACAGGGACACACGAGCAATGTTAACGAGTGCGCGCGCTATGCGTACCGATTCGCGTGGTTTACGACGCGAAGTTCCTGTTTCATCAATTCTCCGTATAAGATGATTTAACGTAGTTTTTATTTTATCCTCTCTTAGGAAACTCTTTAATCAAAAGAAACGCATTAAATCCCTTATCAGTTCGCAAATTTCAGATCAAAACTTGATCATCGTCTGTCAATGGCGTCGGCGCCATATTTCGTCACTAATGACAACAAAATATGGCAGCTAGTGCTGTTCCAAACATTTCCTTAAAATTTAAAATAGTACCAGTTCGACTTTTTCAAAACTATTACTAGAGTGAAATATCTTTAATTTCACGCATCAAGTATAAATAACTTATAAAAATTGGCGGAGATATATGCATGCAAAGTTGGTTCATTTATGCTGGCCCACCCTGTTTAATATAGTATATTATACATCATACAATTATATATTATACAAGCACAAAGTTTCCATATAAAAAATTTGTGTTCTGAACTACAATCTCTTTTTAGTTCCAGGTTTGACTATGGACCTACTGCTCTTCATACTCTTCCATCAGCTATTTAACATGTGCTTTATCTTCCCCATTAGAACCTGCTGTATTCTTCATTGGTAAAGTTGTAATCAACAGCACTTTACATAATAGGGATACCTATTATGTAAGAGAGGCCCTTTTTAGAACACATTCTATATTTTCAAAAATATATACATGTAACATAATGCCACAATTTTTCATAGGCATGTTGGAAACTCATAAAGCTAACAGAAATACCTTGAAAATTGACTATATTTGATCAAATATTTTGCAAAATACGCCAAAACACAAAGTGAAAATGCCACTCTTACCCCTACCCCTTGGGCAAACGTGGCATATAGCCTACTGCTGCTCATGCCCAAGTGGTTGGACAAGTTTGACATGAAGGCAGTGCTAATGGTAATTGAGCTATCTGAATTATTTGTTTCACATTTAACAACAGTAACGAGAAAATGAATTACATTGATAGTTAACGACAGTAATTACAGTAAAAATTGCTTGCCGCTGGGCTCAATAGGGGCGCAGCTTGAGTGGCACCAGTACTTGCATGTTAAGCATTGAATCCACATTTCTTCATGTTGGTTGCTGTAAACTGTAAAGCTCTCTGCTGTAAGAACAGTGGAAGCTTGTGTCACTCTCCACTTTATGACACTCTGCTGTTGCTGGTTCTGTTTCTTCTGCTTGTGGTTCCTCTGCTTCTGTTTCTTCTGTTGCTGGTTCTACTTCTGATTTTTCTGCTTCTGGTTCTTCTGCTTCTAGTTCTTCTGCTGCTGGTTCTGCTTCTGGTTCTTCCGCTCCTAGCGCCTCTGCTTCTGGTTCTTATGCGTCTAGTTCTTCTGCTGCTGGGTCTGCTTCTGGTTCTTCCGCTCCTAGCGCCTCTGCTTCTGGTTCTTATGCTTCTAGTTCTTCTGCTGCTGGTTCTGCTTCTGGTTTTTCCGCTCCTAGCACCTCTGCTTCTGGTTCTTATGCTTCTGGCTAGTTTGGATTTTTGCATATAAAGCAACTCGTTCTCGGCACCAACAATTCAAGGAGCGTGCTGTCAAGCGATCAAGGCCCCATTGACATTGATTAAGTACCTCAGTAGCAATAATAATAACTGTAATAAATAATTTTAATCACTAATCAGTGTAATCACTAGTAATCAGGCATGCAATAATGTCATTGTGTTGTAATCTGGACCTACTACATGTGGCTGAATTTTTTCCTGGTTTATGTATTCATTGTTGATTACAACTATTATGCTTACTATTCGAGTGTTCATATATCGATATATTATATGGTAAAACTTTGATGGTGTTGTGGCAGTCCTAAATATTTATATTTTTTCATACAACTTTGTGTGTGATGTTTCTGGATGGAATGGAACCTAATGGAACATTGGATTCACACTTTTATTTTTAAGGACCACCCTAATGTATATTGTGGCGTTTCTGCCTGGGACCACCCCGTTTTTGGACCACCCTTGGGCTGTGGTCTTCTGCCTTGGTCGCCGCTTTAGGTTTGGCTCCCTTAGCCCGTGGTTCTGGTAGGCCTTGGTTCCTAGCCCTTGGTTCCTGCCCTTGGCTCCCATAGCCCGTGGTTCTGGTAGGCCATGGTTCCTGCCCATGGTTCTGGTAGGCCTTGGTTCCTAGCCCTTGGTTCCTAGGCCATGGTTCCTGCCCATGGTTCTGGTAGGCCTTGGTTCCTGCCCTTGGTTCTGATAGCCCGTGGTTCCTAGCCTTGGTTCCTAGGCCTTAGTTCCTGGTAGGCCTTGGTTCCTAGCCCTTGGTTCCTGGCTGAGCTTGGTGACTGGCCGTGGTTCTGGTGTCCTACCCCTGCCCCGGTTGGGTATAAATAGAGGGCGCTCTTGTGTGTGTTAGGTGGATTGAGTTTGGAAGAGATATGCTTGGTGAATAAAGATCATCATTTAACTACGGTGTTTGATCCTTTCGGGGGTTGACTTGGTGAGCACGGAGATCGACTGGTGGATGCTGAAGCCCTTCGAAATACCACGAAGGCCGGACTTGTGCTCCCATCCTGAGCGACATGCGCCTACCGTACACTCGAGCATCCTGACATAGAGGAAGGCAGTTTCCGTTACAATATATATGTATATATATATCTATGTATATATGTATATATATGTAAATATATGTATATATTATATATGTATATACATATATTTATATGTATACATATATGTACATATATACATATATATACATATTAGGGTGCAAATGAAAAACAAAGTTTGCAAATATTTAGGTCTCACCCCTTAGTCTTGTTCCTTTAGCTATTAAACTGAAATACATAAAGTTTTGTAGCAATCACATAACATTTACTGGTGGCACAAGACCTGTAAAGTTTTCAAACTCTGCAATATGGTATTAAATAAGCTGCTATGTACACATGCAATGTTCCTCGTTGTTTCATTGTTTAATAAATGTTACTGGCTGCACAGTTTTTGAACGAGTAAATTTTGGGGGTTCTGGAAACTGCTGGTGATGGCTTTCAACCATCTGAAGCAGATATTGTTTCTGCACCTACTGGTTTCTAACAGCGGAATTGAATGTATGTATTAGTGCGACGCCCCGTTCGCCTGTGTCGTTTACCACCTTCAGCTTTTTGTACCCTGCACTGGGATTAATGATTCTATTCTATTCTATTCTATTTATGGACTTATAAAGCGCCTCTCGCAGTACAACCTAATCAGAAGCGCTTCCAGTGCGAAGGGCCCCTCGAAAAAAGAAAAGTCTTAAGAGAACGAGCAGAAATAGTGGTACCCCCAGATAACATTACAGCACGAGTTAAAGCAGGGAGGTCATTCCACAGCAAAGGTCCAACGGAGGCATAGGCACGATGCTGTGCTGTGGCAGTCCGAGACCTCGGAACTAGAAGGTCATGATGGTCAGAAGAGCGGAGAGGACGTCCAGAGGTAGCTGAGATAGGCCGTCTCATAAGATCACAGAGGTAGCGTGGAGCTTGACCTAAAAACGTTTTACACGTAAGAAAAAGAATTTTAAACTGAATTCGAGCAGTTAGAGGAAGCCAATGAAGGTCTTGAGTCATGAAAGTCGAAATATGGGAGAAACGAGGTAGGCGGGCAATTAAACGAGCAGCAGAATTAAGTACTGATTGCAGTGGAGCCAGGCGGAGTTTTGGTAGGCCCATAAGTAACGAGTTACAGTAGTCAATGCGTGAACAGACAAAGGCATGAACCATGGAAGAAAAAATCGGCGAGGGGACAGATCGTCGAATGGCACGTAGACGCCGCAAGTGATAAAAACTGGACCGAGAGAGATTAGAGATATGTGCAGAGAAAGAAAGAGTACTGTCAAGAGTAACACCCAGGTTACGGACATTTGTCGAGAAAGTAAATTGAGGGAACTGCTTGGCAAGTAAATCGTAATCAAGTTTAATTAGCTGTTGGCGAGTGCCAAGCCAGATCAATTGAGTCTTGGAAGAGTTGAGTGAAAGACGATTAGAGGACATCCAACAATTGAGATCAGCAGAAAGAGATTCAATAGATTGGGAAAGAGCAAGCTGATGAGAAGAGGGGCCATGAACAAAGGCCTGGACATCATCAGCATAGAGGTGACCAGAGGCTGAGTGTTTAGCAAAGAGAAGAGGAATATTGGCTGTAAACAAGATATAAAGAAGTGGACCCAGCACAGATCCTTGAGGGACTCCAACTTTAACAGGTACCCATGAGGTGCGGGAGTCTCCTAGAATAACCATTTGAGTACGATCAGTAAGATAGGAGCGAAACCAAAGAAGAGGAAGGCCACTAAGACCAAAGGAAATTTCAAGGCGATGTAATAGAATATCATGATCTACCATATCAAATGCTGAAGATGCATCAAAAAGTGCTAAGAGAGTAACGTGGGATTTATCCATAGCAGAATAGATGTCAGAGAGAAGAGAGAGAAGAGCAGTTTCAGTTGAGTGGTGAGCTCTAAAGCCAGATTGTCTGGGCGGTAGAAGGCCTGACTGCTCAAGGTAAGGAAGAAGTTGCAGAGAAACAAGTCGTTCTAAAGTCTTTGAGAGAAAGGAGAGATTTGCAATAGGGCGATAGTTTTGGCATATGCTAGAATCCAGGTTGGGCTTCTTAAGAGTGGGAAACACAATAGCACGCTTCTGGGATGCTGGAAGGTGACCTTCTGAAAGAGACCTATTAAACAAGTAGAGAAGGAAGGGAACAATGTCATCTAGTACATCTACTATAACAAACGGGGGAAGGGGGTCAAGTTCACATGATTTTAAATTAGATGTAGAAAGCAGATGACGCAGTTCAGGTTCAAGGATAGGTCGAAAGTCCTTGAACACCGACTCAGTAGTAGTGTAGGAAGGTGGTGGTGAACCAGCTGTGGAATTTCGGAGCCCATCCAGTTTAGTTGTAAGCATCAGTAGAAAATCGTCCGCTGAGAAGGAAGGATTCGCGGATGTACGAGAAGATCGACCCAGTAGACCGGAGATAGCAGACCAGAGACGTTTTGGATTCTTTGAGTTCCTGTTGACCAAATCTTCCCAATATGCCGCCTCTTTCTGACGATAGAGACGGTGAAGGGAGCGCAGTTGATTGATCCAGACGAGACGATCGGCTGGATCTCTAGAACGACGAAAACGTCGTTCAAGACAGCGGGTTCGACGACGCAGTTGATGACACTCTCGGTCGAACCAAACGGCAAGTGGCCGAACGCGAATCTTGATACCACGGAGTGGAATCATCTTGTCAAGAAGATTGCTGATCGTAGAGGAGTAGAGATCGTAGAGTTGTGAAGTTGACTGAGTATCTAGTTGCGAGGTAGAGGAGAAGAGAGGCGAGTTTCGCAAAGCCTCACTGAAGGCGCCTCGGTCGAGAGACTTCCATCCACGAAGATACCGGAGAGCATGAATGGGTTGTGAATGAAGAGGAGGGATAGAGAATTCAATAGGAGAGTGATCGGAGAGCGTCGGCGGAAGGATTTTTAAATCTTGTACCATAACGTCTTCAGGAGTGATGACAAGGTCAAGAGTAGGTCAAGAGTACCGCCTTGAAGGTGTGTAGAGCCAGAGACGTGTTGACGAAGGCCGAATTGTGTTAGAAGATCCAGAAATCGGCTTGAAGGAGGTAGAGAAGGGTCTTCCAAGTGTAGGTTAAAATCACCGATGATTAACAGTTGACTATTGCGAGTGATGAGGCTCTCTAATACAGAAGAGAACTCATCAAAGAAACTGTCAGTGGGCGCAGCAGAGCCAGGCCTGTAGACAGTTAGCAATGTTAACGAGCCTCGAGAGGTCGAAATACTGATACAAAGTGCCTCAAACGAAGTAATTTCCATATCGAGAACAATCCGGGAGAAACGAAGCGTAGAGCGAAGGTATACGACGATGCCGCCACCACGAGCAGGTTGTCCATCAAGAAGGGCAGGTCTTGGACGGTCGCAGAAGGAGTAGCCAGGCGGAGCAGCACGACAAATCGGCACATCGTCAGATCCATGGTGCCAACTTTCGGTGACAGCGAAGATATCGAGTTGACGCTCGAGAAGAGTGTGACCAATAAAAGCAAATTTATCGGAGAGGGATCGTGCATTCCAGAGAGCTGTCCGAAGACCAGAGAGGCAGCTGGAGGGCATTTCAGACGAGGATGAAGGTGAAGACGATGACGACGACGAAGAGGAAAGAGGTGTAGATGTCAGCGGAGAGGAAAGAGGCGTAGATGTCAGCGGAGAGGAAAGAGGTGTAGATGTCAACGGAGACGTCAGAGTGTTCATCATAGTAGCCGTCGGTAGAATGGCCGGAGATGACACGAACGAGAGATCTGTAGGCAGAGGACGTTGTAGTCGGCAACTGGCTGGACACCAGATCTGAGCTTTGAACAGCGTCTTGCGAAGCGAGCGGACAGGTCGTTGATCAGGAGACCAGATTTTGTAGAAATCTTGATTAGAGTAATATCGACGCATCGTGTAGAAACGCGAAAACTCCGTCAATGAAGAAAATTAATCCAGATTGAGTCGAAAAGTTAATATTTAATAGTTGATATTTATTGGCTTCTTGTTTTCGTTTGTTTTCTTTACCACAGGATTTTTCACATCACTATCTTCACCTTCAGTTGTACTGCTCCCATTGCTGTCTGTATTGCTATCTGGAATTTCAACAGAACTCTAACCTAGCGATACCTTACGCTCTTGTTCTCTTTTCCTTCTGTGTTCGGTTAGCAGTTTTCTCTTACAACGTCGCTCTTCGACCTTCGCCAACTTCAAGTCAACTGGTCCCAGACTCCTAAGTCTTCCTTTCTCCCTCTGTGCTAGTTAAAATTCCCGGTCTTCCTGTATTTTTATCAAATGCAAAGTTCTGCATGCGCGACATCAAATAAATCGTCAAGAACAGATGTGAATTCATCTTCCTTGTGCTGCTGCGTTTCTGTTCTTCGGGAAGAAGCTTTCTTCAGACCTTGCTACTTGTGGTGTTGTTGCTTAATTTTGATGATTATATGGTATTGCTGTCGTGTCGGAATGCGTGATTTATCCCAAAACTGGCTGATCTCCTTGGCAGTGGCGGCAGCACTCTCCTGAACTGTTTTGTTCTGCACTGTATGCAGATCAGAAAAACGACTTAACACTTCTTGTCGACTGGAAGGCAGTTTAGAACCGGCAATGGCCTCAGACAGACCTCCTATAAGGCTAAGCCATACACGATGTATATTTTTTAATGTCTGCCAACTAGACTAAGCCATTATAAGACAAGAGACCTGTTACATAGTAGGCCTAATACAAACATAACAATAATATTTTCTGCATACAATGGAACCGAGTTTATAGTTCTGTTATAGATTGTCAACTAGAAGAAGATGACAGCAATCTCATAGTATCACTCACATAAAAATATTCGAAATAATGTAATCAATGCTAATAATAAAACAATCAAATTTGCATTGATTTTCTGTTAAACATTATGTGGTAACCAATAGTAAATAAGAATAAAAACACTAACGAGTGGATTCAAAAGTTATTCTGTTCACAGTACATTTTAGTCTTTAAATTTTAATTTTTCCTGCATGATGTCATAGCATCGAGACTGAATATAAAACACAGATATGATATAGTATAGATATAAAGCACGGTCAGAGGAAAAGAACCTAAAAATAAACTCTTCCAAAACCCGTTAAATGGCAGTCATCAAACACAACCAATCTTCACTCTCCAACAAACCCTCAATCACCGGTATTCCTCGCTCTACCTCAATAAAAGCCCTAGGCGTCACCATCGATGAGAAACTTTCTGTCACGGAACACATCAACAAAGTCGTCAAAAGTGGCTCTGCTTCAATCTTCGCCCTTAAAACACTCAAAAACCATGGTGCATCTGCAGATTCTCTACAACTGATCACCCGCGCCACCATCATAGCCAGAACAATGTATGCTTCTCCCGCCTGGTGGGGACTGGCGAGCGAAAAGGACAAATCCCGCATTGAACATCTGAATAACAGATTAAAACGCTCTGGTTTTATTCAGTCAGATTCTCCTTCTATGAATGTTCTTGCTTATAACGCAGACACTTCACTCTTTAAGGCCGTCCTCTTAAATGAGAATCATTCACTCAGATGCATGTTTCCTAATCAACATTTTACGCCCTATTTTCTTAGGGTCAGACCACATAACTTTAACCTTCCTGACAAGGACTCACGAAATTTTATATCTCGTATGTTATTCCTGAACTCTTACTAAGCTATTATTAATTCATACTATAATATCTAGATGTATTTTATTTTCTATGTACACCTACAGCGTTATGTCTGTTATTTACACATTAAACGAATATATATGATGATGGAAATAATCAAAACTCCTGAGTAATCCACATAGTTAACAAGTTTTCAATGACAGAGCAGAACAATTTGCCAGAAATTCACTAGCATTACGACACATTATCATTACTTAGCCTTCAGGAGCAATGTGCCACCTCTAAATATTTAAATATTTGGTTAATTTTTTCCTGAATAACTTCCATATATAAAGGAACATTTTTAGAGGGTGAGACCACAGAAAATCAAAACTTAAATTTTTCATGTACGTTTCATTGGCACCCTAATTTATATATATGTGTGTGTATATATATATGTGCATATGCATATACGTATATATGTGTGTATATATATATGTATATATGTATGCATAATTGCGTATGTACGTATATATATATACGTATATACGTATGTATGTATGCATGTATATGCATATGTATGTATGTATGTATGCATGTATGTATGTATGTATGTATGTATGTATGTATGTATGTATGTATGCATGTATGTATGTATGTATTCATTCATTCATTTGTTATGAAGTTTTATATAGCGCCCTTCAAGGTTCCTACCCAGGAGCACTCCCGACCCCAGCATGGCTGAAAAGGACAGTATTTATGTATGTATATGTATGTATGTGTATGTATATATATATATATATATATATATATATATATAATAAATAATAATAATAATAATATCTTTTATTTAATTAAGCGCCTGACAAACGCACTGTGCTGTACATTTACATGTTATGCAATTGAAACAATCTTAACTGCTAACAGAACAGACAGCCTGCAATACACGGCGCTAATAGCAGCCTAGAAAGCATGTCCGACCTACGGGACTCTTACTCGGTACCTCTCACTCTCTCCAATGCGCTATCGGGCGCCCGATATATGTATACATATATGTATGTATGTGTGTATGTATGTATGTATGTATGTATGTATGCATGTATATATGTATGTATTCATGCATGTATGTATGTATGTATGTATGTATGTATGTATGTATGTATTAGAGCTGTACCGAATATTCGTATTCAATTCGCTTCGGACCGAATAGTGCTCCGAATAGTCTATTCGGCCGAATAGTTTTTGAAAACCGAATACGAATAGTGAAAGAGCTACACAAATTTTAACTTATACAGGGTGGGCCAGCATAAATGCACCGACTTTGCATGCATATAACTCAGCCAATTTTTGTAAGTTATTTATACTTAATGCGTCAAATTAAAGATATTTCATTCTAGTATTAAAATTCAAACACATTTGTTATTGTAGCTTTAGCCTACATGATGTAGATCGTAACATAACAACAGTCATCGTTTTTGCAGTAACTAGCTAATAAAAAACATTCATGCCAATTTTAACAGTAACTGCACACACAAAAATTAAACGATATAGCCACAAATTTGTACTGCATTTTTAATTAGGAGATAGTCTGTTGCAGTCTTTTCTAATCAAATGAATATTCAATATGTCTACCACGTGCTGAAACAACAGCAGCTATTCGACTAGACCACTGGTCAATCGCACCGTCAATGAACTGCTGACTGATATCTGACCAGCAGTTAACGATAAACTCTTTGAGATGTTGAATGTTACGGATCTTCTGTCGATAGACAAGTTGCTGCAAATATCCCCAGATTAAGATCGGATTAATCTTACCGAATTAAGATCGGGACTATTGGGGGCCAATTGTCGGGCTCGATGAACTCCGGAACGTTTTCAGTAAAATAGGCGACAGTGTGACGTGATCGGTGCGCAGGTGCTCCGTCCTGTTGAAAGATGTAATCTGCACCGCGGACGACGACGAATGTCAGGTAATAATCCATTCTCCAGAACTTCCTGACAATAGTAAACACTGTTCACTTTAGCTCGCGGTGTTATAAAAAGGGGGCCGTTCTGCCCAACTTCGAAACCGCAACAGAAACCATGACACTTTGCGAGAAGTGTTTTCTTCCTTTCAGCAGCCGTCCAGGTGTTACATCTCGTTTTTGCTAACGAGTATAGACACGATCATTCTGGGTGTTTGTAGGAGTCTGTACTGTGAATATCTTCTCATCGCTAAACCATGTCCTTTCAATTTTATCAACAGTCATGCGCTGCTTCAGACGCCTGCATGCTTCCAGCCGTTTCTTTGCGTCAGAGTCGGAGAGCTGTTGGACTTCACGTCGACGAAATATCTTGTCTGTATATGCCTGTTTCGCGTTGAATTTCCCTTGAAGATTTGCTTGTACCCGGGTCATCGTCTTGACTGCAAATTAACTCGGACACACGAACAATGTTAGCGGAAGATCGGTGCGCGCCGTGCGCACCGATTCGCGTGGTTTACGACGCGAAGTTCCTGTTTCATCAATTTTCCGTATCAGACGATTCAACTTATTTCTATTCCATCCTCTGTTAGGAAACTCTTTAATCATTTGAAACGAATTAAATCCCTTATCAGTTCGCAAAATTCGGATCAAAACTCGATCATCGTCTGTCAACGGCGCCATATTGCGTCACTAATGACAACAAAATATGGTAGCTAGGGCTGTTCCAAACATTTCCGAAAAATTAAATGTAGGACCAGTTCGAGTTTTTCAAAGCTAATACTAGAATGAAATATCTTTAATTTGACGCATTAAGTATAAATAACTTACAAAAATTGGCTGAGTTATTATGCATGCAAAGTCGGTGCATTTATGCTGGCCCACCCTGTATTATGTATATACTCTATATAAGCTTCACTGTGTGGTTTCCATTGTGATCTAAACTCTTGTTGGTTTCCGGTTTTATGTGCGTGAATTAAATAAATTTTAAACTTTTTCGATTTTCGTTAAATTAGACATTTACAGTGTATTAGGCCTAAGTGTTTGAAAAAAATGTACATTCAGCGAAGTCCTGTTTTGAAATATTTTACAATAAAGGACAATGATCCGAGCAAGGCCGTTTGCACTTTGCAGAATGTCCCAAGTTATTAATTTCACATGGGAGGCCTGTAGATTGGCCATTCAAAAAGTTTCACAACAGCATTTTAAATACAGACATACACATATACTGAAGAATATTATTTCATGCACTCAAAACGCGATGCATCTCCAGTAGAAAGTCTGACTGAACAATTTCGGGAATGTTTAGTCTTTCTGGAAGTAAAATTGCATAGTCTATTTTTCAGTTAGAAGAACAATTACTTTCTTACCTAATGTCAAGTAAAGAAATTCAGAATTGAAGGCAATAATAAGTTTAACTACTGTACGAAAAGTGAGTTATACTAAACAATTTGTAAATACATGTAGGTCCTACTTGTGTCTAGTTTTTGCTTATGCTTCCCTGTGTCGTTGGCGCCTAACTATTTGTATTCATACTCGTATTCGGCCAAATAGTGTGGCCAATTATTCGTATTCGGCCGAATAGTAAAATAATGCTATTCAGTAGAGCTCTAGTATGTATATGTTTGTACATGTTTATTGGTGTATAGGCCTATTGAGGCCTATACATCAATTATCTCGTCCGTCGCGTCTTCCCCCACCAAATAAGGGACGAGTTAACTCGTCCCTAGCGGTCAAAGTGTTAAACGAATATATATATATATTATATATTATATATATATATATATATATATATAATTAGTATTCCTGATCAGAGCAGAACAAGCAGGTGGTTCATGCTTATCTAACAAAGTGCTATGAACTCGGAGATAAAGATATTTTTGGTCTGCATTTGGTTGAGCCGGTCTTGCCTGAAGAAATTATATACTTGCCAATAAATCAAGTTTTTTGGACAATTTTTTAAGTCCAAAGTTGGGGAGCAAGCCAAGATCGCACGATTTACCCATAAGATCTTCACGAAACATACAACAGAACATACCCATTGGATAATGGCATACCCATCAAATATTGCATGTAGGGAATGCAAACCCGAGGCATTTTTTCGAAACCCGGGTTTCGGGTTTGACGGCCGAAAAAACCCGGGTAACCCAGGTTACCCGGGTTTGGCGGGTTTATAAATTTTACATGATAAACGTTATTACTGCACTATTTCTTGCGATAATAACAACATCGTGGTATGCAGCTACAAAGTCCAACGTTCTCCAACAGTCAAGAATCTGCATAAAACAGAAAACTAAACGAAAATTGTGGTAGAAGTTGTTTCATATAGGCTAAGGCTGTAAGGAGTGGTTTTTGGAAAAAAGGTTCCGGAACTGAACAAATTCAGAACAATAATGGACGCCATTGGAAGGGGCTAAACCTGAACCTCTTATTTTAAAACATAAATAAATATAAATAAACAATAAGTTAAAGTAACAAAATAATTTTTCATTACAAATTTAAATTAACTAAATTATTTTAAATAGCTAAAGAAAGTTCCCGAAACGCCATTCCGAATCGTTCTGTCTGAAAAAGCATTGCATATAAGAAGAATAATTATTGTCAAATGTCACTGACTCGCTTTAAATCGTCTAAATCGTCGCTTTAGGCCCTGCCACTGCCAGCCATGTTCCTGCTTATGGTTTGCTATGTCCGACGTCACGAAGGATCTAACCATGGTATAGCACTAGTTTCTTCATAGAGTTCGCAGACTTCGGAAGATTACGAAACTCTCTGTCTATCAATATCCTGTGCGTGTCCTCTGAAGGCTCTAATGTAGCAAAAACTCTAAAAGGCAGCAAATCACACGCAGTCATCCTGGCGATGGGTACTGCGAGCATGTTGTCATTTGCTTTCAGAAGAATTATTAGTCATCGTTACATTCGTTACTCTATAACCCAATTTGGCAGAACCAGATTGTCCAGAAATAACTGAAGTAGATACTGCGTGGGAGAAATCGTGGCCTGTTCTTGTGCTTGGACAGGAGGCCTACTATCTTTGGCTTCATCAGAACGACAAGGGTCACCAACCTCCTTATGTTTGAGCAGGTTTATTTTATGCTTTGACCACAGATGATTAAGCATACTTCTTGTAGAGCCGACTGCAATTTTTGAGCTGCAATTTACATAACTGGCGAACGAAGTGTTCCCAAACACCACCACGCTTTACCGAAGGCGAAAATCTGTAGGCCCTACATAACTTTGAGGGGGGCGACTTTCTCGGGGGTCTGGTTTTTGCATGCTTGGAGACAGACAGGCCTCAGTCAAAACTTTGGGGTGGGGGACAGTCACCCTCTGTCCCACCCCCATCCCCATGATTTACGCCACTGTTCTTTACATTTGCTGATTTAGAGATTGTGTCTTAAGTCACTAAATTTAAATTTAAACAGTTCACCGCTATTACTCACGAATAAACTCAACATTAATCACTGGTCGTGTGAAATGTGAAGCCTCACTCATATGGGATCACCAGTAATATTAAGACATGGAATGAGCCGATAAATACGTAATTAGAGGTAGTATTACGTAACCCGTTATCAACCACTATTATCGTTATATTTCCATTAACCTGGATTTGTGAGTTTCACGGCATGAACGACGGTGAAAGGGACTCTTTTCAAATCCGTCCAACCCGGGTTTCAATCGTGTTCAAACCGCGATTGATTTGGGTTTAAAAAAATGTCGGGTAACCCGGGTACCATAAACCCGGGTTTGCATTCCCTAATTGCATGATGCAACAATGGCAGATCACATGATACATCCATGATCGAAATATATACAGTTATAAATAATGAATAATTGATACTATAAAGAATAAATTTTTAGCAAAGGAAAAAATAAATGGCTAAACAAATTGCTTGACAGTTAGAGCACACTGAGAAAGCCTTCACATAGTACATACCGGCAAAATTCGCATAGTGCCAAACAAAGTACTAACAATGATTTGTGCTCGTCGTGTATACATGCCAGTGCATCAGAACTGTTCTACTTTCAGGTTTATCAAAGTTTTTCTTAGTTGTTAGGTCATATGATTTTATCTCCTGTTGACACTACTCTTCGTGATCGTTCTTCACAGATTGTGGATGGACTGACTCATCTAGTCAGACTTTGTCTCCTTTCGTACCCATTTTAAGTCTCGCCATTGGATCGGGTTCATGTGCATCCGATGTGTACACGTCATCGTACGGTCGTTGTTCGCTACATTGTTTGCTTCAACCAGGAGGCCTATAATTGGCCTCCTATGTCGTGAGCTCTACTTTCAAGATGCACAATACTTACTTCACCCATGATCTCTGTCAGATGTGGTCGCCTGACCAACAACCTTTATGTCTGCTACGAAAGAAATTGTCGAACGTTCGGATATGGTGTCCAGCCAACAGCCGTTCACAGCGTCGTCTGCCTACACTATTTCTCGCGGGACATCTTCTCCTACAAAGACAGCTGATTGCTCAGATGCTATGCCACCTTCTGCCTCTTCACCTTTGGATCATAACCCTTCAGCTTCTTCACCTCAGCATGGTTCTGTTTCAATGGTTTGGCCATAAACCCAAACAAGTCTGACGCAATTCTGTTCGGTTCATGCCAACGCCTGCGTTCTTTTCCATCACTTTCTAGTGTCGACCTCGCAGGCACTGCTGTTCCACTTTTAGATACTGTCAAAACACTTGGGGTAACCCTGGACAGTAAGCTCACATTCCGACCACACATTACAAGCCTTTGTAAATCTTGTTTCTATCAGATCAGGGCAATATTTCACATCAGGTCGGCTCTAACTAAGAATATGTCTCAAACTATAGCCTGTTCACTTATATCCTCTCGTCTTGATTATGCTAATTCCCTTTTTGTGGGTGTCTCAGACCTTGAACTCAAAAGGCTGCAACGAATCCAAAACTCCTTAGCTCGTGTAGTGATGCGTGTCCCACAACGGACATGCTCCTCAGTCCTACTCCATGAGCTGCATTGGCTTCCTGTTGAACTCAGAATAAAATTTAAATTGGCCTGTTTGACCTACAAAGCCCTCAGCACCAGCACAGCTACCTATATTCATGCACTACTAACTTCTTACATCCCTCCTCGTTGCTGGCGATCATCAAGTACAGGTCTTCTAGCTGAGCCACGATGCAGAGCAGTTATGGGCTCCTGTGCATTCCATGCCTCTGCTCCAAAGGAATGGAATCGACTTCCACTCTCTCTTCGTAACTCAAATTCACTTCCTTCCTTCAAAAAGCGACTCAAAACTCACTATTTCTCCTTGGCTTTCAAGGATTTGGAAATCTAAGTGCATCTTCAGCTGGCGGCTGACTATCCGCACCTCAGATTCACATTTCGGTGTAACCTTGCGCGCATTGTAAATTTATTTAGTAATAATAATAATAATCTTGTTCCCTTTCTTTAGGGGTAGGAGCTGCTATCTGGAATGCTCGTTTGCTTTCCAGCAAATCAGCTTATGTCGCTCACATGCTTCGAGAATGCTAGCTTGGCGTCTTCACAGTCACCGAGAGCTGGCACCAGGAGAGTGACGATGTACGAATCCAGCATGCTGCTCCACCTGGCTCCATGATCAGCTGAGGCCGTCCCTTCCTGGCTGTCGGCCAGTCCGAGGTGGGGTATCATGGTCTTCCATTGATCAACTCTTCATTCCTCCGTAATCTTCTTGGACATGGAAATCTCCACATTTGAGGCCCTTTGCCGCAGCATCACCACGTCGCATGGCTCAATCACACTACTACACTATATAAATTGATAGATACAATACAATACAATACAATACAATGCTATCCATCTAATGACCCGGCTCCAATGCTCCCGTAGGACAATTCTTTGACCAGTTCTCCTCTATCCGCCTCTGAAGCAGATTTCCAGCCAATATCCTATTCTATGCCAGATACTTGAAAAGCAGATTGTGCGCAGGTTCTTTTACCCATTCCGGACTGACCTCTGCAAAACCGCATATATTCTGATCAGTATGCCTTCCGACCCACTGGATCCACCATGGCTGCCCTTATCTCGATTATCCATAATATTTTCGATATGCTTAATTCCAACGATTGCGTCCATTTGATAACATTAGATTTTCCAAAGCCTTTGACACTGTCAGGCATACTAGTGAAATTGCCAATTCCAGACAATATCTATAACTGGATCATTGCTTTCCATAATGATCCGCCAGCATTGTACGAAATTCTTGCGGGAAATATCAACTTACATTGACATAAATGCCAGTATGGTCCAGGTTTTTTTGCTTTGGACCCATGAACTTCAACACTGCAATAACCAGTCTTAACCCAGCTAACCCTGCAAACAGGCTTCTCAAATATGCAGATGACTGCTACCTTTTAATCCCTTCATAGATGTGAATAGTGCTCCTGTGACTTTAGAATTGGATCATATATCCCGATGGGCTGCTGACTGTAACCTGAAGTCGAACCAAAAGAAAACCAGTGAAATGATAATTCACCACAAGAGGGTGGGCCTTGGTTACCTTACTGCCTCAAGCACCACCACAGGTCTAGCCAAGGTTACCAATATGGTGATCTTGGGAGTAACCATTTCTGATGACTTATGATTTAATAATCATATCCAACGTCTATGCTGTCAGGCCCGTCAATCCTTTTACGCTGTGCGAAATTTGGTCACCCATGGCCCACATCGATATGACGTTGTGCGAGCCCTTTGCAAGAATGCTGTATACCTCACCCGTCGGGTGGCGTTTCCTGGGACAGTGTGTAGCCCGAATGTGGATTAGTCGCCTTTTTGCTGCGTCCGTAATGGCAGAGTAGAACATTACATTACTTCAAGTAAGGTTATAGGAAACACTAGGCATTTTGTAGAAAAGTCTTGTATTGTGTTAATTAGAAAAACAATCAATTGACATACAATTCAAATAAATACCTATCTACCTATGAGTGGCATTACTTATTAAATAATATAATTATGTTTTATGAGCTTATCTGATCCTTCAGACAACTTCAATCTCGCTTCGATGACACCGCAGTAGAGTCCGTAGAAACTGGTTTCAATGAAGGAGTAGGTTTCGTCGAAAGATATGTATTTCAACGGAGGTGAATCTTCTTCTGAAGCGTCGCGGCGAAGACATGTAATCGTAACGATGCTTCGTCTTCCAACCAGTTGTTCCAACGTCGAAGTAGTTGTTGAAAAGGATCGTCACAACAACAGACAAATTGGAATTAGATAAATCCGTATCGCTTGCTTTGAAGTTGCTGTGCGAAGACTAATCAATTCTTCATAAACGTCCGCAGTTCAAATCATCCACACGCAGAAACGACAACTCAACCGTTCTACGCTTCCAAGTAGACTTATCGAAAGGATCACTCGTCAGCCCTTTTATGCTCAACGGCTACTCCTAAATTCGATTAAAAGTCTGCCACAACGATGCTATCATCTATTACAAGATGAATAGTCATCTAGAACCTCGAAACTGACGATTCATTCACCGAAAACGTCCTTCCAATCGCAGGAACGTCTCTAATCGTCCAACTCGCTTGAACTCCAAATTTCAAGTTCTTCTCTCAACGCATTTCTATTCGTTCCTTCTTTACGTCGTCACGGTAACGCTTGGATAAATCGTATTACGTCATGGAGCCGTTAACGCTGGTTTAACGGTTCGCTAGGCAGTTAATTACGTATTATTGAAGCCACTCATGAATTAACTAATGCCACTCGTAATTGACTATCTTATCGTAACCTTAGAAATTAATTAATTAATTAAGTAAACTAACAATAGATTTGATAAGTTATATTTCGCTACAATAAGGCCCCTCTTTTTAAAGACTGTCTACAGGCTTTATCTACCTAACCTTCTTATCAAACTACTTGTTAATTACTTATATTATTATCTAAACTACATATATAAAACAACAACAACAATGCTACATACCTATTCTATATAAATATTTACATTCTTACGGGTTTCTATTAATTATCTACTTCTTATATCAGACCCCTACTGAGATAGTCGGATATTACATTATTACATCCTTTAATGTAATTCACCTTAAAGCTATAATTCTGCAGGGCAAGACTCCATCTCATCACCCTTGCGTTCTTCATTCGTCCTTCTCTCATGTACTGCAGTCCGCAGTGGTCCGTTTCGATCACAAACTTTTTTCCGAACAAATACCTATCAAATTTCTCAATTCCCCACATGATAGCCAGACACTCTCTTTCCTCCACAGAGTATCGCCTTTCTCTTTCCAACAACTTCCTGCTTGCATAAGCGACTGGGTGGTTAATACCATCATAGTTCTGCATCAGAACACACCCAAGTCCTACTCCTGAAGCATCTGTCTGAATAACGAACTCTTTGTTCAAATCAGGTAGCTTCAAAATTGGTGCCTTAGCTAATACTCCCTTTAACTCTTTAAAGGCCTTATCCAATTCTGGATTCCACTCTACTATATTTGGTGACAACTTCTTAGACAGATCAGACAAAGGCGCCATAAGTTCAGCACAGTGTGGAATGAACTTTCGGTAGTAATTTACTGCCCCCAGAAAGCTTCTCACTTGCTTCTTAGTTTGCGGCTTCGGCATGTCTATAATCTTGTCGACCGATTCCACCTTAGGACTTACATTGTCGTCTCTAAGCGTGTGTCCGCTAAAATCTATTTTCTCATACAGATTAGGATATTTGTCTACATCCCTGTAATCTTTTGTTTGCTCACTATTGTATAGTTCTAGAATCTCTTCCTCTCTATTCATTCCTAAGTCTCCATCATGTATTACTGCTGTTACAAAGGCAACTGTCTCTGTATCATGTATTTCTTCATGATTGACATTTGACTTCTTGTCAACTTCATCTCCTCTGTCAAAATTCTTTTTACTTTTGACATTCACTTTGTTCGTCACCTTCAGTTCCTTTGCACAAGTTTGATCAAGGCATTCTTTTAATTTTAATATGCAATCATATGCATTCTTTATTTCCTCTCGCAATATCTCAATATCACTAGAAGTTTCTTTGACTTCTATCGTCTCAGCTGACTTAATAACCTTATGTTTTTTATTCCTTTTCTTCGATTACCGTATTCCAGTCGCGGTCGTTGAATGTATGTTATTTCTTACAATCGGTTTAGCGGTGACGTCATCTACACCCGTTGACCTATGCCTCTCTTTTTCTAAGTGCGTGTATATCTCACATCTGTTTCTTTGTATATTCTTCATTTCATTGCAAATGTTGGGCAATGTATCACTCTTCTTGTCGTTACTTAGCATGTATCTGATTCCACTGATTTTTCCAATAATCATAGGTTTCACTGGATTATCCATCACTAAGGCTTCCACCTGCCCAGTATAATATTCACTATCTACATCAACATTAGCTGTTGGATAGTAACGTGTACTTCCATCTATCAGTGTACACATTGCTTCCTTCCCTGTCAAATCTGACTTGTCTATAAGTGCTCTCTTCACAACACAGCATGTTGCTCCCGAATCATAAATACACTCAACTTCCTTTCCGTTAACTCTAACTGATTTTTTTTCTTCGTTCAGGTTCAATGGATTGCCATCAATTGCTACAATGGCACTCGCCACCCTGTTAATCGATACCGGTACCTCATCCCATATCGGAGTCGTTTGTATATCACTCACTTCTGGTCTCTGTCTTATATCTTGTTTAAGTATTCCATTTTTCACTTTATATGCGCTATTCTGTACTACTTATATGGCTGCTGTCGTGTGTTTGACAACACCTTTAAGCTTATTCGGGCAATGACTTGCCTTATGGCCTTGACCTCCACACAAATAGCAAACAATCTTATGTTCAACAGATTGTCCTCTTTCTCTGCTATATGCTTTGTTTCCAAACTTATTGAAATTGGTCTCCTCATCAAATCTAGTTTCAGTTCTACTTCTATTTGTTGTGTTAACCACTTTGTCTTTAGTCTCTTCTTCGTATCCTCGATTTTGATTCCTGTCCTGAGAAAATCTTACTATGGATTTCATTGTCATGTCTCCATGTTTGTAACCATGAGCTTCTATGTAAGACTCAGCATGGGTTAGCATTTCCTTAAGGCTGATCTTTCCTTTCTCCGTGAGGAATGTCTTCAATTCCATGGAACACGTTGAGAAGAACTGATCCCTTAAAATCAAATTCTCCAATCCTTCGTAATCCTTCTCGAATCCTGCCATGGATAACCACTGTTGGATATACCTCCTTAGACGCTCTAAGAACTGGGAACAAGATTCTCCGACCTCGATACGACTGTCCCTGAACCTCTGCCTATAGCCACCCTCAGTTAATCTGAATCTCTTTAATAATTGCTCTTTTAGATAGTTATAATCTTGTGCTTCTCTAGAAGTTAACCTCTGGTATACTTCCAAAGCTTTTCCCTCGAGATGTCTAGCTAGTGTCAAAGCCCAAATTTCTTGTGGTATCTCATATGCTTCAACTGTCCTCTCGAATCTCAGCAAATACGCGTCAAGGCAATCCTTATTTTCATTAAAATTGGGAAACTTAATATCTCTCATTCCTCTTCCTTGATTTCCACCGTTTCCCTCTTCCCTATCAGTTACAAACATACCGTTATGTTCTCTGTTTTGCCTACGATCAGAGGCCGCCCTTGCTTCAATCTCTTTGACTTTAATCTCTGCCTCAAGCTTCTTTAACTCAAAATCCATCTGGTGCTTAGCTCGCTCGTCCTCTGCTTGCCGCTTAGCTCGCTCATCCTCTATTTGACGTTTGGCTCTCTCATCTTCTATTTCCATTTGGCACTTAGCCCGTTCGTCTTCCATTTGACGTTTGGCTCTCTCTTCTTCTATTTCCATTTGGCGCTTAGCCCGTTCGTCTTCCATTTGACATTTACTACGAGCTTCCTCATTTTCCAATAATTCTCTAGCCTTTTTATCTTCTCTCTCCTTGGCTTTCTTCTCTCAGTTCAGCCTGTCGTTCTTTCACGAAGCTTTTCAACTCGTCTCCTTCCATCCCCAAGTCTCGGCCTACCTGAATTAACTGCTGATAATCAGTAGCCGACATCTTACTTGTTTACTTTACTTCAACCAAGTAATTAATCAATAACCTTGCGCTTTATAAAATTCTTAGATCCTACCTAAGATCTATATGCAACCTCTTAGTTACAATATATAATCTATGTCTATGACGTAACGTTATGACGTGACGTTAAATGTTCAATGGCTTATTGCACCGTTTAAAATGTCAAATGTGCGTGCCATTAAAATTCAAATTAATCGTCTCTAATTTTCACAGAAAGCACAAATCTATAACGCTAGTGCAAGTTTACTAATAGTTTACTTGAGTTAGCAAAGTCTCTCAAAATCCTGGACGCTGAGCACCCATAATGTAGCCCTAATGTGGATTAGTCGCCTTTTTGCTGCGTCCGTAATGGCAGAGTAGAACATTACATTACTTCAAGTAAGGTTATAGGAAACACTAGGCATTTTGTAGAAAAGTCTTGTATTGTGTTAATTAGAAAAACAATCAATTGACATACAATTCAAATAAATACCTATCTACCTATGAGTGGCATTACTTATTAAATAATATAATTATGTTTTATGAGCTTATCTGATCCTTCAGACAACTTCAATCTCGCTTCGATGACACCGCAGTAGAGTCCGTAGAAACTGGTTTCAATGAAGGAGTAGGTTTCGTCGAAAGATATGTATTTCAACGGAGGTGAATCTTCTTCTGAAGCGTCGCGGCGAAGACATGTAATCGTAACGATGCTTCGTCTTCCAACCAGTTGTTCCAACGTCGAAGTAGTTGTTGAAAAGGATCGTCACAACAACAGACAAATTGGAATTAGATAAATCCGTATCGCTTGCTTTGAAGTTGCTGTGCGAAGACTAATCAATTCTTCATAAACGTCCGCAGTTCAAATCATCCACACGCAGAAACGACAACTCAACCGTTCTACGCTTCCAAGTAGACTTATCGAAAGGATCACTCGTCAGCCCTTTTATGCTCAACGGCTACTCCTAAATTCGATTAAAAGTCTGCCACAACGATGCTATCATCTATTACAAGATGAATAGTCATCTAGAACCTCGAAACTGACGATTCATTCACCGAAAACGTCCTTCCAATCGCAGGAACGTCTCTAATCGTCCAACTCGCTTGAACTCCAAATTTCAAGTTCTTCTCTCAACGCATTTCTATTCGTTCCTTCTTCGAAAGGATCACTCGTCAGCCCTTTTATGCTCAACGGCTACTCCTAAATTCGATTAAAAGTCTGCCACAACGATGCTATCATCTATTACAAGATGAATAGTCATCTAGAACCTCGAAACTGACGATTCATTCACCGAAAACGTCCTTCCAATCGCAGGAACGTCTCTAATCGTCCAACTCGCTTGAACTCCAAATTTCAAGTTCTTCTCTCAACGCATTTCTATTCGTTCCTTCTTTACGTCGTCACGGTAACGCTTGGATAAATCGTATTACGTCATGGAGCCGTTAACGCTGGTTTAACGGTTCGCTAGGCAGTTAATTACGTATTATTGAAGCCACTCATGAATTAACTAATGCCACTCGTAATTGACTATCTTATCGTAACCTTAGAAATTAATTAATTAATTAAGTAAACTAACAATAGATTTGATAAGTTATATTTCGCTACACAGTGCGACAAAGACATGTTTGATGCCTTGATGCGTTGCTTGATCTGCTATCACTATCTTCCTGGAGATTCAGTGTCTTTTGAGCAGCTATGCATGAAGGCAGATTCCCGCCTTTTTTCATCGATCCTGGCAGACAACGGGCATGTGTTACGTGATTTGCTTCCCCTATTAAAACTTCTAAGTATTTCCTCCACCCCCGGGCTCTTGACCGTATAATTCCTCCCACAGATAATTTGATTCGTAAAACTGTTATCAATAGGATGATATATAAGGTCTGATCAAGATTGTCTGTCTTTCTTAGATACATGTATATGCAGCACTATATTGATTGTACACGAAGGTGCTGTTGGCAATTGGTTTATTAAGGGATATTCTCACTTACTAACTTTTTAAGCTTCATTTCACCCTTCTTAAAGAGAGATTCCCCTCTTCCTCTTTTTTATTTTCTACTCCAGTGTTCGAGACCTTGGTGTAGTCCTCAACAGCACGCTTCCTCTCTTTTATTTTCCACGTTCTCTCTTTTATTTTCCACTCCAATGTTCGAGACCTTGGTGTAGTCCTCAACAGCATGCTTACTTTTCTGAACATAAGCTGAGGTGGCTTAGAGCAGTGCTTCCCAAAGTGGTGGTCCGCGGACTGGTACCGGTCCACGAGCCCTCAGTTGCCGGTCCGCAAAGTGATTCAAGAAACTGGTCAAATTGTCTCGGAATCAAGAAATAGCTAGTATAGTTTTAAAAGTCATAACAAAAAACAATTATTAGGCCAGTATTTAAGGGCAACAGAGTCATAAAATTGGCTAAACATGCATTTAAATCAATTTCAATACATATGCCTAATATTATTTGAGGAATATATTTTAGGCGATCGAAAAAGATAAATAATAAATTGGGCACCGGGACTCCTGCAGTGGAAAGATTCCTGCCGGTCCGTGAGACTGAACAGTTTGGGAAGCACTGGCTTAGAGCAATCCAGCACTGCATCTCCTCCTCTTTCTTTACATCTATTGTCCATGCCTTCATCTGCTCTCGAATTGATTATTGTAATACTCTCTTGGTTGGTCTTCCAAAAGTTCATCTCTCCCTCTTCAGTCTGTTCTAAATGCTGCAACTAGACTAGTAGCCCGACTTCCTTACTCATCTCACATCTCTGTTCTAATAGTTTACTCAAGGTTCTCACATTAATCTACTGGCTGAGCTCTCAAGTATCTGTGTGACCTCATCCGCCTGCCGACCTCAGCCACTTCTTTTTGCCTGCTATGCTCACTTGACTGGCATGATCTCTTTGTCCTGCAAGTGAGTACTGCTATGGCTGAAGCTTGAGCTTTTGCCTTCATTGGCCCTGTACTATGAATTTGATTGAACCAGCTCCCTTCTTCGACATGTTCCTCCTCCAAGTGTCTCTTTTTGTTGTCTCAAGACCTCTTTCTTTTCTCTGAGTCTCTCGCAGTTGGTGAGCCTTTGATTGGTGTGCACTGTGAGATTGCTCTATATAAATTTATAGATACAATAACAATAAACAGGTAGACCACTTCAACAAATTTTTTCCATCAATAAGAAATTTCTCCATGGAATTTTGCATTACTCTAAACCCCTTCCCAGGATTTTAAAGATTTAAAAAAATTTATGCTGGATATTTTATGAAAATTACAATATTTGTAATGCTTTTATGACATACTAAAAAAGTGCTATATCAAGTGTTCTCATGCATATGTACATACATTACTGGAGGAGGACCGAGTGGGAGGGTGGGAGATAAAGGAAAGAAAAAGAAATTTTTTCATGGAATTTTGCACCACCCTAATTACCAATTAGATTATTGTGTTGAAAATAAAAGAAATCATTGCCTGTACAGGACTGCTGTACGAATTAGTCAATTCCTGTTTGAAGAATTTAACTGCTCCTGTAGAACTATGTGTGTTAATGATTCTTCCGTGCGTTAATTTTTTAACATTGGGAGGCATGATGCTGCCACATGTTATTGGAATTTGTACATAAAATCTTTTAGACATCTTATATATAAAGCAGAGCTGTCCTTCCGTGACAAAGCTAAAGGCTCCGAAACGTAATGGTCTAGAGTTATGAAAATTGTACAAACCCTTTTTAAAAGCAGGCGTAGTTTAACGCGACTATTTTCAGCTCGCAGTTTACTTTAAATGCCGATATATAGACATTTTAGACATTTTTCAACCATAAGGTCCTATCTCCTATCTCAATGCGGACGGCCATTTCTCTGACGTCACATGCAAATGACGTCACATGCAAATCAGGAGCTTTTGTCAAATAACACGGCTTCGCCTCGAAAAATTTCGAGCGATAATGGAACATTGCCGTGCTCAACGAGGTAATAGAACAACGGCCGAACTTCGTCTATTATAATTATTTAGCCCGGGGAACAAATAATACGCCTATAATAGAAAATAGGTTGTAGAAAAACGGCCGAGCTTAGTCTATATAATTATTTAGCCCGGGAAACAAATAATACGCCTATATAAGGTAGAGATAACCCGTGCAGTACACGGGCAAAGCAACTACTTTCACCTCTAAATATCGTTTCCGTTCAGATATATGGACATGTTCTTAAATATTTGAAGCCCATCATCAAATATAGTAAGTAAGTAAGTAGCCTTTGTTTGCAGCCATTACAAATTACGCCTGGGGAAAACCCGGGCGAACGCCGGGTAAAAACTGCTAGTCAGTTATAAGGACTGTTTCTGTACTCACATTACTCATATCTAGTCATTCAGAAAGATTGTTCTGTATGAAATGTAATGTCTGATCATTGTAGGTTTTTCAAAGGCTCAGCACTCAATGCCAGTATGAAGTACATGCCAAAATATTCAGGCAACATATACGAGTTGAGAATTAAAAGAATCAAGCTGGATGATGGAGGAGAGTACACAGTGACAGCTGAAAATGCCTATGGCAGAGCAAGTGCAACTGCTTCACTGAATGTTGACTGTAAGTCTAGCTCCAGATCCACATGGAGCCAAATGGTACTTGTATCACTCTTTCAAATTTGTTTATTAAATATTACAGTTAAGAGTCACATTCAAAGCATGGTAACTACTGCATTCAACCTTAAAATATAAGCTCTGAACTTAACCATAATTACAGGGCCGCATTAAGGCTAGTGCGGGCCCGGCCCGGGTGCTGTGATCACCTTCCAAAGGCCCCTTTGATAACCACTGGTCCACCAAGTACATATTTATAAAATATCGGCCCCTCAAAACTGGGGGTCCGAGTTCTGCAGCACCCTGAGCAACCCCCCTTAATGTGGGCCTGCATAATTATCATAATCCAAGTTATAAACTTCTTCAGCTCTTTTCCAATGGTAGACCGCATCTGTGACCCGAAAAGCAAGTATGTGTTGTCAGCATACTTTACCAGCTTGTTCTCATGGTGGAGATCTGATGCGTTGATATCATACGATGACGGGCCTAATCCCGATCCTTGGACCACACCGGGTTTGATTTTGGCCACGGCAGATGTTCAGCCACCAAATCTGGTGACGTGCTTCTGATCTTGGAGGAAGTTAATTAGCCAGTTATATATATTATCCGGTATTTCAAGGTTGGAAAGCTTCGCAGCTGGGGTGGAATGCCGGATCGTATCGAACGCTTTGGAAAAGTCCAAGGATATGAGTGTCACATAGGAGTTGGTCTTGAGCATGGTCGTAACGTGCTGAAGAATGGCAATCAAAGCAGCAGTGGTAGATCCAGTCGGCCTAAATGCATATTGATCCTCGAGCATTTTAGACATTGGCGGTTTGACAAAAGTCGGATATAAGTAACAGTGTACGATTTCTCTCTCCACCACTCTTGAAAGCACTGGTGTGACGGAAATCGGTCGGAAGTCTGCAGGCGACACCGGAGGATTCGCTTTGGCCACCGGGTGGATTATAGCCGTTCGCCACTGTGTTGGCACATGCGATGATGCAAGCGAGTGATTGATGAGGTCCACCAGGACTCCAGAATATACCGGAGCTGTCAGACGCAAGAACCATGCTGGTAATGCATCAGCCCTGTCAGCGGTGTGGTGCAGACGGTCAAGGATGTTGAATATGCTGATCTTGGAGGTAAATGACTGATCTGTAGCTGCCGTTTGCTTATGTAGCGGAACTTCATAGTTAGAATCAGTTGACATAATGTGTGTTGAGATCATCGGCAGTGAAGTGACAGTCTCATAATGTGTGTTGAGATCATCGGCAGTGAAGTGACAGTCTCTCTGAGTCGGATTGGCTTTCTTAGTGATATCATTCACCCTTTTCCACAGGTCTCGTGTCCCTCTGCGCGGGTCGATGCTTGCAAGTCGCGTCTTTGTAGCTCTCTCTATCAGCACACCCACTTTTCTGGCCAGTGCCGATGCCTCCTCAACATGTCCTGTCCTCATCAACCTGTTCTTCTTTCGGATGATCTGCTTGGCCTCCGGTGTTAGGAAGCAGGGATCCGATGACGTCATCGTGACTTCCCGCATGGGATAATACCGGTCCAGTGTGGCCCTCACCTCCCTGTAAAAGGAATCCCAACCGTCCTGTGGATTGGAGGTTGCCAGAATAGTGGACAGGTCTACTTCCATTAAACCCCATAGGAGGGAGACATGTTGCTGCGGGGACCTCTTCCTGTAAGAGATCTTTTCTGAACTCTTGTTTTTGGCCATCACGATTCCGAACGGGATTGCAATTATAGCCTTATAATCAGTTTTGATTGCTGAACTCAAGATCTTGACTGACTCATAGCATCTTTCCGAAACGAACAGTCAGTCAAGGATGTTATTTCTTAATAACATCCTCGAGTTGGTTGAGTGATCAGCGGGATTAATCCAGTTCTCTCCACCACTTCGCCTTCTCCGATGTTGTTAAAATCACCACCCAGGATGATCAACGCCCGTGGATCAATGTTCATAATCACCTCGACCGACTGCTCCAGTCTGTTCAACAGTTCAGCGACTCTATATATAGGCGATGGTGGATGGTATAGTGCCCTGATCTAAAATGACCTGATCGGGAGGGCTACTTTGACCCACAACAGTTCCAAGATTCTGTTGTCCCCTTCGATCACCTGTTCCTCCGCAGTGAACGTGTCTCCAACCAGGATTGAGACCCCGCCAGCCTGGCGACCCTGTCGATCATGCCGGAAGAGTCTAAATCCCTCTACTCGAAATGTTTCCAGGAGATGGTGCTTCATTAAGTGCGTTTCTGTCACTATAGCAATTCCGAGGCCATATCCGTCCAGCTCCGTGCATAGTTGTTCAAAGGCATAGGGCTTGGCTATAGATCGAGAGTTTATGATGTAGATGCCTGGGAGCGACGCGTTCTTCACATCCAACATAGGCTGCTCCTGTCGTTGTACAGCTTGCCTCTTAATCGCGACCAGATTCGTCCGACACACAGATCCAAGTTTAGTCCGTTTTAGGTATCTGCGCTGCTGTGTTGTATCTATCACTACAATTGATCGCTTCTTATTTCTTTCCCCTCTCATACCTCTGTACCTGAGTATATTCAGGGCGCGGAGGGCGGCGAGTACCTCTGGTCGTCTATAGGCTGAACCCGACTGTTCCATCGCTTCACGGACTGCAAACATCTGCCGTCGGCTGTAGCGTAGGCTGCTATTCAAAGTATCATTAGTCATGCTCCAGTGAACCATGACAGTCTGTTGAGTGATTTCGGCACATTTCTCTCGCAAAATTCTGATAAAAAGTACCTTCATTCAAGAACTCCATTGATTTTACTTGTTCCAGTTGGTTAACTTCATCCAAAGCCTCCAAAAGTTTTCTCCCACGAAAAGTATATCTAGAGAAATTGTGTAAACAAGCGGTAGGTCCGCACGCATGGCAGCCGGGAAGGGCGCCTCATAATCACGACCATATGCAGAACAAACTGTTTCCCTTCCTCGTTTCTGACCAGGGCTTCATTGAAGGACTGCACGAGAGCCACTCCTGTCTCCGCCAAATCGTTTGTCACTCTTAGGGTGGATATGATGTCATTTGCTTCACTGTATGATTGTTCTGACTCCCATTGTCGCGGACTCGCGGGTCCCGATTAAGAAAAGAGTCATCCAATCCAAGGATCTGGAATATTTTGGTGGTAGAAGTGGTGAAGAAATCGGGCAGTGCTTTGTAGGTTGATTATGTATCAGAGGAAGCTTCTTTGGATGTTCATCATATCCCTGATTGTTGCACATGCTGTAGAGTGTAGACAATGCACTGCTTTTTGTCGGCACCCCGACAATTGCGCGCAGGACAATTGCGCGCCGACAATTGCGCGCGGCCAAAAAACCGACAATTGCGCGCACCGACAATTGCGCGCACCGTGTAGTATTAAAGGTACTAAAAAGAACTATATGCTAATATAAATAATTTGAATATGGTTATTCGAAAGAGTCTTGAGGAAACTCCTGGAGCTGGAGCCGGGATTAAATCCATCCAGTATTATGGCTGATTTTGAGAAAGCGAGCCTAAACGCCTGTGAATCGGTGTTCCCTAGAGTGCATTTGGCCGGTTGTTTTTTCCACTTAGGCCAATGTCTCTGGCGCAAAGTTCAGGACTGCAACTTAGCAGAGGCCTACCGGGAAGACGAGAGTGTTAGGATGTATGTAAAAATGCTTCTAGCTCTAGGTTTTGTGCCAGTGGCTCACGTTCCACAGGCCTTTGACGAATTGGTCGAAACCAGCCCTCCCCAACTGGCTACGATCAACGACTACTGGGAGGATAACTTCATAGGACGGCAGAGGAGAAATCGACGAGGTAATCCCAGATTCGCAATAACCCTCTGGAACATGCACGACCGGGTTAACGACGGATTGCCACGCACTAACAATTCTGTCGAGGCGTGGCACCGATCTTTCCAGCAGACAGCAGACTGCCGCCATCCCTCTGTCTACAAGCTGGTGGATCAGTTTCGCAAGGAGCAGGATCACGTCGAGCAAATGGTAGAAAGGTTTCGTTCTGGATATCGACAACCAGAGGCTTCGAAGTCGAAATACATTAAACTTAACCGACGCCTGATGGCGCTGACTCCTACCTATCGCACAGTTCCGTTGATTGATTATCTAAGCGGAATCGCAAACAATCTTTCCATTTGAACAGTAGAACAGTTTTCTATAGTCAAACAATCTTTCCATTTGATCAGTAGAACAATTTTCTATAGTCAAACAATCTTTCCATTTGATCAGTAGAACAATTTTCTATAGTAGCCTCACTAACAGTACCTGAATAGCTGAAACTCTTTAGACATTAATTTTTAAGGTTTTAAATAGTTTAAAAGCTTTAGAAAAGCAAATGAAAATCATTCGAAATAAATTTGAATTGTTCCCTTTTTTTGCGCGGAATTGTCGGCGCGCAATTGTCCTGCGCGGAATTGTCGGGTCGCGCAATTGTCGGCGCGCAATTGTCGGCACGCAATTGTCCTGCGCGCAATTGTCGGGTCACCCTTTTTGTTGACGGTGACTCAATCGTCAGAAAGGCTGATGCCAACGGGGGTCTGCAACAAATACCAGAGGTGTCGGGAAAATGCTGTTACAACGACCGATGAGACTTCCTTGCCTATGGAATGCTTCAAGGACTAGGGTGTGCTGATCGCCTTCCAATAATGGTATCTGGTAAGATGTTTGCACGCTACTGGCCATCAGGGCCTACTATCCCCCCTGTAAGCTGGAAGCAACCCCCCCTACTCAGCGTGCGTCGCCACGATTTTAAAAGTAGTATGGAAAACTGGGGATTTAGGGGGTCTGGGGGACAGAGTCCCCCAGAAGCTGACGCTTTTTTGCATATATTGACAGTGTTTTGTGCCTTATTTCGTAATCTAAAATACACGTTTAAATCGATTAAAAGTATTTTCTAGCTTTAAGTTGACAAAAAGTGGTAAGGCAAAAATATGTTGTCGCCTTACCACCTTTAGAGTATGCAAAGATTACAAACAGAATGAAATACCATAATGCATTAACTTTACAGTCCAGAGACTCGATTACAGTCGACAGTGATGGGGGAAAAGTTAATTAAAAAGTTTTGTGAAACTAATTTTTTTAGTTAAGGCAGAAGTTTAACTAAAAAACATAGTTTAGCTAAAACAAAGTTTAACTAAGGCCTATTTTGAGTTATTAACTAAAAAGTTTCACTAATATTTTTTAGTTATTAGCTAGAAAGTTTACTGTAAGTTACAAAATCAGCAACTAAGCAACCATCTTCTGCAATGAACAGTGAGCACTGTCACCACCTCAATGCGACCTTTAATTACTTATTAACACTGGTGTTGCCTCTGCATAGAATATGTTTAATGTATTACGGTGCAGTCGTGCAATGCAAGGACTAAAATTAATATAGATCCTTGGGTGCAGTGTAAATAAGAACATTGGTGTTTATTATTCTTTAATATGGGTAGACTGTGAGTGTTGATTTTAATTAATTAAAGGCTACTTCAGTAAAAAAATTAATAGTTTAGTAGTCACTATTTCCTTCACCGAGGGTTAACCTGCTGCCGAATGTCTGACAAAACCCTTGATCACCTTCTTTTCTTACGATCCAGATACAAATTTGACAGTGGTCTTGCTGATCATTATTGTCATGAGTAATCAGAGTAACTGGTTTTATTATTAAGTCAGTTGAACTGCATTGCATGATGCATCATTGTTTGCATTAGCAACTGTCTTCATCATTTTCTGGTAGAACTGTAGTAGGATTATTATTCGTCTAGTACAAATTACGTAGCTTGAAATTGAAACTGTCATTGCCACTCTCTCCATTATTACAGGACACCTGTTATTGTGAATACCGGTAGCCTGTTTCACGTTTGTCAAAAGTTCTTAAAAAGTTGGAAATAGTTTAACTGAAATTTTTTAGTTTAGTTAACTTATTAACAAAATCAGTTCCAAACTTTTAGTTACACTTTTTTTATTTTAGTTGAAAAATAGTTATAGTGTAACTAAAAAAATTAGTTTGTGGCCGATGCATTGCAACAGTTGACACAGTTGAGTCAGTTGTACAGCAACATCCATTTCACTAGGGGGGAAACTTTTCCCCCCTGGCACAAATTGGAAGCAGTCTGATTCCATCCCCCCTACGTAGTAGGCCCTGCTGGCCATTTCCAAAAATCCAATCGTGGACAACTCCCATCATTGCAGTGTTTGGCCGAGATGAGAAGTTTGGGATTGGAAGACAGAATAGTGACCATGTGTTTAGACAACGGCGAGTAACACTGATTGCAAGGGCGACGTATGCATCAAGATGGAAACGGAATTACGAAAGCACATCTTGAGCCTTGTGGACATCATGTTTCTGAAATTGTTCTGGACAAGGTGTTTTTGGTGCATGATTCTGCAAGGTCTCCACAATTGGTGCTCTTCAATCATTTCCGTGACTTCTGGCCGCAAATCGATTAGACCAAGACAGTATCGTACCTTCACATTGCAACAACTGAGTACTTAATACCACTGAGGCGACTACAAAGAGCAACTAGAACTAACAGTCATTTTCCCAGAAGGAATTCCACATAAATGAATAGAGTTCAGGTGCCCAAGGGTATTTCACCGCGAGTGTTGAGTGGAACATGCAATCTATGCGATCAAGATGTGGGTTTCATATATAGAGCAGTTTCCCATTCAGAGGCGCCAGTGCACAGAGAGGGTATCTCATCTCAATATACCACACTCAAAAGGTGTGAAATCATTTACCTCGAGTGTCACTTTTGTGACAACTTCGAGAAGTACTGGTTTACCTGCACATCACCACTGAAGCCCAAAGGAACAAGCTGCAATTATTGAAGGCAATCCATACTTACCCAGACAAGGAAGTCTCACAGGTTGCCATAACAGCATTTTTCCGACACCTTTTGTATTTTTTCCCAGACCCTGGTTGGTATCAGCCTTTCTGACGATTCAGTCACCGTCGACAAAAAGCATATGTTCATCAGATCCCTTTTGCGCATGCTATAATAGACTCTATAGCATGCGCAACAATCAGGGATCTGATGAACATCCAAAGAAGCTTCCTCCGATACATAATCAACCTACAAAAGCACAGCCCAATTTCTTCACCACTTCTACCACCAAAATATTCCAGATCCTTGGATTGAATTACCCTTTTCTTGATCGGGACCCGCAACAATGGGAGTCAGAACAATCATACAGTGCAAACGACATTATATCCGCCCAAAGAGTGACGACCGATTTGGCTGAGAAAGAAGTAGCTCACTTGCAGTCCTTCAATGAAGCCTTGGTCCGAAATAAGGAAGAGAAACAATTTTTTTCTGCAAATGGTTGAGTACCCAAATTCCCAAAAGGCACTAAAGGGAATAAATAAATGACGAATAACTAACGGTTCTTCTTGTACCTTTGCCTTATATTTTATGTTTAAGTGTTGAAATTTGTTTGGATCTTTCAAAATTGCAATTTAGGCTATTACATTGTTTCCTAAGTGATAATTCTTCCAGGGCTTTGCACAAGTTCTAAATCTATTCCGATTTTCATTTAATTTGGCAAAGGACAATGTTTCTTAAGGTGGAACACGAAAACAACAAGGCTGATATTAATTTTGAAACTTCATATTTTAAGACACACCCTTATATATGTTACAGGCAATGTGTAAAATCAGGGATTTTGTAAAATGCCTGAAATTTTAAGGCAATTTGTAAAATCCCAATTCACTCGGGCACTTTACAAAATCCCTGAAAAACCAGGGATTTTGTAAATTCCCTGAAATCTGATGATGAAAATTTGACAGATTGCCTGAAAGTGACGAAAATTATCGAAGTTTTACAAAATACCTGAAAAAACCAGGGATTTTGTAAAATCCCTTAAATCTGATGATTACAGGCAATGTGTAAAATCAGGGATTTTGTGAAATTTTTAGGCAATTTGTAAAATCCCCAATTCACTCGGGCACTTTATAAAATCCCGGGATATAAAAATTCAGGGATTTTGTAAAATCCCATAAATCTGATCATGTCCGCTTTTGGCTGCGTGTCCGACATGTCCGCCGGCTATGTTTCAAGTCATGTGGTCGGGGCCGTGACTTGTTTGTTCCCTTCCCCTTAGGAGCCTAAATAGAGCTTTGAGTTGTCGTGACGGATTGTCAATTAATAAGAATAAATAAATAAATAAATAAATAAAATAAAATAAATAAATAAATATAATTACATTTATTTATTTAATCAATTAATTAATTAATTAAATTTAATATATAAATAAGAAAATAAAATAAAAAATAAAATAAAAATAAATATAAATAAAAATAAATAATTAATTAATTAAATTATTAATTATCTAATTAATTAAATGAATTAAATAATTAAATTTATTTATTCATATAATTATTTATTTAATTTTATTTTTTTATAAAAAATAAAATAAAATAAATAATTATATAAATAAATTTATTTATTCATATAATTATTTATTTAATTTTATTAAATAAATAGAAATAAAAATAAATAATTAATTAATTGAATTATTATTTAACAATTTATTAAACAATTATATGAATAAATAAATTTAATTATTTAATTCATTTAATTAATTAGATAATTAATAATTTAATTATTTTTTTTTTTTTATTTTTTTTTTTTAATTTATTTATATATTAAATTTAATTAATTAATTAATTGATTAAATAAATAAATTTAATTATATTTATTTATTTATTTATTTTATTTTATTTATTTATTTATTTATTTATTCTTATTATTTGACAATCCGTCACGACAACTCAAAGCTCTATTTAGGCTCCTAAGGGGAAGGGAACAAACAAGTCACGGCCCCGACCACATGCTTGAAACATAGCCGGCGGACATGTCGGACACGCAGCCAAAAGCGGACATGATCAGATTTATGGGATTTTACAAAATCCCTGGTTTTTATATCCCGGATTTTATAAAGTGCCCGAGTGAATTGGGGATTTTACAAATTGCCTAAAAATTTCACAAAATCCCTGATTTTACACATTGCCTGTAATCATCAGATTTAAGGGATTTTACAAAATCCCTGGTTTTTTTCAGGTATTTTGTAAAACTTCGATAATTTTCGTCACTTTCAGGCAATCTGTCAAATTTTCATCATCAGATTTCAGGGAATTTACAAAATCCCTGATTTTTTCAGGGATTTTGTAAAGTGCCCGAGTGAATTGGGGATTTTACAAATTGCCTAAAAATTTCAGGCATTTTACAAAATCCCTGATTTTACACATTGCCTGTAACATATATATATAAGGGAGTCAGAAATCCACTATTGAGGGGTTGGTTATTGACGGAATCAGAACTGATAATCCTGAAGTTATGGCTAACAAATTCAATGATTACTTTGCTAATATTGCTAAATCTCTAGCTGATAAAATACCAGATTCTTCAAACTCCTTTACCACTTTTATGAAGCCTCCGCTTCCACAATCTTTTGGGCTTAATTTAACCTCCCCTGAGGAGATTTTAAATTTGGGCCATTCAATTCGTCTTTCCCATAGCAAAGGGGTAGATGATATCGACCCTTGCATAGCTAGTAGGCATTTAGCCAGTGTGGCTCAACCACTAGCAGATATTATAAACTGCTCTTTCACCCATGGTACTTTTCCTCAAGCTTTAAAAACCGCTAAAATTGTGCCAATATTCAAACAGGGTGCGAGGGATGACTTTACAAATTATAGGCCTATCTCTGTCCTACCCTATTTTTCTAAATTCTTTGAAAAAATTATGTACGAGCGTCTGTATAAATTTATCACTAAAAACAATGTAATTTTCCCATCTCAACATGGCTTCCAAGCCGGACACTCCCCCTCTATGTCGCTATTGAGCATGCAGGATAGAATATCGGCTGCAATCAAAAGAAACGAATACTCATTAGGAATTTTCTTTGACCTTGCTAAGGCTTTCGATACGGTTGATCATGGCATTCTATTGCGCAAATTAGAAAGATATGGTATACGTGGTACCCAACTCCACTGGTTCAATAGTTACCTAGAAGATCGCTTGCAATGTGTCTACTGTAATGGTCTTTTCTCTGATCTAAGAGCTATTAAATTTGGGGTTCCTCAAGGATCTAACTTAGGCCCCCTGTTATTCCTCATATACATAAATGACCTCCCTAATGTCTCATCCCGCTTATACTTTATATTATTTGCACATGACACGAACGTATTCTACTCCCATAGTTTTCTGGACACCTTATTCCAAATTGTAAATGCTGAACTATCGCTTGCAGCTGATTGGTTTTGTGCCAACAAACTTACTCTTAATTTAAATAAGACGAATTTTATTTTGTTTAAGTCTCATAGGAAAATTTGTCCCTCGCAGTATCCTATACTAAGTATTAATGGGACTCCTCTCTCCCGAGTTGAGTCCACAAAATTTCTGGGAGTTTATGTGGATCAGCACATGACATGGAAAGATCACATAAAAAGTATATCCTCCAAAATTGCTAAAAACACCGGAATCATTGCCCGTACTGCACATATCTTGCCTCCATTTATTCGTTTAAAATTGTATTACTCTCTAATATATCCTTATTTAGCTTATTGTAATCTAGTATGGGCCTCAACCTACACTACAAGGTTACAAAGACTGATAACTTTGCAAAAACGGGTGATTCGTATAGTGGCTGGTACTACTTATGGATCTCATACCAACCCTCTATTTGTTAACTTTAAAGTATTAAAATTAGAGCAGCTCAGGCTGTACCAAATCGGTGAATTTATGTACAAGTACAACCGAGGCCTACTACCTCCAGTGTACAAGGGATTCTTTAATCTTGCCTCAGAGGTTCACTCCCACTTAACAAGAAACTCCGTAAATTATAGAAGTGTCTTTGCCCGCTTTAACACTCGTCAGTTCTCAATAAAATCTATTGGCGCCACTACCTGGAATAAAATTCCTTGGTACATTCCTTGGTACAGCCTGAGCTGCTCTATTTAGTTTAAATCAGAAAATCTCCCTCACTTACACTGTTTAAGAATAAGCTTCGCACTTATTTAGTTGAAGGTGATTATTAATGCTTTGATGTATTAATCTTTTATTTCCATGTGTTTAACTGCACTTCCCACTCATTCCTTTTACTTTCGATATTTAGTTTAAATTAGTTAAGGTTAGTTAAGATTTTTTTTATGTTAATCAAGTCAACAACTGTTATACTAAGTAAAGCATCTTTCGGTCGCCACATATTCTATTGAAATTACATAGAGGTGTCCCTACTTAGCGGGATCTTTGATCCCTTCAGGGCCTTCCCTTGTGGCATTCAACAATCCATACTTAAAAGTGCAATCTGATTTGTAATATTATTGTTTATCGTTGTTTGGCTACAAATAAACGATTTATTGATTGATTGATTGATTGATTGATATATAATTATATATATTGTAACATCCTTACTTAAACTAGGGTAATATTAAAGATGAAACTCGCTTGGAAGAGGTTTTTAAAAGGATGTAATATTTAAAACAAGAGATTAAACAGACATAACATTCAAATTTCCTCTATTGGAACGATACAGGATAACTCACATGACCAAACTGCGTAGAAGTTCATTCAAGACGTTCGACAAAGAAAACATTCGAAAGTCTAACAACTCGAACAACGACAACGAAAGTCTAACATAAACCCTAAACGTGGTAGCTTCTTGACAATTGCGAAGAACCAGAAATCTAATAAGAAACACAAAGGAGAATTGGCTGCCCTAACTTGAGATCACAACGCTGTGTCTCTTACACAAAATCTAAAGCCAATCTCAAAACCTCTTTACAACGCAGAGACTTAAATAGGAAAATAATGTCACCGTCTTGGACGGAGTCCCTTCCAGGGACATACCATTCAGAGCACCAGCTGGACTACAAAGAGCGAGGTGAATGGCCTGGAGTATTTACAGTCTTAAGATTTGGATGTTCAAGAGACAGTTCAAGTTGACAAGAAGAGAAGAATTTCTTCTCTTCTTGTCAACTTGAACTGTCTAACATCTGATTGTTCACTGTAATGCTGTATGTCAAAGTCTTGTTTCAAGCACCGTATGCACCATCTGCTTCTCGAATTGAACTGGAACTCTTGAAGGACACTGACAGATACAGAGAGAAAAATAGCGCAGTTACAGAGGTTGCAATGAAAAATTTCTGGGTCACCTCTGGCATCTGTCGGAGGAATTTCTGGCTTATGCATACTTTCATGACATTCATGACTCCAATGATACCAAGCACCAAATGGTTGCTGCTCTGGACAAAACTGGCATCAACATCTTCAAAAGAGAACATTGATCTGCTCGAAGCAACTGGAAGAATTCTTTAGGGAAAAGACTAGAATATTCTTCAGCATTACAGGCATTCCATCAAGTTTCCTTCAACAAGATGTTGATGCTTGGCCAAAAGATAACAACTGCAAGTTAGTAAAAACCCACCGCCAGCTTAATAAGAGTTATGAATGACATAGCAGAGCGTGGAGTGGCACTCGTGTGCAAGTATTACAAGCTTCCAACAAATAGCGAGGATCAGAAGCAGTTTCTGCGGTTGATTGTTAAGGAATATCGTCAAAGATATCCAGATAGGAACAAAAAAAAACACTGATGCATTAATATATTAAATATTAATTGGAACTCAACATTTTCATGTTCACTTATATGTATTGACCCAAATAGTAAATACCACTGTCCACCAGAATTTTTTAATTTTTGCATAAGAATAGTACACACTATACAATATTCAATGTTTTATCGGCGGATTTTTACAATTTGATATATGTTCGGTCCGGTAGCAACCTCTAAAACTTATAAAATCTTTACAAACTTTTCAATATACATATTTTTGTACCTAAATCAATAAGTTGGAAGGGTGCCTCCTTTAAAATTCATCAAAAATTTCTGTTACATGGAGCTAAGGACCACCCTAATATACATATATATATATATATGGCTATTTAAGGATCCTGAGTGGCCGAGTGGGTTGGTAGCCCGCTCTCCACGCCGGCGCCCCGGGTTCGATTCCCGGTCGGTCGGTTTATCAGAGATTAATTTCTCGGATCTTTACTGCGGGTGGCTCGGTTGCAATATAAACGTCGAGTACAATACAATACAACACATTACAATACAACTGGGGCGTGGTGGTTTAGGGGTATGTTCGGTGCCTTGCAGCTGGAGGGTTGCGGGTTCGAATCCACCTCAAAGTCGCCGCGTAGGGACCCTGGGCAAGTCCTTCACTCGCAATTGCTCATGCGCTTCGGCGTGAAACTCCGATTCAGCGTCCGCGCAGTAGTCGGGAGCGCCTCTGAATGGGAAATCTGGTAGGGGCGCTATAACAAGTGTTCAAATACAATACAATACAATATTGACGAATTCCACCTTTCTCTCCCAGCACTTTTTGATGTTTCCTCTGCCTTCAACGTCATGGATCATAAGATCTTGCATCGACGCTTGCAACTTTCCTGTGGCCTCTCTAGGATCCCTCTTCGCTCATTTAAATCTTATCTCTCTGATCGTTCTCAGATGGTTGTTCTTGAAGACTCCAGGTCGCAGTGGGTTGAAAATAAACTTGGTGTTATACAATACAATACAATACAACTGTAATTTGATAATGCCCTCCTTACAAAGTTCAGAAGTGCACATTGAAGCCGGGCAACCATTAAAAGCCATAAGTAGACTGGAAGAGGTAAGTTTTGAGTTTAGAGCGAAAGACAGTCTCGCTAAGAGAGTTGCGAACATGAGGAGGTAGAGAGTTCCAGATGGAAGGACCGGAAACTGTGAATGAGCGCCGACCGAAGACAAGACGTGTACCAGGAACAACATACTTTCCAGCAGATGCTGATCAAAGAGAGGAGTGACCTTTAACAGAGTTGCAAGGTGTTACCATGGAAGACAAGTAGGAAGAGAGATGATCTGTGCATGCTCTGTACATGAGGAGTGCCAGCTTGAAGCGGATACTCTCACAGACAGGAAGCCAGTGTAGAGAACGAAGAGCAGGTGTAATATGCTCTCGGTAAGAAAGTCCAAGACACAGCCTGATGCAGTATTCTGGTAAGAGGAAGCAGTGTGCATTCAGGGAGACCATAAAGTACCGAGTTGCAGTAGTCAAGTCAGGTTAGAATAAGGCAGTGTATCAGTGTTTCCAGTGATGCTGAGTCAAGAGTAGAGCAAAGCTGTCAGATTCTCCTGAGATGAAACAAGCACACCCAAGAGATGGCAGCTACTTGATGTTTGAGGGAAAGTGTTGAGTCAAGGATGACCCCAAGATCCCGAACAGTAGATGATGGAGAGAGTAGAGAGGACGAAGTAGAGAGTGAGAGTTTCCCATGGATCTCTTTGTTAACCTGGAACTCTCATGATAATGCACTGGCTATTCTTGCATGATAATACATTGGCTAGTCTAGCTTTTTGTTCACAGTAGAGTCCAGCAAGCACTGTAATGATATGAATAGGGTAGCCCATGTCTATGATGGCCACCCAGCGCCTCTCATGAGACACAATCAAAAGCCGTCCTGAAGTCAACAAATCATATGTTGCTGATGTTCTCTAATTATTTATATGAGGATTTTAAGGTTTGTAACTTACTTGTTTTACATACTGAAAATCCGTTCATGCAACAGTTGCATAAGGACTGTAAGATTTGTAACTTGTAAATTGCTTTGCATACTCAAATTCTTAATTATGAATTCATTTGAAATTACTGAGCTATAATTCTGATAATGAAATTCTGAAAAACCAATTAACCTTTAGATTGTAATTATTGATTGGAAAATACATCAAAATTATGACACATCTGTGTTAAATTTTGCTCAGACAAGCCTATGAGAAATGAGTGCATGAGATCTCGAAGTGTTGAACCAACATCAACCGTTACCAGGTAAGTTATTACAGAAACACTTGTGTTTGATAATAATGAGTGTCAGCTACTTGTACACATATATGTGTGTGTGTGTGTATATGGTGTATATTGCCACATTGAACGGAGGTGTAGACGCTCTCCAAAAGACACTCGTTTAATCAATCTGCTGAAATTGCAATCACAGAAACAAAGAAAAATATTCCAGCACAAACGCTCAATCTACTTACGACAGAACATTGAAGAAGTGGAGAAAGATGGCAAGGCTATTTGGAAATCGTTAAACTCCATTTTATCCCTGCAATCCCCTACTGAATGCCCACTCTCACCTGATGAGCTTCTTGATCACTTTGTAAACAAAACTGAAGCTATTCGCCATTCCACCAAAGATGCCCCCTTACCTGTTTTGAACCCTAACCACCTAAATCTTCCTGGTCTTTGTGCTTTTGATGAGATCACTTTACTTGAAGTTTATAAGCTTCTCAGTGACTCCTCCTCCAAGCATTGTGAGCTTGATTTAATAGTACACAACAAGACAGTCTGGATTATTAAATCCCTTTGACATATTTTTGTCCCCATCTTACTGTTACTAATAAACTGCTCACTCAACACAACTGCGTTACCTACTTCCCACAAGCGTGCCATTATCCGTTCTCGCATCAAAATCAGGCCTTGACCCTTCCGATCCTTCTAATTACCGCCCAATCTCTAATCTCTCTTTCATTTCCAAACTTGTTGAACGCGCCATCCACCGTCAGCTTTCTAACTACGTTGAATCCAACTCAGTCTGGTTTTCGCCGCCTTCATTCCACTGAAACTGCTGCCCTTAAAGTTTATAATGATATAATCATGGCACTTGACTCTGGTTTCATCACTGCCCTTCTATTACTGGATTTCAGCTCTGCCTTTGACTGTGTTGTCCACTCCATTCTCCTTCAAGTACTTGAATCTCAATTTGGTATTATGGCCTCTGCTCTTCTCTGGATTGCTAATTTCTTGTCAAACCGATCACACTCTGTGCGCCTTGGTTCTAACACTTCTAGATACTTCAACATTCTGTTCGGTGTCCCTCAAGGTTCCATACTTGGTCCCCTTTTGTTCATCCTCTATACCTCTAACATTGTTCACATTGCCTTCAAACATGTCATCTTATACACCTTTATGCTGACGACACACAACTGTATATTAAACTTACTACCAATGACTTTGATAATGCAATATTTCGCTTAATAACCTGTGTAACTGAAATCCAATCATGGTGCGCATCTATGCGCCTTAAGCTTAATGCTTACAAAACAGAACTTATCTTTTTTTACCGCCATCTTTTACCTAACTCACACTTACTCGACACTGTACTCAATCTTGGTCCAGATTGTTCCATCAAACCAGCTGATGTTATCCGAGATCTTGGTGTCCTCCTCCACAATTCACTCTCTATGAAAAATCAAATCTCCTCTATAACCAAATCCTGCTTTTTCCATCTCAGACGCATACGGCAAGTCAAAAAAAGCCTTAATGAGATATGTCTCCGTACCCTAGTACAGGCCCTTGTCATTTCTAGAATTGACTACTGCAACTCGGTACTTTACGGTCTTCCTGCATCTACCCTTCAACCTCTTGCTACTGTTCTCCATTGTGCTGCTAAGCTTATCAAGAACCTAAATCCTCGGGATCACATCACACCAACCCTTCATGAACTACACTGGCTTCCCATACAAGCTCGCATCCATTTCAAAATCTGTCTTCTAATGTACCGAATTAGTGCAGCAGTCCTGCGGTCAGTCAGTGCGATGGTCATCTGGTATACTCGACCTGATTTTGGGCCGGGGTATCACTATCAACAGAAACTCTTCTCCTGCATACCTTTCTTCACTTGTTACACCCTGTTCCTCTCTTCAATGCAGACGAGGGCTACGTTCATCATCTCAAGGTGATTTCGTTGTGACACGATCACTCAAAAAACTTGGTAACAGGGCATTTGCACTAGCCGGCCCGGCTGAATGGAACAAACTCCCTATCTTTACCGCAAATCTTCAACATTATCGATTTTAAAAACTAACCTTAAAACATATCTGTTTAACTATGATTTACTATGACTGATTTTTCTGTTACGCGCTTTTGTGCAAGATTCCAATTTTGTTTAGGTGCGTTATAAATGACAGTCTAATAATAATATATATATACGTTTATTGACAATTATCTAGTTTGTACACCGCAACCAGGTACAGAGAAAAATAGGAATAATGTTATCAAGTGGATCGACATCAAAAAAGCAGACCAGTTAACAGGGAACAGCTGCTTAGTATACATGATTATAAAGAACTCCCAAAATAAAGTTTTTTCATTGGAAGCTGGAATTGATGCAGGCAAGGTCAAAGGCAATAGCCACTATGGACAATTGGTCCTAGATGATAGGGAATGTAATCCTGGGATCCCGAATCCCGGGATTCCCAGTATCCTGGGACCTTTTTAAATCTCATAATCCTGGGATTGAAAAACATGGAATCCCGTATTTCTGATATTACAAATTCGCATTTTTTAATTAAAATCACATGATCCACCATCTGATTCTTCCTTGGTCAGTAGACGCTATTAATGTAGATAAACAGACCTCTAATACAGACTACAGACGGACCTTTGCTGCTTTAATATTAGGGATCTGCAGCGGTGGACCCTGCTGCAGTGCCGCTGCTAACCTAGCCTGCTGCTTGGGTTCCTCGTGCAGCAGTCCTGCGGTCAGTCAGTGCGGTGGTCATCTGGTATACTCGACCTGATTTTGGGCCGGGGTATCACTATCAACTATTAATTATCAACCAAGCCCTGCTGCAGCCAAGTGTCACTGCCTAATGCCTAAGCTCCGAGTCATCATTGCTCGAGCTCAGAATCGAGGTCGAAGTAGACGAGGTGTTATGCATTACTGTATTTGACCTACTACATGTACTATGTCTATGACGAAGTCAGTCATCTATTATACTATAGAATAGGTTAAAAAAACTAATTTAGTTAAATATATTTAATAGATTTGATAAGTAATAAACGTCAGTTGAGGAAGAACGTGCATTTGCGGCGGTAAGTGTTCTCTGCAGTAAGATATGCTCAAGGCTCGGACGTTCTGCTATTAACACTTTTATGTTGCTTGCGATCATTTTATCGTAAATAACTCTTATTGTATTGTATTTGAACACTTGTTATAGCGCCCCAACCAGATTTCCCATTCAGAGGCGCTCCCGACTACTGCGCGAACGCTGAATCGGAGTTTCACGCCGAAGCGCATGAGCAATTGCGAGTGAAGGACTTGCCCAGGGTCCCTACGCGGCGACTTTGAGGTGGATCCGAACCCGCAACCCTCCAGCTGCAAGGCACCGAACATACCCCTACACCACCGCGCCCCAGTTGTATTGTGATGTGTTGTATTGTGTGTTGTATTGTACTCCACGTTTATAATGTATAAACATGTTGTATTGTACTCCACATTTATAACTCTTAGCAATACATGAACATTGAACTTTTCATTTTAAGTAACAAGTTAACAACACAACACCACAACATTCTTAAAATCATTGTCTTTAATACACAACTGCATTATACATGTAGTAGGTCAACTGCTTCTTCATGGCATTGGACATGCTAACATGCCAGAAAGCTTCATTATCGACGAAACTGTAAGCAACGATAAAAACCTTATAGCTAGCAAATTCAACGAATTTTTTACGGAGATTGGGCCGAAGCTAGCCGAAAGTATAGCTCCAACAGATACTTCATTTACAGAATTCCTAAAACATTCAACGGTCTCCTCCATTGGCAGCGCCGGAGATAATACTGTTGGCCAAAGAACTACGCACAACATATAGTGAGGGACTCGATGAAATTAATCCTAAAATTGCTAAGTGTTCAGTTGAAGCCATTTCGATACCACTAGCACAGATAATTAATTGAATTGCTCTATCACCTCCGGTGTGGTCCCTGAGAGCCTAAAAATAGCTAAAGTAATTCCTATCTTTAAAGGCGGTGACAAGAAGCAACTTGGAAATTACAGACCTATATCGATCTTGCCATATTTTTCCAAATTTTTTGAAAACTTATATATGGGGGAGAATAATGGCATACATAACAGCGAATAATATATTATACAAAGGACAGTACGGGTTCCGGAAAGACCACTCTACCTTTATGGCAGTCATGGAAATGTACGATAAAATCTCGGAAACCAGAGACAATGGCCACTTTTCCATAGGCATCTTCCTCGACCTGTCAAAGGCTTTCGATACGGTGAACCATGAAATTCTAATCTCGAAACTGAACCATTATGGGATAAGGGGCATATGTTTAAACTGGATCAGAGATTACTTAAGGAGCAGAAAGCAGAAAGCAATGCACAATGGGTGCACTTCTTCCATGCTGGATGTTAAATGTGGCGTTCCGAAAGGCTCTATTAGGCCCATTGCTATTTTTTCTATACGTAAATGATATATCCCACACCTCAACAACGCTCCAATTTCTCATGTTTGCAGATGACACTAATGTGTTCATGTCCAGTAAATCATTAGTCGAACTAGTCGATAAGCTAAACATTGAGCTACAGAAGGTGAATAACTGGTTTAAAGCAAATAAACTTTCCTTAAATCTCAACAAAACAAACTATATCTTGTTCTCTTCCAAGAACAATGAAGCTTTCAAGCACGACTATAAACTTACTATCAACATAGACAAACAGAGTATATCCAGAGTAGGCTCATACAAATTTCTGGGGGTGCATATAGATGAGATCTTATCATGGCAAGTACACATAGCTGAATTATAAAAGAAATTGGCTAAAAATATTGGTATAATAATAATAATAATAATCTTTCCTTTATTAAGTGCCTGACAAACGCACTGCGCTGTACATTTACATGTTATGCAATTTAAATCTTAACTACTAACAGAACAGACAGCCTGCAATACAACGGCGCTAATAGCAGCCTACAAAGCATATCCGCCTTACGGGACTTGAACTCAGTACCTCTCGCTCGCTACGCCAGATGTAATCCAATGCGCTATCGGGCCCCCCCCCCGATAATCGGGCCCCCCGATTAATCTTTCGTATACGGCACTTTCTTCCGCGATACTCACTTGTAAATTTATATTATTCGTTAATATATCCATACTTATCCTACTGCAACCTTATATGGGCATCCAATTACCGCACTCATTTGACTTGTCTGACGTTACTGCAGAAACGCGCTCTTAGAGTTATATGCAACGCGCCTCCAAGAGCACACTCTAAACATTTATATCTGAGATTGGGAATACTGCCCTTTGAAAGCATAAATAAATTACAGGTAGGACTATTCATGTACAAGGTCCATACGCATCTAGTACCCGAAAGTTTTGACAATGGTTCCAATGTGCATGATCATCACACGCACGCCTCAAAGAAATATCACCAACACAGCATGCGCACCAATATCAGGAAACATAGTATTCGATACCACAGGCCAGTGCTCTGGAATGCACTACCGAATGAACTCACCTGTCTCCCACCCCGTACCAATTTAAAAACAGGCTCAAAGCGCATCTGATGTCCGTATTGAATCAGTAATTATTTTAGGCTTAAATAGTTTTTATATATGTCTTGCTGTGCAGATAGTTGTTTTTTGTGTGTACTCCTGACAATTGATCTAGTTAAGAACAGTGTTTGCTGCTGAATAATAATAATAATAATACTGCTGGTCACATTATATGCAACTATGTGAACTGTAAGTGTGTTGATTTGATTATGATGTTGTTTAAGAAATGAAGTCATAATAAAAATAACTAAATAAGCAACTGTATAGACTGACATAGCACTAGGGCTATCCTGTTAGCGGAACTTAAGGTTCCTTAGGGTATTACCCATTGTTACTGCATTTGGAAAAAATCTGTCTTTACATGTAAACACTGAATTGAAGCGGAGAACAATAAAGTTGATTTGATTTTGAAAAAAAAACATTAGGGGCCTAAACATATATATTTATGCTACAGTCAAGAAGAATTTTTCATTGCAAACGAATCAATCCTGGGATCCGCAGATCCTGGGATTGATTCATTTCTAATCTCGTAATCCTGGGATTGACAGAATGCAGCGGGATTACATTCCCTAGTGGAAACGGTCCACACAGAATGTGGAACTTATTCTGTCCAAGTACACAGTAAGGTAACTGAGCAGACCTTTGTCAGCCGTGGCAGCCATCTCCCGGACACCTATTCCCAATGCTGGCAGGTACCCTATTCGTCAGAGTCGATGCAGAAGTCTCTGCATTCTCGACCTGTGCACCCCAGTTGTGTAGCATACTAAGCAGAGGCAACGTACGTAAGGTGAGCCACTGTAGTTGCCTTAGTGACCTTGTGTAGGGCTCCTGACAGCAGGCCATGTGAGTGAAAGTAAATTTATCGTTAACTGAAAAGTTCTAGTTTAGTTAACTAAAACTGAAACAGAGAAGTTCTGAAAACTGTAACTAAAGCTAAAATGAAAAGACAAGACCATTTTATTCCACAAGCAGACAATCTCACATGCAGATCGTTTATAATAAGAATTTTATACTCTGTATAAATGTATGTACACCAAAGTGCGGATATGCAATTGATTTAATAAAGAATACACTTACTTACTTACTTACAAAAACTAGAACTAAGGCTAAACTTCAAAGTTGAATTTACAGAATTAATTTTTTCTTTGTGGTGCACAAACCGAGTTGCGGACATAACTGCAGTGGTTTGCGGCATATGTACTGAGGGACGCACGTGTCTGCAAGCAATATCGGTTCAGGCTCAGCCAATGAAACGGTTCAAGTTTCTGTGTAAAAAACCGAATGAGGGAGTCACAATGGCAACTTCTGATTCAGCATCTGCAGTAGAAATGGAACTTTCATGATATTTGAGTGAACTAGAAAACTTGAAAGCTAATGACATCTCAGTCATACAGTTCTAGCTGGCAAGAATTAAGCAGTATGAACACTTTAGCAGGCTTCCTCTTCATTTAGTTTCTGTGCCAGTAGGCTATTGCAGGCATACGTGGAAAGAGTTTTGCGGAGATTTCAGTGCTCGGAAAAAGAAATACGGCTGGTCTTAATTTATAGCGACGAATATTTTTTAAACTAAACAGTCGAGTGCTTCAAACTGCAGCTGAGTAGCATGAAAGCAAGAATTTAATAAGACCTGTTGCTATTGCTAATCAAAAGGAAAAAAATTACTTTTAATTGCTTCTGTTAAATGTCTACAGAAATAAATTAAAACTAGAAAGTTCTGAAAACTGAAACTAAGACTGAAACTGAACAGGTTCGAAAACTATAACTAAAACTAAACTGGAAAATTAAAACAAAACTAAAACGATGAGGTAAGTTGATGGGCCGACACCCGACCTCTGCACCACGCTAGCATTGATGAACCGCGTTGTATGTAAACCACCGGCGAACCTTGTGGCATGTCAACAATCTGAGAGGAAGTTCACCAGCCAGTTATAATTGTCGTCTGGTATGTCAAGCTGGGAGAGTTTGTTGGCCAGGGTCGATTGCCACACAGTATCGAACGCTTTAGAAAGTCAAGTGGACAGCGTGATGTATGCATTGCTGTCAAGGACGGCTGTTATATATTGCAGTAATCATGTAGCCGGTCAGGTGGAAGTGCCCTTGTAACGGCATGTGCCATGGTATGGCGCTGTAGAAATTGTTGTTTTCATCATCATCATCATCATCAAGGCATATTGGTTTGCAAGCAGCATTGACATTGGTGGAATTGTGAGTACACGATAAAGGAAGGTGTGAACTACATGTATATCCCTTTCAACCATTCTTGATAAAATCGGGAGAATCGAGATAAAAATTGGTTGAAAATCGGCTGGAACCACCGGCAAGGCCATTTTTGCTGCTGGTTGAATAACGGCAGTCTTCCACTGGGTTGGAACATAGGATAGATCTAGCGATAGATTTATGAGGTGTGAGAGAGAACCCAAGATTCTGGGAGCTGCAAGCCATAGAAACCACACCGGTAGTCCATCCATTCCCTCTACTGGGTGGTGTAGATGGTCCTAATACTTTGAAAAATTCTTCACTCACTAGTAAACCATTTATCTGGTGGTGCAGAGTGAGAGCTAAGAGGAGTCACGTATTGCCGGTCGTTGGATGATGCCCCACAATGCTCAATGCCGTTGTCAATGGATGATCAGTTTGCCTTCTGGCCAATAGGTTCGACCATGGTAATAACTCTGTAATTGCCTTATTGACCTCGTGTAGGGCTCCTGATGGCAGGCTGCGTGTGCGTAAAACTCTTAGTGCATATAATGAGCTGGAGCATGCGCCTAGTACTCCGTGACATGCAGAGATGAGGGCAGTTTGTTTTGGACTATCAATCCAAGAATCCTCATGGCGTTCGCCCTCTCTACACCTTGGATCAGTGGAGGTGGTGGCTTCACAATGCCCTGTTGAGCGACTGGAATTTCGTGCGACTAGAATTTCATGTGACTTGATGGAATTAAGTCGCATGTTGTTTGTCTCTACCCAAGCTGCACCTCTATTGTGTCCCTCATTTGAGCGCCGATCAGCAGGTAGGTGTTGGCTCAATGACATTGTTAATGGAAGATCAATTTGCCTTGCACCTGAGAGCTTTGACCATGGCTGGTAACAATTCCACAGAACCTCACTGAGCTACTTAACTCCAACGAATACATAGCAACTTCTTATATCAATGGACTACACCAAAGTGTTTGATTCGATCCACCATTGATCAATCATGGACACGATGATCTGTCTAAGCATTCAAGATAACATCTTCAACTGGTTCGTTAGCTATCTGCAGGGAAGTTTCGAAGGTATAACATCAATAGTGGAAACCATAAACGCGAGCGTCGTTCGGGGCTCGGTGGTCAGACCTGCCAAATTCATACTCGACGCATTGGACCTCCACCCAATTCATTCTCAGAATCGGTTGATAAAGTATGCTGATGATTTTATACCTACTCGTTGGGTTAGGGCATGTATAGACAGGACAGACGGAGCTGAAACACATCGAAAAATGGGCAAAGAGTAAAATCTCTATATCAACCCAGTATAGACCCGGGAAATAGTGGCAATAGTGCTTCCTTCTAAAGGCTCCCTTGCCAAACAGCCATCAGTAACCGGAGTAGCACAAACCACCTCCCTAAAGATCCTTGGGGTGATAACGGGTGAGAAACTCGCCATAGCAACTCACATTGGCTGGAATCCTGTGCATCTTCAGTCTATGCTCTTAGAATACTTTGGTCACATGAAGCTCTGACACAGGCCCTGTTTGAAGTGGTGCATTCTACAATTGTTCTTGGTTGATGTACGCATCCCCAGCGTGCTAGTTATGCACGAGTGCTAGAGACCGAAACCATATCGAAAAGTTAATTCATTAATTCATTAATTCATTCATTCATTCTGGGAATCTGTATAGCGCCCTTTCAAGGAACCTACTCAGCAATGCTCCCAGCCTAGCCATGACTAAAGAAAATGACTGAAGAAAATGACTTATAACCCAGATGGATTGGTCAGGGGTAGGCCTGCGGATTTTAACAATTAATTAATCGATTAATCGTTAAAAATTTTAATCGATTAATTTCGGTTTTTTCGATTAATTTTCGATTAATTTTCTTACTTATTTTATGACGTCAACCGACCTATTTCTGGAGTAAACAGTATGGCAAACAGTAATAATGTGAAACATTTGAGTGAAAAATTAAGCGATAAATTTTGCATTTGAGGTAAATGCTGAGGGAAAGTCGAAGATGGCGAAATTACTGAAGATTTTTGTACATAGAAGGTAGTTCTGACTATATTTCTCAGTTTGACAATTTGAACTTTAGCATGTCGAATGATTGAAGGATTTTTGCAGTGTAGGCTATACAGTCTAAACAGTTTTTCACACTTTATGTAATATGGACCAAATTAATCGAATTTAATCGATTAATCTCGATTAAATTTTGAAGATTAATCGATTTAAATTATTTTATTCAGTACCAGCCCTAATCAGAGGTAATGCACGCAACTCCAATGGGAGGTGATTCCAGATGGAGGGCCTACAATCAAGAAAGCTCGGCGTTGCGTAGTAGCTAGGTGAGCCTGTGGAACTAACATAACAACTGGTTAGAGTACCCACGTCAGTGCCCAGGTCGTCTGCGTTGCCTTCTGCCGAAGATGTTCGACTAAGGCGGCGAAACACGATGCCATATGCGTGCTGGCCAGCAGTAAGCTCAACACCATTCACTTCCATTTTTTGACGGCACTTGAGGACAATCTGATCAGCGAAGATGAATTTAAATTGATTCTCGAAGAGATTGAAAAATATCGCACAACAAAAGATGAAATCCGGCGCAAATCTTTTGGAGCAGCTGAAGAGACAAAAAACAAGCTAATCAGACTCACAGAGTTTATAAAACAACTCGGTGCTTCAGTATCGCCATGACCTTCAACTGTGTAGGCTCGAATGATTCTGCTCTTGTTACAAACCCGCTAACCCCTTCAGCTCCACCAATTGAAAAGCCTTTATGAAATTAAAAAAGCTTAACTATTTGAGCCCCAACCCCCTTTACTACTGTTCACCTTATGCAAGAGAGAATTTATATAGTATTTTACCATCTCTTTCGCCACTTTTGACCCATTCTAAATATAACTACTCTAACTCCCAGTCATGTAATCTATCAATTTTTTAAAAATTAAGTACCGGATATCTCTGAAACTACATAGTCATCAGTCAAAACAGGCAGACAGTCACAGACTGTGCAATTGATTTGTGCAAACTCAAGAAACTCTAGTCCCATTAAATACGTTTCTTGAGTAATAATTCCTTGTTCTAATTTCTGTTTGAGCTGACCAGCTAACCGATCCAAGGCTGATCGTACTTGCTCCATTGTAGACTGTTGGACTGAATTGTTTATTATAGATATCATAATACCATTCCTGCGCACGTGATGGCCAAGATGGCCGCATGTCTTTATCTGCACATTAATTTTGACCACTTGGGTGGTTGAACTCGTTTTTTGCTCGACTAGTTTCGTTATTCTATTTTCAAAATTGCCTAGTATGCATCTATGGAGATACTTATCTCTTTCGTTGCAGTTTCTGGTGTGTTTTGGACGATTTTCGGACGCTTACCATTGAAGCCGTGAGCTCGTCAGTGACCAACAGAATGGTTTAATTCACTGTGAGGTTTCAGGTTGTTGCCCCAGAAATTTGATATACTGGTATACAGTACTACAAACTCTTGAAGCATGAGCTGTGTCCTATATGGATATGCCTCGGATGGGGCATCATATCTAGGATGAGCCTGGATGACTCACTGACTGTAGCCAAAGCGAGAGAGAGAGAAAGAGAGAGAGAGAGAGGAGAGGAGGAGAGAGAGAGAGAGAGAGAGAGAGAGAGAGAGAGAGAGAGAGAGAGAGAGAGAGAATTAGGGTCAATTCGGGGTAATGAGAATCTTCGGTGGCCTGTCGATGCTGTATGTCTACCCATGGACTTCTTGATTAATATTTCATTTTCATTTCCAAATTTCATTTGGCCTGTCTGGTAACTTTCTTAGTTGGCTGGGTTCATTCCTCAGTGATCGCTCTTTCTGTGTGGTCCATGGGCCCTCCAGGTCCTCATGGGTCCCTGCCCCTTACGGCCTTCCGCAGGGCTCGGTGCTGGGTCCCCTTCTTTACATCATTTACACCTCTGAAATTGGTTCCCTACTTACTGCTTCTGCTGTGCTAGGTCACCTGTACGCTGATGACGTTCAGGCCTACCTGCACTGCCTTGCTGCTAACGCCACTGCTGCTGTTCGAGCAATGAGCCTGGCTTTGGGCACCCTGGAGACCTGGATGTCAACGAACCGCCTGCGCCTCAACCCATCAAAAACCCAATTTATCTGGCTGGGCACTCGGCAGCAGCTTGCGAAGCTAGACCTATCCACCATTGCTTCAGACTTCCCTCAATTTGTCTTTTCCTCTGTTGTCCCTGACCTTGGAGTTACACTGGACCAAGAGTTAACCTTTGCCCCTCATATAAACCGCCTCTGCCGTGATTCTTACTATCAGTTACGCCAGTTCCGCACTGTTGCTCGCTCACTTACTTCGAACTCCACCGCTACACTCATCCACTCTTTTATCACAGTCCGACTTGATTACTGTTGCTCACTCTATGCTGGTCTCCCAGCTGGTCGGTTGGGGTGCCTGACCCGGGTCCTGCGCTCTGCCGCACGCCTTTGCGGACGTATTCCCAAATTTGGCCACGTCTCAGGTTATATGCTGGATGTGCTTCATTGGCTCCCTCTACTGCAGCGGATCTCGTATCGGATGATCTCTTTGGTCTGGCGGTCCTTGCTGGGTCTAGCCCCTGCCTATCTACGCGACCTCTGCTGCCCTACCTTGGGTGCTCCGGGTCGTCGCTCTCTCCGCTCTACTGAGCGGGCTGTGCTCATGGTCCCTTTGCCCGCACAGCTACTAAGCAGAATCGCGCCTTCTCAGTGGTTGGCCCGTCCCTCTGGAATGGGCTCCCTTTGGCACTGTGATTGCATCCCAGAATCCACTCTGAATCTGTCTATTCTTGTCTCAAAACTGTCCTTTTCAGCCGTGCTGGGGTCGGGAGCGCTCCTGAGTAGTAACCTTGAAGGGGCGCTATATAAATCTTTGTAATGAATGGATGAATGAATAATAATATCCAGATGTTCAAGGTCTACCCCATCCAGCCCCTCCGTACTTACATACCTTACATACACTAAGATAGAGAGGACAGCAATACTTGGGGAAGTACATTGGGGTTAAGAAATGAACTAACCCTCGGTCATGCCAGGCCCGTAGCCCATTCAGGCTCGTTCTGGCAGCCCACAATGACGGGCGGGTCTTTATTACCGGACACCGCCATGTCCGGTAACGTCTGAAATTTCTGACCGGACAAATGATCTAAATACCGGACTGTCCGGTTCATTACTGGACATCTGGCAACCCTACATCTTGAACCTTTTGTTTTGGTTATGAGTGTGTGGTTTTGATCATGTGTGGAGTATTTTTTGTTTTGTATATATTGGTACAAAAACAATTAGGTCCCTTATTGTTTGCTTTTTATTGGATAGAAGAGGATAACCTAGAGGCACAGTCAACATGACTGCCAGTACAAGCATGTAGTGAGACATAAATTCAAGAGGAGACAACTTCACAGATCATTGGCAAAATCCTGGTCATTGGGGTCATTAGAAAATCAAAGTTCCAGTATATAAAAAAAGCAAGAGGTGGCAACTGCCTCCTCGTGCCTCAATGTAGCTATGCCTGTGGTGACCTATTGATGCGGAATCTTGGTCGCATCAACAGATAGACAAGCATTGTCTACCTGTTGCATATCAAGTATTTGGTGGGACTTTTCCCTATTGGAAAGGAGTTTACATGCCTGCAATATCTGGACATGGTGAGACAGTGTATAGCTGTAGTGGACTCTGTGAAAATTTCACAGGGAAAGACTTGGGGGACAGAACCTTGCAGTGATGTAAGAGAAATGCAGATCTGAGCAAGAAAACGGACCTGTTGAAGCCAACCATGTGGTTGTTATACTGGATATATAGACTGCTATAAACTGCACAATGCACATGTCTTCAGGAATTTATCTCTAGTTCTTTTCTCCAATCTAATCCAATCTCATTATTTCTATGGCACCTTTATCGTAATACACAAGGCATATCAGCCTGATGTGAAACCACAGTCAAAAATCATAATTTCTGTTGATAAGTAAGAGAAAATTCAGACTATGCCGGTTATTCATGGTGATACAGTCTTAAGCTTAGATCAGACTGACATTAAAGAACTAACAGAATACACATAACCGGATAATGACTTCCTGAACTGTAGAACACCCAACAACAGAATACCAGCATTGGGCCCATGTTTATCCAGTGGCACTAAACCCATGAACCAGTGGCGTAGCAATGGGTTGTGCAGGTTGTGCAAAGCACAAGGGCCCACGGTGGCACAAGGGCCCCCGGCGGTCAGACCGTCAGAGCGGCTTTCCTTTCAGAATGTAAATGTAATCAAATCAACTTAACCAAGCCCAGTTACTGGCAGTTAGCTACATCGGTAAGAGCAACACGTGAATGATCATTTGCAAAACTGAAGCTCATCAAAAACTATCTACGAAGTACGGTACCATGTCAGAAAGACGGCTGAGCGACCTGGCAATGTTGTCAATAGAAAATGAACATAAAAAAATGCTTGACACTTCAAAAGTGGTCGATATTTTGTCCAAGAGAAAGCGTGCAAATGAACGTTTTAACTTTTAGGATTCTTCTTCTTAACGACCATAGACTTGACACTTGTCACCTGTCCAATGTTCAAGGGAGAGGGGCCCACCACCGAAGCTCTGCACAAGGGCCCCCAAAAACCTTGCTACGCCACTGCCATGAACATTAACACTATGTTATATGTTATATTATTTCTTTCTGTGTACTGTCAGAAAATATTTATTCCACTTTAATAGTGTTGACTTTGTAGTTTTAGCCACGAAAATGAACCATTTGGCATGTTATGGTTCACTTTCCAATAACTTTGAATTAGGAAGTTTCGGAAGGCAAATACTGTTATACACCTTTAAGTTTCCAGCAGTTATGCATCACCAGTAAGGCTTTTATCTTGGCTACCAAGATTCTATATTGTAGGGCAATAATAAGTTGTGCAATTACGATTGCATATTGTGTAAAAATTATTCATTCTGTGATTAATTGTATGAAATGTGGCACGTTTTTATAGAGAAAACGAGCTTGACACACAGTTCTGTGATTAATTGCATGAATTCTTGGGAGAATCCAACATTATTTTAATTTTGGTTTCAAGAGAATGAATAATAATAATAAACTTCACTTTTTGATTCAATCTGACATGAATGCAGTATGATTACTAGTCATAGTATGAACGGATGATCACTAGTTATTACAGGAGTCAAATATAACGATATGGCATCCATGCATCCCATCCATCTTACTGCTCACTTTACCAATGCCATCTGGCGAATACTTGTTGGCTGCAGTAAATCGACAGGACTTACATGTAAAAGTTAAGTGAAACCACAGTTCTGCATGTATTGTGTGATCTTGATGGACTATAACTGAACCTTGGTTTATGAATATTTGACGACCCAGCCTTGGTGTTCTCCAGGAATGGTATCAACGATGTACTGAACCTCGCTTCTGCTGTACCAAACTTGTGACAAACCTCGCTTCTGGGCCGGCAGATATCTGCTTGAGGGGAATCTTTCTCTCTTCTTCTTCAGATACCAGGATGGTCTGGCTGCCTGGCTACTCAGAGGAGTGGCTCACATGCTAGCTCAACCAATCACAAAGCTTTTGAATATCTCTATCCTCTTCTCCTATGTTCCACCTCAGTGGAAATCTAGCACTATAACGCCGGTGCCAAAGGTATACCATCCTGTGGAGGTTGCTGACTTCTGTCCTATATCGGTCACATGTATCCTCTGCCATCTCCTGGAGAAAATCATAGCGCACCGCTTTTTTCATCCCTTTCTGACAGAACCACACACACAAATCAACAATTTTTGGATCAATATGCCATCCATCCATCGGGATCCACCACCGGAGCTCTTATAGCCCTAACACACAACCTCGTGGAGCTCCTCAAAGATAATCCAGTACATCCACATGATTGCCCTTGACATTACAAAAGCTTTCAATATGATCAGCCGCGCCTATCGAGCAGAGCAATTGGCCGAGTTGCCCATACCGGATTGCGTCTACAACTGGGTGGTGGCTTTCCTGTGTGATCGAAACCATGTAACTTAATATAATGGATCAATCTCAACAATCGCTAACATAAACGCCAGCATTGTCCAGGGCTCGGGCTTAGGGTCCCTGAATTTCATCATGGCCATATCGAAACTAAAAACAATCCACCCTCACAATCGAATGGCTAAGTACGCTGATGATACTTATTTGTTAATACCATCCTCAAGAAGCGACACAATCAGGGCCGAACTGGACCATGTAACGGAGTGGGCTGCGAGATGTAACCGGAGCCTGAATCAAAAGAAAAGTCAGGAGATGTTAATCCGCTGCACACACGAGCGGGGTGGGGGACAGGAAGCAATCCCTGGGGAAGTGCCAGAACTCCCAAGGGTCCAGAGCATTGTAATCCTCGGGGTGGTCATGACTGAACATATCGACTTTGAAATGCATATAAAATGCATATAAAATGCATATGTGTCCAAGTCGATGTATGCCCTGCGCATCATTAGAAAAACATGTGGCCTTGCAGGACCCATGCTTACAATACAATACAATTAGAAATTTATAGCGTGCTTTAACAAGACAAAGTCTTGCACGAAAGCACATTTGCGCTGTGTTCTTAGTCATAGTGTAATGAGAATTTTTTAATTTTGATTTAAATTGGGTAACAGATGAACATTGACGGATTGTAGCTGGGAGACTGTTCCATTCTCTGGGTCCAAAGACAGCAAAACACGATTTCCAAACTTCCTCTTGGTGAGAAGAAAGGTAAAGTCTCCTCACGTGGCCGATCTGAGTCCTCTAGGATTTGAAGCAGAGCATGGCACGACCATGGATGTCATATATGAGGGGAAGGTTCCAGAATGGATATGATACACGAGGAGGAAGATTTTGAAAGTGATATGGGCGTGAATGGGAAGCCAGTGTAGTTGTTGAAGAGATTGTGTGATATGGTCTCTGGATGTTGTGCGAATGACCACTGTGGCCCGCTTGTTATACACGTCACCGGCATGAGTTTTGTGGGGCAGCAGGAGCAAAATTGACTACAGTCCGTGTTGGACCGTCTGGTCCGACTACGCTACCTACCAGAGGGTAACCCAACATTAGAACAGCTGTATAGAATGGCAGATGGGAACCTCTTTACTGCTGCCTTAGGAACATGACCTGGGCCATGTTCCAAACCCGCTCCTCCCTCCTGTAAAGACACTCCCTTATTCCCTGCATCCCAGACCGCATGACCGAATTATCCCACAGGCTGACAACTTAATGAGAAAAAGTTTTTAACAAGAATGCTTTATAATGTGTAATTTCATGTAAACCAAAGTGCAGTTATGCAGTTTGATAAATAAAGAATATACTTTCTTGCTTAATTATTATGGTGAGCGAGATCCTCCCTTCTTCTTTTCCCGAACTTTCCCGTCGAGCAAAGGGTTTTCTTCGAAGGCCACCATCGATGCACACTAACTAAGTCGACGAGGGAGTAATGACACGAAGACGTTTCAATAGTCAAATTCTTATTAACATCAACTATCAACTAGACGACGTATCAATGCAGAACGAAAACAGAAACAACACACTGCATACGGATTTATCTCAAAGTGTCAACATTTTACAAGGGGAATCAAGGAATAAAGTCAACTGAAAGGACTCATATTAGGTGTCAAAAGAATTCTTCAGTATCTTGCATCTATGAGCCATGAACTACAACTGCTGTGAAAGATCACATTATAGGATCATATCTCAAATAAAGATTCTAATAATAATTATAACACTTATAAAGTAATCAGTGTTGCTTAGGTAGGATTACTTAGAATGTTTTTGCTGAAGTTGTAACATCATTTCAGTATAATTCAATACAATTATAAAAATCTAAAAGAATGTCTGATTCCTTAATTGATGTCTCACTTTAGGTAGTGTAGTATCCACCAAGCCAGACGAGGCTAAAGTTTTACGTTACACCCACTGAGTTAAATTCCCTGCCTACATTTTATAACACAATTAAAACAGTAGTTGACGGCATCAGTGTGTATAAAACATATTATTTATAATGAATGATGAATGAAGTATGTATAATTCATTGATCTGTATGTACTACTACTCAAGCACCACTTTGCACCCTTCTGCATTTTGTGAACAATTCTGTAGTGGCTTCAACTCATGCCTTGATGGTCAATGGTACTGCAAATATGCAAATGGAAACAATTGAAAGGAATACTGTTCCTTTTGGTTAAATTTTGGACTTTCCCATAAAATTTTCTGTGAACTGCATAAATCCTATTATAAATTTAAAATGCTATTATTTTTTATGTAATTTTCAGAAGAAAATTGTTAGATAACAAGAGGAGCATCCAAGAGGTGTCAGAATCCTTGCCATCATTCAGTTTTCCATTACGTGATAGAATAATACAGGACGGCAATGGAGTTAAGTTAATTGCCTGTGCAGATGGTCTACCTCAGCCTAAGGTAATAATACTCAAAGTAATATATATAAATATATATATACCATAAAACTAGAAAGACAATGTGAAGTTAATGGGAATTAGGAATTCGTATAGCGCTGCTGCAAGAGAAGCTAACCAGAAGGCTCTGTGCTAGCTTTGAATGATATCTCATTATTATTATTACGGTAGTTTTATATAGCGCCCCTTCAAGACAGTCTACTCAGGAGCGCTCCCAGCTCATGTCAACAAACATCAGTTACCAAAGAATGCTGAAATATCCAGAGAAGTTTCCAGTGGCAGGCTTGTGCACACCTGCAGAGTCCAACCAAAAGATTCCCAACAAGATGCATATGCAGCATGTTCTGAGCTCCTGAAGCAGTAGAGTCAGTGGTGCAGCTGCCCTGGCGGCACTGTCTATGGGGCAGCAAATAAGGCAGCAAAATGAGATGTTTTTAGATATATTTCTATCACCTGCACCCTAAATTTTAATGGTGATTATACTCCACAGTCGATCCAGTTGATCGATCAAGTTGATCATAACTTGGTCAACTCGAGTCTATAGAAAAATCGTTGACTCAATCAACTTGCAAGTCGAGTTGAACATTTGTTTTGACAAGTCGAGTTGATCGTTGTGTACTTACTATTATTTTGCGGCTATGTCACAAAATTACAGACCTACATGATATAGTGACGCAATTCTATGTAAACACACATCTACTGTATGAACCTGATATGAAGTTCAGTGCAAATAATGAACCTCTTGGCGCTTTCTTATTAGTGAAAGTTAGAGATACTTTTCACAGTTTTACGGAGCGATTAAGATGCGTTAAGAATGCCGTCATTTCAGGAAATTTTAGCTCTGTAGTCAGTAACGATGATCTCAAAACATTCGAAAGTCTGTACGTTAGAACAGGACTGAATGCGTCGACTTCTCACTCAGATGTGTGGCAACATTTTGGTCCACTGTGCAGTGAGGTGTGAGCAGTTGCTGCACACGACTCATATATTTGCGGTACCGGCACCGGGCCGCTATTCCGGGGGTTCACTATTCCTGGGTCCACTCTTCCGGGGGTCCGCCTGACTCTGCCATTCTGGTTCTGGGCTCCATTTATAATAATGATCAATGCACGTAGGCCTATAATTCATATTGTAATTATTATCAGTATTATTATCGTTGTTCCTGTTAGGCTGTCGTTACTACTTTTATTGCCATTATTGTCATAACTACTATTGGACTGATTATTGATATGTACTAATTATGACCAATAAGCAAGATGTAGGGGGTTAACGTTAATGTAAGCTATCAGCTTTTCTTTGCTCTTGTTGCACACTAGGCTACTTGTCAATTTATGTCTCTAACTGTAGTACTTGTTTGGTGCAATAAAAACAGTTCATTCAAGTTTAGTGCAATCAATTGTTGTACAGTATTATGTATATTGTTCATGTTTCTGCTCTTTGCCAATTCTGGTGGAGACAACTCTGTCACTGATTTCACTCATGCAGCACTGTGATCTGGTTTCTTTGTGAACTGGCTTAGGCCCATTCATTTTAGAGCACTCGGAGGCCTATAAACTTGAACATATAGCTCTTTGAATTGGCTTCCTGTTGAACAAATTATTAATTTCAAATTGGGCTTCATAGTTTATAACACTTAGAAATCTTGCCAGCCACAATGATAACAATCAGTTCTTATTCTGCATACATCATTATTCAGCAAGGTCATCTGGGTTATCCGCAGTGATGGGCACAATTCTATTTTGAAAAATACTTTTCTATTTTCAAAATAGAAAATACTATTTTATTTTGTATTTTCAAAATACTTTTGAAAAGTATTTTGTAAAAGTATTTTCAAAATAGTTTTGAAAAGTATTTAGTAGAATTCAAAATACTTTTCCAAAATACTTTTCTAAAGTACTTTTCAGAAATAAATTTTACAAACCTTCTGCTAAAATTATTTTAATGTTATAATGCTTAATTAATAATCTTCTGGTCACATCAACTACCGTACTTGTGAGTTTGTTGTATCAGGATACATATCAGGGCTCTCTGCTTGGTCCTCTTTTCTTTCCATTATACAACACACCACTAGGAACATTGCTGGATAATAATCATTCGCTGGGATATTATTTCTATGATGATGATACTGACATTGGGGGGGTCCGGTGGCGCGTTGGATAACATCTGGCGAAGAGTGCGAGAGGTACCGAGTTCGAGCCCCGTTAGGGCGGATTTGCTTTGTAGGCTGCTATTAGCGCCGTGTATTGCAGGCTGTCTGTTCTGTTAGTAGTTAACTAGTTAAGATTGTTTCAATTGCATAACATGTAAATGTACAGCGCAGTGCGTTTGTCAGGCGCTAAATTAAAGAAAAGATATTATTATTATTATTATTATCTACATTTCATTTGACAGTCTGTCATGTGACTAATCTGTGTGTGTGGCTGTTGTACTTGTCTGCTGTATTTTATGAGGTACAGTCTTGGATGGCGGCCAATAAACTACTCCTATGCTTAACCCATCGAAGACAGAATTTCTGCTACTTGGCATTCCACAGCAACTAAAACAAATTGATGGGCTTAAACCTTCGAAATCGGGTGACATAATAATAATTTTATTGTTGAGCAGGCTGATGCTGCTCGCAACTTAGGCGTTGTTTTGAATTCTACCATGTCTCTCAATGGCCATGTAAACAGTATATGTAAGTCATAATTATATATCCATTTGTGACATATGCAGAAGTAGGCATTTTTTACCCATGTCTGCAAGGATATCTCAGACAAATGCATTGGTTTCCAGTCACCTAGATTACTGCAACTCGTTTCTTACTGGAATCAATAAGTCAAATATAAGTAAAGAATTCGTTTCAAATTGGAACTCATACTTTATAAAACTGTGAACTCTGGCCAACCACAATAGTTTAAATCAGTTCCTATTTCCAGACTAATCACTATTCAACGAGTTCATATGATTATCTTTGTCTGGTCCTAAATCAAGAACTATTCTTGGTGAACGATCTTTTTCCATTGCTGGACCTACTTTTTGGAACTCCCTTCCAGTATCTCCCTTCCAGCTCTCTGATCAGTGGTTGTGTTAATTCGTTCTCAACTTAAAAATTGCCTCTTTAAAACCGCTTACCCACCATAGTCCTAAAGACTGATCTTCTGGATATTGACCTGATCACGGCTTGATTTTGATGTGCCATCGGTTGATGCCTTGTGCGTTAGACACCAGCACAATAGAAGTTACTAATTGCAATTACAATTATATCAATGCTTCAAGTCATTAGAAACTATAGATCCCTGTCAAGCACACTAATGCGAAGTAACAGTACACACTAGTGAGTAGCAATAAAAGTAAAAAATGTTGATTTTGCAAAAGTATTTTGGAAAACTATTTTCAAAAGTATTTTCAAAATACTATTTTATTTTATATTTTCAAAATACTTTTAAAAAGTATTTTGTAAAAGTATTTTCAAAATACTTTTGAAAAGTATTTTATTTTGTATTTTCAAAATACTTTTGAAAAGTATTTTGCCCATCACTGGTTATCCAGTAGTTTACGTTGCTAAATTATTTCAATGTCTTAATCGCCGTACTTGACGTTGGTAATTATGCAGTCCCTTTGAACTTACAATTAAGAACAACAAGATCTTCTTATCATGAATGCTATTCAAAATGTCTATTAGATGAAAACAGCCTCTCTCAAGACTTATGTATTCTGTTGCGTTTTGTCGACAGTTTTGTGTTAAATAAACGAATATGATGAAGATGAGTCTACCAATGTCCATCATAACTGTCATCAATCCAGCTTCCAGTTAAGAGGAAAAAATTTCATCAATCGAACTTCTGTTAAAGCAAGAATTATTGTCATCAATCCAACTTCTATTTATGCAGGAATTTTTCCTGTCGATCCCAGTGGCGTAACGAGGGAGGGCGAGGGGGCGCAAAATTAGCTTTGAGTGTTAAGTACTATGTGACAGAAATTGTATTATTAAATTCAATAATTCAATATATTAAATTTAAAATAAGCACAATTTGGTTTTCAGTTGAAAATGTGGCAAGAATAGTAAGCAACGTAGCAAGCTATAATTGCGCCCTGTGCCAAACGTAAAACTAGCGCCCTACCCCACCCTCTTCCATAGATCAACTTAACCAATAACGACGTAAATTATGCAAATTATGAGAACATAGCCTAGTTCAAATAAATGAAAATATATAGATATAGGCCTACGATACATTGTAATGTAATGTAACGGTTCTGAGCGGCTATTTACTAATATTTTCAAACAAGTTAACGACAAATTTAAATAGGCCTTCATGGGTATCTATCTATTACTATTATATATAAAACACACACACACCATTATTTGTTATTTCATTTTATTACATTTTTTTAATTTATGATTGCTATTCATTTATTTACTATTTCATATAATCATATTTCAACTAGTCTCAAAATTTGCACACACCCCCTCTTGAATTGCGCCCTGTTCCGTGACATCGCTGGAACACCCCTCACTACGGTACTGAGAATAGTGAATACCAAGAATTTGCTGTATTGTCGTGTCGGTTCAGAAGAAGAAATAAATTTTTCGCACGTTTCATCAATAAATTAGCTTAATTGTTTGATGGCGTCACTGGCGTATTGTCAAAAGCATTTTCTTCTCTGTGTAATGCACAAGTAATTATTATTTCATCGCTGGAAATACATGCACGTTTCTTGTCAAAATCAACTTTTAGTAAGCTCAAGCTGATTCTGACGTAGGCCTATTCACGAAGTGATGAGCCAAAACCGATTGAGTAATTTGGCGATTGTAAGCATTGAAAAAGACATTTTATATCAACTCGATTTTGACAAAGTAATAGATGCGTTTGCATCTGCAAAAGCCAGAAATATTAACTCATATCCAGTAGCTTTAAACCTTTGAAGTTTCTTAGCCTTATTAATCTGATGCTCTTCAAAGACAATTATGACAATATGTTACTATTCGTGTTACAATAAAAAAAATTGGAAACAAGTGAAAGCTCTGCTCACTGCTGACCGCTTTTGTTCATTAAATTTGTCTTTTCATATATAAAAATCCTTTGCAAATTATGTTTCATTACTTATTACAGAAAAATCTTTGAATAAAATCTGGAACCTATATCATAGTTGCAGTGATATTTTCTTTAACGCTAAGTAAAATTAAAACTGAAAATATTGATTTCCGTTAAGTAACTGTAACTGAAATTATTTTAAGAAAGAAAACTGAAATAGTACAAAAATCAAGCACACTGAACGAAAATTAGAATAAAAACTGAAATTAATTTTCGAACTGAAATTAATAACATTATTGGAAATTTTTGTTGATAGTTTTTCCAATGCAGTTGTGTTTACAGCTAGGAGACGCACATACTCTTGAAACTCTAGTATCTTTGGCTTAGCACATGCTTCCATGTGCACTTTATTATGGTCGTTTTCATTTGGACCTTTCCCTGTAAGTTTATAATATTCAACGTCGCAACAAGACTGTGGTTATAAAAAAATCATTTTTAAAAGTGTATCCATTTCGATCATAAGAACTTTGTGCAGTTTGATCACTGGGCTGAAGTTAGAAAGCCATGTATGGGATTTTTAAATAAGCCTACAGTGCTGCAAAAACAGACAAATATGTATAATGCAATGCTGTAGACCCTAAAACAGATGAGCGAGGAACTTCACTTTCTGGTGACATTTAAGCAATTTGATTTACAGCGACTATAAGCTTATACAATCATCATCATCATCATCATCATCAGGATCCATGGGCCGAAGGCCCGTAGGTGTCCAACGCTTGCATCAGATCCATGGGCCGAGGCCGTTTGGAGTCCAATGCTTGCATTGGATTTCATACGTATTTTTTCTTTACGAACGGAGTATCTGCACCCATCCGTTCGACCTTCGCACTTCTCCCTTAAAGAGAGTTCCAGGCTTAGGACTGGCTCTGATATCCACTATCTTGTGGTATCAGAGGCGGCGATGCCGCCCACGTTTGCCAGCTTTTCAGGGTTCCTGCTGAGCCTGTCCACCTCGCGTAGCGCCCTAGGTGGTACTTCAGCCAAGACCTTCACCACTGATGGCATAGCCTCAGCAGGCACTCCCCTACTTACTGTTGCCACCCCCTCACCACGTTGAGGTGTGAGTCGGACTTTGGGAGGGGGTTATACAATACATATAATATTAAAAAAAATATTATTAAGGGGGGTTATACAATACATATAATATTAAAAAATATTATTAAGAAAAAGGACAAGGCAAAACGGGCTGACACGAAATTGTCATGCGATTGTTCGAGTCAGTAGCTGTCACCAGTGGTGTAGTGGTAAGAAAAGCAGTGGGTATACTGTAAATCATAGCATATTTGAGTGAATTTGAAGTGTTCATTGAAAAAAGGGTGAAAAAATTTTTCGCGCTCACGCGCGATACATTTATTCAAATCAGTAGTGGGACACATCCGAGCATTGTGGGACATTTGTCCCACCACTTAAACAGGTAAAATATGCCCCTGCTGTAAATTATAATGAAAATATTTCGCAAGCCAATGACTCAGAGTGTTTGCGTTCTCGGGAGCACATCGCCCGAGGAAATCCGACTAAGAGGTCTGGGGGACCGTCGTAATTAAGCTCCACGTGCGGGGTCTGGGGCGGAGCCCCAGCCGACAACGCATTTTAGAGCATTTGCTGCCAAATGGTGCCCATTTTAGTCACTTTATTTTACTAAATTTGGTATTTTTTATTATAAATATCACTATTTAACTCATGTATTGCAGTTTGAAAACATGACATAATTAATTCAACCATACCACCAAAATAATTTATATAAATAAGTCAGTGACAGGCTCAGTGACTGTGATGCAGTGGAAGAGCTGCAGCTACAACAAACAATGATAGCTTAACTTCAGAAAAAACCTAGAGTATGCACCTGTCCCAGAGGCCTACTCTTTCGTAAAACCGGCTAATTGCAAGCACTTCTCTAGAGCAACAACTTTCGTAAACGTAATCGGACACTCGAGATTTCTTACACACAAAAGCGAAGTCACGGGAACAGGCGCTTAATCAAAACAGAATCGATAGGCAGAGGGTCAAGATCCAGAGAGGCAGGCAGGCAGTCAGACGGCTAGGGTGCATGATGCTTAGAGTTGAATGTCGAGGGAGGTGAGAGGAAGATAAGGAATCGGGATTGGATTCGTGAAAAGCAGTGTTTTCAGTTTTGAGTGGAAGACCTGTGGAGCAAGAGGTGAGGTTTTGGTGAGTTCGTGGGATGGATCGGATATTTGTCGTAGCACTTTTGGAATTTGTTCCAACGAGGCGGTACAGCTATGGCTATGGAGCGATTTGCAAATTTTAGTGATGAGGTGACGGAAGGGCGGAGCAGTGTGAGGGTGGAAGAGGAACGGGTTGAACAGTCCGTGAACAACTGGCGGAGGTAGGAGGGATGGAATGAATTAAATGTGTTGTAAAGGGAACAGGTCGATTATCCGAAGGTTCGATAGTGCGAAGGCTAGATAGTCCGAAGATCCTATGGTCGTAGCAGCTGGATCGATTAAGCGAATTCTTGCTTAAATAGAAGTTGGACTGATGAAAATATTTTATAGTTTAAGTGAAAGCTGGATTGATGAAAAAATGTCCTAGTGTAAGTAGAAGTTGGATCGATGCTCAAACTATATGCTACAATAAATGAAACCAGTAAAACCGTATTTTAGATTGCTAAATTATTTTAATGTCTTCAATGCCGTACTTGACGTTGATAAGTAAGCATGCAGTCTAGGCCTACCTATATGTGCATGATGACTATAGTCAGTCCAGCTTCCACTTCATCAAGAAATCTTTTCATCAGTCCAACTTCCATTTAATAAAAAAAATTACTTTTATCAATCCAAATTCTACTTAACGAAAGAAATACTTTTCATCAATGGAACTTTTATTTAAGCAAAGAAATTTCTCATGGATCCAGCTTCTACTTACGGAAACAATTATTTTCATCAATCCAACTTCTATTGAATCGAAAACTTAATTTCATCCATCCAGCTTCTATTTACTGGAAAAATTATTTCGATCAATCCAGCTTCTATTTAAAACACAGGAAAGGAATATTTTCCTCAATCCCACTTCCATTTAGGGAAACAATTTTTTCATCAATCCAGTTTCCATTTTAAAGTTACACTATAATTTAGCAACGTAAAATACGGTTTAACCATGAAAACTTCGGACTATCGAACCTTCAGACTATCGATACATGAATAACTCTTCATAGCTGTGGCCGCAGCAGTCTGTGCCCCAGTTCAATGAGGTCCAGCAATATAAAAATATAAAAACTGGCTCTTCGTTGTCAATGACCGCTTTTTATATGGATACTAAAACAGCTTGTTTACCGACTGTGGTGATTCGTCAATTACCACAGAAAGCTTCGATGAAGAAGTGACCAAATTTGAATCGGGACTTAAACATGGGGCTATATGCGCCGTATATACCCACATTTTTGCAAACATTTTAAGCGTATACCCGCGTTATTCACCAAATTCCAGTGGGTATACGGTGCTTGCTAATAATTGTCAGTGGGTATACGCCGTATACCCGCGTATACCCTCGACTACACCACTGGCTGTCACCACGAGAAAAGTATGTTAATAGATTGAAGATTCAGACTATCCAATAACTATGGACGATAACCTGTCCAGGAAATGATACAAACTAGATCCGAAGTTCAAATTGCCTGGTTAGTGCGTTAATCATTAGGGGCCTACACATATTTTTTGGAGGGAAAGACGGCAAGTCTACGACAATACTGCCCCACTTGCAGAAGATCTTATCTTTCAGCTCCAGCTTCTCAAGGTTATGTTGAAAGAATAGTTTTCTGTGTGAAGAGTTTAACAGCTGGGAGAAGAAATCACATGAAAAGGTCACTGGAAATCAGAGAGTTCTTTAAAATTAGAGAAACGCATCTTATAATGAAAATGCCCGAACTTGGTTAATTTAACACTGGCTGTATGAAGAAGTATAACTGAAATTATTTTCAAACAAGAACTTGAATGAGAACTGAAATTATTTAAAAAACTGAAATTAGAAGTATAATTGAAATTTTTTAAGAACTGTAATTGAAATTAGCACTGAAATTGAGGATGCCCAAACTGAAATAGAAGTAAAACGAAAATTATTTCCTGAAGTAAAATATCACTGCATAGTTTTAATTGTTTTAAATTAGTACACACTGTTACCATGGAGTAGGCCTATTATACTAGACCTATGATATGAATGATTACAGTCAACTAGAAAAAATTATGAATGGGCGCAGTCTTTAAACTTTGCCCCTGGACGCAGGAACCCCTAGTTACGCGACTGGTCAATCCCACTTCTACTTAGCAAAAAAAATTTTAACGACCGTGTATAACACGGGTTACTTACGGTTGTCGGCCATATTGGTAGGACGCCATTTTATCGACGCGGCGATAGGAGCGACGCCTATCGATCGCGATTGTCGCGACGAGGGTCTAATAAGTTCAAGTCGCGCTTATTTCACACGATCGATCGAAGACGGATCGCGGCTCGCGTAGGCGCGTAGTACTTAGACGGACACCGACAATGACCGACAGATATAAACGCGCTATCAATGACACGGACAACTAAGACAGACACGCATAGGCGAACGGACAGAGTCGTCGGCGACACTTCAAAGGGAGACCGACTTGTGAGACGTTGAGCGCTAAGCGTTGTTTCCCACGCGTTGTCACCAGGTGTCGCTGGTAGGTAGAGAACGGATAGAGATACGGACACAAACTAGCGACACAGAGGTAGACGGACAAACAGACAGACTAAGACACGGTCAGGCGATAGTGATATAGGCGCGCTGTTGCCGACGCAGACAGTTACAGATACAGACACGGACACAGACAGAGACCAACGACGGTCGCGTTTACCTATGGACTCGGATCGCGACACGGCCACACGCCGGCCGCTGTTTCCTTTCAAGTGTGCGACCCATCTTCTTTCCCACGCGCTGTGGTAGGTCTGTTCTCACGAGAGCAAGATTCAGACGTCGCTTCGGCAGTTGTAGTTCGGACGTCGAGCTGAGCGGACGTACTTCGATGGAGCTCCTGAAATGTCGTTGAAATCGCGTGCTTAGTGCTAGATTCGACGGTTTGCGCTCGAATAGGCCTATAGTGCGAGTTAAGAAGCGATACAAGTGGATCGTTGTTATATCGAATTTAAATAATAGAGAATTCGATTTAGGTGTCTGATTCGGTCGTCTGGAATATAATTTCGAAGTTCTTATGTCCGTGGAAATAATAATTCTGATTCATTCTTCGGAGTATATCGTTTCCATATTAATAAGAAATCATAATTAAATTTTCGGTTTCTTTCTCTGAGTTGATAGAGTAGCCTCACTAGTCTGTGTAGCACCATGGAAGAGGCTAGAGCTATGTCGCCTTCACCTCCTTCCCGTCCTCCATCATCTATGGAGATAGTTCTAGAGGCTATTCAGTCGAAACCTAGGGAAACAAGGGAAGCTATAACTTCTATGCAGTCAAATGCTAGGGAAACAAGGGAAGTCATAACTTCTATGCAGTCCAATGTTATGGAAACTAAGGAAGTGTTGACCGAAGTTATGTCTCGCCTAGATAGGTTGGAGGCTTTGCCGTTGCCCAAGTTTGTCGTGGAAAGGGATTTGAACCTTGGACGCAGTTCCACTACCGAACAGGTAGACACGCCATACCACTCGACCATCGGCCTGGAGGAATATGGGGGTGCTCGACCGAAAGACCCTATAGTTCCTATGAATCCTGAATCCTGGTACCCTAAGACGTAGCGAGCGCTTATCTCATAAGGCGAAAGTTTCGTATAAAGAACTAGAAAGCAGAACTCGGTGGCCGCAAAGTGTGTGGCTGGATTCGAACCCTAGACACATTGCTTCTCCTTCGCCACCTGCCTCACCTGCTCTTCCACGACAACACGAAGCTACTTCGTTCGATGATACGATGTGGGCGACATCTGTGGAGGCGAGGGGCGGCGTAACAAATTCACCGATCCAGCTTCTATTGAAGCAGAAAATAAATGTCTTTCATCAATCCAGCTTCTATTACGGAAACATTATTTTCATCAATCCAGCTTCTATTTAAACAAATAATTAGTTTAACCAATCCAGCTTCCACTTAGGCTAACAATTATTTTTATCAATCCAGCTTCCATTTTCAATTACTACTTCTACTACTACTATTCCTTTATTTCAAAAACTCGTTGACACAAACGCAACAAGATTACAAAATCAACAGTTTAGATATCGATTAGACAACAAATAATATATAGTCAAATAGATAAGAGGGTTAGGAATGTATTAGTGACTGAGACCTATTGCTAAAGAAAATGATTGTTTAGCCAATATACCATAAAGTACTCTAGGTATAAAATTTCGATCATCCCTATCTGGCAGAGTGAAATCATGAGGCCGGGGTCGCAGATTATAATGACGAGTAATTATTGGTGGAAACAGTGAACGTAACACATGGAAATCATTCCTTATCACTGCCTTTAGTAGACTGGCGTCCGCATCACACACCAGCTGATCGATATCCGGTGAGTTAGGAGGAAGATATCCAGCATGCTTGATTCGCTGCAGAAGTCTCTCGAGTCTTTTTCGGTCTTCAGCCATTGTAAGACCCCACCAGGCTGGAGCGGCATAAGTCAATCGAGAGACGACAGTTGCCTCAGCAACCCGGCAGAGGGCACCACTGGGAAGACCATTAGACCTGAGTATTCTAAGAGCGTGTAAAGCTCCACTACAGGAGACAAGGACTTCCTCCACGTGATTGGTGGCTCAAAGGTCATTAGTTATGGTTACACCTAGGATCTTAATGGTAGAAACACGTTCGAGTCCCTCCAAAGCTTGAGGTGGCAGTACTTGACGGTTCCGGGTAATAATCATCTCGCGTGTTTTTCCAACATTCAGACGCAGATTGTTTGCCGTCGCCCATTGCTCAACAGACAGAAGCTCTTCACTGATGGTGTTTTGCATTGAAGATCCGACCAGAAGGTAAGTATCGTCGGCATATTTAGACATGATGTTTTCACGGTTCCTTGGGTGTAGATCCGATCCATTAACATCATAGGCAGACGGACCGAAGCCACTGCCCTGTACAACACTAGCATTGATTCTGGCTACAGATGATAACAGACCACCAAATGTCGTTGAGTGGCGCCGGTCTTTCAAAAATTCCAGCAGCCAATTATAAATGTTGTCGGGCAGATCCAGAGATGAGAGTTTGGTAGCCAACGTTGAATGCCTGACCATATCGAATGTCTTGGTGAAGTCGAGCGATATCAGCGCAACATGATCGTTAGTTCGCAGAAGAGCTGAAACATGATGTAGAATATCAAATGAGCGCCGCTGTCGTAGATCCTGATATAACATAATTTTGCAACTACAGATTTACCGTCATCTGATTATCGTTTTCTGTTCACTAGGCCTAGTCATCAGGCCTAGAGTCTGGAATAGCGGACCCCGGAATAGTGGACCCCCGTAATAGTGGGCCCCAGAATAGCAGACCCCGGAATAGCGGCCCGGAACCTATATTTGCCTTAGTCGCCCTACCTTTTCCAAACCAAAAATGCCTACATTGTTGCCTTCCAGATAGGAAATACCATAAAATGAGATACAATTAATGTCATGTGGATTCATTAGCAGACGTATTGGAGCATGTGTATGTCTATAATCTGGAGCATCTGCTGAACTGTGACAGAACCCTCCATGAGGTTCCAGACCTGAACCTTAATCTATGCATTGTTGTGCTACAGACTACTATAGTAATCTTGAGCAGTTTTAAGTTTCTTGAACTAACTGTAATTTATTATGAAGATTCATCACGAAGATTTATATAGCACCCCTTCCAGGTTACTACTCAGGAGCGGATGTAATATAGACAACACATGTCCTCTACTGTCGTCTTATTTCTTGAGCTGGTACTAATTTCTGTACCATACTGTAGGAGATTCCCTTGTAACTAGGGAATGCAAACCCGGGTTTATGGTACCCGGGTTACCTGGGTTACCCGACATTTTTTCCAACCCGAAACCCGGGTTTGAACGCGATTGAAACCCGGGTTTGAAAATCGTCACTTTCACCGTCGTTCACGCTGTGAAACTCACAAATGCAAAGTAATGGAAAATAACAATAATAGTGGTTGATAACGGATTACGTAACACTACTTCTAACTACTTATTTATCAGCTCGTTCCATATCTTTATTGGTGACTTCGTATGAGTGAGGCTTCACATTTCACACGACCAGTGACTAATGTTGAGTTTTTTGACACGTCGACGTCGTAGCGTCGAATTCGTAAATAATAGTGGTAAACTGTTTTTATTTAAATTTAGTGATTTAAGACTCAAATCCAAACAATGGCTAAATCAGCAAATTTAAAGAGTGGTGTTTGGGAAAATTTCGTTCGCGATTCTGAGGACCAGACGGCTCAATGCCATTTATGTAAATTGCAGTTGAAAATTGCCGGTGTCCCGACATATTCTACCCCCCAAGCATATCCCCCGGATGGAATAAACCTGTTTAGAGTATCCGGGTGGATAAACCATTCTATCCCAAATTGTCATACGCATCACGCTAGCCAAGACGAAAATCCAGTCAAAATCACCAAAAACGAAGTAAATTAATTTCAGGTCGACGTACAAACTAAAGATACGCAACTTAAAATATTTTATGTGTACAATGAATCCAAACAGTACGTCTGAATACACTTAGAAACCACCAAAAATGCAAACTAAACCGAATACTCCATTTCGCTAAGGAGGATACTCATGTATGGGGGATACTCTACTTCGTGACACCGGCGGTCCAACAAGAAGTAGCCTATGCTTATTAATCTCTAGTCCAAGCAAAAGATAAACCTGCTGAAACACAAGGACATTGGTGACCCTTGTCGTTCTGACGAAGCCAAAGATGGTGGGTCTCCTAGTCTAAGCACAATCACAGGCAGAGATGGCTCCCACGCAGCATCTACTTCAGTAAGTTCTGGTTCTGCCAAATTGGGTTGCAGAGTAACGATGACTAATTATATTCTGAAAGCAAATGGACTGGCACTGGCAGGGCCTAAAGCTGCGATGTAGACGATTTAAGGTGTCATTTGACAGTTCTTCTTATAGGTCTATGCAATGTTTCAAACAGAACGCTCCGGAGCGGCGTTCCGTGAACTTTTTCAAGCTGTTAAAAATAATTTCAGTCACTTAAATTTAAAAAAAAATTATTTAGTTACTTTAATTTTATGGTGTTTGTTGGTATTTAAGATGTTATAAAATAAGAGACTCAGCCACTCAGGTTTAGCCCTTAGGAACCTTTGCAATGTCTTCCATAATTGTTCTGAATTTGTTCAGTTCCGGAACCTTTTTCTAGAAAAACACTGCTTATATGAAACAACTTCTATGAAGATTTTCTTAAAGTTTTCTTTTTATGCAAATTCTTGACTGTTGGAAAACTTTGGACTTTGTAGCTGCATACGACGACGTTGTTCTTATCGCAAGAAATAGTGCAGTAATAATATTTATCATGTAAAATTTGTAAACCAGTCCAAACCCGGGTTACCCGGGTTTTTACGGCTGTCAAACCCGAAACCCGGGTTTAGAAAAAAAGGCCTCGGTTTGCATTCCCTACATGTAGCCTAGTTGCCTATTATTATTATTATTATTATATTCGTTTATTGGCACACAAAAAACAGCTGACACACCGCAACTGATTAAAGCTAGTTCAAAGGAATAATAAAGATAATAAAAATATAAAACTAATGTTAACAGGAAGGTTCAAAAGATGGAATTTGAGAAAAACTCTGATTATTGGTACCAATTTCCAGTAAAGGACACGAGGAATAAAATTTCTATTGTCCTTAAAGGGTAGTACATAATCATGAGGTCGTGGCCTAATTATATATTGGCGTATGTTAGTAGGTGGAAGAGCTCTGTCAGAACGTGTGAACTGTTTCTTTGGACCTTGCTGATCAAGGCGACGGATTAGGCGAGGCATAATCCTTTTAATCTCCGCAGCGGGGAAAACCTCCCCGTGCCGGTCCCAAGCCTGGAGAAAAGAGGAGCGTTGGTCAGTAGGGTGCAGATACTACCAGCCGTAAAAAACAAAACACGACAGAAATCAACCGCATGAATCCACACAAACAGAAAAAAGGATGCCGGCTCGGACGTCGCCCGGACGAACAAGGTCCGCGTCCCCAGTCAGGGAACCGGGGCTGGGTCGAAAAATTGGATACCGGAAGAATAGGAGTTGCAAAGGACATCTTGAAGATTGGCACGTGGAATGTACAAACACTCCACAGCACCGGAAAACTTGAACTGCTACGGAAGGTAATCGAACCATACAAATGCGACATCCTGGACATAGCAGAGATGAGGTGAACGGGAAGAGGAGAAATGAACGGAGGGGAGATCATGTGGTCAGGTGTGGAAGAGAAACACTACAAAGGAGTGGGCTTCCTACTAGGTAAAAAAGCCAAAGAAGCGTTGCTAGGATACAACCCAGTAAACACAAGGATCATGACAGCAAGATTCCGAGGAACACCACTCAACATCGCAGTCATCCAGATATACGCACCCACGGCGGAAAGCACAGAAGAGGAAATCGAGAAATTCTACGAAGATCTCGAAAGGACGATACACCTGATACCAAGGAAGGACATAAAAATAATCATGGGTGACTGGAATGCCAAGATAGGAAGAGACAACAGAGGCTGGGAGGAGGCCATGGGAAGACAATGGCTACGGTGACAGAAACAACAGAGGCGAAAGGCTTCTTGAATTCGCCTCAAAACATAGTATGTTCATCAGCAACACAAGATTCCAACCAGGGCCGGTCTTAGCCCAAATGGCGCCTCAGGCAAAGCATATATTTGGCGCTCTTTGATCTCCACACCACGGTCCACCCCACGTTACAATGATGAATCAGCCAGAACAAGTTATTTATTGTTACTTTTTAGTACACTCAACCCTGCATAATTTGAATTTTGGGAAATGGTAGAAAGCAAAAACACTTCTAATTACCAAAAAATTTGAATTACCGAAAAAAGACAAAATATTTATTAAACATTTTTTTAAAAATAATCATTCAAAACACAATAAAGATGACAGTAATTTAGGCAAATAGGCCTACCTGCAATATTAGTATATTACAAACAAATTACTAGCTGATGCCTGTGTGCACTAGCAGCTAAAGTAGGCCTAGTTTCAATTTTGTTGAAATAGTTGGAAAGTGTTTTTTTCTTACAATTTTGAGCACCTGATAACTTCTTACGCTTCATAGGGTTTTATATAATTTCTAAAATTAAAACTGAGATTTATAAGATCAAAACAGTCTAAATTGATTTAGATATATTAAGAAAGCTGTTGTAAAAATGTAAATGTATAGATATTTTACAGATAATTAACTAATACAACTGTGATGTCTGCTCGGCAGTCAACAAATAAAGATAAGCGTACATAGATTAAATATACTACAATATTTCTTCAATTGTTGGCATTTTTAGTCAAAAGATATCACGATGTTATCATCAGATTTACGGACCGTCAGTGCTAAACTTAGGCGCCCCTTAGTAGGCTTCAGGCACTCATGAAATAATTGAATTTTAATGGTTAAAATAAATTAGTGCCGTGTTGAAATTGTATTACTTGAAAAGGTGCAATGAAATCAATAATTATTTTAAATTTGTTCCATAAGAGAAAGTTTTGAATTCATATGAAAATAATCATTGTAATTGAAATGATTGGCCAAAAAGTGAAAAACATAAAACTGCTAAAACATTTCCTTGGTGAAAATGGCGCCCCCTGGATTTTGGCGCCCCAGGCAACTGCCTGCTTTGCCTGTGCCTAAGGCCGACAAAAAGAATGCAGAAAATGGACATGGATAACCCCAGATGGAAAACACACGAACATGATAGATTCATATCTATCATATTTCTACTGGTAGAACAAAGGTGGGAATCCGCCATATGGAATTGCCGAACCTACCAAGGGGCGGATGTCGCATGAGATCACAGCATGGTAATGGCAAAGTTCAAAGCAAGGCTTAGACGAACGGGACCACGAGGAAGACGCGAAATAGAGATGGATCTGGAAGCTATGAAAAAAACAGGGAGACACAAGAAGCATTCAGCAGAGAACTGGAAATGAAACTGAAGAAGCAAGCAGATCTGGATGAAAAAGTCACCCAACTTAACGAAGCCATACACCAAGTAATGGAGATTACACTACCAAGGGCCCAAAGATGCAACAAGCCCTGGATCTCAAATCAGACACTAGAACTGGCAGGGCAGAAATGAGAGATGAAACAGACGCGAATGGAATCAGACGAAAAGGCTAAAGAATATAGACATCAATGCAATAGAGTCAAGAAAGCAGCAAGAACAGACAAAGAGAACTGGCTGAAGGAACAGCATAGAGCAGTGGTTCCCAAACCGTGGCCCGCGGGCCAAAAGTGGCCCGCCAATCCTTTGAATGTGGCCCGCGACAGTCACTCACAAATTTTGGAAAAAAAAATTACCTTGTTTTCTTGATTTTCGATTTAAGTTAAGTTAAGTTCTTTTTTTCTATTATTTTGTTTTAATCTTAGTTCACTTTTCGTCAAGCTCTATGCAGCGTATTTACACTTCCGTTGAAAAAGACGTGTGTTTTCATTCTTCATTATTGACAGTTCTGAAAAGCAAATTTGCTGAGCTTCCTGTTCTGCCATCTGCCGACGATATGATAGCATTCTGGCGTATACTGCCAGCAAATGAATTCGAACATTTGCGGTCGTTTGCTCAACGTTACATATGCCGTTTTGGGAGCACGTACAGGTGTGAACAATCATTTTCAGCGATGAAACTTATAAAAAACAAAAATCGAGCGCGCCTCAGTGACTGAAATTGAATGTATTGATGATACTTGCCACTACGAACCTACAACCAGACAGTCACATAAATCTCATTAAAACTGATTCATCTTCAATAAATACTTTTGAAAAATTAAAATAATAAATATTCAGAATTAAAATGAATGCATTGCTGGAACTTCTGCATTTAAAATTTAATTAACACAAATTTGAGATTTGATTTCAATTTTACCGATATTAACAATTTTGCATTTTGAAATTTAACAATGTTCAAACGATATTTTCAATTATTGCCTTAACATTGATCTGATATGAAAGTATCTGAGTTACCCTTGCACCAAGCAGTATGCATCTTATTATACTTCCGCTGAAAAACGTGTGTTTTATCTTGCATTGTTGTAAATTGGCACTGACAATATGCCAAAAACATGTTCCATTCGATGTCAGATGTTACCAAATGCTGCGCATGGGGAAACTTACGACGCTTCCCCAGAGACCACTATTTGCTGGCGCTCCAGCGCACGCAATCGTCCACAATGAAAGCAACTGAGGACAGCTCCTCAGATCTCTGTGGCCCGCCATGATATTTTAAAAGTAAGACTTTGCCCTCCATCAAAAGAGCTTGGGAACCACTGGCATAGAGCAATAGAAAGCGCAGCGGCTGGTAACAGATGCAGACAGGCGTACCAACTCATAAGAAGACTGAGTAGACTGTGAAAACCAAGGCAGACAGCAATAACAGATAAGCACGGAAACATCCTGCAGGACAGAGGAGATAAAAAGATGATGGACCGAATACTGCAGCGAACTATATAAAGCAATAGAGAATAATGAAGACGCCATCAGAGAGCTAAAGGATATTACACCACCACCACGGGAAGACGAGGAGGAAGATATACTCCTGGAAGAAGTGGAGTTGGCCATAATCAAGTTAAAAAACAACAAAGCGCCAGGGACCGACCGAATCACAGGGAAAATTCTGAAGGCGGGAAGAGAAACATTAACCAGAAGAATACACGGCATATTCATTCATTCATTCATTCATTCCGAGAATTTATATAGCGCCTCTTCAAGAAACCTACTCAGAGGCGCTCCCAGCCCAGCCACGGCTAAAAGTGTGATTTGAGATACCAGGCGAATCTAGCCGAGGCATCAATCGCAAGTCTAGTGGGAGGCCATTCCAGACGGAGGGACCCACAATCGAAAAGGCTCGACGAAATCGAAAAGGCTCGACATGCAATCAAGAGTGGAAGGAAGGACGAATACCAGAGGAATGGACGCGGTCAATCATAGTAGCAAATCCAAAAAAGGGCGATCTGTCAAACTGCAGCAATTACAGAACAATAGCACTGATGAACCACATGAGTAAAGTGTTGATGTCCATCCTGCTCGAAAGATTGAAATCACAGGTGGAGGAGCATATGGCTGAGGAGCAGGCTGAGTTCAGAAGAGACCGAAACACAACACAACAAATACTAATACTACGGCTCATAGGGGGAAAAGCGAAAAGGAAGGGAAAGCTAATACACAATTGCTTCATCAACTTCCAAAAAGCATTCAACTCTGTAAGGCACGACATACTACAAGCGACACTGGAATCATTTGGAGTAGGAAGAAGGTTGACGCAGCTACTCAACTACGCGTGCACAAAAGCAAAATCAACAGTCAGAGTGGGGAAAGAGATTGGTGAATGGTTCCAAATTGCAGTGGGCGCCAAGCAGGGAGACCCAGTCTTCCCTACCGAATTCATCACATACCTAGAGCGAGTAATGGAGAAGATCATGGAATGCTCATCAACAACCTTGCATTCGCAGATGACATAGACCTCATAGAGGCAGACATCCGCAACATACAAGAAAACGTAAACATCCTAGGCAGGGAAGGAGAGATGGTAGGCCTAAAAATCAACCGCAGCAAAACAAAAACAATGACCTTTGGTGAAGGTCTGGAACATGTGGAGGAATTTGTATATCTGGGAAGCCTGCTAACATGGGACAATGACTGCGGAAAGGAGATAGGAAGACAGATAGCGAAAGCAGCGGGGGCATTGGCAGCCTTTGGAAACCTTTGGAGAAGTCGCGAAGTAAGCATAAAAACAAAAATGGAAATCATAAAAACATGCATATTCAGTATACTGCTATATGCATGTGAGACATGGACCTTGCGCAAGTGGGAAACAAACAAGCTATTGGCGTTCGAGACGAGATGCTACAGGAGGATACTTCACATCAGATGGGAGCAAAATATAACAAATGTGGAGGTGCGCGCGAGAGTGGGAAATAAAAAAAATATCAAACAAATGATAATGGAGAGGAAACTAAACTTCTTTGGACATGTATGCAGAATGGGAAACGACAGACTCATCAAACACGTCATCTGTGGGATGATGGACGGAAAGGGGGTTAGGGGAAGACCGTGCAGGGAGTGGCTGGATGATGATGAATGATGATAATCTTTTTAAGTCAACCACAGGCACACACAATATCATTATAATACCTGAAATGTTAGTTACCAGTTCAATTACAGTTTGCCAGTTTGAGGAAGAATGTGCAATTTAAATTCATGAGTAATAAAGGTACCGGAATATCAGAATGCAACAGTCATCTACAATTTTGGCCAAGAGACTACAGCCCAAGTCAGAAAAAGTTGATCGGGTCGATCATTTACTTGCCACGTCAATCGTGTCGTTGAAAGGTCGGCGAGTCGACGAAGTTGATCAAGTCGATCGTTGGCCTAGCCAAATCGATAGTAGCACTTGAATGAATCGACTGCGGAGTATGATGGTGATCATGTGAAAGGCCATGACATCCTATCTCAAAAGGCACCAAAGATTTAGCCGACAAGAAACTTGAGATTCGACACATGGATCTATTGAGTTTCATCTCTGAGTTGAACTATATCTGTGTCTTTCAGAAAATCCATGCTCGGAGTATTATAATTCTATTTAAGCTATATATCCGTCACCACTGTCAATCTAGCCCTCTCTCTTTTCTCCACCTGACACAACCTCTCCTCATTTCTCTGCCCCTCTGTAAGCATGAAATAGTGTTCATATCAAATTAAAACTTCACCTTTTCATGAACGCTGAGGAAGAAAATCTGTCTTTCAACGGTGGTTGACTGGTTAGAGCAGTTGACCTGTAACATGGAGAGTGGGTTTGATCCTCGTCCCAAGCGGTTACTATGTAGGGACCGTGAGCAAGTCCTTCGCGCACAACTGCTCTGCAATATAATTGCTTCTGCACCGCCGAGACATGTTCACTTCTGAGCTTTGAGCCACCTTTGGAAGAAGGACGATATCAAATGCAGTTGTACTGTATTGTAATTTATGCCTTCAATAGTTTTCAAGCCCAAAGCTCTCGTGTGCATGATGCTGATCTTTCACTAAAGCCAGCCGCCCTCGAGGGAAGTACACAAAGGCAGAGCAACTGAGTCATAAAGCTGTATAATATTTTTAAGATCTAGTGTTAGTATTTTCTGTTCATTACTATCGCTTGTCTTTATAAAAAAAACGAGCAACAGAGACTAACTGCTGCTGAGTTTAAGAATTTTATAGATAAACGAGCAACATCTGCAGCAAGTTTCATGGAGTTTAGGGCAGCTTTTTGAGATATGGATCTGGAGAAGGATGGAGAAGGTGAGCTCGACTAAGCATATAACGAATGACGAGGTGCTACAAATGGTTGATGAAAAACGATCGCTAATAACAACAATAAGAGAAAGACAGAAGAACTGGGTGGGGCACGTATTAAGGGGAGACTCCCTTCTGAAAGAAATCATAGAAGGGAGAATGGAAGGGAAAAGAGGGAGGGGAAGACCGAGGCAGATGATGCTGGGGCGGATGGCCGACGGATACAGCGAATTAAAGGAAAAGGCACAGCACAGAGAAGAGTGGCATCATTGGAAGTTGGAACCTGCCGAAGGGCAGAGAACTTAAAGAAGTGAAGAAGGGCAGCTTTAGAGGAAAACTTCAGCAGTTTGGATGACCAAAACAACGAATCCACTAACCCAGCATACCACAGCAGTTTTGTATGTCAGTAAATAGAGGGAAAGATGGTGATTTGATGGATTTAAGCCCAGAATTAGCACAATTTTGTGATAATGTAACTGGAATGTATTCAAGTATTCAGCGCTTGTGAATAAGCTGATGCTTTGAATCTAGCTTTTGAGTAGAGCTTTAGAAATGTTGAGATTACGATTACAATTACGAAAGTACTAAATGCAAATGGCAGGGCACTCACTTTCTATAGTGGGGCATAGTGGCCGACTGGTTAGAGCGGTTGGCCTGGAACGCGGAGAGTACAGGTTCAATCCTTGTCCGGGGTGGTTGCCGTGTAGGGACCGTGAGCAAGTCCTTCGCACACAATTGCTCTGTAATATAATTGCATCTGCACCATCGAGGCATGTGCACTTCTGACCTTTGGTCCAAATGACATTCAAAACAAGCGTTATCTTGGCCGCAGATATGGAGCCACAGATATGGAGCCAGAGGATGGCCATTCTTTAATGACCAGGCTTTGCAAAGCGCAGGCCAGAATATAATGCAAATGAAAAAGTTCACTTTGTTTACCTGTAGATGAGAATGAGAACAGAGTAAATTTAAATGAAAATGGTTCTATCAATCATTTATTTTAGAATCATGATAGAAAGCTAACAGTCTTGTTTAAGCTGACCCTGTGCCAGTGTGCCTATTAACCGCTCTGTGGTTTGGGTTATGATTTAATCATTTTCATCATTTTAATTCAGTTTCACACATTAAGCCATAATATGTTCTGAACAGGAATTTCAAAACAGTAATATTACGATACCCCGTCAGAACGGCCCAGGACAAATCGGCCCCGACAAAACGGCCCCGATAAATGGGCCCTGTCAAAACGGCCCCAACGAAACAGCTCCTGTCAAAATAGCCTCGACAAAACAGCCCCGTCATATCGGCCCCCGTCATAATGGCCCCCGTCATAATGGCCCCCGTCATATCGGCCACAGTCATATCGTCCCCAGTCACATCGGCCCCTCACAAAATATCCCATGTCACAAGTACTTTTAAGTTGGATTGATAAAAAGAATTCTTTTCATAAATAGAAGTTGGATTGGTAAAACCGTAGTTTGCGTTGCCAAATTATTTTATGTGGTCAGTTTAAAATGGAAGTTGGATTGATGAAAAATAGTTGCGTAAATAGAAGTTGGATTTACGATAGTTGTAATTGAAAGCATTTAAATAATTAAATACGCCAACCAGTTAGCATTAGACGATGGTCCCCGCAGTCCATTGTCCAGCTGAACCGTCGCTTGAGGCCTCATTTCAACATAGTTTGTCAGTGTAAGCTTAAAAGTACTTGTATTTTGTATGGGGCCGATATTACTCGGGCCGATATGACTGGGGCCAATTTGACGGGAGCCGATATGACGGGAGCCGATTTGACGGGGGCCGATTTGATGGGGCTGTTTTGTCGAGGCCATTTTGACAGGGGCTGCTTTGTCGGGGCCGTTTTGTCGGGGCCCATTTGTCGGGGCCGTTTTGTCGGGGCCGATTTGTCCTGGGCCGTTCTTACGGGTCACCGTAATATTACATATGGGACATTGGAACAGGGATTTCACAACAGTAAGAAAGATGCATTTAATTCATTTTGTGAATGATTGTTAAACTGCAAAGAAACTTTTGGTTATTGATTGGATGTCTATGCACAAATACACATGTTAAATAATTGAGTTAAATGAGTTAAAATGTATAATATTATTACTCAGATACAGTGGTTAAAAGATGGTGAAGCACTGATCAATGGTGAGAAATATATGATAGCAGATTCCTTTGGAGTGTGTTCTCTCGAGATCAGTTGTTGCCGGCTGGATGACACAGGCAAATATGTCTGCAGAGCCACAAATGTTAAAGGATCTACTGAAACAGCATGTCACATAACTGTTGGTAAGCTTTAAAAAAATCTGTTTAGAAACTTAGGTGAAGGATGATGAATAACCACTATTCTGTAACAAGCCTATATCAATATTGTTCATAAAATGCAACTATGTCTTCACGGCCCTTGGAGCATGATTTCACCAATATGCCGATGTGTTCAGTTATACAAATCATGCTACCCTTCAAATGCATTCAACTGCTTGTCTGAAATGCGAAGGTTTTTGGCCGAAATACAAAACTGTATGTCGTCAAATTGGCCGAGGTTGAATCTGTCTAAGACACAGTTCATTTGGCTGGGTACAGGCAAGAGCAATGGTGGACGGAGACAGTAGCAATGACATTCCCAGGCTGGTATCCATAACACGGATACCAGCCTGGGAATGTCATTGCTACTGTCTCCGTCCATGATCTATCCATGGTTCACCATGGATAGATCATGGAAGAAGATCTATCCATGGTGGACCATGTCAACTCTCTCTCTGCAGGTCCTGGTTTTACCAAGTGCACCAGATTAGGGTCATTCGATGGAATTTATCACATGGCGCACATGGTGCGTGTGTTTTTTCTGTTTTCGACGTGAGATTTTTATTATAAAAGACATTTATTACAGTTTTATCTAATCTTTCTTGAAAACGTCATATAGTAATCACTTAGCCTAATCTCTCTGAGCTTTGGATTATGAACAACATTGTTTATTTTGGTCAGTTTAAAATTCTTTTAACTATTTTCTCTTGCGGCACATATCATCGCTCGACGTGTACGCTGCATTTACTGAGCAACGGAATTTGCAAATGAACTATTCGTCATTGTACTCTTACAATACTCCTCTACATAACTATTTCTATTCAGATGTCCGTCAGCACTACCACCTCGCTCAACTCGGAAAAAACTGTATCATTTCAACTTATGGAATCCTAATCATCCAAGAGCCATCACCACCATAGTTACCACCAGAGTTGTATTGTCTCGAGACACTGTCTCGGTCTCGAGACGTCTCGAGACAGGTTTTTTGATGTCTCGGACCCCTCTGTCTCGGTCTCGGTCTTTAGATCATTTCTTGACTTTTTGGAAACTGTCTCAAAGCGAAAGTCTTGTCTTTTTGGAAACTGTCTCGAAGCGAAAGTCTTGTTCTCTTGTAGAAAGGGTCTCCAAAATTCTCGTACAAACTGTATTTTGTTCGGAACTTCGTACAGTATTGCGCTATAAAATTGTCTTGTGCCGAACGGATAATTAGTTAATCAGAAGTGCCAAACAGACAGGAAGTTTTTAAAAAGCGGTGTTTCTGGCATTAAGATTTAAGAGTATTGAAAAAAGCAGTCTTAAGTTTGCACATTCAGTCCAAAATTTCCAAATATCTTAAAATGTCTCATAAAGAACCTGAAATCGTGAAATTTGCATTCACGCAGTTTGAAATTAATGAAAAACAAAATAAAGGCATGCCGTTCGTCGTTTGTGTAAAGCCAACATACAAACTGGTCTCTGCCGTCAGCCATCAGCAAGTCTCCTGCCTCTGTCTCCTTGACATCTCTGCCGCATTTGACACCATCGATCACAGCCTCCTTCTTCATCGACTATCATCTTGGTTTGGTGTCTCTGGTACTGCTCTATGTTGGTTTCAGTCCTACTTGTCTTCCAGATCCTTCTCTGTTAAAGCATCCAGTCATTGTTCGCAACCCCTCCCGCTCTGCTGTGGTGTCCCTCAAGGTTCCGTCCTGGGCCCACTGCTCTTCATTCTGTACACTACACCATTAAGCCATCTCATAAAATCCTCTTCTGTTGACCACCATCTCTACGCAGACGACACCCAACTCTACATATCCTTCTCCCCCAGCTCTTTTTCTACTTCCATTGCAAAACTACTCAATGTGGTTAACCTAGTCTCTCAATGGATGTCGTCCAACCTGCTTTGCCTCAACCCTTTTCCAAAACAGAATTCATCATCCTCGGCCTTCCTGACCAAATCAAGAAAATACCTGACCTTTCAATACACCTATCTACTAACTGTTCATCTCTTACCTTCACCTCTGATGCCCTGTCCGCAATCTTGGTGTTACTTTTGATCCACATCTCTCCTTCTCTAATCACATCTCCAACCTCTCGTGCTCCTGCTTCATGCACATTCGTGACCTCCGACGCATCCAACCCATGATCGACTTCAAAACTGCCTCCACCATTGCTACCTCCATTGTCCACTCAAAGCTCGACTATTGCAATTCCCTCTTTCTCAACCTTGAAGCCACCCAACTAAAGCGTCTGCAGCTCATCCAAAACTCATTAGCCAGAGCCGTCACCAGAACGCCCAAGCATCATCACATCACTCCAATCCTCAAATCACTCCATTGGTTAAAAATCCCAGAGCGAATTAACTTCAAAGTCCTATCACTAACCTACAACTCCCTACAACACTCCCAGCCCAGATATCTTCGCGAACTCTTCACCATCCAGCCAACCCGTTCTACCCGATCATCCTCCGTTCTCACTCTTTCTAGACCCCGGTCACTACTCATCTCAAGTTCTCCAACCGAGCAATATCCAACACTGCGCCGCGTCTCTGGAACGATCTACCTCCTGAATTCCGCACTTTTCGGTTCCTACACCATCATCGCCAATCATCCACCATCATCTGCCTCAGGCTCCTCTATCCATCACCCCCAAGGCTTTCCACTCGAAACTAAAGTCTCTGCTTTTCAAGAACTCTTATCCTGACTCATCTGATTGTGTACCTTCCAATCCTCGACCTAAAAGACATCCGCCTTAACATCTGCTGTGCCCTCTCTGATCCCCTGGAGACCGGACTCGGACCTCCCTCGGACTACTCTTTTGGACAACCCCTCTGATTAGACGCAGCGCTCGTGAATAAGCTGGTGCCCTGCGCTTGGCTTTCGAGTGGCGCTTTAGAAGTTTGGAGATTACGATTACGACACGTAACATAAGCGAAACGCTTGGAACAACATCTAGTTTCTCAAGTTGAGTGATGTGACTTATGTCGCTAAATCGCTAATAGGCCTAGGGCCTATATGGAATTTTGTTGGTTTAAATTTAAGAATCATTTAGAAGATTTCAAAATGGTTGAAATATTTAATTTCTTTATAGTTTATACTATTCGGGTGATTGGCTGATTTCAGTGACTTGACCCTTGTATTAGACTTCAAAAGTTGAGAAAAATTGTTTCGGGACTTGGGTCCAATGTGCATTTCACTCGTTTTGAACTGTCTCGAACTGTCTCGGACCTGGTGTCTCGTCTCGGTCTCGGACCCCACTGTCTCGGTCTCGGTCTCGGACCCCAGTGTCTCGGTCTCGAGTTTTATGTCTCGTATACAAGTCTGGTTACCACACACCCTTTCAGACCTACCTCTACACGTTCGCCTTTTCCTCCTCGACAGCTTCGACCGATACAAATTACGCCTGTAAATAACAGGACACCGACTCCATGTAAAATTGGTTCGTGGAATGCTTGCTCGATAAACAACAAATCAGCATTAGTCGAGAATCATATTGTAACAGCAGGTCTTGACATATTTGCTGTTGTCGAAACATCCCACGAAGCCACAAACTCTCTGTCACTTATCGCTTCCTCCCCGTCAGGCTACAGTTTTTGGGATAAAGCTAGACCTCTTCTACCTGGACAAGATGTCTCCAATCTACGCGGTTCTAGAGGAGGTGGAATGTGCATCTTTTATTAAAATCATCCACGAACATCTCCAAAAAGACACAGGTTATTTCACTACTTTTGAACACCTCTCATCCTACTTCACCTTCAAAGATCTACATCTGCTTGTCGTCGTAATTTACCGTCCTGGTTCGGCACCTATTACAGCAGCCTTCTTTGAAGAATTTTCATCTCTACTCGCTACGCTGTCAAAATTCAACTGTTACCTCCTAATATTGGTAGACATGAACATTAAATTTGATCAACCTGACAACTTAAACACCAAGCACATGGTTTGTTTGCTGTTGTTGCATAACCTCACTCAACACATTTTGTCATATCATATTGATGTTGTCATATCACGATTTCCCTTGCTAATTGGAAATATCGACATCTCTCCACCAGGACACTCAGATCACTCTATCATCCACTTCACAATTACCACTCAACCTCCTCCCAGAGTCTACCAGAAAACTGTAAGGAGATCGTTTGCTAATTTTGATATATCGTCATTTGAAAAAGATCTTCAAGAATCTGAACTTTACAAAATAACACTTCAACCGAATCCGCCAGTGACTGCAGAATTTCTATTCACCCTCTACGACCGTACGATGGAAGAGCTTCTAAACACTCCTGCTCCTCTTCGTAAAATCACCATCCTTCAGAAGATTGACAGTCCATGGTTTGACTCAGATTGTGTGTCTTTAAAATGGAAAACACGCTACATTGAACGAAAGTGTAAACGCTCTCCAAAAGACACTCGTTTACTCAATCTGCTGAAAGTACAAGCACAGAAAAAAAGAAAATGTTTTCAGCACAAACGCTCAATCTACCTGCAACACAACATTGAAGAAGCGGAGAAGGATGGCAAGGCTCTCTGGAAATCATTAAACTCTATTTTATCCCCGCAATCCTCTATTGAATGCCCACTCTCACCTGATGAGCTTCTTGATCACTTTGTAAACAAAACTGAAGCTATTCGCCATTCCACCAAAGATGCCCCCTTACCTGTTTTGAACCCTAACCACCTAAATCTTCCTGGTCTTTGTGCTTTTGATGAGATCACTTTACTTGAAGTTGATAAGCTTCTCAGTGACTCCTCCTCCAAGCATTGTGAGCTTGATTTAATAGTACACAACAAGACAGTCTGGATTATTAAATCCCTTTGACATATTTTTGCCCCCATCTTACTGTTACTAATAAACTGCTCACTCAACACAACTGCGTTACCTACTTCCCACAAGCGTGCCATTATCCGTCCTCGCATCAAAATCAGGCCTTGACCCTTCCGATCCTTCTAATTACCGCCCAATCTCTAATCTCTCTTTCATTTCCAAACTTGTTGAACGCGCCATCCACCGTCAGCTTTCTAACTATGTTGAATCCAACTCAGTCTGGTTTTCGCCGCCTTCATTCCACTGAAACTGCTGCCCTTAAAGTTTATAATGATATAATCATGGCACTTGACTCTGGTTTCATCACTGCCCTTCTATTACTGGATTTCAGCTCTGCCTTTGACTGTGTTGTCCACTCCATTCTCCTTCAAGTACTTGAATCTCAATTTGGTATTATGGCCTCTGCTCTTCTCTGGATTGCTAATTTCTTGTCAAACCGATCACACTCTGTGCGCCTTGGTTCTAACACTTCTAGATACTTCAACATTCTGTTCGGTGTCCCTCAAGGTTCCATACTTGGTCCCCTTTTGTTCATCCTCTATACCTCTAACATTGTTCACATTGCCTTCAAACATGTCATCTTATACACCTTTATGCTGACGACACACAACTGTATATTAAACTTACTACCAATGACTTTGATAATGCAATATTTCGCTTAATAACCTGTGTAACTGAAATCCAATCATGGTGCGCATCTATGCGCCTTAAGCTTAATGCTTACAAAACAGAACTTATCTTTTTTTACCGCCATCTTTTACCTAACTCACACTTACTCGACACTGTACTCAATCTTGGTCCAGATTGTTCCATCAAACCAGCTGATGTTATCCGAGATCTTGGTGTCCTCCTCCACAATTCACTCTCTATGAAAAATCAAATCTCCTCTATAACCAAGTCCTGCTTTTTCCATCTCAGACGCATATGGCAAGTCAAAAAAAGCCTTAATGAGATATGTCTCCGTACCCTAGTACAGGCCCTTGTCATTTCTAGAATTGACTACTGCAACTCGGTACTTTACGGTCTTCCTGCATCTACCCTTCAACCTCTTGCTACTGTTCTCCATTGTGCTGCTAAGCTTATCAAGAACCTAAATCCTCGGGATCACATCACACCAACCCTTCATGAACTACACTGGCTTCCCATACAAGCTCGCATCCATTTCAAAATCTGTCTTCTAATGTACCGAATCTACACAAACTCTTCTCCTGCATACCTTTCTTCACTTGTTACACCCTGTTCCTCTCTTCAATCCAGACGAGGGCTACGTTCATCATCTCAAGGTGATTTCGTTGTGACACGATCACTCAAAAAACTTGGTAACAGGGCATTTGCACTAGCCGGCCCGGCTGAATGGAACAAACTCCTTGTCTTTATCCGCAAATCTTCAACATTATCGATTTTAAAAACTAACCTTAAAACATATCTGTTTAACTATGATTTACTATGATTGATTTTTCTGTTACGTGATTTTGTGCAAGATTGCAATTTTTTTAGACGCGCTATAAATGACAGTCTAATAATAATAATAATAATAATAATAATAATGACGCTTGCAACCCTTGTTCACTCTTTCATCATGACACACTTCGACTTACCTGTTGTCCTTGAAGGCCTGTCAAAGGTCAAAATTCATCAGCTTCGTTTCATCCTTAAAACTGTGCTGCCCGGGCCCGTGGTTCTGGAGGAAGTGCTATGGATACCACCCTGCCGAAATTCTCACATGTTTGAAACTATGTGAGAGATACTGCACTGACTTCTGGTTGAGGATTGAATTACATTCACGATCCTCCTCTTTGGCTGAACATCGATGGTCGGTTCTGCCCCAGAATACATCAGTGAGCCTGTGTTCCTGTATCGAGTCTGCCAGGTCAACAAGCACTGCATTCTGCAGCACGTGCAGAATGCAGTGGGGAACTGTTGGTTCCACGCTCCGGTACAGCGATTCGCTCACATCAATCCTTCTCATGTATTGGACCGTCTATGCTATAATGATGATGGTATTTCATTGAAAAGTCCGTTTTTGTATTAAAAGCATAGGCCTCTAATTTAATATAATTATTTATTTATAATGCATTTAAATGCATAACGGATAAGTGCATAATTCACTTATGTGCATAGAAACTGACTGATCCCAATTTAATGTAGTGTATTTCAATGGAGGACAACTCCAGGTATCTGTGTGCATATTTCATATGCGCACAATTTGGTTGGGTTCGGTTGACGACTACAGGCTTATTATTATAAGTCAATTTGTAAAGCACAAGATAAGGTATTTAAATGCAACACAAACATGCTTAAGTAGCTACTTGTGACTAACAAGATGACAGACTGGCTTTACATATAGTTTACTGTTGCTAACTGATGTCTGTTTGTTTTGCTGTTTGAGTGGCACTATATAAATAACATTCGTTATGCATTGTTCTGTTTATGTTGATGCCGCTTAATTACATAAGCAGCTTAGAACATTCTGCTCATCTAGACAGTTTGCCCATGGACACCAAATGACTCCAGCTGTCCAGTGGTCTGTCTTGGCTGCACTGTGGTCCTTAATGCAAAAAGTTTGCCAGCCTCTGTGATAAACCATGTGCATATGCAATATGCACATACCTGGAGTTGTTGAAAATATTATTACTGACTGTGTAAAAGGCACATTACACTATTCATGTCACATTTTAGCTTATTACCAGGACACAGAATAACTCCCAAGATAGTTTACCTGAGTGGTCCACAACATTTTACTTGATACAGAAACATATTAGCTCCCTATGGAATGCACTTCCCTCCTCTCTACGTGTTACCATTCTTTCTAGGTCTCTTCCTACAGCCTTCTCCCTCCTCAAAACCTTCTTCTTCTCTAGGGGTTCTCGCACTGGGAGAGCTACTGAATGGCCACTGCTGTGAGCGTCACTATATAAATTAATAAATACAATACAATATATTATGCAGACTGGCTTTACATCTAGTTTACTGTTAGTAACTGATGTCTGTTTGTTTTGCTGCACTGTTTTGTTTTGTGAGTGGCACTATATAAATGTCCACTTACAATTACAATCATGGACAAAACACTAGGTATCAGAATTTGTCACAGATAAATGTTAAGCATTATTGACTTAACATCATTGCAGCTGGCATTCCTGGTATTATTATTATTATAAGTCAATTTGTAAAGCACAAGATAAGGTATTTAAATGCCCCACAAACATATTTAAGTAGCTACTTGTGACTAACAAGATGACATAACAGATTAGTCTTCAGCATTTTCTCAATCCCTCTAGCAACATTTCAGGACCCGAGGTCCATACTGTTGGACCAGGTTCAGCAAATGTCCTCTCTCAAGCCTTTGGCATCCATGCTTGATTGTCATTTTTGGCAGAAAGCAGTTGAGATCATTCCTGAACCAATGAACCCAGTGCAAAATCATCCTCTGGAGATATGGTGGTTCAAGTCAACACTTGTAAACAAGCATGGCCAACTTAAAAACAATCTTCTTATGTATTGGACTTTGGAGCACAGGTCAAATTTGTGTGCACTGGATATAATAAATCTGTGTACCAGTGATGCAGTACTCGAGTCCGGCCAAGGACTTGGACTCAGACTCGAAGGCCCGGACTCAAATTTGACTCACTGACTCGGTTTCCGAGTCATAATTTTGTCTCACCATAAAATACGACTTTTGTATGCTTGCATACTTACACATCCAAATAGGAAGTCTAAACTAAAGAGCGCACTAGATATCAACGAGCTCGCCATAAGTGGAGGGTTGGCGTTCAAAGGGCATTGGGTGATTGTACCCCACCCAGCCAGAGACGATATTCTTCGACACCTGCACACATGGGTGCATCAGTCCAAGAGGCCTATTTGGCACAGCAGAATTTCTGGAGTTTGCAGCTGTTGGGAATTCTTCACCGGAATACCCCCAAGGCAGAATAGAATCGGGCGTTAAAACTGCCAAGAGCGTGATGATCAAGGCCATCGAAGGGAGAGTTGACCCGTTTCTATTGCTTCTGACCTAGCGGACTGGGCCAGCCGAATGGCAATTGGACAATATAAAATTTATACGACATCTGGCGATTTTGCAGCCATCTACGCACCAACCTTAAGGAACCGTAGCATGTATCTAGTTATAGATGTGTTAGCAATAAAGCAGTATTAAATTGCCTTGGTCTAATCTCACAGTTTAGAAATCAGTTTTCAAAGCGTAATTCTTCAATCATTCTTGTAATTAAATTATGGCTGAGGTCCCAACGCCATACCCCCAAGCCTTAATTTGTTTGGCTAACGGCTGGCTTGAGAAAATTTACGGCGGCTTTTCGGCTAGCCGTAAAATGACGTAAACTACCTTTTTCGGCTAGCCGGAAAAAAATACAGCTTGAAACATAGGTCGTTCAAAACATATATCGACTATTATATTATAATAGAGTTGCAAAAACCCAATTAATAAGACATTAGGACATCTGCTACAATGCCATAAAAATGAACAATTAATAGTGGCACACAAAAAGTCAATCAAAACAGTACAGTTTCAATAAGTCCGAACTTGTACGGTAGGCTCGCGCTCCCTCCGTTCAGCTGAACAGGGTCTTCTCTCTGTCCCTTTTGCTCGCACCTCCACCAGGCAGAGCCGTGCCTTCTCTGTGATTGGCCCCTCGACCTGGAATGGCCTACCTCTGACACTCCGCACCTTCCTAGAACCCCTTCTCAGTCATTCCTCTCTCAACTTAAAACGATCCTATTTGGCCGCGCTTGGGTTGGGAGCGCCTCTGAGTAGTTCCCTTGAAGAGGCGCTATACAAATTCAAGTAATGAATGAATGAATGAATGAATCTACAAAGTCATAACTCTTTGAAACCAGTGGGAAAACTTTACAATCACAACTTTGTGCGTGTTCTAGCTGAATATGTTTCTGGCGGCTAGCCGTAAAAACATTCTCGGTGGTTTTTCGGCTAAGCCTTAAAATTTCGGGTGGCTAATCAGCTTGGAAAAAAATTCGGCGGCTCGGTGGCTACGGCGGCGGCTTGGGGGTATACCCGACGCCAAAAGTTGTATGACAAATTACATTACATTATCGCTCTTCAAAAATAACCTTAAGACTTTATTTGTTTAAGATTTATTACGATCAGACTTTCCTATTACACGCTTTTGTGCAAGATTCTTTTTGTTTAGGCACGTTATAAGTAGCAGTGTAATAATAACAACAACAACAATGATAATAATAATAACAACAACAATAATAATAATAACAACAATAACAATAATAATTCTTTCAGCATAAATGTAGGCCTAATGTTATTTTTCTATGCCATTAAATTGCATGTTTCAGTGTACTTTGGTGTTGAAGCACTTGGACTTGGACTCGATCTTTTGTGACTCGGACTCGAGCAACTCTGGACTCGGACTCTGGACTTGGCTTAGGTGGACTCGGACTTGATTCGGAATCGTGGACTTGACTACATCACTGCTGGCTACTGCATCTTCCACTCTGAAGTTTCTTTGAAGTCCCTTGTGCACATCAAATAGCAAGCTGTTAGTCAAGATGACTGCTGATGAAGGATTTTTGGCTTCATGTGTTGGTAGCATGTAGCATGGATTCATTGTCACTGGAGAAACTAGCATCTGGCATAGATTAGTCACTTGGTCTTTCACTGTAAGCTCAGCATCAACAACTTTCAGGTCAGCCACTGCACTGCAGAATGGAAGCCAGAGCCCACTGACAGTAACCTTGTCTAGTGACATTCAAAATGAGTGGAGTCTTTTCCATAATTAATTCAGAAGATGAATGCAGGCAATACAATTGGCGAATCTTCCGGTTGCAGCTGAAGCATCCGCAGCTACTGAGATACAGCTGAATATCATCAGCATACTTACGTATAGGTAGTCCCCAACTTTCAGTCATAGCCAGCTGTTCAGGATGATGATAAACATGTTATTTTCAATATTTTCTCACACCACTGGATTCATTTTGCAGGATTGCTTATTCCTCAGTAGCTGGACTGTGCCTCTTTGTAATCAAAGCGATTTCAAAGAGCCTGGATTATTGTTGCATAAATTCACAAGTTTTCAGTCATAGTCAAAACAATAGTGAACTGTGACGATTGAAGGTTAACAGTGTCCATAACTGCATGAAATCCGACGTATAGTTGAAGAATTAATTCCAGGACGTGGTCTAGGACAGTGCTTCCCAATATAATTTTGTTATACAACCCTTTTGAGCTGAAAACGTTTTTGACAGAACCCCGATCTAGACGAAACATGTTCTGGTATAGTGGGTCTACGCAGCACCTGCATTCGAAGCAGACCAATATAGGTTTAATTAATCACACCATTATAAATAACTCAATTCTCTTTTATACAAACAGATTTTAAACAAACAGTTTAATGGCGCTTAAGACAAAATAAAATTTAAACTTTAAACCAAGTCCCTTGCAATGAAATATATGGAATATGTGAGGCTTTAATGTGCCTGGTGCTCATGCCCTCTGTTGACACCCGTTGTTTAGCTTAATTGGCTGGTGCTCCTACAGGACTTACTATTTATAGCTAAATTCAATTGCAAATGAAGGTCTCCCGGCTATGCCTCTGAATTAATCATGGGATAACCATTAGGCTTTAAGATGCACTGAAATGCAGTACTATAATGGAATTTCGTTTTGTTACTTCTATAGAAATTTCTTCACCTAGATTCACAACTTTCGCTTGCATGGCGCAAACACAGCCAGCTTCTTCAGCAGGACGGATTTACAAGATGCCTCCCATGCAGTATTTAAGGAAGCCAAGGAAAAGTGGTTGGTACCATATCCTTTCTGTGTGTCCTGTTTTTCTGTCATATATACCGGAATGCAAAAAGTTATGTGTTGCTGAAAAGTGTTTCTATCAATTTTCCTCGATTCATTGCTCAAACTTATCTACGTTGCTTGAAAATCAGTTTTTTGTCAAACATTTTAAAGCAACAGTCGACTGCTGTCTTGGACATTATATTATGATAATGATAGAAAAAATTAGATTAGAGTCATAAGTAAAAATTTATAATTGACTGTTGCGACTTTTGTCCACTGCTTCATTCTGATGTGCTGGACTACTGGAAAAGATATGATGCATGTTTTGAGTTAAGTGCAAGAGATGCTGCACTGGCTTTCGGTCGAGGACAGGATTAGGCCTACCTTTAAAATTCTCCTCACGGGAAGAGCTTCTTTAGTCAGTGTGGCACCTGACTACATCAGAGAGCTGTGTTCCTGTATCTAGTCAAGGGTCGTCGAATTCAGTGGCCCATGAAGACCTGGTCTTGTGCTACCCTATGACAACAGGGCGGGGGGGCACATCTTGACTTCGTCAAGTGACAGCATTTGTAGCACATGATGACGCTGCTGCTGAGCAGTCCGTCATTGATAGAAGGTGATGCATGTGCAGCTATTCATCGAGGCGCCAAATGTATGTGGAACAGTCACTCAGTAGATTGAAGCACAACCAGTGACTAATGGTTGAGGTCACTCCAATGACCTGCATTAGTTGCCCTCCACCAAGACAAAAATTACTCAGCTGTAGACTTCATGTAGACATGTTAACTACTTGTCATAGACCCCTTAAATTACCAGGACAGTCAATCAATCAATCAATCAAATCAACTTTATTGTTCACCGCTTCAATTCAAGTTAAGACATGTTAAGACAGATTTTTTTCAAATGCAGTAACAATGGGTAATACCCTAAGGAACCTAAGTTCCATTAACAGGATAGCCCTAGTGCTGTGTCAATCAGTCTAGTCTATACATTGGCTAGCTTATTTAGTTATTTTTATGACTTTATTTCTTAAACATCATTATAATCAAATCAACATACTATATATAGTTCACATAGTTGCATATAACGTGACCAGCAGTATTATTATTATTATTATTATTATTATTATTATTATTATTGTTATTATTCAGCAGTAAACATTGTTCTTAACTAGATTCTTAACTAGTTCTTAACTCAATTGTCAGGAGCACACAAAAAACATCTGATTTAATTACAGTAATTACAGTAGGTGGGCTTTCAGCCTCGGGCCTTGGAACTTGGGTCCATTGTCAATTTACTCTTCTTATCACAATAAAATGAACGCAGGGTCCAGTTTGGATTAAATTTTTTTTGTTCTGTTTGTCTCAACGAGAGTTACATCTGGGAAAGAATATTGACACCAAAATTGAAGTCATTCAAGGTAATCTAAAGGTAAGAAAAAATTTAATCTAGCAAATATCAGAGAAAAATGGCTAGATCTCGGCCAATAATTATTGAAATCGGCTAACTCTCTATTGTTTTTATCATCTCGATAAGCGCTACCTGTGGTAAGAAACAAGGCTACTAAGTGTCAGACAATCCAAGGTTACTTTAAGTTCAAAAAGGTCAATTTTAGAGGAAACCTAGGGAAATGGCCATAGCTCTGCCAAATATCGTCCTATTTGGGTGATTCTTTTATATATATATATATATATATATATATTTTCGTTTAATTGAGAAAAACAATCTGATAAAAATGCAGAAATGCTAACTTGAGTGATAATGGATAATTAAAGTTCATTAGAAGATTTTAGAATAAACTAGTAAATATTTTTATATAATGATCTGGGAATAAATTGAGAGTTGTCTTTGGGTGGGAGAGTATGGTTGTGTGCTCTAGGTTTGCTGTTTGCTCGGGTCGATAAGGGCTACATTTGAGAAGAAAAGTACTAAAAACATAATAAACATACCTAGATTATTTCAAGGTCCAATGGTCAAAATCAAAGGGATATGGTCAAAACTCAGCCAAACAGTTTTTTATTTGGGTTATTCTTTCACCTGATTGCTCAAGCTCATAATGGCTACAGTCGAAGGGACAGAAGAAAACGGCTCCATGGTCATTTCAGGGTCAAAAGTCAAAATCAAGACAAAATGACCATAACTCAGTCAAATGTTGTTTTATTTTGATGATTCTGAGTTATTATAATTTTTCATTAATTTTGACTGTTGTCCTTGAAATGACCTTGGGTTAATCCAAGGTCATTTCAAGGTAACAATCAAGGGGAAACTGCATAACTCAGAATCACCCAAACGAAACAACATTTGGCTCACCTATATCGATTTTCTGTTGATTTTGACCTTTTGAAATGACCTTGGATTATGTTAGCCTGTTAATACTATGTCTTCTCGAATGTAGCCCTTATTGGCCCAAGCAAACAGGTAACAAAATCACCCAAACAGAACAATAATATTGTGCTGAGTTATGGCCTTTAATCTTGATTTTAATCTTTTGACCTTCAAATAACATTGGACTGTGTTACATTTTTTGTCATATTTCTTAGAGAAGGTAGCCTTTATTGTCTCAAGCAAACAGGCAAAAAGAATAATCAAAATATAACAAATAGACTTAGCTAAATTCCCCAGATTTCCTCTGAAATTGACCTTTTTGAACTTAAAGTAACCTTGGATCGTCTTACACTTGGCAGCCTTGTTTCTTACCACACTGTACCACAGGTAGCTCTTATCAAGACGAGAAACACTAGAGAGAATGAGCTCATTTCAACAATTATTTGCCGAGATTTGCCCATTTTTCTCTGATGTTTGCTAGATTTAATTTGTTGACCTTGAAATTACCTTGAATGACTTAGAATTTAGTGTCAATATTTTTTTCCAGATGAAGCTCCCATCGAGGCAAACAGAACAAAAAGGTTAATCCAAATCGGACTCTTCGTTCATTTTTTTTCGAATAGTGTCAATTCAGAATGGATCCAAGTTCCAAGACCCAAGCATGGCTGCCTACAGTCATGGTAATTTAAGGGGCTTATGCTACATGTATATTCCAGACTCAGCCGCACATCAGGAAGGATGGGCCTACATGATGCAGTAGTGTAGGCCAAGGTGACTTGTGAACAAAATACCTTCTAAATGTACTAAGTAGACATGACGATTGATATACTGCACATGTCACTGGCCATGTCGGTCACTGATCGACTTCTGCGTCATTGCGACAGATTATTTAGTCTAAATGCAGAATTTTCTCAGTAACTTCAGACATCAGGGGCGCCGCTAGGTGTATGCACTTAAGCTAGTGCGTACAGCGTGAAAGGCTAAGAAATTAAAAAAATTGCAACTGAAATATTATCAAGTTATAAAATTATAATAACTTGGATACTAGTTTTAATAGATAAACTTGATACTAGTTTTAATAGATAAACTAACAGTCTAACACCATCTAATGGTTTATATCTTACACCTTTCGTCACGCTCTTTCACTGTCAATGCCGCTGGTCTCTCATCTAATCTGCACACACTCACCTGCGGTGTTCCTCAAGGTTCTGTTCTCGGTCCTTTGCTGTTCATTCTTTACACCTCCCCACTTAGCAAACTCATTTCCTCATCCTCAGAGGTTCATCACCTCTATATATGCCGACGACACAGAACTCTTCATATCTTTTCCTCTCACTGCTTTCCAGATGCACTAGGCCTACATCACTTACACAACACTATCACTCAGATTTCAGCCTGGATGACCGCTAACCTGTTATGTCTTAACCTTAAAAAAGAATTCCTCATTATTAGCCTCTGGGAGCAATTAAACTAGCCTATCCTCCATACCTTTGTCCAACAGATCTCACTTCCCCCGTATCTTACTCGATATTCTCCTGTGGATGAGCGAGACAAGAATCATACCTTTCCGATCACATCACTCAGCTATCTGGCACCTGCTGTATGCACATCCTTGACCTTTGTCAATTGCACCTAATACTTGACTACAAGACCGCGTGTACAATAACCATTTCAATTGTTAATTCCAAACTCGACTTTCTTTTTTGCAACACCACTTAACTTAAGTGGTGGTGTTTGGGAGTTTTGGTGACTGTTTGCAGGCGTTTCATTTGAGAAGAGTCGATGTGACATAACCCCTGTTCTCAAATCACTTGGCTAAAATTCCCTCAACGCATCCATTAAAATTTTTTATCTCTTACCTACAACGCCATTCGCCAGCTATTCACCATCCAACTGCCCTGGTCTACTCGCTCATCCATACCTTTCACTATCTCGGCCTCCAGTCTCATCCTCTCTGAAATTCTGCAACCGTTGCACCTGCTCTTTGAAACGGACTCCCAAAAGACCTCCGCCAGTTTGCTCATCCTCTTACCTCTCATCTTAATTTAAGGCCCCCTACGCTTGCTTCTCCTCTGCTACTCTCCACTCATGACTGAAAACCGAAATCTTCAAGCTATCCCATCCTGATTCTACTCTCATGCACAACTACAAGACCACCATCATCACCGATTACCACCGTAGCACCATGCATGCTGTCTCCTCGGCTTGACCTCCGCGGATTTTTACCTGGCACCGGAACGAACAGAGGAGACTGGCTATTGCGGACTTGACATGATATGCACCTGTGAATAAGCTGGCCTCCCTGTTGTGGCTTTTGTGGCACTGAGAAATTTTCCGAGATTTACATTTACATTTAGTGAATTAGTAGTAGTAGACTAAGAAACCTACTTTCTAAGCACAGTAGTGCAAGCACGTCTGTAACGTCATTATTTACAACAGTTCGTTTCGAATAATTTATCAAGTAGGCCTATGATCGATATTGTTGGACCTTGTTGGTTAGAAATCTACATGTATCTATATCATATAAGAAAATAATTTCAAGCAGCGGGCCACCCCTAAAACGATTTCGACAGACCCTATTAAATTTTTAAATAATGCTGCTCGTAGTCGTATACCATCATTAGACGAAAACTCCAGTTTTACGGTGCATCAGAGGATATTACCTCATGGTGATGCAGTAGTGTAACAACCATATAATGAGGGTGGACAAAGTCCAGGGCCCCCGAGCGTTTTAACTAAAAAAATTCATTTAGGCCTACTTTTTTCTTTTGTCCCTAACAATATTGAGGAAATTTGTCACAATATGTCAGTGTGCTTCTCAGTTAGGCCTACATCTCTCTCTCTCAGTTCCTTCTGTTCCTTCCAGAACATTGGTCGACAAGATTTCTCCATTCCGTGCGGTTGTTTGCGGCCTTCTCTGCCTCATTCCATTCGATTCCCATTTCTGTTAGATCCTCCTTAAAAGTGCTCCTCCAGGTCTTTTTCGGGCGGCCTCTGTTTCTCTTTCCTCCATCCGGTATACACGTTATCGCCTTCCTTGCTGGTCTTTGCGCTGGCATGCGGAGTATATGTCCAGCCATTTTCCTTCTTCTTGTCTTTACTGTTATTTCCAGATCCTCCGACCCCGTCATTTTCATCACCTCCTTATTGCTGATATGGTCCCTCCATGATATTCCCAAGATGGTTCGAAGGCATCTTCTATGAAAGACGTTCAGTCTCTGTGAAATCTTCTTGGTGCGCTTCCATCTTTCACATGCGTAGATTGCTGTTGGGATCACAATTGAACTATACAAGTGTAGCTTTGTCTCTGCTAATCGTGCCTGATTTTCATACTGGGCTAATTTTCTGGAAAACCGAAGCAGCCTTTCCAATTCTGGTTCTTGTCTCCATCTCTACGTCGCCGTCTCTGGAGGTGTAGCTTACCAAGTATTGAAAGCTATCAACGTACTCTATATGACATTGGTTTATCACGACAGGCGGGTTAGATAAACTAACAGTCTAACACCATGTAATGGTTTATATCTTACACCTTTCGTCACGCTCTTTCACTGTCAATGCCGCTGGTCTCTCATCTAATCTGCACACACTCACCTGCGGTGTTCCTCAAGGTTCTGTTCTCGGTCCTTTGCTGTTCATTCTTTACACCTCCCCACTTAGCAAACTCATTTCCTCATCCTCAGAGGTTCATCACCTCTATATGCCGACGACACAGAACTCTTCATATCTTTTCCCCTCACTGCTTTCCAGATGCACTAGGCCTACATCACTTACACAACACTATCACTCAGATTTCAGCCTGGATGACCGCTAACCTGTTATGTCTTAACCTTAAAAAAGAATTCCTCATTATTAGCCTCTGGGAGCAATTAAACTAGCCTATCCTCCATACCTTTGTCCAACAGATCTCACTTCCCCCGTATCTTACTCGATATTCTCCTGTGGATGAGCGAGACAAGAATCATACCTTTCCGATCACATCACTCAGCTATCTGGCACCTGCTGTATGCACATCCTTGACCTTTGTCAATTGCACCTAATACTTGACTACAAGACCGCGTGTACAATAGCCATTTCAATTGTTAATTCCAAACTCGACTTTCTTTTTTGCAACACCACTTAACTTAAGTGGTGGTGTTTGGGAGTTTTGGTGACTGTTTGCAGGCGTTTCATTTGAGAAGAGTCGATGTGACATAACCCCTGTTCTCAAATCACTTGGCTAAAATGCCCTCAACGCATCCATTAAAAATTTTTATCTCTTACCTACAACGCCATTCGCCAGCTATTCACCATCCAACTGCCCTGGTCTACTCGCTCATCCATACCTTTCACTATCTCGGCCTCCAGTCTCATCCTCTCTGAAATTCTGCAACCGTTGCACCTGCTCTTTGAAACGGACTCCCAAAAGACCTCCGCCAGTTTGCTCATCCTCTTACCTCTCATCTTAATTTAAGGCCCCCTACGCTTGCTTCTCCTCTGCTACTCTCCACTCATGACTGAAAACCGAAATCTTCAAGCTATCCCATCCTGATTCTACTCTCATGCACAACTACAAGACCACCATCATCACCGATTACCACCGTAGCACCATGCATGCTGTCTCCTCGGCTTGACCTCCGCGGATTTTTACCTGGCACCGGAACGAACAGAGGAGAGACTGGCTATTGCGAACTTGACATGATATGCACCTGTGAATAAGCTGGCCTCCCTGTTGTGGCTTTTGTGGCACTGAGAAATTTTCCGAGATTTACATTTACATTTAGTGAATTAGTAGTAGTAGACTAAGAAACCTACTTTCTAAGCACAGTAGTGCAAGCACAGTAGATTGGTAACAGACAGTACCACTCCAGTGACGTCATCACGTTTCTAACACAATAGGCACTACAAGCGCAAACAATAGGCGCTACAAGCGCAAACAATAGAACCGGTACAAGTGCAAACAATAGGCGCTACAAGCGCAAACAATAGGCGCTACAAGCGCAAACAAGTGAAGCAACAGTGGACCCATACACTAGATTCGCCTAACGCCAGGTATGAACCGGCTTCCTGCTGCCAGGTATGAACCGACTTCAGCCTTCACGCGTCAGTAGTCACAGCCCCAACACATCAAGTGAAGCAACAGTGGACCCATGCATTACATTCGCCTAATGCCAGGTATGAACCGACTTCAGGCGTCATGCGCCAGTAGCCACAGCCCCACACATCAAATGTCATTGTCCTATCATGGTATACAACGAAACAATAGGCAATTGAAGTATCACCCGCCCATGTCACATATAAGTGAACTAGAAGCTGAGATATGAATAAAAGTTTAATTTCGGTCGGCCATTTTGGAAAATGGCCGCCAATTTTGTGTACATAGGTGTTTGCAATTAGTTCCATTGGAATCCTTGTCCATAAATATGTATGTTTAGACACCAAGATCACGATCATAAGTGAAGGAGAAGCTGAGATATGAATAAAAGTTTAATTTCGGTCGGCCATTTTGGAAAATGGCTGCCTATTTCGGGTAAATAAGTGTTTGCAATTAGTTCCATTGGAATCCTTGTCCATAAATATGTATGTTTAGACACCAAGATCATGATTCTAAGTGAAGTAGAAGCTGAGATATTGACAAAGTTCAATTCCCGTCGGCCATCTTGGAAAATGGCTGCCAATTTCGTGTATATAAGTGTTTGAAATCAGTGCCATTGGAATTCCTGCCCCTAAATATGTATGTTTAGACACCAAAATCACGATTCTAAGTGAAAGAGAAGCTGAGATATTGAACCATATGTATTTTGGTCGGCCATTTTGAAAAATGGCTGCCACAACCGCTAGAGGGCCGTAAAAATTTGTGTCCCGGGCTTTTTGGACTCGTCTACCGATGTACTATCTGGAACCAAAAGGGCGCATTGGTTGCCAGATGTGAAATATTTTTCAGCTACGGGACCCCACTAGTAGCTTTATGTCTCTGCTAATCGTGCCTGATTTCCATACTGGGCTAATTTTCTGGAAAACCGAAGCAGCCTTTCCAATTCTGGTTCTTGTCTCCATCTCTACGTCGCCGTCTCTGGAGGTGTAGCTTACCAAGTATTGAAAGCTATCAACGTACTCTATATGACATTGGTTTATCACGACAGGCGGGTATTCGTTCTGCCCGATTGTCATTGCTTTTGTTTTTTCGGAGCTGATGCGTAGTCCCACCTTAGCTCCAATCTCCTGTATATTGTCCGACATTTCTTGCAATCCATCGAGTGTTCTACTCAGCAGTGCCACATCATCCGCAAAGTCCAGATCCGCCAATCTATCAGCTCCCTACTCTATTCCAAACGTTGGAATTGCTTTCCTCATGATGAAATCCATCACCATGAGGAAAAGGAAGGTAGACAGAACACAGAACATGAGGGTGGACAAAGTCCTGGGCCCTCGAGGTCCCAGAGGATATAAACACAGAACACAGAACACAGGGGGCCCTGAGGTTTTGGTGAGCTCGTAGGATGGATCAGATATTAAAATAATTTTCGTAATAGTGCATGGTGCAAAGCAGGAGTTTGTTCCAGAGAGACGGTGATCAACTGATGGTTGTAGGCCTATTCTTGTTCTGCCTTGAACTTAATCGTAATCCCGAAACTTAAACAGCGCCAAAATAAAAGAAGTCACGGGAACCAGCTTAATCACTGCAGGCACTAAGGGTCAGGCAGGCAAGCAGGCAGACAGTCAGACGGCTATGGTGGGTGGTGTTTAGAGTTGAAACGGCGAGGGAGGTGAGTGGAAGAGGAGGAATCAGGATAGGATTTGTGAAAAAGCAGTGTTTTCAATTTTGAGTGAAAGACCTATGGAGAGATAGTGAGAGGTGAGGTTTTGGTGAGCTCGTAGGATGGATCAGATATTAAAATAATTTTCGTAATACTGCATGGTGCAAAGCAGGAGTTTGTTCCAGAGAGACGGTGATCAACTGATGGAGATACAGTAGCAGGGTTGAGAGGATTGAAGTGTGTTGCAGGCAGGTAATATGAGTTCATATTCTATTTGTTCAGATATTTTAAGCCAGTGGAGTGAATTTAGGATAGGTGTGATGTGGTGGTGTTTGGGGGTTTTGGGGACATGTAGAACGTGTGAATGCATTCTAAATAGCTTATAGATGCAGTTTGAAGTCGAGCATAGGGTGGATTTTGCGAACGTCACGGATGGGCCTATTAATGTGACTTGAACTATGAATTAATGATGATAACTTTTAATACTTTTTCTTACCTAACTGTGTTTTAGATAGATATATCTCATTATTTCACTCTTTAGTCTCGTGAATGGGTAAGGGCCCCCAAGCTTAGAGTGTCCATGGGCCCCCGGCTAGGTCTTTACGCCACTGTGGTGATGGCACGGTTATCGCTGTTGGGCCTCTTCTTTCAGCTTTCTGTATCCATCGGTCATCATCCAATCCAGCATCATCTCTCTGGGTCTTCCTTTTGTTCTCCCCCCTCCATTTTCCTTCAATGACCGTTCTTAGTTGTGAGTCCAATCCATTTTCTTTGTTTCTTTCTTATTGTGTATATCAGGCCTCGTTCTTCTCCAATTCTTCTCCACACTTCTTCATTTGTTTTAGGTTCTGTCCAGCTGATTTTCTCCATTCTTCTCCATGTCCACATTTTGAAAGCCTCCAGTCTTCTTATGTCCGCTTTTCTCATTGTCCATGTCTCTGACCCATACAGCACCACACTCCATATCATTCTTACCTTCAGATTCCTGTTTAGTTTTCCTCTCAGTAGTTCTCTCCTTTTTTGAGAAAGCCTCTTTTCCTATGGCTATTCTTCTTTTAATTTATCTGTGGCATATGGCATCTGTCATGATCATACTCCTTAGGTAGCAGAATTCTATCACCTGTTCTATTTCTTTTCCTCCATTGTGTATTCTGACTACAGTTTACTCTCCTTTACTTATCTTCAATACCTTTGTATTTTTTATGTTTATATTCATTCGGTATTTGGTGGATATTGTATTCAGTCTATCCATCATCGCCTGTACACTTTTCTGGCTTCTTCAAGCCTTCTTGCCAACATTGCCTGGTCATCTGCAAACCTCAATGTCTTAATCCATCTCTCACCAACCTTAATCCCCTCTTGCAGATCCTCTACTTACTACTTCTCTGACAGGCTCTTCTATGCAGATATTAAATAGTAGTGGTGACATTGGGCATCCTTGTCTCTGCACACCTTTCCTGGTTCCAAGTACTCTCCATCTATTTTTATTCGCATCTTTTGACCCATGTACAAGTTTCCTATCAGTCTATTCTCATCCACCTTAATGCATGTAATAGCCTTCTCCAGTCAACTCTATCAAATGCTTTTCCATAATCCACGAAGCATATATAATATGTATACATCCTAACTGTTCTGGCAGCTCCTCTCTGTTAGTACTCTTAGCATTCCAATCACATTTCTAGTTCCCATGCCCTTTCTGTCTGTCTGTCAATATGCAAACATTGGGTGCAGATTTAATTATATGGTTATCTTCTTCAAACCCGCTTTAACATTAACTCAACATTTCTGCAGGTTGTCTGGATGCAGACTGCAATACAATACAATAAAATTGCAATTTTGCAATATGCCTTCCAATATCTCAAAGCTTTTGCAAGGTATACACAGAAAAATGAGTAATCATGTTGTCATCATGTTGTCTGAGTTAACTACATGTATTAAAACGAAATCTTATTTTTTTCAGTTGTTTGGTAAAAGAATCCTTTCAAGAAACTGAACACAAGTCAAGATGAGAGCAAATGTGTATATACAATGCAATTTGGGTCTTTCCTCACTTATTTGATCAAAGAATCATTTAAAGAAGCTGCACACGTTGAGAGCAAATGTGTGCATTTGCCACTAGATGCAATTTGAATCTTTCCATAACTCAATAAGCAGGACTCTTCCAGGACTCAGTTTTAATTATAATTTTAATTTGATAATTTTATAGACTATCAGTCATATTACAACAATCAGATATGCTTATTTTACCATAATCTGCACACAGTATTGTTTATTAGCAAAGCATATTAGAAATTAATGAAATCAGATGATATTGGATAGCAAATTTCTTCGCCCTGCATTTTTGTTTACAGAGTTTCATTTTTTAAATTGTTTTTTGTAAACTGTAAGAGCTCATTTGGTTTTGTATGCATTTATTTTATTAAATAATGTGTCACCTTTTTCATTATTGTTTGCGTTTGAGTTAAATAACTATAAAATGAGTCAAAATATTTAAAAATCAGTTGTAATTCCTCAGGCCTATCATTATTCAACCGGGTTACAGTGGCTGTGCCAGGATTTCGGGTTTCGGGCTACAGCCCTAAGCCCTTCCCTTTTTCCCTCCCCTCCACTTTTCTTCATCCCTTGACTTCCTGTTTCCTATGCTGCATTGGCCCAGCTATATGCACACAATATGGATATTGTGTGCATATAGCTGGGCTTCCCTCCCCTCATCCTCTTCCATACCACTCCCCTTCTCTCCCCTTCCTTTCCTTTCCTTTCCTTTCCCTCCACCTCTTCCTAGTCTCTTCCATTCCTCATACAACACCCACCTCTGCCTCGAAGTGGCACCTCTTTGAAGCGGGGGTCCAGAGGTTCCACGGGAAAATTGTTCAGGTTCCATATGCCTGCAGGTACGTTTTAGCACACATCCGGTGAAAAAAACGGTATTTGCATGACAACTGCTGTTGTAATATATTATGCTAGAAAGTTCATGGTCAGTTTTGAGCAATTGTGTTCTAGTTCAAGCATTGCCTACATTGCGCAAAGGCAGTCTTCGGTCACCATCGCTGAATTTGTAAATTACCTTTTCCCAGTTCACAGCTGATATTTCCAACAACTCCCTTTCAATTGCTAGTATGGAAATGTTGCGCGATCTATTGTACGACATCGTCGATCGCAGGTATGATTTGGTACGTTTCCTGACAGAAAATGATCTCTCGCCTTCGGCGCTTGTGACCGAGACAGTGATAGCAATCTGTAGCATGCGCCAAATCTCTTCAAAACCTGCCCTTAAACTGGCACTTTTTGACGTTGGCACGGCATTGGACGTGACCACATGACCATTAAGATACATATTGAATGGTTGCAAATATCTTTTGGCATGTCTGGAACTTTCCTTTCCTGGTTGAGATCCTTGCTCAGGAGCACCCCTTTTGTGTGGTTTATCAACCAGGTCCCGCCCCGACAGGCTACCTCAGGGCCCCTCCTCCGTATCTACATGTACACTTCCGACCTTGTTTCTTATGCTGCATTGGCCCAGCTATATGCAGACAATATCCAGGCTTACTTGCATTGCTCTGACTCTATTGCGACCATTCGGATTATGAGCTCGATCATGGGAGCCCTTGAGGTCTGGCTGCAGCTTAACTCCAATGAAACTCGGTTCGTCTGGCTGGGCACCCGCCAGCAACTGTCTAGGTTAGACATGGCTGCCCCCGCTGCCATCTTTCCACATTTCACTTTCTCCTCTGTTGTGCATGACCTTGGCGTGACTTTGGACCGAGAACTCACCTTCACTCCCATTTCAACCTCCTTAGCCGTGACCGCTTCTACCAATTGTGCCAACTCCGCACTGTCGCTCGCTCATTCACTGCTTCTGCTACCTCAACCCTTATCCATGCCTTCGTGGTAACTAGACTGACTACTGTTTGCTCTCTCTACACTGGCCCTGGTCGGGAGGCCGGCCAGGAGGCCAGGAGGTGGTGGGATGTTGCATTCTACTGCCCGCTTTTTGGCCGTATGCCAAAATTTGGCCATGCCTCTAGCTACACGCGCGACGTTTCACCGGCTCCCCTCTGAGCAGAGGATTGCATATATATATATATATATATATATATATATATATATATATATATATATATATATATATATATAGCAGTATATATATAGGAGCATATATGATAGCTGCCCTAGTCTGGCGCTGCTTACTAGGCCTCGCTCCTGCCTATCTCCGATCATCCGAACAGGGTCTCCTCCTTGTCCCTTTGCCCGTACCTCCACTAGGCAGAACCATGCTTTCTTGGTGGTGGTCACTTCGACCTGGAATGGCTCCCTCTGGAGCTTTGCCCTTTCCCAGGACCTTCTCTCCCACGTTCTTTTCTCACCATAAGACTGCTCTTTTTAGCCATGCTCAAGTTGGGATCTCCTCTAAGTAGTTTTCTTGATGGGATGCTATATAAATGTTCAATATGAATGAATGGAGGAATTAAATCGGTGTCAGTTCTTCTGCAACTATTTTAGTTGGCTACAATCGCTCGAATGCTTGCCACTTGAGCACGCATTGAATCAACATTTCTGGCATTGTTTCGACCCATTTGCTGCAAGAGATCCACGTGCATGAAATTGTCTTAGCATTGGTCACACACTTCAATACCGAGCATGATGCTGGATGCTGGTATCACGAAATAGAGTATCCGTCCTAAGACTATCTGGGGGGATGAATGAATTTATCCCACCGGATGGACTATACCGGTATAGAGTATCCTGGGGGATAAACCATTTCTATCTCCCATTGTGTGAAATCATCCCCGGGGATAAAAATGCACAGATATAAGGTAGTATTTTTTTAATGCATATAATTTATGAATAATATATTTTAATCAAAATCCAAAGCCAGAAATATTTAAAGCAAGTGACTCTAAGTGAGCCCTCTAGTTCAAAAGTCCTTTTTTTTCTAAATGTTCACTTTGAACCACTTTTCCACTAAAGTGAATGCTCTCTTTCTGATCATAAATTCAGTTCAACTGCTTAAAGGCTCTATGAGGGCGTATAATTTTTGACGTACTGATTTAATAGAACTGACAACAAGCAGTGCATAGCACATTTCATTAGTCAATCATGTTTTTAAAATACATTCTTAATGTTTGCTGCTTTGACTGTAGGGCTACGTTTGTGCAAAAGTTGTTGAAGTCAGCTTATTTCTCTTTTGCATATAATCTGTTCACTCAGTGACACTTCAATGGCTTTGCTGCTGTACCTATAGATATGAAACGAAGGATATCAAGCGCGAGCTACCAAGTCACCTAACACAAATGTAGGCCTAATTCAATTATAATTGCAATTACATGCTTGTAAATGTAATTGAATTACAATTACTTGATTGTGAAAGTAATTGAATTACAATTACATTTGATTGTAATTCAATTACCAATTACTTTTCAATTATTCCTTTAAAATTGGCAAATAATTTATAAATTTTTTTCAACAATTTTTAATGTACTCTAATTTTAAACTAAAACATTCGATGTGCCAATGGCCTGTAAATTGTAATCTATACATTCAATTGTGTTATAAGTTTGTCAAGTATCAAAAATATGATCCATTAAAAGTTTATTTGATTTTAGGAGTAGAAGTTTTCAAAATGATAGTCTGTTAGAGAACTTAGTTGTGTGGATGAGCGAGTCAATTCGTCCAGCAGTGCTAAAAAGACGCTCAACTGGAGCTGAAGATGGAAGCTAATTATCTGTAGGCAGCCACAGTAAGCTAGCTAAGAATGAGTGCATGACTGCATGGATAGTCTAATAATGATGGCCAGCCCTTGCCCTTGGGATGTATCAAAGTGTGCTGTAAGATTGTAACAGGATAGAATAATGTTGACAATTATGTTGCCAGGCAACTGTTGCAGAACAGTTTATTCAATTAAATGGGTGGCCCAGGTCATCTAGCATCTTAGCTGACTTTATCAAAGTAATTCGTAATTTATGCTTCATTCAATTACAAATTACATGCAATATTGTAATTGAAATACAATTACAATTACTGGACTTAAACTGTAATTCAATTACAATTACAATCAGGGAACTTGTAATTCAATTACATAATTCAATTACATGTATTTCAATTACTGAACAACACTGTCACCTAATTAGCACTTTAGTCCCTTATCAGTAGGCTACACTGTCGTTTGTGACTGCTGATATTTGTCTTTCTCCTTTTAGACACTTCCATCGTATCAAGACCTTCACGCAACTAATTATGCGAATGGACTAACTTTGAGGCACTGCTTAATTAGCGTGAGATTACCAGAGCACACTGAACACAAGACCCCTTGAAGTTGGCTCATTGCCTCAGATAGCTTCAATGACTAGCCTACAAAATTGCATTTTGTCTGAAATCCCTTACGTTGTATCCGTACTTTCAAGGATTCAGGTATAAATTTACATCACTATTATGCTGGTGTACCTAGGATTGCCAGCCTAAGGAGGACACAGAAAGCCAGAGAGGCGGACAAAGGAGGACTCGTTGAATGCTTCACTCCGGAGTCAGAGTGACCAAGAGACGAAGTCACATTGGAAAGCTGTATGAGCTATATCATAATTTTGCAAAGTATTTATTTAAGCAATCAGTTGCACCTTCTTGATTACGCACAGAATTTCTCTGAGGAGCCAACTCTCTGCAGCAAATCCTCGTTACCAATAACATACGAATAGAACTTCTCACAAGAAACATTTTTCATCTTGTACTTTGTAACAATGACTCCCTTCAACAATTACGTGTAGTCGTTAAAAACTTATGAAATAATAGCCAATAGCCCAATACAACAAATTTACAAAAAGCCGGACATTTTCCAGGATTTTAGCTTTGTCTGCTGTGCAGAGGACATGAGGTCAAAAAGGAGAACATGTCCTCCTTTTGCCGGACGTCTGGCAACCCGTGTACCTATTGATACGAAAGCGCTAGCTACCAAGTCACCCAATTATTACCTCATGACAATTGTTAATTGCATTTTATCTGAAATCCCTTACGTTGTCTCCGTACTTTCAAGGAATCAGGTAATTTACATCACTATTTAATGTCATCATTTGAGAAATAAATAGCACAGTACCAGAAATAAAATATATAAAAGTTATTTTAATTTCTAAGTTATCAAAAAATGCGAAATGTTGTCTTTATATACAGTAATCTCCGATTGACATTGATATTACTACATATCAAGTTTTTATGTAAGTAAAAATTGTAAGTACAATTTTTAATAAAGTAGCCTAGTCTGCACTTTATATGTTAGTTTATAGTCAGCATGGACTTAGCCTATGTGGACTTATGTTTACAATTAAAATTAGAAAAGATATCAAATTTTTAATTTCTCAATTTCTTATTAAGCAAAACATATCAAAATAAAATAATTGTTGTAGCTTAATGTTACTTAGTTGGGGTATTTGCTGATTAAAATAAAATTGTTTTGATATGGTTTTTACTTTTAATGCAGTACAAGATTATTATAAGTCAAATTATTTTCTTGTTTCGCTGTCCCGTTTTTCCGTTTTTTTATTTTGTTGTTGTTGAAAAGACGACGTTTTTACGTTTTTTATTCAGTTGTAACCATTTTTACCAACTATGGTTCTAAATTGACTTAAATAGCACAATTTGCAATTAAGTTGCAGGGGGATACATTTTGAATGGGGATGATTTCGTACGATTCGTGGGGGCCGGATACTTCATTTCTCTAAGGGGATATAATTCTAATGGGGGTACTCTATTTTGTGACACCGGCACATTTCCTGGTGCTCTTGCTCTTCACTCGGACAATCAACAGGCCGAGTCAGACTGTCAGAGTCATTTTGAGACTGACTCCATTCACATTCCAATTTCAAATGGAATTCGTTTGGTCACAACAAAATCGTTGAACGTCTGGACGACGTACTATATGATTTGCTTGCACGCAAATTAGTTGTTGTCACCTGTTCGGATTTGTTGTTTCAGTTGTTTTGAAATCATGACTGTGATATCGGTTTTGACAGCTGCTTGCGGTCACCAAGATCGCCAACTGGCTGCAGGGTTCGGGGCAGCTATTCCGGGGCCACTATTACGGGGTCCACTATTCCGGGTCCACTATTCCGGGGGTCCACTATTCCGGGGTTTCGCTATTCCGGGTCCACTATTCCGGGGGTCCGCTATTCCGGACTAATGATCAGACAAATATAATCAGATGACAGTGTAGCAAAACTTGCTACTGTCGTAACCAGCTATGCATCTAGTCATGCTCCATATTCTCACTTAAGGTCTTATGATAATTGATGCTATATGGCTGTGTTTCCAGTAATGCTCTATGTTTCAAGTAATGCTCTATGTTTCAAGTAATGCTCTACGTTAGCTACATGTACGGCTATAAAATATCAAGTGATGCTTCTATCTTAAGTCTCTTATATATAAAGTGATGCTCTTATATTAAGTAATGCTCTTAGATATTAAGTAAAGCTCCTTTGTTAAGTCATGCCTAAGTCCGGGCAGGTTTACCAGCCTGCCGGGACAAGTCTGCCCACTATAGATGTAGTCAGAGCTATATATTACCGATTATCGGTAATAATTACCGATTATCGGTAATATATAGCTCTGGTAATAATTACCGATTATCGGTAATATATAGCTCTGGTCCGGGCATGTCTGCCGGTGTCGCGTGACAGAGTCTCCCCCTAAAAGTCTCCCCCCGGAGACTCTATTTCGAAATAGATTCTCCCCGGCGGATCTGTTTCAGAATAAATTCGCCCCCGGAGACTTTGTTTCAGAATATAGTCTCCGGGGGGAGAGAATATTTCATCCCCCGTCGAAATAAAGTCTCCCCCGGGGAGACTTTATTTCAACACAAGATAGCCTACACTAACATCATATTTATTGCATTGTTTTGCTAACTGGTGTAATATACTCGTTTGTAATGACAGTTAACATCACATGGACTAGCGAAGAAAGCGCCTTTTAGTAGAAATCTTGAAGAAGTGCTATATTAATGTTCTGTTACATTACACTTATTTTAGCTCACCAATCAACTTTATTTTAGCTTCCTTGGTTTAGCAAAAGCTTGAGTGTTTGGAATAAGATTCCTCTCTTCATCCAACAGGCGGCAAATCTTTAATGGTTTTAACAATATTATGCATTCACTTGGTATATGATGTCATTAAGACTCATTATTAATTAGCTTTATTAATTACTGCTAATCTGCTGGTTATGTTGTCCTTTTCCCTCCTGTTTGTCTCTTTTCGCTTAATGGTTTCATATTAGTTGCATATTTTAACCGTTCTGTTATAAGACTCTAGAACGTCTTGTCTCTCTCCAGTTTCTCCCTTATCTTGAGCAATCTGGTCTACTTCCTACTAACCAGTCTGGCTTTAGGGCTAACCATTCCACCGAGACTGCCCTCCTTTCCCTACTTTCTGAAATCTATTCTGCTGTTGATAGGTCTGAACTGACTCTTCTGGCTCTCTATGATGTCTCAGCAGCTTTCGATATGGTTGATCATGAGATTCTTCTTCAGCGTCTTGAGACCTCTTATGGGCTTAAGGGCCTCCCCCTTTGTTGGTTTCGCTCATACCTATCTGAACGAACCCAAATGATTGTTACTGGTGACTCCAGAACCCAATGGGACCACGTTAAACTGGGTGTCCCTCAAGGCTCCGTTCTCGGCCCTCTCTTATTTATTTTATATACGGCTGACATCTCCTCTCTTTTTCCGATCTGTGGTGCTGCTGGTCATCTCTACGCTGATGATGTGCAAGCATTTGTCCATGGTCCTTCGTCATCGCAGTTGCTTTTGGTCGGGAGTATTCAATCTCTCTCTAATCATCTCCACTCTTGGATGTCATCTAATAGCCTCTGCCTTAATGCTTCTAAGACTCAATTCATCTGGTTTGGTACCCCTCAGCAGCTCCATAAACTTGATTTTGCTCTCCTCTCTGAAAAGTTCCCACTCTTCTCTTTCTCGTCAAGTGTACGCGATCTGGGTGTTACCCTTGATAGTTCACTTACCTTTACCGATCACATCGCTAATTTCTCACGCTCCTCCTATTTTCACTTAAGGCGTCTAAGGGTCGACCATTCGTCGTTCTGTCTCCTCCTCCATATTCACAACTTTAGTTCATGCTTTTGAATTTTCTCGGATTGACTACTGCAATTCCCTTCTTGTTGGTCTTCCTAAGATTCGTCTCTCTCCCCTTCAGTCGGTCCTCAACACAGCTGCTAGACTGATAGCCCGCCTTCCCCGGTACTCTCACATCTCTACCTTTATGTTTGACGAACTTCATTGGCTCTCTCTGATCTTCAAGGCTCAGAGGGGTCATGCCCCGCAATATCTGGTTGGCGTAATACTTCGGCCTCACTCAGCTTCCTCCCACCGTCCACTTCGTTCCTGCAATAGACTTGACCTCTTGGTTCCCCGTAGTAGAACTGCTATGGCCCAGGCTCGTTCCTTTGCTTCAATTGGTCCCTCTCTTTGGAATGCTCTTTCTCCTTCTGTTCGCTCTAAAATTCTCTCTGGTAGTCTCTCTTCTTCCTTCGCTTTTCTCAAAACCTGTTTATTTTCGCGGGGCTTAGCACACTGGGAGCGCTTCTGAACGGTTCACCCTACGAGAGGCGCTTTACAAATACTTAAATACGATACGATACGATACGATATTGTTAAGTTAATTATTAGCAAAGTTGACCCTGTAAGCACGATTTTCATCCTTTTTGGGCCTTCCTTGCCACCTCACTCACCTGCTTGATAAATGGAAGTTATAATAATCGGTAACTTCATCCATCAGCAAAGTCTGCATTGCTGACACAGAATGAAACAGATTTCTCTCATAGACGACGTTCCTCATCTTTAGAATATTCTGCTGCATGATCCTCTTCATTTTTGGAAAATGTAACTAAGCAAAGCTTCACACTCAGACTTATCCATGAAAATAATTTTGAAATGTTTCACTAAGTAGTACTTATTAATGCAACTCATACCCAATATGTAGCCTACTAACTAATATTGAATCCTTTAAGATCGTCAAAGCCTATGCAGAAATAAACTTGAGCTACGAATAATTAATTTATGGTGGTCTACCTTTTATAGTCAACCAATCAACTTTGTTCTAGCTTTTATTACCCCCGTGTGCAAAATTCCATTCTAAGCTGAATAATTCCTTGGATCAACAAATGCCTAGTAGGCTTAATCTCAAGACTAGACTGTACTGGCTTCATGGACTACAATGCTTTATATTTTTGCCTATTGGCCTATCGATACTAAATAGGTTTGGTTTAGCTGCGATTATTTAATGGGTAGTCCTATTGCCAATAATTCCGTGAATGCTTTATCCATGAATGCCAGAAAAGCAAGGGCAAGCTCATATCCGAAAGCCAGTACTTCATTTACAATCACTGGCTATGACTTTCCTGTTCTAAGTAATAATCTGACACCAGCAAACAATAATAAGCAAACATTAGGCTAACCAGATGAATCACAGAAAATCAAGCGCAAAGTCTTATCAGTTGACTGATACCAGTTGATCCGCATCAATAATCGCATAGAAGCCAATGTTAGCTCGTCTTAGGAAGCCAGTACAGCTAGGCTTTGTTTCAGACTACCTGTATATAGCTAATAAGCTGGCCCGATACATTTGACGCTAATCATATTGAACGACTAATATCCAACACAATTTCAGTGGTAGGTCTAACCTTAGAAGAATCACTTTGAAGCTAATTAGCTCTACTTGGCATAATGAATAAGTACCAATTAGTGACTGGTAATGCTCAGAATCTTTTCGGCAAACAGTGCCAACTAGCACCAGTTAAAGTCTACTTGTTGTGTGAGCTATTTTCTTGGTTATAGCCTATAACAATGTGTTATCTCTCCTCTGCGTTTTAATGACATAAGCGCGCCCGACATCTTATTTACATGATGCATTTACTACTATAAAACATTTATTTCACAATTTTCGCATTTAATTCCATAGTTGTTTCATGTCCAATTCAACTAATAAACTTGAAAGTAATTTATTTCAGAAATGCACATATTAAATCCTATTTTAAATATTATAGAAAAGCAAATGAAAACAGAGGGGGCGATTTTAGTAAGGGGGAGACTTTGTATCGTAGATAGGGGAGATTCTATTTCAATGGGGGAGACTTTGTTCCGATACAAAGTCTCCGGGGGAGACTCTGTTACGGCAAGGGGGCGACTCTGTTTCGGGGGAGACTTTATATCGTGACACCGGCGGTCTGGCGAGTCATGCCCGGAACGTATAAATAGGGTCCCCAAGGAGAGAGAGGCAGAGAGCAGTTCAGTTCAGTTGAGAAGACAGTTTAGTTGAAGACAGAATTGAACATTGAATCGAGTAGTCAGTCGAGTCGGCTAGGTGAGACTATTGAAAGAAGCTGTCGTTGATTTGTCATCAAAAACAAGACATTATTGCAATCAGTGTCGGTGTCATCTATTTTTACACATTCGGGCAATCATCGGTGGCCTCTCTCCAAGTCCTTCACCAGATTGGGACGAATTCGAGGGGAAGATCCTGCTCGCCATTTTGTGGTACCAGAAAAGAAGAAGAAGAAGAGAAGGATCCATTCCAGCCATTCCCTACCAAACCTCGAGAGGACTGCTCCGAGGTTTACCACAAGCCTGCTCCGGGGTTTGCCATAGAAGACCGACTCCGGGGTATCGCCACAACAGTAAAACCGTAGTTGCTCAATTATTTTATATCGTCAATTAAAAATGGAAGCTGGATTGATGAAAATAATTGTTGACCTAATTGGAAGTGGGATTGGTGAAACTAATTCTTTATTTAAATAGAAGCTGTATTGATGAAAAAATAATGTTTCCGTAAATAGAAGCTGGATTGATGAAAGAAATGTTCTGCTTCAATAGAAGCTGGATCTATAAGTTTTTTGCTTAAGTAGAAGTGGGATTGATAGGAAAAATTCCTGCAAAGATAGAATTTGGATTGATGAAAACATCCTTGGTTAGATAGAAGTTGGAATGATGACATTAATTCTTGCTTTAACAGAAGTCCGATTTGTTCTCTTAAAGGGAAGCTGCATTGGTGAGTTATGATGAACATTGGTAGACTTACCAACATCAAGTACAGCAATTAAGACATTGAAATAATTTAGTAACGTAAACTTAGGATAACCAAGATATAAGTCTGGGGAATAAGAACTGATTGTTATCATTGTGGCTGGCAAGATTTCTAAGTGTTATAAACTGTTGCGACGCTGTCTAGAAGAACTGAAATGCCCCAGATTCAAAATAGAACAATTTAATGAAAACTATGTACAAAGCATATTTACAAGCAAAATGATACCTTTACCGAACGGCAGCAATGCAGCACGACTCTCCAAAACCACGCCAGCAGGTCTAACGAAGACCCCTAATGCCGATAACGTGTAGAGGTTCGGGCCTTCGGGGCCGCTATTCCGGGGGCCGCTATTAGGCTACGGGGGGTCCACTATTCCGGGGTCCACTATTACGGGGGTCCACTATTCCGGGGGTCCGCTATTCCGGGGTCCACTATTCCGGGGTCCATTATTCCGGACTAATGAACAGACAAATATATAAGTATATGTACAATTGTACATTATAATGTATGTATATGCATGTATATATCTATCTATATATATACATGTTTGAATATGTATACATATGTTTGTATATATATATATATATATGTATATTGATCTATATACATGCACAAATGTTATATATATATGTCTGGATATATTATATGAAATATATATATAATATTATATGTGAATATGTATATATATATATACATATATGCATGTATCTATATTTCTATATGTATGTATATATGTATATAAATGTATGTGTAATTGTGTATATGTACATGTATATACGTATATATATGTACTTATGTAAATACATATGTGTGTGCATGTATACATGTTTATGCACATATATATGCATTTGTGTATATATTTATGTATACTTATGTTTAAGTATATATGTATTATATATATACATAAATGTATTCATGTATATATACATGTATGTATGTAGTTATACATGTATACATATATAAATATAGATATACTTACATGTAAGTATATATGTATATTCATGTATATATACAGGTATGTATGTATTTAAACACATACATGCATAAATATATATTTACTTACACATACCTATACATACATATTATACATATATACACATTTACATTTATATATATATATATATGTACAATTGTACATGTACATATATATACACATATATATATATTTACATAAGTACATTTATATACGTTTTTACATATATATATACATGTACATGTACACATACATCTATATACATATTGTATTGTATTGTATTGTATTTGAACACTTGTTATAGCGCCCTACCAGATTGCCCATTCAGAGGCGCTCCCGACTACTGCGCGGACGCCGAATCGGAGTTTCACGCCGAAGCGTATATAGTAGGCCTATATACATACATATACACATATAGATACAATCTGATACATACATATATGTATATACATATATACACATATATATACATATATATATGCATATATATATATGCACACATATACAGCAATACATACGTCTGTAAAAACGTAGTTACTCAAACTTAGGATAACCCAGATGACCTTGTTGAATACATGATACTGTCTGGGAAATAAGTTCTGATGCCCTCCCTGCCTGGTTTCTTCGACTTCTTGCACCCATCATTGCGTCCATCCTCACTCACTTGATCAACAGTTCTCTATCAACTTCACATGTGCCAAACCAGTGGAAAATTGCTGTCATTCATCCAATTCCTAAAGTACCAGATCCTGCTTCTCCATCTGATTATCGTCCGATATCCGTGGTGCCTATCCTTTCACGTCTTGTTGAACGAGTAATCGTTCGCACATATATCTACCCTGCGTTCGAAATACCACCTACAGCAGAGAATCTATATATAGCTGACCAATATGGATTCCGGCCTACAGGATCAACCACTGCTGCCATCATCGCCCTCTTACATCACATTACTACCCCCTCTTACAGGAACATGAATTTGTCATCATGGTCTCAATGGACTTCTCCCAAGCATTTGACACTATTCGTCATCACTCTTTGTTGCGAAAGCTTGGATCTATTGATATTCCGGATCATATTTTCAATTGGCTTTCAAACTATTTTCATGACCGCAAGCAGTAGTATAGTCAAAAGCCGATTTCAACTCAGTCTAGCGCTTCATAAGTCAACCACCCATCGCGGTAGGCTTTAAAAACCAAACGGCGGTCTTCCAGACGACCCACCATCGGTATGTGGCGGACAGGCCACAAGGCAGAATGAATGCTATACGATCTATAAATAGCTTAATAATATTGATTTTCTGTTATACGGTGTCGCTCCTCTGAGTCGCTAGATGGCGTGGCCGCTTGTTACATACGCTCGATTCGACTTATAATAAATATAATTAAAATTATAAGGTCGCTTAATTTCTGCAACTTTAACGTTTTAATCTATCAATTAAATAAAAGTACATCTCCCCACGTCCTATAAGTGATGACTAAAGATAGGCATTGCCTAAAATTAATCCTTAGGAGCTATCTCTTAGACACCCGGTGCTAATAACTTTGGTAGGGACGCATTTATAAGCGATGAGATGCTATAGCATAGATGATCGATAGATGAATATAGGCTGCCTCATGGTGCATCGCTTATATTGTGAAGTGGTCGTACTGCTTCACACATGTAGAGCGGTTGTGCACTGCTCTACACATAGCGACACGGTTCTTTAGTGTCGTTGGTTCGGGAAAGTTACGGGCGCCTCCGCGTCCAAAATAAGATAAGACTAATCAGTGCGCTCCCGGGTGACAGCCGCTCACATGGTCTGGCCATTGCCGGCTACGCTGATCTGACGGGGTAGGGCCCATCTCGTTGTTGATCGCGAGCCGGTCTGTGGCAGGCTAACCGGGGAAAGACCGATCGTGAGAATAAAGGCTCACAGGTCTATAACGGGGAAGGTGTCACTCCGTTGGTGTCGGTGGGAAAGTACGCGAAGATACCGGGAAACGACAGGTCTGTAATTAAATACGGGGAAGGCGAGACCCCGGTGATACCCCGTTCGGAGAGTACGGGAGCGACCGAGAAATCAGTTAACGAAAAATCAAAGTCCGGTTTCCGCGTAAACATCGGAGTACGGGAGCGACCGAGAAATCAGTTAACGGCGAGTGAAAAAGCAAAGACCCAATTTCCGCGTAAAGATCGGAGTACGGGAAAGAGGGGCAAATCAGTTAACGGCGAGTGAAAAATCAAAGTCCGGTTTCCGCGTAAAGTGCGTAATACGTAAGTTAATTATTTTTAACATTTTATACAAAAGAAACTCCTGATTTGTCATTACCATCCGTTTTGCTGCTCGGCTTATTGGTCATATTCCCAAATATGCCCCAGTTTCTGCCTACATGCGTGATGTTTGAGCCACTGGCTTCCTGCCTTGCAACGCATATCCTATAGGATAGCAGCACTTGTCTGGAAATGTCACGACAACTCGTCGAACGACACTTCGTCTACGACACTTCGTCGAGCGACATTTCGTCGAATGAAACACAAACAATGGGGCCGATTCAAACACAAAGGAATTATAACAATGGGCTCTACAAACACAAAGGAATTATAACAATGGGCGCTACTGAAACAAAGGAATGAGAACAATGGGCGCTACTGAAACAAAGGAATGAGAACAATGGGTGCTACAGAAACAGACAATGGGCGCTACTAACACAATGGGTGCTACAGAAACAGACAATGGGCGCTACTAACACAATGGGCGCTACAAACACAATGGGCAATACCAACACAATGGGCAATACCAATACAATGGGCAATACCAACACAATGGATAATACCAACACAATGGGCAATACTAACACAAATGGGCAATACTAACATAATGGAATTTTTAACACAAAGGAATTTCTAACACGATAATACTAACACAAATGAATATCAACAATGAACCAATACAAACACAGCGAATTCTAACCCAATGAGTCAGCAATTTTCTAACCCAGCGCAATTCTACCACAATGAGTCATCTATTTTGCTCAATTGTTTCATTATATGGATGCATCTTTATTGTACGCCACCCTATTCATTATATGGATGCATATTCTTTGCATTCAGCGCAGTTCTATTTTTCATTTGTATGCATGCTATGGACTAGTTTATCAACTGAGTAAAACCGGATTAATCCGGTTCCTAGGAGGGTATTTAATTTCAGACACTTTATGGAGAAAGAAATTCGAGAACTTGTTTTAATAAAGTTTATTGTAAACACCAAAACGTTTACATGAATGTCTTACAAACATAATTATGAATCAAATAATCATTGAGTCCAGTGTCCAAAGTAAGAAGGTTGGTAATAGCGTTAACATTTTTATTTCTATATCTACGAATACAATAAAATATGCATGTATGCTCACAGAATGACAGATCAACACACAAACAGACAGACCGACAGTCAGGTATGCACACGCACACACGTTCATAGACAGATATGCAGACAGCCAGGTAGACAAACATGCAAGCATGTGTGCAGACTCACATGTAGGCAGACATACAGAGATATTTTCAGACAGATGCAATTAAATTGTACTCCGTCGACACGATAAATAATAAGCCAAAGTTCACTTTGCTATGACAAGGGTTCAAAGCCTCTGGTCCAAGGTGTGAAGTGCCTCAAATATAATTATATTGTGTAGTCGGTCACACGATCTATTTGAATGGTAAACAGACCGTAGATGCATTAGACATCCAATGCATACATTAATCCATATCCCTAGAATTCAACCCACACCTGTTCCATTGTAACCAGACAATCTTATAAATTCAACTATATTACGGCAAAATACAAACAGAGGAACCCATACACTAGATTCGCCTAACGCCAGGTATGAACCGGCTTCCTGCTGCCAGGTATGAACCGACTTCAGCCTTCACGCGTCAGTAGTCACAGCCCCACACATCAAGTGAAGCAACAGTGGACCCATACACTAGATTCGCCTAACGCCAGGTATGAACCGGCTTCCTGCTGCCAGGTATGAACCGACTTCAGCCTTCACGCGTCAGTAGTCACAGCCCCAACACATCAAGTGAAGCAACAGTGGACCCATGCATTACATTCGCCTAATGCCAGGTATGAACCGACTTCAGGCGTCATGCGCCAGTAGCCACAGCCCCACACATCAAATGTCATTGTCCTATCATGGTATACAACGAAACAATAGGCAATTGAAGTATCACCCGCCCATGCCACATCGCCCCATATACTCGGCTCACCTGTTGACAGATGTTGCAACTGGATAAATCCAGTTTAAGCCGTTTCCTAAGGATCATTTAATTTCTGTCACTAGATTCAGAATGAAATTCGAGACTTGGTTTAATATGGTTTATTGAAATCAACACGGCGTTTACATGAATGTTTTACAAACATAATTATGGACTAAATAATCGTTGAGACCAGTGTCCAAAGTAAGAAGGTTAGTAATAGCATTAACATTTTTATTTCTAGATCTATGAATACAATAAAATATGCAATAATGTCCACAGAAATGGCTAACAACGCTTTGTAAGTGTCTATCATTGAAAATCCAACGTCTACAATGTCTATTCAAAAAATCTCTAAACGTAGCGTCGGGCGGTCTTCCAAAAGAGTCAAAGTATTCGCCATAGAAAGAATTCTCCACATACATAACGACCCAATGCTTGCCAGGTTTGTCGTGAGGGTCTGTATTACAGACCAATAGCATAGGTCCTGCAATGTTTAACTTCATAGGTAGACGATCACAAGCAAACACACCAATAAACATCTGAGCGCATTTCGGGTCTTTAGACAGAATCGCTTCAATTGTCGAGCTGTTCATTTTCAATTCTTGTAGTCGAAAATGACGTTTCTCGATCGATCAATTTCCAAAATATTCTCAAACTCTGCAAAGGCTATGACGTTTATCGTATTCTCCAAAGCTTGCGAAAATTTTATATCAAGACGAACGTTTCCTTGTTTAAGCAGATTGAAATGATCACCCTCGGATAAATCAGGAGTCAGATCGAATGCATAAAGAGCATATCCACCAGCAAAGTCCTCTCTGCTTATCTGATTTCCTTCGTCTCGCATCCACTTGCCAGTTCCCATAAATAACGAGGCATACGCGTTAATATATTGATTGGTTGCAAAGTTAATTTCCAAGGGTTTCACCGACTGCTGCTGACCATCCAAATATACTTTTAGTTGCGACAGATTCATATGTTTAAAGTTGAAGGGATTCTTCGTATAGAGTCCGTTAAACGCGTCGTTGTCTACACATCCGATAACGAGTCTAGTAGGTAACTGTCCAGAGAAAAGACTCTCCTGTGAAGCATCAAGATTGCCTCTGGGTATGGTAAAGGTTTTACAGACGACTCTTCGTATTGGAAATTTCACGTTTCCACGTTCGATAGCTTTCGCATGTGCGAGAAATACGGATGGACTTAGTTTTACTTTTCTGACATATAATTTACATTCCAAAATTCGAACTTTATAGGTCGCACCTACAACGCTCGACATCAAGCAGAATGAATCTTTATTTCTAACGAGACGCACCCTTATATTGATATCGTTAGGAAGGAAACGATCCTGAAAAAATAGATCGCTGTGAATACACCCAAGCATGTCGACGACACCTCCACCATCTATGAATGCACTACGTTTCTTAAAACCAGCATTTGATGCATCATCATCATGTGGATTGGCATCTTCAAAATGACCTGCATTATCCTTGTAATATAGAGCCGAAGTAAGTTGAGAAGTCTTTGCTGCTTTACCATAGCTTAATATAGTTTCCAAATAACTACGATAAGCATACGTATTGTTTGAAGATGTGACAAGTGTGTCGTTTAAAGTAATGTCAACTTCGGAAAACAAACTGTGCAAAAACAAATTAACCGGTCCAACATGCACACCTGCGGCTATCGGTTCGTTGTTTGCACCAACTATTTGAGCTCTAACATATAATTGCGTGCTCGACAAATCGAGATAGTCCTGTCCAGCACCAGTAATGCTAAATTCAATCGGTGTTCCTTGTGAAATCGATGCTACGGGGTTATATTCTACAAATGACCCAGCTTCTATACTAGTTTGCGTTGGTGGTACGATAAAGAGATCCAATTCACTCTTTGTACATTCACACGATTGTGGGTGAACAAATGCCATACTTAAAGTTTGCCGAATATGTCGCTCTTGCTTCTTTTACTTTGAGGCTTTGTTGATCTTTTACGTCTCAGCTTCCTTCTTCCACCACTACCACCTTGTGTATTGAAATCGTTGGAAGATGCAAATGCTTTTATACCTTCTGGAATACGTCTTTTGCTTGAATCTTTGAAATTATGACCTTCTGAAACATCATTGGCAATCTGTAGACCGGTTCTCAAAACCTGTTTCCCGAATGCTTTAGCGCCCGTTTGAATCAATGGCCAAGCGCTTCTGAAGAAGCCGCTCAGAATACTTCCCAACCCATGACCGCGTTGCATGCGTGAACCTTGAAATACAGGCATACCGCTACCACTCTGTTTCATATAATAATCTTCGTATGCGAACCTATTCGCCTCGCAACAAAATTGTCTTTTCATTGTAAGAGGTATGGTATTTTGCAATGTCTGAAATGAAGTGTCACAATGGACTTTCCGTACTCGAATGGAATCGGATTGCCAGTGTCGGTCCTTATATCTATTTCGATTGAGTCAAAGTTCTTCTGTTGTAGCGGTACGTATAGGGGTTTTTCGTATAACACGTGTACATTATCGCCACCTTTACCAGACAGGTGAACGATACGAAGTAACGGCGCTTTGGTATCGCCTATGGGAATATGTTCCAAGACATTACAATACACGTATGCGGCAGAAAACCCACGATTTATGTCGCAAGCGTTTGCAGAAACCCACTCTAAATATTCGTTACGATCATATTCATCATGTTGAATTGAATTCGGCCACTCGCCGACACCCAACATCGCACACAAGGCAGGAGAGAATAGTAGGTGTGCACCCCAATTTATATTTGCTTTGAGACGCTTCGTTATAGTATCATATTTAAATGATGGAAATGTAACGAGTTTGAATTCATCAACCATATATTTTATTTGTTCGTTAATCGCCTGTACGAGATCGGATACCGAATCGTAATAGCCAGGTGTTAGATTCAACATCTTGTGGAAAAAATCCTTTTTATCGACACCCGGATATACGAACTGTGAATATATAAAGTGTCCTTCTCCTCTTTCTAAATTGAACCACGTATGTTGATATTGGAGTTCGACCAATCCTACCTCCCAATCGCCTGATAAAGCAATGCCATTTTCTAGTCTTGTCGTATAATGCGTAACCGTGTTATTTGGATAGTAATTCATAGAGCTGTTACTCGGTAAGGTCATGTAAAAATGGGCCATCCTGTTCGTATCACGTACTTTGTACGAATGAACTCGGTAGCCGCTAGGCATCGAATATATCTGAAGTCCAAGAGTTAAAGCTATCGTCGTAGCCTTTCCACTTTACAAAATATTCGGTATTACGACCTCGCTTGCGAGTTTTTAACACCTTTTCAATTTTGTAAATGTCGTCTTCTTTAATTATCCGTTGCAGTTCCTCTTCGTAGAATTTTCCTTTTATTTTCTCTTCAGATAAGTCTGCTATTTCATAGGTTATGGGGTCGGAGGGTATTCGAGCAACAATTGTGAATATTTCATCAGTCCACGATGGAAGGTATCCCTTCTTGAAAGCGATTCGAGCTTTGCTTATTCGAACCTTGTCACCAACATTATACTTCCAAATCGCCGGTCTTTTCTTTTCACCATACAAACGCTTTCTAATAATGTCTTCATTTTCAATGGAAACCTGACTAGGTGTCATACCAATGCTTCTATGGTAAGTATTATTATACGAATGTACTAGATCTTGCAAGACATCCACATATCGATGCGTGTTTTTATATGTGAAATATTTCCACATCTTGGTTTTAAGGGTTCGATTAAACCTTTCCACGACAGAGGCTTTTATGTCCTCATTTTCAGTCGTATAGAATCGAATAGCATTTTCATGCAAGAGAGATTGAAAGGATTTGTTAAGAAACTCTGTACCCTTATCGGTTTGTAAATGAGCTGGATGCCTATCATGCAGTATTTGTGAAAAGGATTCAGTCAATGCAGAGCCAGTTTTTGATTTAAGTGGAAGCACCCAAGCATATTTAGAAAACACATCTATACAGGTCAGTAGATATTTATTCTTATCGTTATACTTTGACAAAGCAGAAAGGTCGGCCAAATCGGCTTGCCATAAATCATCTATGCCAACAGTAAATGTTCTTCTACGTCTAAATGTTAATCTTACAGGTTTATGTAAAGTATATGCATCCTTATTCTGTAACCAAGTTCTGATATCTTTAGTTTTAACTCGTCCTTTTACGTGTCGTTTAAAAGTCTCCACTCCACCAAAGCTGCCAGGATGTTTCGGTTCGAAATAAGAATCCATTAGTACAACTCCCAAACAAACTGTTTATGTTTTCTTCTCTGTCTGCGACTTGATGCAACTGCAAAGTTTTCGTCCTGTACGTCGTTAATATATTTCCAACGATCGTCGTTACCGATTAGTTCGTGTGGAATATTGTAATCTTTCAAAGCGTCTGCGAGCTGCATCCAACCAGATGGGCTAGGTGTTGAAGTTCTTTTTCGTAACAGGTCGTTCACCAAATCCACCACGTGAGTTTTAGGAATTGTCTTATTCTTCAAAATGAGTTCTCCCTTTTCGCTCCAATTTACGTCCGGGTTGTTTTTGATATGAGTCAGAAGACGGGAAGCTTGCGACTGCCATTTCTTGGGAACAGTCTCTAACACGAGGGACTCTATGTTTTTCGACTCTTTAACGCTTTCACTCGCTGCCTCGGTTGTGTCTATGACTTTTGAATCAAATTTGGTTATCACACTAGGTTTATCAATGTTTAAGTAACGACTCAAACTGTTTGAATAAAGTTTAGCCTTCTCATCATCGGCAACGTTTCTATGTAGTATCTCGTAAATTTCTCCATCCAATTTCGACAGTGTTTTATCCAACATGGTTTCCTTCAACTTTTCAATCTGTCTAGGCTCTACTAAAATCATCTTCTTTGCATGTTCCATTTTGCTAACGGTTTGAATTTAAAAGCGAACCTAGGAATGAAAGCACAGGTGTAAGTAGTGCGCCGAGGAAGCCACCAGACTGAATGAGTTTCTTCTTAATGACAGTGCGAGTTTTCTTTGACGCCAAGTTTCTTAGCTTCTTCTTGAACCGACTGAGTTTACTCTTCTGAGGTTTAGTCAGTGGAACATTGCCTTTTAATACATTCTTTGCACACTCACACAGGCAACATAAGAGATTCTTGTTACAGTTCTTCAATATACGCTGTCTCACTTTGGCCGAGGCTTTCTTAAGCAATCTAAGTTTGGCAAAGTACTTCTTTAGTTTCGAAGACATTTTGAATGAATGACTACAATGTCTTCGTACACAGCTTTATATTCACTTTCGAACATAGACATAATGTGTCTCCCCTGGAAATATACCAGTTCTCAATCTACATCTCTCATCTGTATCGGGTCTAAGATCAACCAATAGATACCCAAATGGAACCATAGTAGCGTCTTTGAAAGCTTCTAGCATAAAGTTGGACTTTCCAGGGAACATCTGTCTAGATAAATTTGCAATCTGTGTAGAATCTCTGACGTTTTTGAACAGAACTAAATAATGTGCATTAAGACTTATAGTTCTAGTATGCTTGCCTTTGTAAAACAGGTTTTGTGTCAGATACAAGACTGAAACGTTTCTGTGATGACTTATTTTAGTAAAGATTTTGGTGACTCGTTCGTCTGTTTCACTCATAAGGTCGTCAATGATAAGCAAAGTTCTTTCTTTTCCATCGAAAATGTTCAAATCTGGGAGACCTTCATGAAATTGAATTAATGGATGCTTGTCAAAGATGTCCTGATATATACCATAACACCACATTACTTTTTCTATCATGGGACTTATCATATGTTCCAAGTTATCTATAAATCTAAGTGTAAACTGTGTTTTACCACATCCAGAAGGTCCACTAACTATAGATGAAAAGGGGTGTCGCCAGGTCGGATCCATTTTCGTGAATGAATACTAGAAGGTATGAATTAGACTTATATACAAAAGAACCAGTCGAGAATTATAAAATAGATATCATTCGATATCCATCCATTTTAATTTGACAACAATTCAACATAATTTACACACATTTACACAATCAGTTAATCACCGTTAAGGACAGGTATGCTTATGTGGCCATAGGCAAGCGAATCGCAACTATTTACTAGATATCTCTTATCATCATATGGAGAAAGAGCAGATTTTGAAATTTCAGCTGTATGTAGCTGATGTTTACGGCTGCGAATGGTGAAAAATTTCGCCGTGGTTGGTTTTTCATCAAACAGACAGTTTGCGTAGTCGTTGTGTCGGATGTATTTGGTAACGAATGCCTTCTTGACGCCTTTGGCCGTTTTCTTTTCGTAGTCTTTGGGAAGAAGGAGACTGTACATCTTCGATCTCAATCCCACAAACTCCAAAGGTGGTTCGGCGTTCGACTCGTCTTTGAACTTCCCAATCACCTTCGCATTAGTTTTACTGTGCAGAAAGTGATTGGAGGGATAGTCAGACGTGTCATAGTGCTGAATATCTTGCTGCATGTCCAAATAAACATCGTCGGTACGGATGTGATAACACAAACTGTCAGTATCCGTAAACAACAGTTTCGCTCTTTCACCATATGTCTTCACTACATGTTCGTAGTGGAAACGATACATCTGAAGTTTCGAGATATCTAGGATGCTCATCCCAACATAAACGGGTTTGTCCAACAAAACATCTGATTTAATCAGTTTTATGACCGTTACTTCTTCATTTACAATGTTGAAGGATTGAAAAGTTGGGCGAGCAATGTATCTTTTCGCCTGCCTCTCGTTCGTGACAATTTTGACCGCTAGATGGCGCCTGTTATTCTGCATTGTTTTGCCATACACAGAATTGTTCATAAGCTTAAACAGGTCTTTCTCAAACGAGTTACTGGCCGCCTGCCGCTTAACGGTGTTAAAATCTATATATGGCTTTAACCAACGAGACTGATCAAATTCCATTATTTTATGGATTTTAGTGAGTTTCAGACCCATTGCCAAGTAGAACTGCAAATTTCGGTAATGTACAACATAATTTGTTTTCGAATTTAAATTTGGAATCAGTTTTTCAATTTTAGAATTATGCTTCATGTTGAGCTTTCCGGCCAATTCTTGCGCATATGGGGATAGCATGTCAGATGTTATTGCCATCTTTTCTGGAGCAAGGGGGTAATCATTATGCAGATTGTGCAGATGAGCTGGATATTCCATATCCACCTCGAGAATGTATCCATTCGGATCGTCATCAGATTTCGATTCTAAATGGAAATCCTCAATTTCGTCGGGATTTAGAAAACGAAACTTTCCAGTAGGTAATGGCTCGCTCATGGCAAAGCCATACAAGTTGTTACAGTCAAGATACATAATGTAACTCTTCTCCACATTTTCGTCGTATCCTCCTTGAGCTAGAAGATATGGGTTATTCGCCTTTGCATGACGATGACTAATCATGCTTACACCGCCACGCATACCCTTCTCAATAAAGAGGTAATGGTCGGGGTCTGTGAGCAATTCCAAGGTGACATTTGTCATTTTAAGACACGCATCCCAACTTAGACCCGGACTTGAAACATAGTGCAAAGGATCTAGCTTGTAAAAATTCAAAGACATCTTTCGAAATTCTTCGAAAACGTCAGCTAGAAGGATCACATCTGTTTCCAAATAAAGGTCGTGGTAGTTGTGCATCCTTTGCATGTCAAATTTAGCCCATACCTCTTGTGCGTGGGAATAGTCCTGACTACTAATGTGCTCATCTGTAAGATGACTGAAGAACTGGTCCTGAGCAGGTAAAGCCGTTTCATTCATTCTCTCTGCACAATCCATATATTCGTATGGATAGACCCCTTTTCTTAACAATAACTTGAATTGTTCATCATTTGGGTAGAGCCTTCTCATATGTTCAAATTTGGAATTTCCATCTTTTGTTAAATTCTTTACCAAAGTGTCAAGTCCACAATTTAGAAATTGCAAAGAATCTACAAAACGTAATCCTTCGATTTCGAAAGCGAGGTATTTCTCCATATTTGTTGCAATGACATTAACATCTTTAGGAGCGAAAAATCGAGTTAAATGTTTGAAAATTACGTGGCTGTCGTAACCCTTTAAATTATGGAACACTACGGGTATTACGTAATTCCATTCATTCTTTCCAGTGCTGCGTCTCTTGAATTTGTACAACAAATTACAATTTGTGCAAAGCGCAGAAATGAATTGGCCGGTTACATGGCAATGGTGTCTGACCTTATTTTCAGAATTTAAATCAATATCACAAGAGGGACATTTCTTACAATTTGCATACGTTTCAAGTTGTAATTTATTTAGAATTTCCATAGGTTCGTTTTTAGACAAAATTTGATTAATTCGAACCTGTTCGGACTTTAAATGCATAAAGAATTTGTCCATCACATTACCATCGCTGCAAACATATGGTCGTTCGTTATTGTGCTCGGCGAAAGATGATACTGTGAGACAGCAAAAGCCACTGGGAGTGTGAGTATCACAGAATTTAGTGGAATTTCCAGCGTCGATATCGGATTTTCCAAGAAAGCATTCAAAATCTGCATAAATTGCAAAAGGGACAGCCATTTGATTCTGGATGTTGGAAAATGATAAAGTGTTAGAGCCAGGTGTGGGATATCTTACATGTTGTATGTCATGTGTACCACATTCGGGTATATGCTTCTGCTTACCAGCTTCGGTGGTGAAACAATAGAGGCAGAATGGACATGGGTATATTTGCCCATCGTGTGAGTTTCGACGAGACAGAAGACGGGAGAGGTTTCGAATAAGAATATAGTGCCGTTTCTCACCTTCGCTTAGCAATAACAAATTGACTGTATGTTTGCGGTTTCGATGTTTGGATGCGTATAAGGGTACGAATGTTTTATCCTCATCAGAATTGGTGCACATGACATTAATGGAAAAATCAGGATTGTTGGCTTCGAATATTGGAATTTGATCAATCTCGATGGGGAAGGTTAGACCTTGTACATTTAATTCAGACAAATATGGTACATATTTGGAGACTCGATCTGGATGAGCTTCTTTTGATGATGAGCTACTGCGAGTACACAATATAAAAAGCAATTATTGTCGTCATTCTTAATGTTTAAAGTCGCTGTCTTTAGAGCCAGCCATTTGGGACTTTGAATGTATTGAGAACCGCCGATCGCATCATAGTCGGCCATGTGTAAAGCTACATTACCAATTTCGTTGATGGTCCATCCGGAACCATCATTGGTGAATGTGTCCACAAGAGAGTCTATTCGACCTATTGCATCTTCGAGATGTTGTTGAGTCTCGAATTGGTTCATCATTATGGCTGGTACCGATCTGAAGTATGCAGTCGTCGATCTGGCGCTGCCATCTGGATTTTCACGACCGAACTTTACATCCATAGTGACATACCACTTCACGGGACTAAAATTTCAATATGATTTAGCATCAAATATTAATAAATTGGGGTATGTATGCAAATGTTTAGGCAGAAGTATCAAAACGAATAATGTCATGTATGATAAATTGAAATAGTTATACATTGATAAATTGAAATAGAAATATGTATGCGGATTTGATTTGATACTTTAAAATATGCATACCCATTATCTGTTAATCGTTGTTCCAAACTGCTGGTTACTTCACCCTCCAAACCATGGATGAGATTCCGTACGTCCACGGCGTTTGGATCTGATGGGAGAAGGTGTTCTTCGAAGATGTTGCGTACCGATGAGCGTCCAGGCTGAGAATTTGGTTTTTTGTTGCATATACTGCAAGAGTCTTTTCCATCTTTGTAGAAGTGAGCTTTACGACGTAACCCGCATACGGAGCAGACGCGCTGATTGCTGCACACTTCACACAATCCCTCACTGTTGAGTTTCACCTTATATGCAGAACAGTAACCGCATTCAGTCTCTGGAAATATACCAATTGAATTGTGTTACTATACGGAATAACACAAGTGAAAGCATACTCACATGCATGTACATATCAACTCATGTACATTTACCTAAATATCTACATTCTGTATGCATATACACTTACATGCGCAAATATGCGCATGATTTAGATACAACATACATACACATACTTAAACAAACATGATGAGATGTTAATTGACCCTTAAAATCGAATAATTCTTACTTGATTTCTTGCGCGGTGGTTCCGCAGAAGTCGAAGGCTCACAATCGTTGAAATTTCTTTTCCGAGCTAAAGATAAAATAAAAATAAATATTTGTCAATTATCACATAATTAAAAATATTTATAAAAATTGTAGATTGACCACATGTGATGTTGATTGGTTCTTTCAAAGCGGTTGGATTATTTGCAATGTTCTTATGCAAATGAGATTTCATTATGTGTCACGTGATGCTGTGGATCGCTCATATGGCACACTACTTTCATCATGCACTAAATCGCGCATATTGCATACTACTTATTTCAATTAATGTGATCGAATTATATAAACATTTAAAATAGACCAATATACTGGGCATGTGATAAAACCTTGCAATAATACATACTATGAAAGCGAGAAAATGTTGACTCAGCATAAATATTTAAATATGTAAGGAATATGATAAAACTTTTCGATAATCCATGCAATGAAAGCGAGAAAATGATGACTCAGCAAAAATATACAAGAAATGAGATAAAACCTTGCAATAATATGAAGCCGAGAAAACGATGACTAAACATAAATATTTACAATAGTATGATGTATAAGGAAAGAGATAAAACTTTGCAATAATATGAAATGAGAAATGAGATGCCTCAGCAAAAATATTTAAAATGGACTGATATTATGGGAATATGACAAAGTCTTGCAATAATACATGTCATGAAACCGTGTAATTGATGACTAAGCATAAATATTTATAAATACATACTCTTGATGTGCATGTACATGTCTATAAATACTATATATATATATATATATATATATATATATTGTAAATGAATGCTGTTAAAATACATACCAATCGATTGTTGGTTGATAGTTCTGGTCGGTCGTTCGATCTCTTCCGAATTTCTTTGCGATTCCATGTTGCTGTCATCAGTTCAGCGTCCAGTGAAGAATATGATTATCCACGCAAATACACCAGTTTATATAGGCTGAGAATTCACACATGTGACGCATCTGGAGCTGGTTTGAACCGGTTTTAATCCATTGTGTTTTAGAATCCGCTGTGTTTTAGAATTCGCTGTGTTGGTATTGGCCCATTGTTTTCATTCCTTTGTGTTTGTATTGCCCTTTGTGTTAGAAATTCCATTGTGTTAGAAATTCCTTTGTGTTGGGGAATACCTTTGTGTTGTAAATTCCTTTGTGTTGCGTTGGGGGCTCCTTTGTGTTGGTATTGCCCATTGTGTTGGTATTGCCCATTGTGTTTGTAGCGCCCATTGTGTTGGTATTACCCATTGTGTTAGTAGCGCCCATTGTCTGTTTCTGTAGCACCCATTGTGTTAGTAGCGCCCATTGTCTGTTTCTGTAGCACCCATTGTTCTCATTCCTTTGTTTCAGTAGCGCCCATTGTTCTCATTCCTTTGTTTCAGTAGCGCCCATTGTTCTCATTCCTTTGTTTCAGTAGCGCCCTTTGTTCTCATTCCTTTGTTTCTGTAGCGCCCATTGTGATGACGTCACTGGCATGGTACTGTCTGTTACCAATCTACTTCACTTGGAATGGGCTCTCGCTTACGCTACGCTTACTGCCCTGGAATAATTTGCCTGCTTTCTACCAACTGCTAAAGTTCTTTCTGTTTGGCTGTGGCTGGGCTGGGAGCGACTTTGAACAGGCTTCTTGAAGAGGCGCTATATAAATCTCCGGAATGAATGGACGGATGGATGGGTGGGTGGAGAAATGTGGGCACATGAATGGCTGCATGGATTTACACGATTGGAAGTGTGAATGAAGAGATGTGTAAATAGATAGATGGATGGATTGATGGTTGGATGTATGTGTTGATGGGTGGACAGATGGATAGATGGAAGAGTTGATGAAGAGCTGTTTATTTTTTATTGATGTATTGACGGGTCGAGATTGAAAAGGGTGAAGGGAGGAAAGGACAAACGGAAGGATGAATGCAGGAAGGAAGGCAGCAGCGGAAATACTTCATAAGTGGAATTATGTGAGAAAATTTCTTAAATCAGCATTACGGTTAATGCAAAACTGTCATTCTCCGCAGCGTCTGAATGTCCAGTTCAAGGGACATCCGGCATAAAAGTAGCCTTGACCATTGTTTTGCACTGTTTTCATCAAAGCATTTCGTTTACTATACAGCGACTCGATTGAATGAGAGTCTCGCCATTTTCTGTCGTCCCAGAATACAGAGATGATATAAAGTAGCTGATGAATAGCTATCCGACGACCTCTGACACCGAGGCACCACGGGCTACCGAAGTATCTATCAGTACCAGTGTATATGAAATAAACATAAGTTTTGGTTTATGACACATGTCGAGGGTGTCAGGAAAGGACCAACAGATCACTGCACATCTGACTGTAGTATACCCTACATACATAATACAGCTTATAGTCTTATCCGCTGTATATGTGCAGAGCGACAATACTATACAGTTTTAATGTGCAGCGCTTGTTTATATATATATATATATATACGACCGATATAGAGCAAAAGTATTCATACAATCCCAGAATGCGAGGACCTACGTTACTTCATATATCCAGAAGTCTATTCACAGCTCTATGTCTGTGAAGCATACGTTCTATAATATCTTCTATAAAGTTTAAGTTATTACAGTCTAGTTATTATATTCATGTGTAAATGCCTTCGTGTAAAACGACAAATAGCCTATAGCCATGTTCCAGCCTTTGCCAGACTGTTAGATACGAAACCCTCTGACTACTTCGAGGCGCAGTGGAGCAATAATCAGGACTAAGAATTGCAATCAAAGATAAAGCTATTCTGGCGGAATTCAGAAAAGACCGTTAAGGACGATCTGTTGCATTTCATGCACGAAATCATTTAACTCATGAATGCATTCATTTCATGTGTGAATCCATACGGTCGAATTTCCTCTGTAAATCGTGTTAAATGTAGCACAGTGATATCGCTTTACGAATTGGCAGTGTGTATGGCATTGAATATTTAATGATTCGCCATTGAGTTTACAAGATATATGTCGCTATAGCCTGACTGACACTAGGATAATTTACAGTATCAAAGGGTAGTAATCGTAATCGTAACTGCATGTCTTCAAAGACCGACTTGTAGCAGGCCTACTTCATCGTGGTGAGTGAGTGAACAGCCTCGAGTATTGACCGGAACTGCCGCCTTACGCCTCCGTTTAGCCCTCAAGTTGAAACCAATCGCTAAGCTACCGAATGCTAATGACTTGGATCACCTAATACTTTGCTTTAGGTTTATGGATAACTGTTCGCGAGGTCAGTTGCTCAGGTCAGTTGGTCGAACAAGCAAATAATAGCGTATATCTAGGGCTCTAGGCCTATTGCTGGTGAGCAATTGTCACAGGTAGCAACTGTTGTCGAACAATTGTCCGGCGAACAACTGGTCGCAAGCACATGCCCTTTGCTCATTGTTTTGACCACATGCCCTTTGCTCATTGTTTTGACCACATGCCCTTTGCTCATTGTTTTGACCACATGCCCTTTGCTTATTGTTTTGACCACATGCCCGTTGCTTATTGTTTTGACCACATGCCCGTTGCTTATTGTTTTGACCACATGCCCTTTGCTTATTGTTTTGACCACATGCCCTTTGCTTATTGTTTTGACCACATGCCCTTTGCTTATTGTTTTGACCACATGCCCGTTGCTTATTGTTTTGACGACATGCCCTTTGCTTATTGTTTTGACCACATGCCCTTTGTTTATTGTTTTAATCGCGGCTTCCGAGTCTCGATATGAGCAACACCTGCTTATTTTAACGTACTAGTCACAGCGCAAAAGACTAACAATAAGTCGATGTCAGATCACCAGTTCTTTACCTACTACCAGCCTGAGTGGTGCTGTTACGTTGCAGGACGTCATGGAATCGTTTTAATCGAAAATGGCGTCTTTTCTTATAGGCAAACTTCGCTTAAAAGCTACGTTGACTTCAACGTCTACGGTGAGTCAACTAAATCGTTAAGTCAGTCGCCAACTCATTAAATCATTCAGCATTTCCTTAGCGGATGACTCCAGGAACCAGCGTTGAGTATACGAGAATGCCTGCTGAGGTAATGCTATCAGTGGTGAAAGTAATAACGGATTTATCACCGGAGCCATTACACGATGTGGACGGGGCTGAGCATTAACCCAGTTAACAGTTATCTGAGGCGGTTGCTGTGAAGGGACGTTGAGCAAGACCTTCACTCAGTTGCTCATCGCCATTGATCGATGCTTAGTCATTAGACAGTGGAGGCCTAAGAGACCTAAATGCGTAGTAATATTAATAATGATAATTATTAATATTGTACGCATTGGTTTGCTATCGACCATCGAAATGACTGAGTACAACGATGCTGTTACTTGGGGTCCCAAATTTTTTGAATATTCATCAGATTAGTCGATCGATAGCCGAGGGCGTCGTTTCGTCTCATAGCAACAGTCGTCGTTGTCTCTCGTTGGTCGCAACGATACTCAGTCTGAAGTTGGGATCCATCCACTCAATTAAATAGTAGGCTACATTGAAACTTTTTTAAAGAATGTTTTAATAGTTGCTGATACCTGATAGGCCTAGTTGCTCTTTATACTTCTTAGTTACTATGTAAATTTTACATTTTTTGGGATAAGTCCTTGAAGTGTCCAAGGACCCTACGATGTTCGTGATTTGAAGACTCCGAAGCATTGCATTTAACGTAATTTGTTGTAGGTTAAACTAATCTGTGAATAGCTTTAAGGAGTTCTGAGGATCTTTTAGCAGGTGGGTGGCAATTCATTCGATTACAAACTCACTAGATACGAAACTAAATGATTATTGTGAAATCTGACATTACTTAGTCTAGGCTACATGTTGCTTGTTTACAAATAAGTCAACAGGTTTTTGAAAAATCGTTCATACTCGTAGGAACTAAAGATATTGATTAATATTTAGTAACCATTTATCTAATGTTTAAAGATTGCGGTACATAGGGTTTGTTAGGCTATGGAATGGGTCTGCAATATACATAGTATTCATTTTATATTTGTCTAATAATTTAACTACAGGCTTGGTCCAAAATTAGTCTCTGATCCATGTTTTGATGGAGTTGATGCTAGTGGCAAATTTATTAATTAATCATACGCCGAAAGTGTAACACAACTGCTCATCAAAATTATGACATCATTAAGCTGGCAAATTATCGTAATTGTTTGTCTTGAACTCTTGATTGACAACTGCCAAACAAAAGTGGTCGTCTACACAACGCAATACCTCATCTGCCAGTCATCCACGATAACGTCATTTAATGTACGGATCTTGACAAGTGGTAATCAAATTGAAGTCGCCATTTGTGAACAGTGTACACAAATTGCCAATCAAAGATTTACTGTCGTTAAGCCAACAGAAAATCGCAAATGACATTCGAAACGTTGACTAGTCACACCAATTTAGATGCTCCTATACGCTGCAACCTTTCATAATGCTGTAGTTGAGAGACATAATTATGATGTATCGCGCTTAATGAGATACTGTTATAATAAGTTCACGTTAAAAATATGATTCAAACTTTGGATCGGTGTCTCATCAGATTACGCGTTATAATGGAGCTGTAGACAGATGCGGGATGGCCGAGCGGTTATCGCGTCGGCTTTTCTCCGCTGTGACCCAAGTTCGAATCTTGTGAATCGATACAGATAACATTGTCAAACTGTAAGTGTCTTTGGAGGGCACATCCCTTGAGACGAGTTCCTCATTAAATTGAAAATACATAACAGAAGTAGAGTCGTCGTTCCTACTCAGTCTATGCACAGAGACTGTTTGTTGGTCGATGAAGGGTTCCTCTGCCCTACAGCGTCGTCGTTTTCCCTGCGCCTCCTCCTCCGCCGCCGCCATTGTCACTGACCAGAGACAGATACTGTGTGTTGTCTTTGTCGGCGTTCTTCTTATCAGCTCCGCAGAACATCGAACGAAACGTTGCCCGGAACTGGCGACTCATCCCGCAGTAAATGAAAAAGTTGATCGGATAGCTGAGTAGAATGAAGAGATTAATAAACCACGTGGCTATCTGTCCCGAACTCTTATCGATCAGCGACAGATCGAACGTGTTCTGAACGATCAGAATGATCAGAACGATGGCCAACGGGAACTCAACGAGGAGGAAGACGCCGACGACGTGCACGAGCATCATCGTGGTGCAGTTGTTCTCCGCCAGACGTCGTGACTCCGATCGACGGTTCTGCATGAGCAGCTGTTCACGCCTGACCTGCGCCATCTTCATGGCGTTGAGAAGGAGACCGTTGAGGAGAACGAGAGAGGTGCAGGGAACGAGGTGGATGAAGATGACGCGGAACCAGTAGTAGAAGTTGAAGTAGACATTGATGTTCAGCTGGACGAAGGGAGCGAGGGTCGTCTGACAGGCAACGACGACACGCGTAGGGTCAACGATCGAAGTAATCGGAGAGGGATGGTACTCGTTCTCCAGGAAACGACAGACCTACGACGACCGACGACAAGTTACATCATTATCAATAATAATAATAATAATAATAATAATAATAATAATAATAATAATAATAATAATAATAATAATAATAATAATAATAATAATAATAATAATAATAATAATAATAATAATAATAATAATAATAATAATAGACAGTCAATTACGAACGAAACTTTTGCCTCTATGCAAGAAAAGCACCCCACGGACGGCTGGAGCGCTAACCTGGCGCTACTACCGAATGTGGCAGAGACCATTCCAATTCAGGTCACAGAGAAAGAAGTAGAAGACGCTGTCCGATCTTTTCCGACTGGATCATCTGGAGGCCCGGATGGCATGCGTCCCCAACACCTGCTGGACCTGCTGAAGAATCGCGAGTCCTCTGTGGATCTACGTCAGGCCCTGACAGGATTCGTCAACATTATGCTGAGGGGCGAATGCCCGCAAGAGGTCCGCAGCCTGATGTTCGGTGGTAGCCTCATAGCCCTCTCAAAAAGACCGGAGGGCTCAGACCTATCGCAATTGGCTACGTGTGGAGGAGGCTTGCGGCAAAATGTGCCAACAAATATGCAATTAATAAGCTGGCGCCAGTCTTCGCGCCCCTCCAGGTTGGCATCGGCACTCCGGGTGGAGGAGAGGCCGCGGTCCACGCGGCAAGAGGTTTCGTGACTGACATGACTCAGGATAAGATCTTCGTCAAACTGGACTTCGCCAACGCCTTCAACACCATGCGCAGAGATGTGATGCTCCAGGCAGTACACGACACCATTCCCGAGCTCTACGCCTTCGTTCACCAGGCATACTCGGCGGAATCTCTTCTTCAGTTCGGTGCGTTCGAGGTCAGGTCACAAATGGGGCCACAGCAAGGAGACCCTCTGGGTCCTTTACTCTTTTGCTTGCCGTTACAGCCATACCTGCGCAATCTTGAAGCCGACTTCCGGTTAGGATTCCTTGACGACATCTCACTGGGAGGCAAAATGGAGAACATTCGACACGATCTGGCCACAATAGCGGATCTAGAACAATCACTGGGCATCCGTCTAAATCGACAAAAATGCGAGTATCTCTCGGATATCGAGTGCACGGACGACGCTCTTGCCGGCTTCCAACGAGTGGATCGAGATACTGTAACCCTGCTTGGTGCACCATTGTTCAGAGGGAAGGCCTTGGACAAAGCACTGCAGGACCACAGCAACACATTAGAGATGGCGTTGAATGATCTCACTTGTCTCCAAGCACAAGGCGCGCTCATGCTACTACGATCCTGCTTCGGAGCGCCGAAACTTACATACCTACTACGCTCGGCCCCTTGCTGGGGTCACCCCCTCTTGGAAACTATCGACACCCAGATGAGACATGGCCTTGAGAGGATCCTTAACATCGAACTAAACGACACTCAGTGGCTACAGGCCACACTGCCAATCAGGGATGGCGGCCTCGGCGTGAGACGGGTCACGATGCTGGCATCTTCAGCTTTTTTAGCGTCAGCTGCATCGACCAAGACACTCGGGGCGGCCATCCTCGACCGTGAGGAACTGATGGATGATTTCGAGAAGGAAATACAAGAATCTCGAAGATCGACGTTGCCAGTAGGCGAGGCGCCAGCTTGGAACAGACAGAAGACCTGGGACAGACCCTTGATTGATCAAGACAAGGCGACGGTGTGGTCTGCGAACATCGACCCACTAAACCGAGCAAGACTGGGAGCAGTTTCATCGCCCCACGCCGGAGACTGGCTTTCAACCGTGCCAATAGCTTCCTGCGGACTGGGTCTGAGCAACGAAGCGATCCGAGTGGCGATTGGCCTACGCCTGGGCCTCAACCTATGCGCTTCACATCAATGCCAATGTGGTCAGATTGCGGACCCTGGAGGTCACCACGGACTGGTGTGCAAGCAATCTGGAGGAAGAGCAAGCCGACACTTCGCAATGAATGATGTCATATGGAGAGCCCTTCAGAGAGCAGACATCCCCAGCTCGAAAGAACCCCCAGGGCTCCTGCGCACCGACGGAAAGAGACCGGATGGAGCGACGCTCGTACCGTGGGCAGGGGGAAAGTACATGACCTGGGACGTAACCAGCATCCATACTTGCGCAGCATCTTACATTCAAATTACGTCGACAACACCTGGGAGCGCAGCTGAACTGGCAGCCTCGCGCAAAATCACGAAATATGCAGATCTCCCCGCAACTCACAACTTCGTTCCCATTGCCCTAGAATCACTGGGCCCAATAAATAGGTCAGGACGAGAGTTCATTTCGGAACTAGGACGTCGGGTGACTGCCGCCACCGGCGATCCTTTGGAAACCAAATATCTGTTCCAGCGTTTGTCAATCTGCACGCAGCGGTATAACGCCATAGCATTCAGAGGGACTTTTATGCACAACACCGGGGACGAGGACCACGAGCCATACTAGGCGTGATTATTCTTCGGAATTGCTTTTAGAAGCCTGAGGGATCATTTATACCTCGGGCAAAAAAAAAAAAAAAAAAAAAAAATAATAATAATAATAATAATAATAATAATAATAATAATAATAATTATCATTTTAATTAATCTTGAAGTCCCTGAGGGATCATGTTTACCTCGGGGCAAAAAAAAATAATAATAATAATAGTAATAGTAATAGTATTAGTAATAGTAATAGTAATAGTAATAATAATAATAATTATAATAATAATAGTAATAATAGTAATAATAATAATAATAGTAATAATAATAATAATAATAATAATAATAATAATAATAATAATAATAATAATAATATTAATAATAATAATAATAAGAATAATAAAATAATAATAATAAGAATAAAAAATAATAATAACAGCAGCAACAACAACAATAATGATATTATTACTATTATTATTACTACTACAACAACTACTACTACTGCTACTGCTACTGCTACTACTCCTGAGTGGCCGAGTGGGTTGGTGCCCGCTCGCCGCGCCGGCGCCCCTGGTTCGCTTCCCGGTCGGGTCGGATTATCATAGATTAATTTCTCGGATCTTTACTGCGGGTGGCTCGGTCGCATTATAAACGTGGAGTACAATACAACACACAATACAACACATCACAATACAACTGGGGCGCGGTGGTTTAGGGGTATGTTCGGTGCCTTGCAGCTGGAGGGTTGCGGGTTCGAATCCACCTCAAAGTCGCCGCGTAGGGACCCTGGGCAAGTCCTTCACTCGCAATTGCTCATGCGCTTCGGCGTGAAACTCCGATTCAGCGTTCGCGCAGTAGTCGGGAGCGCCTCTGAATGGGAAATCTGGTTGGGGCGCTATAACAAGTGTTCAAATACAATACAATACAATACAATACTGCTACTGCTACTGCTACTGCTACTGCTACTGCTACTACTACTGCCACTTCTACTACAGCTGCTGTTATAATTATTATTATTATTAGTAGTAGTAGTAGTGGTGGTGGTGGTGGTGGTGGTGGTGGTGGTGGTGGTGGTGGTGGTGGTGGTGGTGGTGGTGGTGGTGGTGGTGGTGGCAGTAGTAGTAGTAGTGGGTCAACATACAAATTATGCCAAAGTGCAAACCGGAAAGAGCAAAGATGGTGATCTGTCAGCATTTGGGAAGATGAATCCATTAAATAGACAGACTGCGGAAGAGATTAAACCCTCAACTTATCGTCTGATTCGGAGACTGAAGCCCGGCAGAGACAGGGAACGGTTGTAGACCAAAGACCATTCGCATTCATGACTCATCACCGGATGAAGACAAAACACCTGTTTACCTGTGAGAGGAACGCCAGCAGAAAGATGCAGATGATGACGCGGATGAAGTTGGGGATCGTGCAGAGCTCCCTCGCTCTGAGTGCGTGGCAGACGTAGATGTAGCGCTGGGCTGCCAGGGCCACCGTCAACCAGATGCTGGCCGTGTGGAAGACGGTCGGCAGGTATTCAGTCGTGCAGAAGTAGAAGAAGCACCAGTCATGCGGAACCCAGTCACGGTAGTGGCCCATCCCAAAGAAATAGACGAAGGACGGCAGAGGCCAAATCCCGGTCAGCATGTCTGAGCTGGCTATGGCGACGAGCAGAGCGTTGGTGGGACTGCGCATGTTGCGGCGGAGTAGGACGATGCAGATGAGAGTGTTGGTGATGAGGGTGACGAAGATGAGGACCGGAGAGATGTAGCCGTTGATGGAGACGAGGAACATGCTCTGCTCAAGCAGAAAAACCGTCGCGTTTCTCAACTGCCGTGATTGGTTGAGGCTGTCCGCTCCTCCAGTCAGAATGTCGGATAGTTCAAGGTCAGTCTTATTGTTGTCGCCGATGATTGAGACGTTGCCTTCCAGATCGAATTCCATTTTGTTATTGGTCTGATTTCGGATCAAGATATGTCACAGTTCGAGAAGACTCAGAACAGCAAAGTCTCCGATCTCAGCGCATGTTACATCCAGCCTACGAGTCTGAAAAGAAATTATAAAAGTCAGCTGAACATTTATATAGCACCTGCTAAGAAAGTCATAATGGCGTGTAAACTTGGCAGATTATTCACATTCGAATCGTTACTAGAGATACCACTGTTGTTATCACTATGGATCACTAATATTAATAGAAATAACAATGGCAGTGAAACTGATGTCCGATGGTGACGGTATAAAGCAGTGTTATTTCAGTTATGGTTTTTCAGTTACAGTTACAGTTATAGTTATCTAATTTATGATTTTTCAGTTAAAGTTATAGTTACAGTTAACTGAAATCAGATTTTTCAGTTTCAGTTATTTTTTTTTATTTTTCAGTTACAGTTTCAGTTATTTCTCTTTATTTTTCAGTTATAGCATCAGTTATTTTTTCACAAGTCATGACTAATGACACACTGACCACAAGTATTCTGAACAGTAACCAGAAATATTTATTCAGCAAATCAATGCGATTTGACGTATTGTCGGTTTACTTTAAGGAAAACACGACGTTCCAGATTGACACTTGCTCTGTTCTGACAATTAGGGTGCCACAATCGTGGTTTTCAACGTCCTTGCAAGCAACGGTGTGAACACAACATCGACTTTTGTCGTCTGCGGCTTCGTAAACAAAATGTTCCCACACGCCACTTTCTACTTTTCAACCACTACTTGGCTTAAACATTATTCTCGTAGTCGTGGATTGTTTTACGAATCTACGGTTTAGCGCCAACGACAACACAACGAAAGGAAAAGGAACCAGAAGTGAAACTAGCATAGAAAACTGAAAAGAAACCAGAATTGAAATGAGTATAGAAAATTGACCGTAGACTAGAGTAGGATTACCATTCAAAAAATAAGTAAGAAAAATACTCATGTTTTATTTTTCAGTTAACTTTTGTTATTTTTCAGTTATACAGTTTTCGTTTTCAGTTACTATTACAGTTTCAGTTATTCAGTATTTTTCAGTTTCAGTTACAGTTACAGTTAACTGCAAGACATTTTTCAGTTATTTTGCTATTTCAGTTACAGTTACAGTTAATAGAAATAACACTGGTATAAAGAATGGTCATCGTGACGGTTAGATTTGTGATAACTTAACGTCAATGGCGATCCGCACAGAGATAGCAATAAACAACAGGATGTCGTCTGTTATTATTACTTGAAGGTATTAGTTGCTATCGACAAGAATACAAAATTCTGTAATGAAACAACTTGCGCAGCTTTCTACTGCGTTACATAACATGCGAGTAGCGAGACTTCATTTCATACGTTTATTGTGAGGCAGCAAAAACTGAAATGCTATCTTCTTTCAACAGACTACAGTTGGCTTGCCACACCAAGTCTAATAACAGAGCATATCATGCTGAGTTTAATTAATTTCAAATTGCTATCTAGTACGCACGTTTCAAGTAAACACACGACTTTATTACATTTGGCTGATATCCGATACTTTATTAAAAGCAAGGAGATTGCATATATTTACACTTCATAATAAACGCTATATAAAAATCGCATAATAAACGCTGAATTTTTAAAAGATATTGGTATTTATTCATTCATTCATTTGTTCATTTCAGGAATTTGATATAGCACCCCTTCAAGAAACCTACTCAGAAACGTGACGAAGAAGTGGAGATAATACGAGAAGCTCTAAGAAGAATGTTCAGAATGTCAAAAGACTGACAGGTGCTCGTAAATTTTGAAAGTGCTCAGTGATGTATATATAGGGAAGAGAAACAAAGAGTTTTCATATGAAATGGGGTAAGATATTGAAAGTGAGTGATGAGAAATGGGATTTTGGAGTGATTATGTATAAGAGTTTATTCTAAGGGCAAAGAAAAGCTACAAAGATGATGTGGAGTTACACAGATTTGAGCTATGATTAAAGATTGAAAAGATGTGGTCTAGCAACATTTGTGCGAAGCAGCAGAGAACAAACTGCGGTTCATAAGATTCTGGAAAGGAAGCAGTACAGTGTTAGAGGTTCTCTGTATTAACACCAAGCAAAGCTACTTCGATACACATATATAAATTATCTAAGGAGCCGAAACACATTAGGGCAGAAATTCTTCAGTTCTTGTGTAATGATCGGGATGATAATACTGTCTCAGTGGACACTATCACAGCTTTCAGATGAAGCTAGGAGAGCAATTATTAAGCCTTACAGATTAACCTGCAGTGGTTCTAACACAGATTACACGTCTTCCGAACTACTTGAAACCCTTATTATAGGCCTTCTATTAAATTCGTGTTGTTTTGTGTCACCATGATTTTGGCGAATAAAGGGTTACATATGAATACACAGAGTTTTAAATGTCAGCTACCCTAATGTAAAATAATTTACCATAATGCGACTATAATAATATCTAATAGTAGATTAGCTAAGGTTTCAACAGAATGATGGCCAATCCTATAAGATGTCAAATGACGATGTTTTTTCTTCTAAATAGCTCTCCTATTATTATAGTAGACTGTGGATGAGGCGTCGCATTCATTGATCACGATTTCTTTTCGACACAACTTACTGGCATTATTTGCACCAGGTTCAACAGAGTGATTGACTTCGCGTGCCGTTCCTTGACGCCAAACTCCGTTTGCAAAGATCAAAGGTTGATGCGTTCGCCGCTCCACTCCCCCCCCCACCTCACCCCCTTTGCGCTCCTCTCCGTTAATATAAGATAAATCTCTTATATCTCACGACATCCGCCGAACAGCTCACGTCTCACGAAGATCTTTTTCTGGTGTGCGTGCGTGTGTGTATCGAACATTCGAAGGTCAATGCGTTTTGGAAGTGATAGTCGAGGAGGGTGTACGTGATGTGTCGATGACGATTGCTGAGCGACGGTCATTAGAGGAGCGTAGCTGCGTGTCGTGCAGTCAGCTGGCTGTGATACTTGCAAAACCTGCTATTCGGACGTGAAAGGCTGTTGCACAGCATCACAGTCAACCGAACCCTGCACCTGCGGCGGCTCCGACATCCCATGAACCATCTTCTCTCTCTGTCAACTCCTCCTCCTCCACAGGTCACTAGGTGCGTCGTAACCAGGAAACAAAGACTGACGAATTAATGGATCTATCATAAATCAGGTCTAATTGCCTGAACTATTGATTTTTCTGATGCTGTTGTATTCACGCTTTAACAGAGAGATCCCGCGACCGAGCGATCGTGCCTCAGAGAACTGTTGTTCAAAGATAGCTGAATGATATAACGTTTCTTCCTTACCTAACCTAACCGTATCATAGCTATCCTTACCATACCTATCCTAACATCTGCACATCTATTCTTACCATACCTTTACTCATCTCCCCATCGTCACCTGCCTGCCTAAGGTTTCACAAAATTATATTTTGCTCGGATGTGAAGACTGAATCATTGGGTATTGATTATATCTTCGAATTTATTGTTATGTATAGACCTATATGTATTTTATTATTATATCTATAAGCAACTATAAGCCCTATATATATAATTTCTCTGCATATATACATAAATATTATATATTTAAATAATAATATATGACACATATAATACATGAATATGTTGCAAATACCAAGTACATGTACATGTACATGTAACTCATATAGGCCTATTATATGAATATAGGCCTATATATGTGCCCAATCTGCCAATCATTGAAATATAGTTATGATTCCTGATGTAGGCCTACATGTGTGATATATGGCTATAAAGCTGAGGCAAGAGGTCTGATTATTCTGATATTAAATTTTGTCATATCTGGCCACAAAACATGTCTGTGGGTACTCGACCACATAGTTGCTGTATTGTCTCCGTTGCCTAGAATATCCGTTGCCTGGGCGCGTCAGTCGAAAATGATGTCTGCAGCATTTAGAGCGGACTTCAACTTCAATCTATACAGACTGTACCTGTGTCCTGTGTGTACAGGAGTGTGTATAAGTACCGGTAATCGTGCATATCTGACTGCAGAGACGCTTATATTGCTTCCCGGAACATTTGAAACGGCGAAGGATGGATGCTAAGGAAATATATATTATGCCATTGCATGACTTGCATTTGTCGTTAGCTTTCGTCGTGGGCATAATCAGTTTGGTCATCATCAGCATTAGCAGCAGGATGTGGTCGTCGTCATCATCATCATCATCATCATCATTATCATAATCATCCGTATTTCCATCAGTCTGGTCAAACAGATGTTTCGAGCGCCTCTGAATGGGCAATCTAGTAGGGGCGCTATAACAAGTGTTCAAATACAATACAATACAATACAATGTTTCTTTTTGTTTGCTTACATATCGTTGATGACTTCGTTGTTGATTTAGCGATGGACGTCAAGTATAAAGACTACGACCAAGCGCATGAATCAAGACCGATTTCTGCCCAAGTAATTACTCAGGTGCCAATAATGACGATGAGCACAATTTATATGGCGCCGTACCACAGCCAAGCCGTTACAAGGCGCCTCACAGTCAACTAACAGCTGGCATGGTAGACCTTAGATTAGAAAATAAGTGAGTTTTGAGTTTAGATTTGAAAGAGTCAACCGCTCGAATGGCAGGAGGAAGACCGTTTCAGCATCTGGGACCAGCGGCAGAGAAAGCAGGATCACCAAAACGGGTCGTCATTCGTTGCACGTTGAGGTTGCTTTTCTTGAGCGGTTGGAGTCGTCGCAACCCAGATGTGGAGGAATACGTCCCGATGGGAACGACGCACAGAAAAGATAGGAAGGCCAGTGAAAGAAGGAATAGGAAAAGTATTATAAGGATAGGGGAAAAAAGAGACAAGATAGAAAGAGAAAGATTGAAAAGAGAAAGAGGAAAGGAGACAAAGGATAAAGTGAGGGGATGGGGAAGTAGTGAAATGAAAGTGAACATGTTAAGATAGAGAAAAAGCACAAGGAAAAGGAAAAGATGATGAAGAAGAAAAGAGGTACTTAGAGATAAAGGAAGAAAATTAGGACGAAAAGCCATAATATTATGTTTCCACAAAAGGCAAGATAAACGAAATAGAGCTGACCTAAGAAGGAAAAGAAACATGCATGGTAGACTCAAAACAGAATTTAAAAAGAAGAAAATACTAAGAAAATGAGAAAGAAAGAAATAGGAAGAGAAAGAAGAGAAATGCAAAAGAGAAAGAAGGAAGGGAGGGAAAGGAAAGAGAAGGAATGAATAGGACAGCGGAATGATGAGGAAAAGTAAGCGGACTAGGAGAGGATGAGGAAAAGGAGAAGCCCCCCAGGAATGTCAAAAAGAAAGAGGAAGAAGCGAAAAATATCAAATACCAAAATACCACGAGTTAAGTGCCGAGCATGCGGAACGGCATCTTGGGTGCCATAAATGCGATGCCGCTCGAGATATTGTGAGATTTTTATTATCGTCGCGACTTGCCCGCATAGGTCGTAATTAGCAACGCCTTCATTCTGCCTGGCACGTACCTCTCTCTCTCTCTCTCTCTCTCTCTCTCTCTCTCTCTCTCTCTCTCTCTCTCTCTCCTCGTCGTCCCTCCTCCGGTCGTTCCCGGTTCCCTTGACGCTGATCGAAGACCGACGACAGTTCGGATGACAGATTAAGAGCCGTGTTTCCTGGGAGTTATGGTCGCCAAATGTCGCCGACGCCATATAACACTGCGGTTTATTGTTAGTAATTCAATTGTCGCAAAACGGGCGCTACATAAGGAGGATTGCTTCCGGGACGTTCCGGTTGTGCAACGGTGGTTCTGGGAAACGAGAACGGGCAGAGAAAGGAGGGGACGGGTTCGAGTAAAGTTTGTGACATGGATTAAACACACGGTTGGAATGGAATGAGTGAGTGGGCGAGAAAGAGATGTGGCAATGGAGATAATAGCACAGAGAAAGAAATGAAATTAGGAGGGAGGGAGGGAGGGAGGGAGGGAGGGAGGGAGGGGAGGGAGGGATATGTAAAGGAAAGCATGGAAAGAGTGCGAGACGGAAAGACGGGGCAGGAAATGAGAGGAGAATGGAAGCGACGTTTATGAGACAGAGTGTCAGACTGGGAGGAAACGAGATTGCGGACAGAGTATTAAGACAAGTAGAGAGTGACGTGCGAAGAAGATGGATGAGGAAGGCAATTAGGCAATGTAGTCAGAAAAGAGAGGAGGGAGAGGCCCATATATATATAGAGAGAGATGCATAGGTAGAGACTTTGGGAGAGAGTCAATGAGAGAGAAAACAGTGGAAAAGGGCACAGTAAGTTAGACACACGATTGAGAAGAATGGAGACATAGGGCCGGGCTGAAACTGATCAAAAGGGCATCACAGCGTTCAGGCGCTGATGTCACGAAAGTCTCCTGTTTCATCGTCATCGCCTCAATGATGATGAAACAGGAAGAATTGAAACTGAGAGAGATCGACAGAAGCATTTGTTCCAGTTGTTCAACTGCGCTTAACTGACATCTAAATATTGATTCTTATATTTATAAGTAATCTACGTTTTCCTTCAGGCTGACTTGCAATTTCCACTCCAATGTGTTCCAAGTCTGCCTTTTCATTTTTAGCTTAACTCTCTTTAATTACAATGTATGTCTTTGTAGTCCACAATGTATCATAGTCTTAGGGTTTCCGTTTACATGACGCATTCTCGATCAGCCGACTGTTTTGAATATCTACTACTTGCGATCTATAGGTTCTGACTGCTCTGCAAGATTAAGAGCATGAGCTCTATCGCTTTGTTTACTTGCAATCCTTAATTAAATGTGTAGGTGATCCATATACTTATTATGACGTCTTGCATTCGTATCCTTCTTCTCTACATCTTCTTTCTTTATTGTCACTATTTAACACAACTGTACTTTTTTTATTGTTTCATGTTTAAAAAACTGTTCGTACACATTTTATTTAGACGCGTCTGATTGTTGAGCGATGGGGCGCAGAATTTAAATGCTTTTATAGGTTCCGGTTGTGCATAATTATTGTGTGACGTCTGCGACGTCTTGAGGGAAAAGTTCCTATAAAGGGCTGACCCAAATATTATTGTCGGAGAGCGCAAAAGATAATTTGTTGCTGCAGTCTGTCGTGTAATTAGTTTATAGTTTAAATGGCGTCATCGACAGATTCGTGCATATAAAGGGGTTACATGTCGATGATTCAAGTACTGTCGTGTTCGAACTGCTCATTGAATCTGTTGTGCATACGAAAACCAAAAAGCAAAGACCGTGTGTCGTTACTCAAGTTAATGCTACGCTATATATAACCTACGAATTGACTTATACAACTCCATTCTCATTGATATCACTAAGCTCACTTCTCGTACTAACAAATATTTTTAACTCGATCCGCAAATACTGTCACTCTTGCTTGCCACACACCCGAACATTGTTTGTCCTTGATACCTTTTCAATGGCTGACTCAAAGCTTTGGAATTCATTGCAATGAATTTTTGTCAACTCGTTCTGTCAACTAGTTAATGTCGTTCAGTCTACACTACTGTGGGGCAGAGATGGGTACGATTAGCTAGAACTGCTAATCGATTAGAATTAGAATTAGCTACTGAAATTTGCTAATCGATTAGAATTAGAATTAGCAAAGTCTTCTAGCTAATCGATTAGAATTGGCATTAGCAGCAGCTAATCGATTAGCAATTAGAATTAGGTATCAATAATCGATAGTTCGATACACATAATTATACGAATTTGTCAAATTTTAATCAAACCACAGCAAGTCAACTTAAACTCACCCTAACATAACGGACGAAGTTTGACGATGTGTACATTGGCTTCAATTATCGCTGACGATTTTACTGAATTTTTACACTTCCCTACTAATTTAACTGTTCCTTCCGATAGGCCTATCACTTTTATCTTAATACTTTTAAAGAACGTTTTAACAATAATAAATTCTGAATAATTTTTTTCATCAGTTGTCTGCGCAGCTATTGTGATAAGCATGGAGAACTAGGTGCAGAAATAAGAACTTGTACTGCATGGTTCCCATGTTTTATAACCATGAACAGATAGTTGAAAGTCTGAAATAGCCTTCAGATAAAAAAAATAATTAAGTATATTCGTCAAACTCAATATTAATAGACTCACTCTTAATGAACGTGTTCTCGGTTTAATTTTCAAACAGCTAATCGATCAGCTAATCGATTTTCGATTAGAATTAGCTGACAATTTGCTAATCGATTAGAATTAGAATTAGCATCAGACTACAGCTAATTGATTAGAATTAGAATGAGCTGTTTGTCTAATCAATTAGCTAATCGATTAGCATCTAATCGATTAGTTACCCATCTCTGCTGTGGGGCGCGGTGGTGTAGGGGTATGTTTGGTGCCTTGCAGCCGGAGGGTTGCGGGTTCGAATCCACCTCGAACCGCCGCGTATACGGACCCTGGCAAGTCCTTCACTTGCAATTGCTCATGCGCTTCGACGTGAAACTTCGATTCAGTGTCCGCGCTGTAGTCGGGAGCGCCTCTGAGTAGAAATCTTGAAGGGGCGTTATAACAAGTGTACATACATACATACATACATACATAATTATATATATATATATATATATACATACATACATAGTTTTACATACATACATACGTACACACATACATACATACATACATACATACATACATACATACATACATACATACATACATACATACATAGTTTTACATACATACATAGTATACATACATACTCAAGACTTATTTAGTTTAGCTTCCTAATCCACCGTAATCTGATTTTTCCCTCTGACCTACGAGATTTCGAACAGGCTGCTCCAAAGTAGCTTCCTTCCTGGCTGTACGATTTAGCTTGAAGCGACCATCCACTGGTGTCTTGTGCATTGTGAAAAGGCTCTATAGAAGTCTTTATATTATATTAGTTTTAGAAGGAACTCAAACAACAGGAAGCAAAGTTTGGACCGGAATTAGACCAGAAGGAGAGGGAGGCGTAGAGACAAGCAGCCGAGAACGAGAGAGAGAGAGAGAGAGAGAGAGAGAGACAGACAGACAGACAGACAGACAGACAGACAGACAGAGACAGAGACAGAGACAGAGACAAAGCCAGAGACTGACAGAGAACACGTAGGCTAATTATGGCAGCCAAAATTAAAACTGGCGATTTAATGAAAACAATATTATTGTGCAAATCTCACACAGGCATTTTTGAAACCATCGCATTTTTGCATAACGCCGTGCATCTTTTTCAATCTCGAAGAGTGACAAACGAAGTAGGCGGCGGTTTATTGATTCTTGCGTTCTTAAGCGCTCGATGGAAGAAGGCGCTCGTGGGTCGCTTGGACCCCACGAGGTCTATAAATCATATACGAAATTAAAGAGCTGGTGTTAAAGCCATACATATTGCCACCAGCTACGTGCAGAAAATCACTGAACAATCTGACTAAAAAAGAATGGCGAGACATTTTGCTAACAATATATGAATATCCCACGGTGTTTATTATTAAATTTCACGTCTAAAAGCGGATTTAAAATAATATCACCTTGAGAGTTGCTGTGTAAAAACTTTATATCAGCTGATCAAATTGTTCGTTTGCAATTGTATTAAATCTCATCAATCTGAATCTTTTCTACGGTATTTTCTGTCAGTGGAATCGGACAATGATCACTGAGTTGGGTTCGGTCGAATCCACCAAAATAGCGTCGAATGTAAGCTTAATCGTAATCGTAAACTCCAAACTTCTAAAGCGCCACTCGAAAGTCAAGCGCAGGGCACCAGCTTATTCACGAGCGCTGCGAAAGTCAGAAGGATTTTCAAAGGGTAGGCTACTCGAAAGGAGGGCCGAGTCCGGTTGCCAGAGGTCAGATCAAGAGAGGAGGGAGGGAGGGCGGCTGCTAAAGCGGGTATCGCTTAGGGCGAGAAGAATTGGAAGGCGGAGGATCAGATGAGTCAGGGTGGACTTCCTAAAAAAGGTGAGACTTTCGTTTTGATTTTCCTCCTGGGGTGATCGATATTTAAATTGCTATTTAGATATTCTCATAGCTGAGCTGCTGCATTCGGTCGACCAGCGCAGTTCGCTTTGCTGCATCAGGAGGTAAAAACTGCAGGTTTACTATCAACACCGCCCGCACAAAACAGAGCCGTTAATTATTACCAGTGCATGTCTAGTTTTTTCTTTTAAAAAATAAACCTGGGAAAATAGCGATTGCATATCTGTTAATGTTATTCTATCTTCCCTCCCAATAAAGAACTTCACTATTAGCGATGATATAAATAGTCGCGGTTATGAGCGTCGCCATAATCAACAGCACGCGGTAATTAAAGTGCGGTTTTGTGCGCGCGGTATTTAACGGCGCAGTTTTGAATCTATTGATAGGATACCAAAACTGCAGAGTGCCTTCTCTTTATCCTCCCGTTCAAGTTTCAGAGAATGCCTTCAGATCAGACAGCAACTGGTTTATCTGCTAAAAACAGAAATGTTGCTTCATTTTTTCGGAAGTTTTTCTCATCTGAACACTTAATGTGATAAGAAGCATGTAGCAGGGCTACATCGGTATGAAGAGAAATTATTAGTATGGCTGTAATTAAACAACCCACGGGTGTCCCCCCCCAGCCCACGGGTGTCCCCCCACCCGGTACCTACACAAGAGGCAGTTGAGCCCCCAGTCCTGAATCAGCTATGGTAGCCTATTCAGTTAATTTTATCAATCGCGTGTTGATAAATAACAGAGTTGGTTAGCCGAACAATGAACTGTTTCTGCAAGTGCATGCATACCATGATACTACGAAGTTGCACTATCTTAACGTTCGTGCTGCTAGTGATCCGGGCAAATGTTTTCTTGTGTCCACTTCATTACGTGATGGAGGTGCTAAAGTAGCGTTTGCCAAACCCGGCATTATTGCTAACCTTGGTTATATTGAATCATCATCATCATCATCATCTGTGGCATAGGCCTACTTCTTTCTGGAACGTTGCAGCCAGCTGTCTCTAATAATTATGGGTTAATCTCCAAGTAGTGTCAAAGTTGAGTGGATTTCTGGTTGTTTATATTGAACACAGTTCGACTTTATTGCTCTCTACTTGGCAAAATAAGCACAGCAGTTTCTCAGAACTTGCCCTACTGTGCATTAACGAAATGCTGTTGCTGTGAATATTCTAAACGCCTGATACCGATTTAGTGTCTGCTGTCTGCTGGTGCTCACCAGAGCTGCTGATGTCGAGCAGCTGCGAGTCTGAAACTATCAGTTTAATTCTGTAATAAAGTTGATAAATAAAATAATTAAACTGATAGCAGTATTGACAGGCCGACTGAAACTGATAGTGTTATTGATAAGTCTTTTAAAAATGCTGACGATAGAACGTCGACTGTAATAATGTGCATAGCGTTAATGATATATATGACAATGATAATATAGCAGATTAAGTTGATCCAGACACCGCGACGAGTACGCCGCCTGGTGGAGAATTAGTATGCGCCTCTGTTGAGACGTTAGTAGGCTAAGCCTATGTACACAGTAGGGCTATTATACGCAGCGCAGCTCACATGCAATCTTTGCTTGAAAGGTATTTGTCAAATTACAGACCCATTGCAACTCTGAATTTCATAATCGAAAATGTTTGAACGAAATTCAACGAATAGTCATAAATAGTATAGAAAACCCATTCATAAGGTCTCCAATTCAGTCGGCATAAAGTAAGTTTCATTCAGCAGAATCCGCACTTCTTGCTCTTCGTAGTGACATCTTGTGAGTTGTGACATCTTATGTTCTATGAGATATGATATCACTATTATAATTACGCAGTTATTAAGCGTTACTATCTAATTACCAGGCTTCATTCGATGCCGTTGAGCCATTATTGTGAGTGAAGGCTTACTTAGTAACCGTTTCAAAGGCGGCTCGAACCCGTACCGTCCGCGTTACAATGTGAGCGCGCTCTAACCAATCGGCAACCGTATCTTAAAGTGGCTTTCTGGTAATTATGATAGTCCACGCATTCAATCAGTATAATTACTTGCCTGGTAATCATTCATCTGTTGGTTCCGTGCTTGGTTCTCTTGTGCTTAGGAGCCTACACACAACACCACTGCAGAGGACATTGATCCACAATCAGTCACTGCAGGAATATCATTTTTATGCTGTTGACCAGTCCGCACCAAAACATCAATAGTTTCTATAAATGGTCCGAAAATGTGGGTCAACGTTAAAAATACGCAAATCAATATTTCCGTTCCCGAGGTGAAGTTTTTCAGTTAATTTGTTGGTTTGAACCCTGGTGGCCTGACCCAGAAAAGACGGCAGCTGGGCGTGATTTTACCAAAACTCAAACGCAGGTAGGGCAGGTAGTAGGCCGTTTTAGATACCATTGTGACCATAAACTTATAACTATTTGGCCACCGCGAAGACCCTTGCAGACCTAACGGACAAGCGGGTGCCAAATCCTGGGGCCCATAGAAACAACAGGACCTGGTGACTTTAATTCTGTACTATGTGAGTCGACAACTGCGCAATTGTACGTAATTGATTTGTTACAGTCTTTCTATCTGTATGCAGATGAAAGCGATCACACGGTTGCGGGAGTTTTGATCTAACGGACGTCGAACCGATAAACCTACTCTGTGGCCATTGCTTGTCAAAACTGACCAACACACAAAATAAGTGGGTAACCGTGGAAAGAGGCTATGTTGTGTTAGCAGCATTATAGAGGTTTGAGAACTGGTTTGGGGAGCCGGAGTTAATCGTAATCGTAATCGTAAACTTCAAATTTCTAAAGAGTTACTCTAAGTTAAAGAGCAGGACATCAAATTAATCGCGAGCGCTGCGTCGTCTCAGAGATGATGCCCAGACATATTAAGGGAATATCCTAGTCCGACTGCTAGAGACACCAGAGAGAGACAGACAGACAGACAAACAGACAGATAGACAAATAGAGACAGAGAGACAGACGAAGAGAGAGAGGAAGGGAGGCAGTAGAAGAGATGCTAATGAGAGTTTTGCTGAGGTCGAGACCTATATATTAGGCGGTGGATTGAACGAATTAATGTAGGAATTCTTGAAGACGTGGGACTTCAGTTTGGAGTGAAAGGTCTGTTGGTGGGATGATAAATAGAGCATAGTTGTGAGTAAGCGGAGGTATTGGTGGGAAACTTAGAATATGCGGAATTCCGAGGAAGATCTTTCCAGAGTCGGGATGCATCCAGTGTAGTACATGGATCGGTTGGAAAACTTGAGGCGATTAGTGACTATAGGGGACGGAAGACAGTAAGATGGGAGAGTAATGTGGTAGAGCAGAGTGTCTGGATTGTGAAGAGTTCGCGAAGGTATTGGGCTGGGAGTATTGTTGTGAGTTTTAGCCTAGCGATAGGACTTTGATCAAACTTGAGCAAGAGACATATTGAAAATCTTCAACCGCCATAAAAGTAGATAAAAAGATCACAGAATACTTTCGCGTTTTCGAGTGAATGTGTCTTATCCCTATACCTTTTAACCTAGTATCAGAAGCAGAGGGGCCGACATAAGCGCTTTGCTTGCTCAGTAGCTTCTCCTTGTTTCTGGATCGAGCAGTAGCACCACGTGTGCGGAGAACAATCAGAAGGCTTCTGGCGGCCGAGAGGAGAGCGGAGCGACCATGGAGTGAAGAGACCGATGTACATGAGGTCTGAAGGTATGATGATGATGATGATGATGACGACGACGACGACGATGACGATGACGATGATGGTGGTGGTGTTGGTGTTGGTGATGATGATGATGATGATGATGATGATGATGATGATGATGATGATGATGATGATGATGATGATGATTATGATGATGATGATGATGATGATGATGATGATGATGATGATGATGATGATGATGATGATGATGATGATGATGATGATGATGATGATGATGATGATGATAGGGCTTTGAAGTGGTTGCGCTCAGGAATTTTCAGCCAGTGTAGTTGTTTAAGAACAAGAGTGATATGGTGAGTTTTGGTTGTCCTGGTGACAGCTGGGGTGAGTGAATTCTCGATGACTTGTAGACGCTTAATTTGGGTGTACAAAACGAAGATTGATCCAAAGAACGTGAAATTCATTGGATGGCGTTGGCCCTAAACACACGGGCTAAGTAAATATTGCAGCAGACACCCGACCCGACTGAAGCCAGATTAGCTATAGTTGGCACGGCAGAGCGAGCACACAGGACAGGTCTAGATGACATAGTATCAGAAGCTCTGAAGTAATTGATTTTATTTGTGTTTGTTCGGGAGCACTCTGGCGCTGCTGCAGGCGGTGTTGTTGCGGCTGTGAGTTTCTTTAGGTCTGTCTTTATCCCGACCGTTCCAGCCGGAAGCATTCACTTGAGGGTGGAAGTAATGTCACCTTGGCCGCCTCACTTGGGGTGGAAGTAATGTCACCTTGGCCGCCTCACTTGGGGTGGAAGTAATGTCACCTTGGCCACCTCACTTGGGGTGGAAGTAATGTCACCTTGGCCACCTCACTTGGGGTGGAAGTAATGTCACCTTGGCCGCCTTACTTGGGCTGGAAGTAATGTCACCTTGGCCACCTCACTTGGGGTGGAAGTAATGTCACCTTGGCCACCTCACTTGGGGTGGAAGTAATGTCACCTTGGCCGCCTTACTTTGGCTGGAAGTAATGTCACCTTGGCCACCTCACTTGGGGTGGAAGTAATGTCACCTTGGCCGCCTTACTTGGGCTGGAAGTAATGTCACCTTGGCCGCCTTACTTGGGCTGGAAGTAATGTCACCTTGGCCACCTCACTTGGGGTGGAAGTAATGTCACCTTGGCCGCCTCCAATGCCAAAAGATCTCTTCTGCTTTCTGGCGTTCACGGACAGTAACTGGAAGGGTGCCGGAGCCAGTGGCCAGAGCAAGAAGGAAAGTGTAGAATAGTAATAGTCACGTGATCAAAGTCACATCAAGGAGAGAAACCCTCGGCCGCAAAACGCAAACAGAGCAATTGTGTATACTATAGTTTGTGTGAAACAACATCGTCACATGGTTTCTTACATGGACCGATTTCGCCAAAGTCATCGATTTCGCCTTTTCGTTGTTGGTTTGTATGCACGATCGCCAACAGTGTTTTAGATTAAAAGGTAACTGCAAACGTTGTTTGTGATGCATTGTTAGGGTTAGTTGTGAATTTAATGTAGCGTCGGTCATTGCAAATGAACAAGGCCCTAATTTAGTGCAAGAAATTGTGAAATTGGTTCGATGAATTCCATACTTCAATACACCGGGTCACCGTAAACCGTTTGGATTAGTAGAGAGGCAATGTAAAGATATCGATCTTAGATATTACATGACAGGACACTGTATTTCAATCTACGTATATTATCTATCGTATATTATCTATACCACTTTATATGTACAAGCCTGTTAAATCCGATAGTCTACCTTGGCTGCATCCTAGAAGCAAGTGTCAGTCTGTCCGTCAGTCTGTCTGTCAAGTGGGCGTGTCTACGATGTTCACTCCATCAGTGTCTCAGCCAATCACGTCACAGGCAGAATCAATTTTTAAACAGATGACTCATGACTCGTCATGCATCGTAAAAATCTAAGACATGGTATATGCTGAATTTGCTGATACCTTAAAGCATGTAATCGGGTATCTCTTAGCTCTGTGCACAAACGTTTGTCAGTCCGTTAACGCGGCATCATTACTTTCATGCGGTTTCACCTCGATTGCAAAGGACTGAAAATAATTAGCCTCATCAAAGCATAGTGGAAATTATCTCATAATTATAAGAGTTTCTGCTCAGTACAAAGACTCGCAACCAAAGCATTGTTAAGTGTAAGATCATGGAGACGTATTAGATGCAGAAGCTATAGTTAGTGCCTGAGTTTAACGACATCCTATGGCTTTACACGCATTATAGGCTTATCTCATCCTAAGCTCCAACACAATTGGATTCTGCCTTAGTGCTCATAGTGCAATAAACTGCTATAATGTAATAAAATGCTATAGTGGCAATTGCTACGCGTAGGTGCTAGGCTTTTGATTACTTCATGCTAAATGACTAACGATAGGTTTAACTGTAAAGCAAATGTCTGTGAATCGGAGAGACTAAAGTCTTATAAATTAGAGTCTAGACTATAGTAGGCCTATCTGGTTGGGGAAAAAAGAGCGTCTGCATAAAAAATTTCATCTACATTTTCACCGAGAATCTTGGGTACTCGAGGGAGTCGACGATATTTATAGCGCAATCACTTGTCTAGGGCAGAAAATTTGTAGCGCAATTTGTAAAGCAATTCTAAGTTGCCTTTGCATGTTTGGTAAATAAGAATCCTGACAGATAGTGGCCTACATTCGCCTTTGTGAAGCTCTAAAAAGCGCCGTATGAATGTTCCGATATTAAAAAACTCAAACGGAAGGTAAAAGAGATCGCAGTCTTTGGCTGATGCCCACGATTGTCTGGTTTGAGTCGATAAAAAGTGTCTGGTGCTTAATAATGTCAATCCGCACGTGTTGTTGCCAATGACTGCTGCGCGCAATTCACGCTCCATTAACACAGGTAAGTGGACAGAAAGGCAGACAAATGGGCATAATGGTCGGTAGGTGGACAGTCGGGCGAACAAGTGGTGGATTTACTATACTGTAGGCACAACCGAGGCCATGTCGTAGCGACACTTTCTAAAGGGCGGCAAAACTGTACAAAATGAAAATTTTGAAAATTAAAATTTGAATATTATTAAATAAATATAATTATAATGAAATTCGTTAAAGTTAAAAATTTGGAACATTTTAAGGGCGGCAAAAAGCTACGCGTAGGTGCGGCAGATTGTTAAACCCGCTTGATCATGTGGCGAAGTGACAGACAAACTGGCGGATTTTTCAAAGCTACGTCATTTTCAAGTGCTCCGAAAAGTTTCAGAATTCCGTACCTACCGGTACCCAAACAGTTACTATTAATCGATAATCAAGTCAATAATTAACTACTCGAATAGACTGATGAACTAACAGACAAACAAAAGGCTCATCTTTAAAAGTCTTATAGTTTAAGCTCATCAGTACACAGGTAAACAGCATATTTGTTACTGACCTAATATGTGCTCCAAGACTAAATCTAGTGTGCACATTTCGAATCTGAAGTCAGAACTGGCTCAGGATCTCAGGGTTTTCAGTCATATTAAAACGTGAAACAAAATTACTAACTTGTATTTTGCACAGTGGCGAATAGTTCTAGAGTCAATATGCACGCGGGCAGCAGTCCAACTCAACATTATTCATAATTTTAAGTAGGAATTAGTACACATCATTTTTATTAATTCGAAAGTGGCAAGTTAGCCACTCTTATAATGTTATTATAGTTATAATAATTCATGACCATAGCATTCAACATTTTGCTATCAGATAAAATATATTGACATTGTTACATTAGAAACGTAACAACAAGCAAACTGTGATCAGTCAGCAGCCAGTTAAGATAGTTCAACCTTGTAGACCATAAATACTACTAAGCGAATAACAAAATAAACTTTAAAAATGTCAGATTTGGAGAGTTAGCAGCTGTAACTAAATATCCAATTATATAGGCCTAAATGACACCGCATCAATTAATAATATTACTTGTTCATGTTTGAAACGATGATAAGAATCGTAAGATAAATGTGAATTTAATTAGTTCTCGATAAAGTTAAAGCATCTTGCGCCGTGCCTGATCACTACTGTGTTTGAATTTATCAACAATACTGTCGATGCTATCAATCTGCAGCAAATCTCGCTCGATGGAAATTAAAGCGAGAGACTTGAGACGTTTGTGTCCCGTGGTGCTGCGCAAATAATTTTTCAAGCGCTTCAAGCACGAAAATGATCGCTCACAAGACGCTGTTGAAACAGGAAGCGTCCTACATAGGCTATTTGTGTAAGCTCATCTGCATTTTGAATGCGCCCTATTTTGGGATCTCCTCAAGCACGTCAATAATCGAAAGCATAATGTAAGAGACAGACTTTCATGCGCATGAATTTCTGCTAGAATTTTCTATCTCTTACATTATCATCGAAAGCAAGACTTTGCTTGTGTATAGGCCCTATGAACAATATGGCTCAAATAGAGCGCTAATACCTACCAGCCACATCCCCAGTGCACTCAGTAAGTAAATAATTAGCATAACATGAAACTCAAAACTAAAAGTTCTCAATTTCTCGAATCGGGCTTGCGGGTATTGCTGGCACAACTCTGGTAGAATTAAATGCAACCCGGACAATGCACATAATTACCCGTGCGTGGTTACGCAACCGATTTTGCATCATCTAGATAGCATGGTATTTACACATTTCGCAAATCGGTCAGAAACTCTGTGTGTGTGTGTGTGTGTGTTAAATCAAAGAAAAAAGAATCTCCGTTTGAATTTATGGACTTACACAGATACAGGGATGCAGACCTGCGCATCGTAATTGTGTTCATCATGAAATATGGTTCTTTTGCCTTATTTGTCTTGCTGTTATATTGCATTCCTCAGTAATGTGTTCGTGTTAAATTTCAGATAAACATGAACAGGTGACGGTGTTTGTATTGTTTATGCTACGTATATGTGGTAAGTATAGACGCCTATAGAGATCAGCGTAAAACCATAGCATGCATACAGCACGAAGGTTTCTTCCATGCACTACTTTAGCTGCCAGACAAGACATCGGGACTACACATGTTGCATTGTTTTTACTTTTGCAGAGCTGAATAGGAAACGTACGTCAAGGCCGTTTTGTTGTTCCAATGGTGTGACGAGAGCATGGTTAACGTGGCTGGTTTCACAAAGACAAATAAGAACAAGATAGCATACCCAGACTGGGAGTCAGTATTGAAATCTGTGGTATTTAATGAGGGAATACCTGAACCTCTTCTACCAGATGTTTCTGACGTGAAAAACGATGATACTGTTATTGAAATCACAGATTTATGTAGCCCCTCTACAAATCAGACTCATCAGAGGCGCTCTCGACCTAGCGATGGAAACCAGGATTGAACAAATTGGTTTTCAAGTGCTTATGGAATAGAGGTAAAGGAAGACCAAGCAGCTCATGTGTCGCAAGATGCTTGCTAGGTACATGTAACCTATTCCAGAAAGTTGGACCGTCCGCAGCAAAGCTTCTGTGCTGCACTGTACCCGGTAGCCTAGATGTTCTGACTGAGAACATCCAGGTCATCCTGTGCAGCAAAACAAAGATATCTTGGCCTAGAGCCAGGAATCAATTAGACCGAGCCACACAACTCCCTATGATAAGATGGAGCACAGTCCGCAAGGCAATTGCGCATAAGAATTAAGATCTTAGCTGATAGTTGTGAAAACACAAAAATAATAACACTGCCGACTCTTATGACCCTCCAGAATTTGATGCTTTGAAACATTCTCATTTGATCAACTTACATGTACATGAGTCAATTGACCTCATACTAGACATGGATTTGTCTAACTAGAGAGCGCAGAATTGCTGGGATCATGATTGCAAGAGTGAAACACGTTAGCAACAGAGACAGAGATTTCTCATTTTCCTGTATACGTCGATTGGCATCATTCTATCATGTGGACGAAGCTGTGTTTTTCTGCGCTGATGTCTTATAATGAAAGAACTAGGCTACACACAACAAACGGGTGAATGGAGATTATTTATTGATTCAAGGGAGGCTAATTATTTGAAGGCAGTGCTCCTAACCAGCTGTACGTGCGGCATATGCCGTCGGCATTTCATCTTAAACTGGGCCTTATGAAAACTTTGTAAAGACAAAGACAGCTGAAGGTGCAGGGCAAGTTTGTTATTTTTTGGGCCATGGATATGTTGTAAACTAATACCTGGTCCAATCTTTTCTTCAGCATTCAACCAACTGAAGCTGGCTACTTGGGAAGTTTTCAAAAAGATTGTTCACAATTTTCTGGGAAAACACAAATCAGACAGAAATATGCTGGAAGTCTTTGGAGAAAATGGGTTGATGCATGTATGTGCAAATGCATTTCCTTCCCTCACGCTTGGATTTCTTCCCCGACAACCTAGGTACTGTTAGCGATGAGTATGGCGAGAGATTCCATCGCGATATTACAATGAAGAATCATTGCCAAGGCCGCTTTAACCCCAATATGATTGGAGACTACTGCTGGTTCATTTAATGAGAGACAACTGTTAGCCAGCCATAAGCGTTAGAGCAAATGCCTAAAACATCTCGAAATACACTTTTCTCACTGGCAATATCTTGAATAATATGGAACTTAAGTTTTACGGGGTTTGACATCAAATGGATCGATTTTTAATAAAATTTCCTGAAATAATACTTTTACACCAACAAAAAAATCCTTAAATGCAGGGTCAATTCAGATTTCAAAGTTGAAATCAGTACGGTCAAATTATTCAAGAACACATAGATGTATGTAGTAGCAGAACGCTTTTGTTGTTCAGTGTAACAGCTCTGCCATGTATTAGAAACAAGTTTCTAGACGGGCTATTAAGAAAGACGGAATTCGAGGCCTCTGTTCAATGAATTCTCTCTGAATCTCATTTCCACAATCACCTGTCTACAACGGCGGCTTTTTCATCGCCAGATCCCTTGCTTAATCGACGTCATCGAAGGGATTTAGCGGAAGATAGATTGACCGATATTAAAATTAGATTTCCCGAGTAGTCGTCCTACATCTCAGGTGTCAGCTCAACTCTCGGTTACAAATATGCGCCCCGACTTTAATTTACCCCCGACGACGTCATCTCATAATAGATGGCGCTGTCAACGCACCAGTAAATACCATTCATCTTCTGGATAATGCGCAAATCTTTTCTCCCGCGGAATTGATATTCCGCTGCCACGTTGCCCGGCACTTCGAATGCCGAGTTTTTATTACGATATTAAAGGCTCCTCATAAATTTCGCAAATCGCGTATCTGTTAGAGTTGTTACTATAGGGCTTAACTGTTTCATTGCAGACGACGCCTAATTATGGCGCCAAAGGAAGTCTTCATATCCGAAATTAATGACATCAGCCGTAGGACTACTTTAAAACCACCGTTTGGATTTAATCTATAGTTGGGATTTTGGAGTATTATGCTTCGTCAGAAAGTGTTTCAGCTGTCAGTTTCTTATATATATATATATATAATTATATATATATATATGTTATATATGTGTTATATATACTGACATACTTTCCGTTTAATAATGATGCATCAATTAATACCTCAACAGACACATCAATTGACACATGTCTATTTACATATCAATTGACACACATAATCTATTCGCACAACTCATCGCTCATCAATTGATGCATGTAATCAAGGCCTACGCAGATCAGGTAATGCTAGTTAATCACAGATCTATGTCAACGCCACTCCTCAGAGATGTTGTGATCGGGTTGAAGGAATTTCAGCTGAAGAACAAAACGAAGAACACTAAGATCTTCGACTATTATGGCAAATGACAGAACGGTATTCCTTTGAGATTTCATTCATTGTTTTTCCTGTTTTCTTTCTTTCATTTGTTTATTCATTTAATTGTATTACAAAATATGGAAGAAGTCAAACGTCACCTATTGTGTACACAATATATTCCTGACTCGCTCACACAGTAAGTTACCCTAAGTCTGACTTCGGACGCAGTAGACTTTGGTTTCCTTTAGTCTATGTAAATTTTCTGATTCAATAACTGTTACTCTTTTGAAAAGTAAAAGTGCACAGATTGTCAACGCTGTAATAAACCGTAATTAGAGGAGATTTATAATTTCGTAACGACTCGAAAAGGCTTTCACTGCAGTCTTACTTCGATGAGGGGAAGATTAGCTCCACAGAGAAAACACGGCTTTGCATTGAGCCACACATTCTTCGGAAATATCTCGTTACAGCATCAATAGACCTTTTTCCGGTTCCGTGTAAGGCGCTCTCGATTCATAACGATGACGGAGGCTTATTGGCGAAAAAACGCAGAGGCGACAGACGACGACGAAAAACAGATGCGAAGCTGTTTCGGAGGAGCAAGAGAAGTATAGTCTGTCAGGAGCGAAATATAACATGTAGATGTTATCTAATATAACCTCGTTTGTTTCGACAACCCATAGCGTTGCTCTGCTCTGTCATATGGAGGGAGGAGACGAGAGGAGGGTAGACGTAATCTGCATCGATAGGAGGTCGATTCTGACGATTCCGGGAAGCAAGTAGTATTTTGCGCTTATGAGGAAATAGACATTGCCCACTACGAGACACGAAGTTCGTGGAACAAGACAGACAGTGTGAATACGGACAGAGGAAGAAAGACAGACAGACAGACAGACAGACAGACAGAGACAGACAGAAAGAGAGAGAGAGCGAGAGAGAGAGAGAGAGAGAGAGAGAGAGAGAGAGAGAGAGAGGGTGGGGATGACGAGACGAAGGCGGTGAGTAGACAGTGAGAGAAGGCACAGAACAATTCTGCCAGTATAAGCATATATGCAGGGAAGGCAGGCAGTATGGAGGCTAAAATGGAAGAAGGCAGCCATGCATTGTAATCACAGACAGAAGAGAATAACGGAAGTGATATCAGGGAGACGAACAGAAACAGAGAAAATTAGAATGGACATTATTATGAGGGAGAAGATTAAGAACAGAGAGAATTAGAATGGACGTCATACAGGAGTGAGAAGAGTAAGAACATAGCAAATTGGAATGTGCGTTACATGAGAGAGAAGAGTATGAACATGGAGAATTAGAATGGGCGTCACATGAGGGAGAAGATTAAGAACAGAGAGAATTAAAATGGACAATTTGACATCATATGAGAGAGAAGAGTAACAACGGAGAGAAAATTATATTCGACGTCATTTGAGAGAGAAGAGTAAGAACAGAGAGTTAGAATAGACGTCGTATGAGAGATAAGAGTAAGAACATAGCGAAATAGAATGTGCGTTACATGAGAGAGAAGAGTGTGAACATGGAGAATTAGAATGGACGTCACATGAGAGAGAATAGTGGCAACAGAGAGAATTAGAATGGACGTCATATGAGAGAGAATAGTGGGTATACAGAGAGAATTAGAATGGACGTCATATGAGAGAGAATAGCGGCTACAGAGAGAATTAGAATGGACGTCACATGAGAGAGAATAGTGGCAACAGAGAGAATTAGAATGGACGTCATATGAGAGAGAATAGTGGCAACAGAGAGAATTAGAATGGACGTCACATGAGAGAGAATAGTGGCAACAGAGAGAATTAGAATGGACGTCATATGAGAGAGTAGAGAGATAATTAGAATAGACGCCGTATTAGGTAGAATTGCAAATAATAGTAACACGAGAGAGAAGAGAATGAATTAGAATGGACGTCGTCTGAGGGAGAAGAGTAAAGACAGAGAGAATAAGAATGGATGTCATTGGACAATAATAGTATAGTCTATATTATATGCATATTTCTAACAAAGTTTACGCACATAAGGATGACACGAGAAAAACTGAAGGCCAGAAGGTACATGTAGACTACAGGAGAGAGACAAATAATCCGACCACCAAGCATCTGTGTCACCGATTTTGTTTTGATTGAGCGCATGTGAATAGGCTGGTTCTCGCGACTCCGCGTTTTTGGGCGTTCAAAAAATCCTGAGAATATAGGCCTACGATTACGAAGCAAAAAGAAGACGATATGGTAGACTGGATGACAGTGAGCTTATAAACACACAGAGGATGTCACAGAAGTATGTTTTATCGTAGAATAAGTCTGACTGCGGGGCAACAGAATGATCACAGGACAGCACGAGATTTGAAGGACCAGGTGGAGGAAGAAAACAAGGCCCGAAGGCCAAGTAAATTGAATGACACGTAGACAGATGGACAGAGGTACGAGTGGCGATACAAGGAACGGTCCGAACAGACGGACAGAAGAACGGAGTAGAACACGTGCGAAAACGCAGACGAGAAAAGACGTGTAAACTGGTTGTTATATACGGTAAACTGGAAAGAGTGAATTATCTCGGGTGCAATGAACGCAGTCGTATTGGGAACGGGAGAAAAGCAATCAGAAGATCGACCGCAGACTACATTCCAATCAGAGGCCATTTCGATTCAAAATGTCCGTTTCTCTGCTTCTATTTCTGCCTGCAGTTCAGCGTTCTATTCTCTCTCTCTCCGGTCCATCTTTCACTCTGAAAGTCAGAATGACTGTCTGCAGTAAATAGAAACACGTACTTCCGATGCTTCGGTGTCTCCCCCCCCCTCTCTCTATCTCCATGCCTTTCTGCCGCCTCTGTTTATCTGACTAGTTTTGTTAGTCTGAGTGCAGTAACTCTTTATTCCATCGTCTCGTTGTTTTTGTTCCTCTGCTTGCCCCGCCTATCTTTATCTTTGCATCTATTTTGTACGCAACGCTCTGTTCTTTAGTCTTAATGTCGACATTCTAACAAACAATGTTTTGTCACGGGTGATTTCAGGATTAGAAGCGAGAGGTCTATGGCCCCTAAGGAAAAACAATCAGGGAAATTCAGTCCACCAGGTTTTTCGAGCAATTACGCCAATCCTCTGAGTCCTATAATCACTCCAATGGGTCATATCGTTGTTTTCCTCGTGCCCTAACACTAGCGAATAATTATGGCTCTGGACGGCATTGTTTTGCTGTTGCTGGGCAATGGCTCTAGGATACAGTTTCATAATATTTTCGCAATGCCGTTGATTGCGTTCGGTTACATTATATATATATATATATATATATATATATATATATATATATGTCTTTTCAGTACATATAATCCCATTTATTTCGTCTGATAGTTTTTTTGGGAACAATACACGAATGTAGGCCTATATGAAATAGAGAGTTTTAAGAATATATAGTTTTAAGAATCTCTCCAATGCGCTATAGTAGTTCGTCAGAACCGTACCTGGATATATCATCATATATGTCGTCTTTTCATCAGTAGTTCGGAGTATATTATTAGAGTGTTGTAAAAGATTGGATTTGCATTGCCGACTTTCGACTGACTGAGACCCGATGTAAGGCGGCTGAAGCACGCAGGATGATCAACTGAGACACGATGTAGGCTGAGAGACGCTGTCTCTTGACGTAGGCTATCTCAGTAAGGTAGCTACACAACAACGAAGCTAATCGCGCATTTGAAGACGAGGAGACGATAGAGACGCCAAAGAAACGAGACGAGAAGAAGACTCTGAAGGAGAAGGATTAATCGCAGTGAGAAGATGGTTTGGCGGAGAAGAAAATTAGCGCTATTGTAACGAAACTCATGTTCTTTGAATGACACTGTGATGTCGTCTAAGAGTGTCATTCTCTTAAGCCTTTAAGCTGACCGCTGGAGCCTTATCCAAGCCTGGCTATTCTGTAGAAGAAGATTTCGAAGACATTAATTAATTAAGTGGGTAACCTTTATTTGCATTTGACAAGGGCACATGCGTTACATTTGCATAGAACGATTAGATACATATTTCGAATAGATCATAACGCCAGCAAATGATACAGACATAGCCTACACGGCACGTCGGCATATGCACAACTAAATATAAAGACAGATTCATAGAACTATTTTTTCAAACAGTTTAGATTTCAAAATAGATAGCACGAAGATAGCACGTATGTAGCGAATGGGTGGCAGAAGCTGATGAAGGCAGCGTCCGAGAAACTGCGATATCTATAGAAGAGCTTCTTGTCTGGTCGCGTTATCAGCTCATCTGCAGTAAGGACTTCCCACACATTTGCCATCTCTGAGGTTTTTTGAGAGCTGTATTAATGAGCGTAACACCATGTGAGGTAAGAAACAATTCCTACCTTAATCCACCCACTCCTCCGCCTTCCGAGCTTTCCTCTCCTCAACGAAACCCGCCTTAGCAGCTGCTCTGCCTCTTCTCTCTGGTCTCTCTGGTAACCGAACTCGGAACTCCACTGAACTCCACTAGATATCGCTCTCTGGACAACCCCTACTGCGCTCGTCAATAAGCTTTTAGCTTTAGAGCAGCACTTCATACATTTAGAGTTAACGATTTCGATTACGAATTCAACATAGGCAGGTATACAGACCGAGATTCTGATAGAACAAGCGCTTGATAAATGACGCACAGTTTCGAAGTATGTAACCGTGTTGTCATTGACATAATTATGTTGATGAGAACGTATCGCTGGTGAATGAGACTAAGAACATAAAAAGGTTACTCTATAGCAGTCTGACAGCAGGGATGGGCAAATTACACAGTGAAATGTAATTGAATTACAAATTACAAATTACTTTGGAAAATGTAATTGAATTACAAATTACAAATTACTTTAGAAATTTGTTGGAAATTACAAATTACAAATTACGTAATTTCAATTACATCAAATTACAAATTACATCCATAGTTGGGATCAGGAAATTCAGTCAGGAAACACATGCTTTATTTCCACTGTTCATTTATATTACATTGTTTGAAACAGTTTATTTAATTTTCTCTAAGAAGTAGCAACTATTTGATCACGTCCGATAATCGGCATATGTGTGACCTTACAATCAGGCTTGCAAAACTATAATGAGTTTGTGTACCAGCGCAGATGAAGGAAGTGCAGAATTAAATTGTATAAATAATATCTTAACAGTTGCGTTGCTATGAAGATTCATTAGTTAGGCCTACATGGGAGTAACCTGTCACTGGATCCTGAGTGGCCGAGTGGGTTGGTGCCCGCTCGCCGCGCTGGCACCCCGGGTTCGCTTCCCGGTCGGGTCGGTTTATCAGAGATTAATTTCTCGGATCTTTACTGCGGGTGGCTCGGTCGCATTATAAACGTGGAGTACAATACAACACACAACACAACACAATATACTGGGGCGCGGTGGTATAGGGGTATGTTCGGTGCCTTGCAGCCGTAGGGTTGCGGGTTCGAATCCACCTCAAAGCCGTCGCGTAGGGACCCTGGGCAAGTCCTTCACTCGCAATTGCTCATGCGCTTCGGCGTGAAACTCCGACTACAGCAGTAGTCGGGAGCGCCTCTGAATGGGAAATCTGGTAGAGGCGCTATAACAAGTGTTCAAATACAATACAATACAATACAATACTGGATCGATGCATGTACATTTGAGCGACATTCAGTTGTCTTAGTATACAGACGTTTCGTTGGATCACACACGTGTGATGAAGTAGCGCAACTTATCTATGTAATACATTATGAGCTCAGTCTGACACATGACAAAATTGTATACCATTTCTGACATTGGCTCCAATTTTGTGAAAGCATTCAAAGAATTCAGTGTTGCTATCGTTCATAAGAGATACTAAAAAAGCTGCTTTCAAAACTGCTCTAGTTGTGGAGTTTCTAGTTTTCTTTTCAAAGTAATTTGATTTTACAGATGTAATTTGAAATTACAAATTACATGAAAAAATGTAATTCAATTACAAATTACAAATTACATTGATCCAGAGCAACAAATTACAAATTACCAATTACAATTGTAATTCAAATTACGTAATTTAAATTACATCAATTAAATTACTGCCCATCCCTGTCTGACAGTCTATTGCTGAGGAGTATTTCTTGAAGTGGCGCTATATAAATTTACGATTACGACTTCTGGGTAAAGGCAGACAGTGATCTAAAGAACGTGCAATATCAGCCAGTCTGAAAACTATCTAGGCCTATTTGGTTTTTGAGATATTCATGTTAGTTTAATTATGAAGGCCTAGGCCTACATCTTAGCATTGACAAATTCTGCCCTAAGCCAAATGGGTGCAGTTTCATGATTCACTAGACTTAATATAATGATATATTTGCACAGGTCAGTATCCTCACTCTGCAAATAAAATTCAGAGAGCTACAATGAATGTAATGTATATAAATAGTTTCATTCCAGATCTCTGCACAATACTTTAGGTAATTGGAAGCAATGTCTTTTAGGTTTTCGTTTAATTTAACAACCTGCGCGCAAGCGCTAAAGGAAGATTAAAGATTAACGATTAAAGCTGTTAGAAGGCAATTGAGAGCTTTCAGTTTCTGAATGCAAATACATGTAAGGTGGTTGATAGAATCGAATGCCTCTGAAAAATTAATAAGCAACAACGTAGATGTTATTTCAAGAAGCTAGTTATTTTATGTAAGAGATAGACACGAGCATGCGCAATGCATCCGGTTGGACGAAAAGCAAACTGGTAAGATAAGAAATGTTCGGGAATAATTGTAAGCAATACGAGACGCACAGCAGTTTCTTCAAAGTATTTCAGAGATGATAGGGTGACTAAAATTGGTCGCAAATTCGTAAGCCCAGCAATACATTGTAGATGTACTAAATGTAGATGTAGTGGGGCGCGGTGGTGTAGGGGTATGTTCGGTGCCTTGTAGCCGGAGGGTTGCGGGTTCGAATCCACCTGAAGCCGCCGCGTAGAGGCCCTGGGCAAGTCCTTCACTCGCAATAATATTATTGCTCATGCGCTTCGGCGTGAAACTCCGATTCAGTGTCCGCGCTGTAGTCGGGAGCGCCTCTGAGTAGAAATCTGGAAGGGGCGCTATAACAAGTGCTCATACATACATACATACATACATGTCATCTTAGGAACTGGAGAAACAAGAGCTCGTTTTCAACAAGTTGGATATTACCTTGGCTGATTAAAAATCAACCCATCCAGTATACTTTGCCTTACTGATATCAGCAGGTCGGCAGCGTATAACCCCACATCATCGTATTTATTTTATAACAAAACGACAACATTTGTTAACTAAGCCTATACTGAAACTAACCTTCTAGCTAAAATTTTAACTTTTTCATTAAGTTTTACAAAAATTTATCCAAACTTTTTCAAACTTGTGTAAACTTTATGCCGACATAATTATTATGTTCAAATACTACAAGAAATTCAAAATCATTAAAACACATCCGGTATTCGTTGCCTCCTTGTTTTATGCCAAAATATTATGCAGAATTAGGCACTATGTCTATACTTTTCCAAACGCGCTGATTACCTTTATTAATGTAAATTGTTTCTTGCTGATATCACAATGTCAAACATGCTGACACTCCAGATAGTTCAGAAATCTTTGTCTAGAGCCACAACTAATCAGTCAAAATTTGAACATAATTTTATGACTTATTTTTGAATCTCGAGACTTAAGCATAGTAACCCTGAATGAATTTATTGATTACCAGATGCTAGACTTGTTACTGAAAAGTGATTAATGTAATGGTTACATAAAAATCATTGGCTTCCTGTTCGGCAAAGGATTTGCTTCAAATCGGGGCTTATAGTTTATAAAACAATGAACTCCAGCCAAACATAATCAGTCTTTATTTACCAAACTTATAATTATTATTCAACCAATTCATCTTATCATCCTTCTCTGGTCGTATACCTATTACTAGAACTGTTCTTTTTCAATTGCTGGACCTAGATTTTCGATCGCTTTCCCTGTGTTTTATGTCCGTTCTGATCCGTCGATTGTGTCATTTAGTTCATAACTTAAGACTTACTTCTTCAGATTGCATCTCCACCACAGACTGTCTCTTTGTCTTAGAGTGCAGATCTTCTGGATATTGATCTGATTACCAACTGCGCCATCGGTCAATGCCTTGTGTATTAGACACCGGCGCAATAGAAGTTACTAATTAGCAACTGCTTGAGAGATTTATTATTGACTGGGTCACAAAGGATGCAATTTCGTAAGATCAATTACGGAAGGGTTAGCGTATACGTTTAAGGATGCAAGTGTTGAAGGCCCTGCACAACACGGAGAAAGTCAATAATATAGATTTGCTTGACATCATCACATCAACAACACACCTTTATCCCCACTAGCTTTTCCCACAGACACAGACATACTTGCAGTGTATTGTGTTTCTAAACAGTGCTCAACAAATAAAATAGAAATATACGCAAGTACACTCACCCTGTGTTCCTTAGTTGTTCGAAGTAAAGTCGGGCGCACTCTAGACGAACGTCGATTGCGCTGGCTGTAGCGGTTGGTTGCTTCGATTGGAAGCCGTCTGTTGCGTCAGTATAGTCGCATGCAGATGCAGTCTCTTCGCGTGGACTGATGATCACGTGATCAGTCGCCTCAATTCAGCGGTCGTCAGAACTGACGTCACTCAAAGGACTGCAGCGGAAGTTCGTCTGCTCCAAATAAAGTCGCTTCACTTGTTTTCTGTCCGTCTAAGCGTTGAACCGCAGACAATAACAATAGGCATGCTGACGATGAACTTTAAAGTTGTCTGCAATGCTAATACAAATAACAAAGCTAGACCAATTGCTTATCCATGCAGGCTGCATCAAATCCCGTAGCTCTAATACATTAGGACTTTATATTATAGGCACATATAATTTATTATTGTCATTTTTATCTGTGTTATTACTATTTAGACTGCTAATATAACACAGAACAGTGAAAATTCGAGGCAAGAGAGCGCCTTATAAACATATGACACTTAAAAGCCAGACCACACTTAAAGGTCAATCATGTGGCCCTTACGGAACAAGTATTGTTATGATGTGACCATGTGACTGCTGCAGTTGGCGATGATCTTAATTATAATCATGATGATAATGATGACCAGGCTGATGATGACGGTGACGATAATGACCATAGCTGTTAAAACCGCTTTTTCCGTTTTTTTATTTTTCAAAAAAACCTCGTATTTTTCGGGTTTTTTCCTCAAAAAGCCTCGTCTTTTTCGTTTTTATTTTTTTCACGTTTTTTCGTTTTTATTTTTTGTATGTAGCTTTATTTACCGTCTGTTATTATTTTGTTTAATTTTATTTTTTATGATATACCTTACGTTGTCTCCGTACTTTCAAGGATTCAGCTAATTTACATCGCTATTTAATGTCATTATTTCAGAAATAAATAGCACAGTACAAGAAATAAAATTTATAAAAGTTATTTGAGTTTCTAATTCATCAAAAATGCGAAATGTTGTCTTTTCACACAGTAATCTCCGATCGACTGATAAACTGACTGATATTACTCCATATCAAGTTCTTATAAAAGTAAAATTTTAGTAGGCCCTACATTTTTAATTAAGTGCACTCTACACTTACAAAGCTTAGTCTGTAATTATATTAGTTTATGTCAGCACGCACTTATATGGGCATATTTACAATTTAAATTTGATAGGTTTCAGTATTTTAATTTCTCAATAGTTTATTAAACAAAACTTATTAAAAAATAAAATAATTGTTGTGGATTAATGTTACTTAGCGTTTACTATTAAAGTTGTGTTATTTGCTGATTAAAATTATATTGTGTAAACAAGGATTTTAATTATAAAATGCAGTACAAGATGTAATATAGTCAAAAATTATTTCCTTTTTTCGTTTTTTCCGTTTTTTATTATTTTGAAAAAACGAAGTTTTTATTCAGTTTTTTTACCGTTTTTAACAACAATGATAATGATGTTGCGACTTCAGAATAGTAGAATCTTCAGAATCCTGAGTTGCTTCAAGGGCAGACAGCATATATATTCAGTAGGCCTACATGGAAGATGGTTCAATAAACGATGTTGAGATGGCACAGTGTGCAAAGTCACATGATCTAAATGTCCTTGAGTTCCGGACAGAAAAAACTTCTAGGATGTCTCTGAAATATGTACCACTACATCCCATTACAACGAATTAGGATTCCCTCTATATAAGAAGACATCCTTTAAGCCGGTCTGCACAGCCAACTATAGTACACCCGTAGCATCAGTTTCACCAAAGCCCAAACGGCCTAACATCCCATCTAGTGACAATGCAGGAATATTCCCGGATGTCGTTAGATCTTCTTCCGTCGTCTTTTTTTTGGTTTCAGCGTCGTCGTACGACTCTGGTTGAAACCAAAAGCCAACAGCGAGAAATAACTGAAACGAATTACCGACGGTGCCTTTGTGACGTCATAAAGCGTCGTGGGTGACGCCATAAGCACGTCATTGCAAGAACTGGAACGAGATGGACGCTGGTACTTTACGCGGTCTACGTGCAGAGGAAATGTTTACACGGTCATTCTTCAGTTATTGCTTCGAGTCTCAGAGACCGACAGACGACGGTCTTTTATTGATTCCGAGCGCAATTAACTTAGTCATTAACTGGGGAAACAAACAAATCATTCGTTGAAACAATAACGGAACACGCATAGCAACAGATTCTCAGACGACAACTGAAATAGAATCAGCAGAAGCAGAATCAGAACGATTCAGAATGTTATAATAAAGCGTAACGAATTCTAATCTTATCTGATCTGACCTAATTTTATCTGATCTGACCTAATATTATCTGATCTGACCTAATCTTATCTGATCTGACCTAATATTATCTGATCTGACCTAATCTTATCTGATCTGACCTAATCTTATCTGATCTGACCTAATTTTATCTGATCTGACCTAATATTATCTGAGCTGACCTAATCCTATCTGATCTGACCTAATATTATCTGATCTGACCTAATCTTATCTGATCTGACCTAATTTTATCTGATCTGACCTAATCTTATCTGATCTGACCTAATCTTATCTGATCTGACCTAATCTTATCTGATCTGACCTAATCTTATCTGATCTGACCTAATCTTATCTGATCTGACCTAATCTTATCTGCAGTACCTGTCTCAGGCAGTATGCGACCAACGCGACCGCATAGGGCCGCCAAATTTGGGGGCCGCCGAATTTGATGACGCCTTCTAAAATAGGCCCTAAGTTCTTATTTTATGAATGAGGAGTTGGCATTTCAGTGTGGTATTCAATCGACAAACTTAGATAAATCAACCTGGTTTTCATGGGCAGTTTGATAGCCCTGACCCCAGGGCATAGAAATAAAATATTTGACCGTTGCCGTTTAGCGATAGTAACTTCCTCACTACCGGTATTGTGCAATTTGCCAGTGTTGTTATACCAACGACTCGAATCTCTCGATTGTGCTAGAATATATTTCCATGATTTCTATCTATGGTTCCGGACTTCCGGCCAATGACGTCATAATTGTAAACGCTTATTACGATGATCGGATGATTTATTATGAAAAAATTAAATCTGTGATTCGGTGAATCATGTATGGAATAATAATAGGTTAAGGTTACAATATATGATTCAGGTGCACAAAAATGCAAGCGGAAGAACGTAGATGACAGTATGGTGAAATCACAGGAGGGAGCATTGTACAAACACTTCGCACGCTCAGGTTTACGGGGAGTAGCCTACTCCTACTCCATCTTCATCGTCAGATATCTTATTGACGGTCTAGGGTTATTCGATGAACCCAAAACGTTACGTAATATGATCCATCCGGAAACGTCTGTTCATTAGTCTTGAACTTTTACGCTGTTTACATTTGAATCGTTTGCAGGAGATTTTCCAAATGTTTCGGTTGCGCTGCGTGCTCTTCTTACATTTCAATTAGGCCTACCGTTGCTTCAGGCGAGCGCAGCTTCTCACAGCTAAAACCAATCAAAACTTAGGCCTATTTACACGCACGCATGAAACAGGAAAGACTGAACAGTTTGACCTTATTGTCCATCGAAAACGCTGTTGCAAATGAACTGGACTATTCCAGTCATAAAAAAATTTATTTGCGTCAACTAATGCTCGCTGAGTATCTTTTTAATAACCATTTCGAATTTTGGGATCCGAAACTGTCAAACTGATAATAGTTGTTTTGGCTTCTGAGATTAACTCATGTTGTTGTGAATTTTTTATTAACATGACGTATAATAAAGCTACACAGCGATCGTCATTCAAGAATTTGTCCATTGCAATACCTACAATGTCAATGTACATGCATGTTCTGAGTTGTGTTCCAACGGATCTTAAACTTTGTGACTAAACTGATTTAAGAAAATAATGGATATTAGTTGAAAAAAATTGTTTTTCTGTTTCGTCTAGGCCTAGATTACACAAAAGGCCTGGTTTATGAGTGTACCACCGGTATTGAACGTGATTCATAGTGGTCATAGGCCGACAAATTTCATTTTGCATAGCACCGCCAAAATGCTAAGCCCGATGCTGCTTATCTGATCTGATGAGAGCCGGATTTACGCATAAGCCAAGTGAGCCATGGCTTAGGACCTCACGTTGCCAGAGGCCTCATTTCTCACAAAAATAGGGCATCACTACGGAGACGGCAGACTGTAGCATGTAAGACTACAATCACCAGAAATACTTTTACAAGGCAAATATTTCAAGACGTATCGAAAGACTGCCAAGACAGTGCCAAGACTCTCAACGATAAACAGGATAAAGTCCACAACTATTTATCCACATAATGCTTTGCAAATTGCTCTGAGCACAGACTGTAACCGTTACTAACTTACTCATTTGTGTAACAGCCCAGCAGACGACCCGCGTATAGGCGTAAATACAGGAACTAAGTGCCATAAGTTTTTGTTGATGCTGGAACTTTGGACTATTTTGCTAAGCCAGTTTTAAAAAGCAAGCAAAGCCACACAGGACGCGCGGAAAGCCCAGTTAATCATTGCTTGTTTAAGTTGCGGCTGTGTCAACTTGATTTTTCTTCTAATAAACGAATATGTGATGATGATGATGATGATGATGATGATGATGACGACGACGACGACGACGACGACGACGACGACGACGACGACGACGACGATGATGATGATGATGATGATGATGATGATGTTCACTTAAGACTGTAACAAGTTTGATGAAATAGAATTAAAAGCCAAAGAAAGACTACCGAATGTGGATTACAAATGCGCGACTAAAGTCAATGGAGGAGGAGGAAACAGGTCGATGATAGAAATGTATCTGACACTGATACCCCCACTGACACCAAGAGACAAGTTTCAAACATTATGTTTCCTTCCAGTAATTGATCAGTTAGGAGATAGTTTAAGCAAACGAGCAGCAGTGAAGACATTGTTAACTTAGAAGCATCAGCTAGGAGGAGAACAGCTGTATGAGAGTGTCATGTTGATACCGAAGGCCGAAAGCGCTTTTAAAGCCTAATGGTGACAGACTGTTCGGCAGAAAGGTCATTTTTCCAGTTGAAATGGATCAAGAGTGACCTTCGAACTATTATAGTATACGCTTGGTCAAGAAAAGCCTTCTACACGGAGCATTTTTATGCCTAGAAACTAGTGACAAATTGCGCAGTCTTCAAAATGACGATATATGAATGCTTGGACTTGGCAATCCGTAGGCCACGACGGAAAACGTGTCTTAACAGTTTTGAGTTGACACCATACAGCTATACTAAACAGACATGATGGTGGCATTTAAATGCCATGAAATGCATTACACGCAGTGTAACAAATTCCTTCTGTTAAACGAACTAAGTAAAAATAATGTAACGTTCTTAGAAATGTTGCTGCCATTTAGGGCATTCTCTTACTGTGATGAATCAGTGTCCTCATTTTAAAGATAATGTTGCGTATAATCCACATTTTCAATTATTTTCTTTCTGCTTGCCAAACAATTATATTAATTATATTACCTTCAATAATAATTTAGCAAAATTTTGGCCAGAAGGATGACTTGCGGCCAGTTTTTATGCTAACTGGTTTTTTAATACTGAGGCAAGAGCATCTCAAATGTAAATGGATTAGGACCAACGCATATTCTAAATCTGGTACTGGATCTGACCTAATATTATCATATCTGGTCCAATCTAATTCAACCCAATGCAATCTATTTTTACGACATAGGATAATTTCATGCGAATGAGCCAACATTTTCGATGAAGGACAATACTCTGATGCTATTCAGCAGCAGAATATTGTACCCCATGGTATGATGTCGCTTGGCCCACGTACGGCTTATTGATGTCCCTTTCCATACGTCTTGCGAATTATCTCAGGAATATTGAGCCCAACCCAACTGCCATGGCGGCGGTGGCCAGAAATATCCCGCCACTTCATCTTTGTAGAAGGAGGGCATTCCAAGGCTTCCAAAAAGATCTCTGCGAAAAAATTACCACTCTATATCAATTTGTACCTGCCAGAACGCCTTCCCCTGAGCCACTCAATTTTGTTGGGGACATGACAGCTATTTCGGCATGGAGGGATGAGCGAGTGACTGACCACTCCCCTTTCCCCTTGTCAATTGCCTCGGCGACCAACCGATTCGGAGGCCTTGGGTGTGTTATGCATACAATCTCGTCAAATGGAGACGAGCGATTGACCTGTGCAGCTGCTGTGATGCACTGCAGGCTATTGTGCTTACTACCGATGTCTGTCCGCAAACTCATTTCGGTGATGGACTATTGAAGTATTGGCCTTTCATCTATTTTGCAACTGGCTGAACACGACGACAGAAGAATTATGTGATGTTCGTGTGACGACGCAGTCTATGTAGTCTATAGTGCATTAGTGCCTATAACCCTTCTCAGAGCACGACACCCTTACCAACCCAAAGGCTGGACTTAATTTCACCTATTTTCCTTCACATTACTTCTTTATTTTACTGAAGAGCAGCTTTTCTTGCATTTAACCGCAGGGTTGAACTATTTCTACACTACTCTAAGTTTAATAAATATCCGACCTATGTCATTAGTGATAGTTAGTAGTTGTTCACACTAATATTTTGACAGAAAAGTCTACGCAAATGTTATCGTTCTGCCATTCTGCCATCTATAGCCTCGGCACCCATTGGACAGGGTCACCCCAAACGAGGTGGGTCACGCACGGCACCAAGGTTGGTGAGCACTGGTCTAGTGTAAGTTTACGTAATTTGATCTCATAGGCTTATACTTTCATAAAATATTATAACAGCTTTAAAATATTGTAGCACCATGAACAGAATCGATTTCAAGGGAATCTATGAAACATTCCTGTTGAAATAAATTGGAGTAAGACTTATTGTGATAAGCCATGACGAAGTACAAGAAACATTATTTACGGCGCAGTGTACTTTGGCTTCTGATTTGTATCGCCACGGTCGCCACCCAGCGCGTTTGACGTCATAGTAAATCTTCAGCGAAGGCCATTCCAGAAGTAACGTAATTGTTAATGATTAGCACAACTTCTCCAGGGTCGCTACACATTGGCTTGAGATAGATTCGAACCTGGCGCAGAACATACCGCCTACACCACCGCGTTAGTTGCAATCACCCTGTATACGTAGGCCATGTACTATGTAGTATATATTATGTATGAAGGCCTATTGTTGTTAACTTGCAGAAATAACAGACTGTAAGCCTGTCATGATAGCATTGTCGGTCGATAGCTATATTGATCTATCTTATTTCAACACATGCATGGGTATATTTCACAACAGGAGGCAAATTAGATAAATTTCCGTCTTCTGCTTTGGACGGCTTACACAAAGAGTAAAATTATAATTTATTATTTTTAAATACATTGTAGGGCATGAATTAGTTATAAAAAGTATTTCTATTATATTATTTAGATAATTAGTATGAGAAAAAAATACAAAGTCCAATTTTAACCCGAAATTGCATTGTCCTTTCTAATGGTGAGTCAATTCAACGTTACGTTAGGGTAACAGCCGAAACGCTGAACTGATGTTTTATAATTTTTAGATCATTAACTTACATATATCCATTGCTCTATATGGTTTTTATTAACTTATTAACGAACTAAATAATTAAAAAATAAATAAAACCCCCTGTCTTCAAATATTGGTTACAACACCGTTACGAATGCGTTTCTGCCATTTGTGAAATAAATTGAAAACTCTCGGTTTTTGAACTGACATCCTCGATAGCAGGGAACATGTCTGCATTGATTTTACCAACAAGAAATCAATATGGATGTTTGCTTCTGTTGACAATTTTCGAATATTTATCCGGTAATGTAATAGTATGAAAAAGATTTACAACTCCGTGACTGTAATTATTGCATTTTGCGTATATATATATAATTTTTTTCTTTAAAAAATAATATTGAAACTGACCACTATAAACTATCTATTTTTTGTATCTTAACTCGTTTGGTAAGCATGGAGACCTAATTATGAATATTTTACAACTCCGTTACTACAACTCCATTACATTATTTTTCTATTAAAGTGAATTTATTTTATGGTACATGTAGATAATTTGTCGTCAAAATAATATAGGTAATAATTTAATTCATTCATTCATTTCAGATATTTATATAGCGCCTCTTCAAGATTTCTACTCAGAGGCGCTCCCGAATACAGCGCGGACACTGAATCGGAGTTTCACGCCAAAGCGCATGAGCAATTGCGAGTGAAGGACTTGCCCAGGGTCCCTACGCGGCGGCTTGAGGTAGATTCGAACCCGCAACCCTCCGGCTGCAAGGCACCAAATATACCCCCTTGAGGTGGATTCGAACCCGCAACCCTTCGGCTGCAAGGCACCGAACATACCTCTACACCACCGCGCCCCAATGCACACTTAATACTAATTAATCACTAATTATAAACAGTGGCGGTATATTGTATTGTGTATTTATTAAGTAACGGAGTTGTAAATATTTAGGAATCAAAGTTGTATGTGTTTCACATAGTAAAAAAACTAAAATAAAAAATTAGGCCAAATCTCTCAAATTTAAGCTCTTCTCAATATTAAGTATGCTCAGGACTGCTAGTAGAATATTAATGTAAGAATTTTTTTATTTTGCATGACTTTCTTTTTCTCTAATTCTATTTCTGAATTTGATGCCGGTTGTGAAATATGCCCACATATATATTGGCAGTGACGATCTCAACATGACTATAAGAAGTTAGAATCGAACAAAGAAGACAAGCAGTCCCTTAAGCTAGACTCTCAGTCTAGCTTAAGCAGCTATGCGTATGAAGTGTTAGCGACTTCATTTTCTTTAGCCTCTGCATATGAGGGTGGGCAGTCCTCACCCTCGCTGTCTGAGCTTTCAACCGATAGTGTACTTTCGGCTACACAGTTATAGCTGAACTGGTCAGGGATAGAAGCGTTGGCCCTAGTAAGAAGACCCTGTCTTTGCGACACCCAGCCCACAATCCGAACCAACTTTCATCCGACCTGACAGCTGACACCAGCCAACGTCCTTCTTCACATAGGCCTACTCGGGTATATCGTCTGACGCGGTCGCCATGAGAAAGATCAGACATCAGTCAGTTAGTTTGCCCTTGAGAGTGTTCTTGTGGACGGCATAGGCCACCATATCACGGGGCGAGGCACGCCTCGTACAACGCGTTGACTCCGCGGTGTCCCTCTGATATCCGCCTATCAAAGTTCGTTAATTGCCTGCAGTGTTGACCGTGTTCTGGAATGAGACCCTCAGGACGTCCTCAGAAGACACATCATTCCGAAGACAAATGTGCATTTAGGGAAGCGACAGAGCATACGGACCGCACGGTTAATAGCGACCCACCATTGGAAGAAGTCTTTGAAGGAAGGATCCGGTACTTCTTAGCCGCACACACGGCCCATTATATGCCCTTCTGTGCAGGCCGTATATTACGCAACTGTTACAGTTTCATTTGAAGTCTCTGTGCGTTCCATTACAATACCTTTGGTGGTGCCAATCCCAAGTCTGGGTAAAGGAGGAGGGCGACGCTAATCATCTTTGTTATGATACAGTGTCTTTAAACAACTACAACTACATGCAACTGACTGCTTCGTCGTGGTATTGAGGCTCAGTGCTACAATCATGTAAATGCTTAATTGATTCAAAGCATGCAGTTTCAAGCACCATTCCATTATCTCTACGCTGATAACACTCAACTATACATTTCCTTCGATAATTACTTCTCATCATAGCTCTCTCTGTCTCTCTGTGTCTCTCTGTGTCTCTTTGTGTCTCTCTGTCTCTGTCTCTATTTCTGTCTGTCTATGTCTGTCTGTCCCTCTCTGTCTCTCCCTCTCTGTCTATTATCTAACGTCTTTAACCGGGTACAGTTGTAGATAACAGAAAATTTCCTGATCTTAAACCCATTCAAAACTGAGTTTCCCCATTTTTGGTACGTCACATCAACTGAACAAATTTAATTAATTGGATTCTATCCACCCGGACATTTATATCACTCAACGCAGCTGTTCAGCCCGCAATTTTGGTTTTGTGTTTCAGTCAAACCTGTTATTCAGGAAACGCATTAAATCTACACGCGGGCTCTGTCCACTACCAGATCCGTGATATCCGTAGGATTAGACGCATATTCCATTTTCTCCCCTCATATGTTTGGATAATACCCTGGCTTCCAGCAGTCTCAACTAATGCACCTCGCTGACAACTTAATGAGAGAAACGTTTTTAACAAGAATGCTTTATAAAGCTTAATTTCATGCAAACCAAAGTGCGGTTATGCAGTTTGATAAATAAAGAATATACTTACTTACTTACTTACTTACGTATTACAGGCAAAGTAACCTGATCAAACTTAACAGAGATCAAAACACCTTAGCCAGATCTATCACGAAACTCCAAAATATGAACATATGTTATGGATCATAAAATCATTGCATTGACTGCCCACGGAAAAGCGAATGGCTTTCAAAACTGGGCTATTTATATGGGTGAATATTTCAAGTCTGGTAACTTTCAGTTACCACATTATAAATAAAAATCCGGTAATCACATTTTAAAAAGCGGATCGTGTTTAAATAAATATTTAACTGCTAGATTTATTTCTTAAATATAAATATTGAATATTTCTATATTATTTTGATAAATTGAAAAAAATAATTTAAATGTCAGGACCGCAACCGGTATCCAGTGTAGTTTCGTTATTTTTAATTACAAGTAGTATTTAATGCATTGCAATAATTATATAAAGTTTTAAGAAGTTTTACAGAAATTATAATTTTTCACTAAAATGTGTACAAAATTATGCATCAGGAATTTGTTTTCGGTGTAAAATATTTTGTTAAAGGTTCGTTACTTACTTACAATTATTTCTGTCAGCAACGCAACCGCATCCGATTGCGACCCTTTTAGTCAGCTGTGTGTATATTTGCTGCGCATGCGCTCTGCTATATTGTATCAACTTCCTTTCGATGTGGAGATTGCATATGCAAATATAATTTTTGATCATTTCAAACAGTTGATTATCAATTAATTTTCGACTAACCTTTACGAGTATGTTTATTGAAGGTCAGCACCGCAACCTATATTACACACACGTCATTATCGTTTAAGTAAGTTTAGGTGTCATGTCTCAGATCGCAAGAAAATACTGAAGAAACGGGACTTTTCATTGTGCACGCTCGTCAAGTGGCGTTGGTGTAATATTTTTACTTAAACAAAAAGTCAGCACCGCAACCGTCAGCACCGCAACCAAGCAAGTAGTCGCGGTGCTGACTTCATGGTCGCGGTTCTGACACGTACTTAGGTGTTAGGGTTTCTTTAGCTCTTAACAGAAATAACCATTATGTTTGGACAACGTTTCAGTGGTTAGAGTCTGGGTGCCAGTTAACTCTAACTGTAATTTTATTCATATCTGTAACCATACCCTTTACAGTAAATTTCAGTGGCAAAATTAGACAATGAAAATTGTATATATATCTTCAGTATTGACAATGGTTACATTGCTGTGTTTTATATATCTTACTAGTCTGTGGTGCTTTTGTTCACTAATATTGGATCAGAATAAATATTTGGAAGCTTTTGTTCATTACAGCTGTATTATTACTGTACTTGTGAGATAGCATAATTTACATTATTATTTCATGTTGCTGATTTCTATAACAGTTTAGAAATGATATCAGTCAGTTGCGGTGTTGACATTTTGGTGCTAAATTTATGTTGTTTTTGTAATTATTTCTGATAATCTAATAATATTCATTTTCATTTCACCTTATTTTCATTATTTCCATGTGATGCAGTTTATACGAACTATGAAACTAGAGACAAAGTTTTGTTATTCAGCTTGTTTACCGACATTTTGAATTGGTTGCGGTGCTGACATAATGTGGTTGCGGTGCTGACATGGTATGCCACACCAACAATTTTTGAAAACAATATTTATGTGAAACTAGGACAGATCCGTTATGAACCATATTATAATATCTTTACACTGTATTTGTAGTTTTCATTTTGTAACTTTTTACAGTAAAAATCATAACTTTTTTTTTTTTTTTTTGGTGACTTAAAATTACCCATTATCAAATATTCACCCATATACAAGACTACATTTCAGTCAACCTCACGATCTTCAGTCTTTGCTGACTCCAAAGACTATGCTCGACAAGGTCCTCCTCCTCCATCGACGATCGACTGATGCTTCGAGCATTATTACAGTGGCGCTATAGAAGTTCTTGGATTAGATTAGTGCTCGTGTCTAATGGAACATTAAATTTTTAACATGACAGTTAAGTAATGGCTGCTCCAAGCAGCACCAGGTTATTTATGTGCGGTCCGTTAGGGTACGTGAGCACGAACCTGCTCCTGAACATTCTCCTCAAGAGAAGAGAAGAAGAGCAGTCCATTAAGCTAACCCTGAGGCAGCCATGGGTATCAAGTGAGTGTTAGATACTTCATTTTCTTAGCCTCGGAATTTGAGGGCGGATGGCCTGTGTTCTCCGAGTCGTTTGATCTTCCCACCAACAGTCAGTGTACTCATTATAGCTGAGTCGACTACGGGCGCAGGCTGAGCACAATGGTCCTTCGGTAGGGCGCTTCGTTTGTTATCTAACGGTTGCAGATTTGAGCCAGCCAAGCAACTTTCTTGCAAAGACCGTAGGCAAGTTCTTTGCACACACGTCCATCTGTTACGAAACAGTAAACTTTTCGAGCTAAGAAGCAAACGGCAAGTCCTACACTGGTCCCATGTCCAAGACTTTGGGACTGAAACCCAGAACAGCAGGAAATAATCGCCTCCTTTTTGTTCCACCAAAGTTCTTCCCAATCTTTCTTGCCTGCGGAACCTTATGATCTGAAAAATCTTTTAATGCAACCCCGACCTAAACGAAACATATTCTGGTACACGTAGCGTCAGTGAACAGACCAATATAGGTTTAATTAATGACACAGTATGAATAGCTGGATTCTCTTTTATAGATCAGAAATCATTAAATGAAATTTTCCCACGGAATCTTTGTCTTCACCTCGGATTCTGATTTATGATGTAACAACGTGATTATATAGTTTCAGTTTAACGACACTGTGATAACAAAGATCATTAGCGTCGCCCTCCTCCTTTATCCCGGCTTGGCACTGGCACTGCCAGAGTACGAGCAGTGGTAGAGTTATGATGCAACAACACATTAAAACAAAACTTTCATCCAATTTTCTCACGGAACCATGCGGTTCCGCGGAACACACTTTGGGGGACGCTACACTAAAGCATGAATCGTTTCTTCATATCGAAATCAACTGTATAATTGAAACGTGAGGGATCATTATGACGGAAGTCGCCGCATGTGGCTGCGCTGTGTAGAATGCAGTGGACGATCATATGGAGAGTTTCCTCCTGCAGTGAAAGCTTTGTCATGGAGACGCTTAAAAAGTTCCTTAGAACGCTCGCCTGCAGCTCTTTGGTCGGCTTATTCTAGATGACCGACCGCAGTTACTGAGTAAACACAGGGACCGCTGCAGCTCATATCCATTGCTAATACGATGATGATATGCGTATAATATATGGATATATAAAGATTGCATACTCATATCTAAATTTTATACGATATCCATATATATTGCAAATTTGTGCGTAATCATATAGACCCTAAATCATATTAAATGCTATATATGCGTTCTCACATATCGATGATATTCATGCACTGTGCAGTGTTTCTTTGATGACATTTTATTTTATTGGCAAAGCGTCATGGCAGTGGATGGACGGACGGTCGGTCCTTGATGGCGCATTAGAGAGTGGCAACGGTCTGTTCGTGTTTGCTGCCGTCGTATGGATTCGATGATCGTCTAGACGACCTTGGGGGTTATGCAAAGGGTCGGATTACAAGTGGATCAAAGGATGTCTTGAATTGAGATCAAGCACATCCGATGTTAATCTTATAATTCCGAAGCAAGTGGTACTTTATTGGCCAAATAAGACGCATTTGACTATGTAGGCCTACAATATATTGAGGTTTTAGCAGCAACACGACTTTAATATAACCGGACAGCTGGCAAAGGACAATATTTGAGCCTCGTTTGTCATACTCGCTGTGCGTTTTCGGACTTTGTTTTTGAACTGGCCCCTTTTGCTCATCATCAAAGCCATCTGCTTTTCTTTATGCTGTCCGTGCTAAATTGATCTTCAAACTAACATGGCACTTTACACCTCCTTCACTGCAGCTCTATTTTATGTAATAATTGTAATTTTTAACCCCTATCCGGCCGGTATCTAAAGCACAAGCATCAACCGATGACACACAAAGCCGCAATCAGGTCAACACAGAGAGGCAATCTATGGAGGATGAGCAATTTTAAATAGGTAAGTCTTAAGTTGAGAGCGAAATGACATAAGCGACTGAGGAGAATGAACAGATACAGGGAGAGAGTTGCAAAGCCTAGATAATCTAGACAAATTCAAGCAACCTAAAAAGCTCATTCATCATGAACAGTTCTAATTTTAGGTCAATACCTCGTATAGTGAAGTCGAAATCCGATCGGCCACGGAAACGAATAACGACCCACACACGCAGTGTACTGTATATATATATTTATATATGTATATAATCTATTTACATATATATATATATATATATATATATATATATATATATATATATATATATATATATATATATATAGTTGCACTGTGTAGGCCTCTCTCTCTGTGTGTGTGTGTGTGTGTGTGTGAGAGAGAGAGTGAGAGTGTTGAAGGATGTCGTAAACGCGTGGTGCATGTATGAGTATGCCCTTGACGGCGGCGTTTGCGGCTGCAGTCCTCCTCATCCTTCTCCTCTGGTCATCTTCTACTTCGTCGGTTCCTCTCATCTCGACAGTCGTCCTCTTCCTCTTCGTCGTCGTCGTCGTCCTTCTCTTTCGTCGTCTTCGACTGAAATTGCGGTCGTGTAGCAATCAAACCAAACAGAAAACACGACAATAGTTATTTCGCCTCTTTGACTTTTAATCTCGTTCTGACGACCAATCTTCTGTCGTCAATCGTCCACTTAAATCCTCCTCGACCTCCTTCCTACTTCCTCCTCCTCCTCCTTCCTCCTTCCTCCTCCTTCCTCCTCCTCGACCTCCTTCCTCCTCCTCCTCTGTCGCTTCCTCTAAGATGAGAACAACGTTCATCCGCCGAGGTCGAAAGGCAGATGAAACTCAGAGGCACCTGCTGGCAATCATTTCGCCAGGCATTAGGACGAAGGGAAGGGTGGAGCGATGCCAAGCACTATAAGGATATATATGACATGTCGGTTGTAACAAAGGCGTATCAATTCAACAGAGGCATTTGGCCTATTGTTGTTCGTTGCTTGGCACAGAGATCAGAGGATGACCTTCGTCTGACTTATGATGCGGTGACGCACAAACAGATGCGCTGACATGGAACTTGGACAGAGAGACACACTGATACATATATATATATAATATATATATATATAGACACACACACTAGCACACAGAGACATACTGACACATACATGTACACTAGTACACAAACACAGACACACACGCATGAGTGCACACACACACGCACACGCACACGCGTACGCATGTCCGCGGGCTAGATGGCCGTCGAATTGATTTTGATGTCATTGCGATAGTTTACTTTTTCAAACACAAAATATGCTCGATAATTATACTGCACCATTTAGGACGCCAATTAGGATGTCGATTTGTCTGTCGTGTTCACTTCATGAAATAGATTTGACGCACGCGGATTATGATCGTTAATTCTAGTAGCCTATGCTTGGATTTCTATATATGGCAACCGAGACTGAGGTTAGAGATATCGTTCGCTTTTGAGCAGGATTTTTCGCATTTGGGTTGTGGTTATAGCTAGCACCCTTTGCGTGATTGCTAATGCATGCCAGTCCATCTGCAAATGAAAACCAATTCTCACCCTGCTTCGAGAGATATCCGGACACTCTTAAAGAGTGGACAAGTCCCATGTGGGAAACACCAAGCCTCATTCCTACCGATTCCTGTGTGTGGGTGAAACAGGAAAATCTTCGGTTCGCTCCGGTCAATGACTTGCGTGGTCTGCCCGTTTAATATGCACGGCGTGTTCTTTCGTCCCCTCTGTAGATGCTGCCAGCCTGACCATCATCTTAATGAATTCCCTTCTGTCGCCTCCTACTCTTTTAAGTTCTTTCCTTCGCCTCTCGCATTTCACCCACACCTGTCAATCAGCCATAATTTCCTCTCCTGCCACTCTGATACCACCGGATCCCTCCTGTCATCCCTCTCATGTCACCTCTCCCCGTTCCCTTTTATGAACCTGTCCATCCTACACGTCTCCCTCTCGCAGTCTCATTTCATTACACGCGTGAGGAAATCAGCTAGGACAGAGTTTATGACTGGCCAACCTCACATAGCCTACTAATATAAGTAATAATATTATAGTTCGAACGGGTTAAAGAAACTGAATTCATTTTGAACAATCTAAATAACAAGAACTACACTTAAACAAAACTTCTGATATCATCGCGGTCTTGTCCGCAGTTCACTGTATACATTAACACATAATCACACGCGCAAACACACACAGTGGCAGATCAAAAATGCTTTAATAGAGGGGTCAAATAGCGACGTGGATTCATTGCAGGTATAGTTAATAATTTATGATCCAACATTTGAACCAAATCAATTATTTACTGCCAAGAAAAAATTCTTCTGCCTAAGTCGCAGGAACTTTGTCTGGGTAGTTATCGTCTTTTGACAAAATAGTTAAAGCACAGTGTGCAATTGCAAAGAAAAAACCTCTTCATTGCAGCACAATTTTATCCAAATATTTATTAAATTGTCTTATCAGTGAGGATTTAGAAATGCAGAAAACACTGTTCTCCCGATCCTTCAGAGTCAAAGTCCATGGTATGCAGACCATCTCTCTGCAAGAAAGTGTAATAACTAAATCACTTGTCAGTAGCTCTTAGGTGCGTGCTTCCATAGTTGAAGGATCACTTCCAGCTGACCGAGAACTCGATCAGAGGAATTCATCAATGGAACAGGGTTTGCCAGAATGGGTTTCATGGATCAACGAATAATTATTATTACATGACCGAGCACATTGATTCGGTCATGACATGCCATCAGGAGAAACACGTCTAGTTGTTGTAAATGACAAAGAATATACAATATATACAATATATAATTATATATGCATATATATACATATATATATGCCGTCTTCTAGACAAGATCCCTGTTGTGTTTATCGGTAGAAATATCTGAACCTGCGTCAAGGTTTCTGCAAGCGCTGCTTCCAACGGTCTCTTTCCCACTGTCAATTTCTTTTGATGAGTTGTCGGCAATAAATAAGAAGTGACAGAGACCCCTATAGCACTTCCTGCCTTTTTGTTTGAGTTGCAGGAATTGGAACTGTGCAGGCCCCGTGCGGTCTGACTCTCCTTTGGCATCTGCGCTATATTTAGCACTATGATCCACTTATTCGGTTTCTGCTTGTCCTGGAGAACCATCTAGAATAAGCAATTGGGTTAGAAGATCCTTCGTTGTTTCTGATGATTGATTCTTGGCTTGCTCAAGGCGCCTATAGTTTAGCGATCAATAAAAAGCAGTTTGTATTGCGAGTGTTTTTATCTCTGTCCCTATATCAAACCAAATTGAGCTCCCAGTTATACAGTTCCACACAGGGCTGAACGAATATGGTATGCTACCAAGTTTTAGATCGCAGCCAGAAGATACCAGAACGTGCAGAGAACCCCAAACAATGCTCTACAGATGGCCAGGAGATTTTACTTAAGGTTCTTGTGCAGTTCTTTATTATGTTGGTCGAGTTATATCTGCGACCTACCTACTCGTTTGAATTGACCAAGCATACTTCAAGCAAACTTTAAAAGTGACAATCAACATTCAACGCTACAGTAGCAGCAACAATAATCATTTTCTTGCAAGATCTTTGTCAAAGAATGTGGGTAAGTCAACCTCCTCGCTCTTAGACATAATTATGTCTGAGGATAGGCGGTCAACCAGTGGAGACGTTAGCATGCGGGAGGAGTATCTCGAGTGTGTTTCACAATGAGTCAAGCCGCCACGACCCTCGTGCATGCAATCGTACGTATCAAGGTTGACTCTGATAATGTGTTCTCCCACATTTACAAACTGCAGTCTATCTTAAACGCTGCGGCATGTCTGATTGGAGATAAATCTATGTTTTGGACACAGATTCAAATTCACGTAGAAGGAATTGCGCTGGTCATGCACAAACACAAGTCATCCTAATGTTTATGGGTAATGGCCTTGAGGGCTGTGCTCCATCTTATCTTTGGACAACCAATCTGAACAACCCCTCGGATTAATTCTCTGGACAACCTATCTGATACCCTCTCTGGACGGACAACCCCTCTGATAGGACGCAGCGATCGTTAATAAGAAATTTGTAGTTTACGATTAAGATTATGATTATTTAGGAGTTGTCGATGTCTGGTCATGGATTTCTGCTGCATAGACCTGGATGTTCTCCCGCACGAACTGCCACAGTAGGCCACAGCACAGAGAGGCTTCTCTGTGATCGGCAAAACTGTCTGGATTTGGTTGCATAGTATCCTACGACATAAGCTCCTTAGTCTTTCTTTACCTCTGTTCCAAAAGCGCTTGAGACCTTTGTTCGATCTTGTTATTCTGTCGTTAAATCTGGAGAGACTCTGATAAACCTCTGCTGAAGAGAGGCTATACATTCATTCATTCATTCATATCGAACATTTGTATAGCGCCCCTTCAAGAAAACTACTCAGAGGCGCTCCCGACTCCAGCACGGCCAAAAAGAACAGTTTTAAGGTGAGAAAAGAACATAGGAGAGAAGGTCCTAGGAAAGAGGCGAAGCTCCAGAGATAGGCCACTCCAGGTCGAAGGACCCACCATGCACCGAGAAAGCGCGGTTAACAAACCTGTTATTACAGTGAAAATTACAAATGCGCGGTGCTGGGCTGCGCGATTGCATCATCCCAACATATTGGCTGCTACGGTGAACTATACCGTGAGCGGGAAAAGAGCTTTCTCTCCTCCACAGGCCCCCTCCTCTCCGTTCTATCAGTTGCCCAAGACTGTTCACTTCCGCCTGGCCTGGTTCGGGAGCGACCCTGAGTAGAGATCTGGAAAGGGCGGTATATAAATTCCGATTGATTGATTGATTGATATAGTGAGTACAGGCGTCTCGAAAGATGGACGGCCATTTACTACGCCCTACCATGCTTGTTGCGTGTGATTTGCCATAAAAAGCGACCAAAAGTGACGTAAAGATAAAGCCAAGAAATAGCTAATCCAGGAAAGTGCGGAGATAAAACGGTGACTAACCGAGAAAATACAATAAACGACAACTATTCAGGAGGAAAACAAGGACGAGAAAGTTATTATATATTATTATCCAGAAAAATTATTATAAATATTACTGAACTATTTTAATTGTCGTTATTATTGTTATAAAAACTAGCTATTATTACCAGAGGTACACATGATCCTCAGGATTACAGAAATTATGGGAACACTGTTTTGGATTGTTCGATATTCGCGGATGGTTTTATCGGCGGAAAAAGTGTCTAGAATTTCATACAGAATATTATTATTATTATTATTATTATTATTATTATTATTATTATTTATTTATTTTTATTTTTTTTATGCCCCGAGGTATACAGGATCCCTCAGGGACTTATTATTATTATTATTATTATTATTATTATTATTATTATTATTATTATTATTATTTTTTTTTTTTTTTTTTTTTTTTACCCGAGGTATCAATGATCCCTCAGGATTTGGAAAAAATTAATTTAGGAGCAGGGGACAGTGTCTGGAAAATCAAGCCTCGTCGTCTGGAGTCGCTGGAAAGGTCCCGTTAAAAGTGACAGAGTTGTAGCGTTGTATGCAGACAGATAGACGCTGAAAAAGAAACGACGCCTCACGGCGGTCGCCACTGATGATGGATAGGCGACTACCTATACTGCTGATGAATTCTGCACCTGAGAGGTTGATAGGGCCCAAGGTCTCAAAGGCCACCGCCTGGAATTTGTGGGTGGGGGCAGTCCCTGATATTTTAGGTCTTTACGTTCAGCCGCCTGTGCTGAGGCGGGCCCCTGGACCCGGCGGGGTGGGTGACATACGAGAGTGCGCACGAGTGGACCACCGTGGCGTCCCATGCCAAGTATCTACCCTCCGACCAGGGGATTAAAGTGGCGCCATCCGGGCGTTTACCGTCCGACCTAAACAGGCCGACCGGTTCCTTGGTGCAGGGGACATCGGCCCTCGATAGGGCGCGCCAGATGATATCATTGATGGTAAAGTGGCGCAGGGAGCGTCCACATGCCTGCTTGCAAACGAAGCCGTGGTGTCCGTTAGAACCAACCAGGGCTCCGCATCGGCAGGTGTGGGGACTGCAGATGTCAAGTCCCAAACGAAGGCCAACCGCAATGCGAACGGCCTCGTTATCCAAAGTGAGTCCACATGATGGAATCGGAAGTGCCGCCAGCCAGTCGCCTGAGTGGGGGCTGCAGATGGCAGTCAGCCTGGCCTGGTCGACCGGGTTATCGTATCCCGGCCAGAGATGGATTCTGGTCTTATCCAGCTCGATCAGCGGGCGATCCCAGATGTTTTGCCTAGTGGGCAACGGTGACATGACAGTGGGCAATGTCTGTTGGCGCGACAAAAGCAGGTCGTCAAAGACGACATCGGGTACCAATGCGCTGCCGCCGAGGATGGCCATTTGGAGCTCAAGAGTTGCTGCAGCTGAAGCCAAATAGGCAGAAGAAGCAAGCGAAACAACTCTACGAAGACCAAGGCCGCCATCTCTCACCGGCAGCGTTGCCTGTAGCCATTGAATGTCATTAAATGAGGTGTTGACTATAAGTTCGAGCCCGGTACGCATGATCGAGTCAAGCGATTGCAGGGCCCGATGGTCAGCGCACGGTGAACAACGAAGAAGGTAACCTAACTTCGAGGAGCCGAAGGAGGACCTAAGAAGAGTGAGGGCGTTCTGGGAAGGAAGCTGGCCAAGTTTTGTAAAAGCCCTTTGTAGGTCGTCACAGTGTTGGGAAAGAGAGGCATCCAGCGCTGCCCCTCTAAAGAGTGGCGCCCCGAGCAGAGTGAGTGAGTCAGGGTCCCGCCGGCTAAAGTCTGACCAGCGAGGATCCAGTGAGTGTGCGGCCTCCAACATAAGGATTTCGCATTTCTGGCGGTTCAGACGCAGGCCCAAAGAAGTCTCCAAAGTGGATATATATTGGATATCCTGCGCCACCACCGATGGGTCACCTCCCAGTGTAAGGTCATCTAAAAAACCAATGCGGAGATCAGATTTAAGTGACTGCAAGGCAGGTTGGAGGGGGAGGCAGAAGAGAAGAGGGCCAAGAGGGTCACCCTGTTGGGGACCCATCTGGGACGACACCAAATGATGGCCAAATTTGAGGACTGAGGGGGCTGCGTAGCATTGATGGACGAACTGGTAAAGTTCCGGTAATGCTGTTAAGAGTGATTCCAGCATTGTGTCGCGGCGCAGGCTGTTAAATGCATTGGCAAAGTCAAGCTTAACAACCACATGATCGCGCGGCATGCCCGCGACAAAACGTCTGGTAGAGTGGATGGCAGCTTCGCATCCCCCTAGAACGCCTATACCCAGTTGGAGCGGGGCGAAGAAGCCCGAAAGCCTCGACAGGGCGTATTTGTTGGCGCATTTTGCGACCAACCTTCGCCAAACATACCCCACGGCTATGGGCCTCAGGCCCCCGCCATCCTTGGTAAGTGCAATCAGATTTCCACCAAAAAGGATCGCCCTAACCCCCTGAGGGCAACCCCCTCTTAGAAGGAGGTTGGAGAAATCAGTCAATGCCCCAATCAGGGCAGGGGCGGTCTCTCTGTGACCCAAGAGATCGAGCAGGTGACTGGGCCTAAATCCATCGGGTCCCTCCGCGGAACCGGCAGGAAAGGAGCGGATTGCCTCGACCACCTCTGCCTCCGTTATCTGAAGCGGGTTCGTGGAGGCCGGATCAGGAAGCTCCGAAAGCTTGGAGGGGCAAGGATCCACCGGATGTCTTTCACGCAGGATGTCCGAGTTGTGGGCGTTAGGGATTGCGGGGACGCTTTGTTCGCACAAAATGCGAACTGCAGCCCGGATGTTACCGTCCTCCAGTTTCGAATTGACAGCAGTTATTATTATTATTATTATTATTATTATTATTATTATTATTATTATTATTATTATTATTATTATTATTATTTTTTTTTTTTCGCCCGAGGTAGAAAAGATCCCTCAGGCTCTAAGAAACTAAACTACTTTGTCAAAGGTTCTCGTCCCCATCGTGCTGGTCAAAAGTGCCTCTGAATGCCACTGCATTAAAGCGCTGTGTGCAAACGGACAGACGCTGAAAAAGGTGACTTGTCTCGCGCGGGTCTCCCGTTGCCTCAGTGATACGGCGGCCCAGCTCCTGTAAAAATTCTAGTCCAGTGCGGTTTATGGGGCCCAATGATTCGATGGCCACTGGGACGAACTCATGCGTAGCAGGGAGGGTTGAGTATTTGGCAATCTTGCGTTCTGCTGCTTGTTCTGCTGCTCCTCCGGTGGTTGATGCCGTCAGGTTAATATATGATGATGCGCATGTGTGGATGGCTGTTGCGTCCCATGCTAAATATCTGCCTCGCTTCCATGGAACCAATGTGGCGCCATCTGGTCTCTTGCCATCGGTGCGGATTAATCCAGGTGGTTCCCTTGAACTCGGTATATCCGCTTTTGAGAAGGCTCTCCAAATTGTTTCATTGATCGCGGCATGTCGGGCTGCCCTTCCCATCGACCGTCTGCATACCAGCCCATGATGTCCACCCGAGTCGGTGATTTCCCCACACTGGCACGGATGCGGTGCATAGAGCGTTAGTCCGAGGCGGAGTCCTGCAGCAACCCTCACAGCCTCATTGCTTAATCCCAGGCCGCAGGAGACCAAAGGAATAGTCCCCAGCCAGTCTCCAGCGTGCGGGGCAGCCAGTGCTCTCATTCTTGCCTGGCTAAGTGGGTCGCTGCATCCGTTCCAGACCTTCGCTTTATCTCCGTCTATCAGAGGTCTGTCCCAAGCTTTCTGTTGTACCGGGCACGGCTCCATCACTGCGGGCAGTGAATCCCTGCGAGCCTCCATCATTTCCTCACGGTAACCATCGTTCCACTCTTCCACGACCAGGATGGCGCCCACGAGCGAGACGGTCGACGCAGCTGACGCCAAATAGGCAGAAGTTGCCAGCATCGATATCCGTCTGGTCCCAAGTCCTCCATCTCTGATCGGAAGCGAAGCCTGCAGCCACTGAATGTCATTCAGCTCGGTGTTGAGGATCTTCTCTAGGCCGGTTCTAGTCTGTTGGTCTATTGTTTCCAGTAACGGGTGGTCCCAGCACGGGGAGGTCCGCAGCAGGTAAGTCATCTTTGCCGCCCCGAGGCATGATCTTAGTAGCAAAAGTGCTGTTTGTGCCTGGAGATCCACCAGATCCTTCAATACTCGTTCTAGCGTATCGCTGTGCCCTCGGAGGGCCTCGTCCAGCGCCTCCCCTCTGAACAGGGGCGAACCCAAGAGAGTCAGTTCTTCTCTTTTCCGCCTTCTGAATTCCTCAAATTCTAAGTTATTCAAATCAGTCTCCGTGTAGTACTCACATTATTATTATTATTATTATTATACATTAATAATAATTATTATTTTTATAATTTTGTAATGTCCCGAGGTAAAAAGGAGCCCTCAAAGACTTCAACATTATTTAGAAGCACAGAATTGTCTTAAATGGGTCTGGAATGGGTTCCATATTGTTTTTTCCATAAAGCCAACAAGCTTTTATACAAGCCTACTATTAAATTGACTGTGCTCCGTCAACTGTAGCCTCGACCTATAAACCGTCATTCAGTCCGGGGCTGTTCGGTGTCCTGATTGTTCCAATTCGAAGTGCCTGGAATAGATAGAGAGTTTCCAATTTATATGGCTACTGATAAGCGCAGGAGCAGATGGCCTCGCGCAGGTCTCCTGTCTCTGCTTTAATCCTGCTTCCCAGTTCTTGGAAAAACATCAGCGCTAGGTTCCTCGGTTTCTACGGCAACAGGGACGAAGTAGTGTGACTTGAGATAGTAGCATATTTGCATGCCTTATTATTAGCAGCTGCTATTTACGCAACGGGCACCTGCGTTTTGCGATGTTATAAATACTCGCTTATGGTGCTGCGAATGTGTCCGGCACCGTGACAACCTACGCCAAGCAACGACCTATGGACCAAGGTATAACGGTGACTCCATCAGACCATCATCCCCCGTCAGATCCGTAGAGGAGGCCATTGGGCTATTTGATGGCCGGTATTCTGGCTCTAATGAAATCCGCCAAATGACGTCATTGATCATTCGACGTCGTTGTTGCCTTCTCGCTCCTTTCATGCACAAGAAATCGTGATGGCCATTGGTCCGACGACTAAGGCGTCACATTTACATGTTTGTTTTCCATATAAAGCAGTTGCCAACCGGATGTCGGTTGCTATTCTTAGCATCTCTAAAGATTATTCGTAATCCTGCTGTTGCTATGGCGAATGCATGAAGTCAGTCTTCTGAGTGCGGTCATTATTATTATTATTATTATTATTATTATTATTATTATTATTATTATTATTATTATTATTATTATTATTATTATTATTATTATTATTATTATTTTTTTTTTTTTTATATTATTATTATTATTATTTATTATTATTATTTTTTATTTATTTATTTTTTTTTATTATTATTATTATTATTATTATTATTATTATTATTATTATTATCATCATCATTATTATTATCATCATCATCATCATCATCATCATCATCATCATCATCATCATCATCATCATCATCATCATCATCATGATTATTATTATTATTATTATTATTATTATTATTATTATTATTATTATTATTATTATTATTATTATTATTATTATTATTATTATTATTATCATCATCAGCAGCAGCAGCAGCAGCAGCAGCAGCAGCAGCAGAAGCATCAACATAATCGTTATTGTCTCTTCGTCGATTGGCTTCGTGAAGAATGTTTGTTCACTTTTTAAATTCTGAGGATGCTTCTAAATACTAATTTACCTGTTATTTATACAGTAGTTATTAGTTGACGCAGCAGTTTCTCCTCTCGAGTTATTAATTTTGTCAACTCATGCTTTATTATTAAAAAAAACAATCACTGCGACTGTGTGGTAGGCTACTACTGTGTTGTATTTTATTATCTGAGGTGTAGTCATCTCCTGCAGAGCCATCTAATGAGCTGGTTCTCCAGACTTACTGGTAGCAAAATTGCTTTTGTATTAATTTACTGGCAGAAAATGCTTTTATGTTGATTTACTGGTTGAAATTGCTTTTCTAACCAGCAGCGTCGGTGTCACAAAATAGAGTATACCCCATACATGAGTAGGCTATATATCCCCCTTAGCGAAATGGAGTATTCGGTTTAGTTAGCATTTTGGCGGTTTCTAAGTGTATGCAGTCGTACTGATTGGATTTATTGTACACATAACATATTTTAAGTTGCGTATCTTTAGTTTGTACATCGACCTGAAATTAATTTACTTCGTTTTTGGTGATTTTGACTGAATCTTACTAAGGTCTTGGCTATCGTGATGCGTTTGACGATGGGGGATAGAATGGTTCATTTCCCGGATACTCTAAAACAGTTTATTCCATCCGGGGGATATGCTTTAGGGGGGATAAAATATCACGGGACACCGGCCTTAGCATTTTGGCGGCCCGATGCAAATTGAAATTTGCCAGCCTTTGACCACCACGAATTACGATCAATGCCGAATTATCATTCATTAAAAAAACGAGAACTTACTATAGAAGGCATCTTCAACTTTGGCATCTTCCCTCCAAATTTGGCTGCCCTATGCAGTCGCATAGGTGGCATATACTGCCTATGGTGGCATATACTGCTAATTAAGAATGTTTTTAAGATTTGCTTTATAAGTGAACTCCCAGAGTCGCGGACCAATATCTTTGTCAGCGCCTTGAGACTCTTTCTTATAAGGCGATTTAGAATTGCTGAGAAGCCTAACAGGAAGAGACCAAAAGCCTTTGCAAAGCTTGATACGAATCAAGATAGACTGGACTTCATCAACTGTTTCCTTCTCTCCGGTTTTCCCGAGTGACGGGAGATAAGAAGGAAACTTCGAGTGCGTTCCAATGCTTATGTAAGGTCATTCAAAGATACGATGCAATTGCTTTTTTACAGGCTTTCAGATACCGTCGACTTCTTGTTTTTACTCAGATAAGTATTTCGCAGTAGGCCTACTTAGTTTGAATCATACACTACGCAGATATCACCGTTCATGTTTAAAAAAGAAATATGTCCAGAAATCTTAACGTAGGCCTATTAACATCGACACCGAATAGGCCTATGTCCTAGCGTTCATTTGACAGCGCATAAAATAATGTCATATTTCCTATATGTATTTTTAAATGTTAATCATTTAATCATTTTAATCAGTTTAATCATTTATTTATTATACTCGGTAATTAAAAGTGCCTCAGTTTCAACCGAGCAAAGACCTTGAAAATTCATTATCTTTCTGACAATGCAGTTCTGTTCTCTTAATAGAAGCATCGTACACTTTCGTTCTAATGCGCCATCTAGTTTTCCGGAAGCAACGGCTCATGGATGGGCAGTAGCCTAATGTAACTGATGCAATTGAAATTACGCAATTTGTAATTTGTTGTTCTACATCAATGTAATTTGTAATTGAATTACACTTTTTCATGTAATATGTATTTTCAAATTATATCCTGTAAAATTAAATTACTTTGAAGTGAACTAGAACAAGAGACTCCACAACCAAAGCAGTTTTGAAAGAATCTGTTCCTTATCACCATTTTCATCATCACTAGCCTGTAATATCTCTGGAATGAACGGTATCCGGACAATTCCCCTGGACATTTCCCCCGGACAATTCCCCCGCCATTTCCCCCCGGATTTTCCCCCGGGCGTTTCAATAGGATAACTCCCCCGGATATCCCCCCAACAACAGATTTATAAAGCTTCTATGTTAACATAGCAACAGATTGGGTAAACAACCAAGCTTCAAATGCTTTGAGTCTTAATTAATTACTGATTAGTCACTTTGATTATTCAAATTAAGGTTTAATAGAGTTTAGATATTTAATCAATCAACAACATCTATGTTAATATAGCAACAGATTGGGTTAACAACCAAGCTTCAAATGCTTTGAGTCTTAATTAATTAACAACGTCAACTTGAACCAGCTCTTTGGCGGACATATGCCACAACAACCAAAGAAAAAGTACAAAGAGTCTTCAGCAAGAATCGCAAATATCGTTGCAGACTTTCATAACCGTGAAATCAAAGACTACTTGAAAGCAATTGCTTTCAACATTAGTTTGTGAACACCGTGTGTAGCTAATAAAGCAAGCTTAAACTTAAAACTAAAATCTTTGCTATAAACACAAGTAGTAGTTTTCTGTTATTTTGTTATACCTTATATCAATTAACTTCGTTTTTCATATAATATTGCTTTTAATAAACACAAGTAGTAATTTTCTGTTATTTTGTTTTATCTTATATCAGTTAAATTCGTTTTTCATATAAAATTGCTTTTCATGTAGGGGGAAATATCCGGGGAGTTATCCTATTGAAACGCCCTGGGGGAAAATCCGGGGGGGGGAATTGGTGGGGGAGAATTGTCCGGAGGGAATTGTCCAGGGGGAATTCTCCTAGACCCGGAATGAACGATGGCAACATTGAACTCTTTGAATGCCTTCACAACAATTTTGTCATATGCCAGACCGAGGACATTTATTACACAGATCAGCTCCACTACTCGATCATACGTACATATGTGATCCAATAAAACGTCTGCATGCTAAGGCAACTGAGCGTCGCTCAAATGTAGATGCATCAATCCAGTGACAGGTGCTCCCATATAACTTTTTTGTTTAGTAGACCGCACATTTGCAGGCGTGCAGACAAATTGTTGTTTAAATAATTCTTCTTTTATTGAGTTAATTCAATTCTCCACTGCATGACCTATTCGTTGGTCTAAAGTACGTCGGGTCACGATTGACAAAGAATGCATTCCCTTTATCAAAAAGTTTATAACTATTTGTGTCAACCTTACTCTGTGATGCTATTTTTCTCATTTTAAAAAGTGTTTGCTGACACTGCTTTGATTGATAAGATAAAATATGCTTTCAAAACTGAATTTGTCACCATTGATGGCAGTTTATCTTGCAGTATATCAAAGATACCAGTAAGGAACTAATGATGCTTCATATACCTACCCAATTGCAAAGATGTCATTTATACAGCGTAATGCTGCACTTCTTTCACCTGCGCTGATAGACAGACTCATTATAGTTTTCCAAGCATGATTGTAAGGTCAAACAGATCCCGGTTATCAAATAACTTGCTCGAACAGTTACAGTGCAAGCTAGAATGCCCACTGATAGGGGGCAATATTTGATGGTATAGTGGTGAGCATAATTATAGAAGGGAAATAGGTTGGAGGTTTCATTTTATCATCTTCTCTGTGGTCTCTTATTCAACTCCCCTACTCCTTACCGCAATCATTCTAATCATCGGCATTTCCTCTTCCTTCCCTATCATTATTGCCACAATTGATTGATGCCTTTATAATCGTCATCGTCGTCATCGTCAGCAACATAAGAGGTTTACAACCTTACTGAATCATGTCGCAGCAAACCAAACTCTGAAAATGGAACTAAAGTACTCTCTTAAAGATCTTTCTGTATTCAATGACACCGTATATTATTTCTACTTTTTTACTCTAGTACCAAATATAATTACTATGTTATCCCCCTAATCAAATGGGAATTTTATGCATGTTCGGTCCACATGAAAACATCGTTATTGAAATCGTTTTGCTTACGTAAAAGCTCAAAATAAGTTATTTACATGGCTGATTCGTTGTCTTTTTCTCTTTTTGAAATTAGCGAGACTTAAGCTAGTCTAATCTATTATAATCCACTCTAATATGAGCTTCTATACTCTAGTATGGTCTAGTTTACTCTAGTGTTATCCAATTTGATCGTATAACCGATTTGCATAATCAAAACCCTTTATAAAACTTCAGCTGACTCAGTGGTGGATTTAGTGGCTAATCTGATCCAATCTCGTCTAGCCTAGTATTCACGGCCTTTACGTAATCAGAATCCTTTCAAAAGGCCAATATTAAATTTTAAGTTGAGAGTCCTTACCTCAAATCAATTATCGCTGTGTTGTTGCTTTCTTCAATTTTTAGCAGTTATTCAGTTCGAACTTCGTCCAGCAAAAGATTCTGATTCAATCGATATTCGTTTGAAGGTATAGGGAAGCGTCTGTAGATGTCTGTGCAAAGTCAAAATCGGAATAGATCGATCAAGTCTGATAGTTCGTTAAACAACTAATCGATGGCCAACGATTCTTTGAGGACGTAAAGCATCTAATTACAATAATTAATCAAATCTAATTCGAATGAATTAAAAGTCTTGTTTAGTGTTCTGATAAATGGATTGGCGTAGTTTCAGTTACATCGTTTTGTCCGAGCGCATTATAACCATATGACCTTTGAACGACGTCATCACCGATTGACTGGCCGACGGAGTCTGGCGTCTTTAACGTCGGATTCATTCGACTGTGAAGACCAAACGACCGTGTCGAGCGCGATCCCGTTTACGACCTAAGCTCCGAAATGTCGGAGCAAAACCAGTCCTTTTCTGCGCTAAATAAATAGCCGTTAAGCCGTTCGCCCGTCGAATGTCCAACCCCCGCCGCATCGTCTGTAGTCAGTCGGTCATCAGACTATAGGATGATTGGCCGACCAAAGCGTCCGTGGATGAGTGCGTGTGTGCGTCTGTCTGTCTGCGGCATCTCTTAGACTATCAGTTGAAGATGCTCGAGAAACAAATGCAAGTCGATAACATTGGCTGGAGTAACAAAATTAATGCAAGTCGATAACATTCTCTCTGGTAACAAATGCAAGTCGATAGCATTGGCTAGTACGACCGCCGCCGCCGTCTCGGATGAGGAGGAACTGGAGACGGATGAGTGGAAGGTTAGCTGAGGACGACAGGACAGTCGCCGATGCCAGATTTATGGAAAGACCGGAGAGAAAATGCGATTAGGGAAAATACACCGACCTTCAACGCACAACAACTATATATAAAATATACCGACATTAGACACATATATATATATATATGCTCGTATTTGAGGACATATAATGCATGTACTCAAATACGTGCGCATATAGTATGACTAGTGAGTCTCCCAACTCTCGGCAAATTCAGTGACATGCTGCATGTCGCGGTCGAGCCTCTCGAACACGACGACGAACAAACGAAGGAAACTTAAAAGATCTTTATTAACAGAAAGAATCAAATAAGTTAAATTTAAGTCAGCCCGTCAAATATCACAATCGCAGACAGCACACAGGTTGGCTGGTCTCGATTGAACTTCAATCAAATATCGTTACAAGAACACTTCTTCAACGTGCATAAATCTTCGTCAACTGGCTTCTTTGTACAGACGCTGCACCTTATATATAGGGTTCTGATGGATTCTAGAAAGTTCTATGACGTCATCGTACTTTTCCCTGGAAAGTCCTGTAGAACGCGTAGATTATTGATACATGCATTGGTCCGCTGTTGACAGTCCGTGGCGGAATTTTCCCTTAGCTGTAAACAATGTTGTTGACGCACAGCGGGTATTTTCCCCAGCCGCACGTGTCAGCGTAGACCACGACATTCCCTCCGCCCTCAGATGATGACACGTCTTCAGCACCATCTCGAACGGGTCATCACGATCAAGCTGAGTCGTCGGATCCCATCTCGTCATAACATGTACAAACAAAACAAAACACATCATTAAATCAACTTATCTACACAGTTTTCGGGCTCGATCCTCGGGTGTCGGGCTATTCCCCTTTCCCTCATGTCCCGAGTCACAACCGAGAAAGGAAATCAGCTACCGTGTTCTGACGCCCAGGACGATAACGGAAGTCTACGTTAAATTCCTGTAATGCTAATGCCCAACGAGTCAGTTTCGCGCTCTTGGGGCTTGCATCCGTGAGATAAGACAAAGGATTATGATCCGAATAAATGATTATCCTTGATAAGAATATCCACGACCGGAATCGTTTAAGTGCCCAAATTACTGCAAAAGCTTCTCTCTCAATTGTAGACCAATGCATCTGTGTGTCCGTGAGTTTAAGACTAGCAAAAGCAATTGGTTTCTCGTGACCTTCTTCGGTCCACTGAAACAAGCAACACCCGACCGCGGTGGCACTTGCATCTACACTTAAACCAAATTCCTTAGTGAAATCAATGGTATGTAATTGTGTAGCTTTTCTGAGATCATCTTTTAACTTATCTAGTGCCTCTTGATGCTTTCGCTCCCAAGGCACTTTCGTAGGCACGTTATCTCGTGTCAAGTCAGTTATTACTCGTGCTTTCTCAGCGAGAGCAGGTATAAAATTTCTAAAGTAACTGAAAAAACCCATAATCCTTCTAACGTCCTTTTTTGTCGTCGGAGGTTGGATATCATTGATCGTAGCGATCTTGCCTGGATCAGGTTCGATACAACCTGACCCTACTATATGGCCAACAAACTTTATTTTGTTCTGTGCAAAATTACATTTCCTTAAATTCAAAGTAAGTCCTGTCTCCTCAACAGTTTGCAAGAATTTCTCTAGATGTTCCAAATGGTCATTCCAATTCATTGAAACCACTGCCATGTCATCAACGAATGGTTCGGTAAAACTTCGGACTGGATGTAAAACTTGGGTCATAGCACGAATAAAAGTATTGCTAGCGGATTTGAGTCCAAACGGCATTCTTGTGAACTCAAAAAGTCCTGCATCACATACGAATGCTGTAAGCCATTGATGTTCTTTCCGAACCGGGATTTGCCAATATCCTGATTTTGCATCGAAAACACTAATGAACTTTGCCCGTCCCACCTTCTGTAAGACGTCAGCAATGTCTGGAGTCGGATAACAATCACCTAGAGAATACTTGTTAACATGGCGATAATCGATTGCTAAACGAACGCCATTTTGACCCTTGGGTCCCTTTAAAACACAAACTACCGGACTGGCCATTTCACTTTTCGATGGTCGAATTATGCCTAAGGACAACATTTCTTCTATCTGGCGTTGCACTTCAGGTTTAAGTAGCTCCGGGACCTTATATGCCTTTAAACGCTTAGGAGTGAAATCAGGAGTTATTTTGATTTCATGTTCTAATACTGGACAGTACCCAGGTTTATCCACGAATACTGCCGAATGTCGATCCAAAACCTCAAAGAGTTGCTTTTGTTCCTCTTCTGACAGATGCGCCATGATCAAAGGATCAATACGCTTACTCGGGCTCACTTGTTCACGTTCTTCCTGATCTACAACCTCTACTACACCAAATTCCTCATCTTGATCAACAATTATTGAACAGCTATTAATCATTGCTTGTTCGAGTCGTTCATGGTACCGCTTGATCTTATTAGCGTGTAAATGTCTTTGTTTTCCCTCTATTTCTACTATATAGGAATACGGGGATTTAACTCTGACCACGGTTGCAGGTCCTTGCCATCGACTATAAAATTTAGAACTACCAAAATCTGGTGCTAATACTGCTACTTTATCTCCAACTTCGTATTTTCTGTCAGTACTGCGCAAGTTATAATAATCTGCATACCGTTTCAATTCTATATCACTATAGTAATCCGCATAAGCTTTCGCAAATTCGAGGTTTTCTTTCAGTGATTGGAGGTACTCTTCAGGTGATTTACCTAAGTTAAGAGGTAATTTCCGTTCGCCCGCCCATGATTCCTTCAACACACTAAGTGGACCACGAGGAAGAGTTCCATAAACCATAGTGAAAGGCGAGATATGAGTCGTGCCTGAGGGTTTTTCTCTAAGGCTCCAGAGAACGAAGGGTAGCAATTGGTGCCATCCACGAGGATCAGATTGAGCGAGTTTAAAGATCATGGTTTTCAAGCTCTGGTTGCATCTTTCAACCAATCCGGCTGCCTCGGGATGTCCAGGGGTATTGAATCTGGGACTACAACCCATTCGCTGCAAGAATTCCTTCGTCAAACGGCTAGTAAAGTTGGTGCCACAATCCGAACTAATGATTCTTGGAATAGAAAAAGTTGTGAAAACTTGCAACAGAGCTTCACAGACTCCCTTTGCGTTCAACGATCTAAGGGGATAAGCCATCGGCCAACGAGAAAATTTGTCCACCAGAACTAAAGCATAATTGTACTTAGGTTTCGATTTATTAGATTCTCCAGTCACTACCATAGGGCCAATACAATCCATATTTAAATGGTTAAAACAAAGTTCATCTGCCCTCGGAATAGGAGTAATCGGGACTCGATCTGCAACTTTAACTGGAGTTCTAAGTTGACAAATTTGACAAGATGCACAATACTCGCGAATTCTCTCATCCATTCTCGGAAACCAAAAGTTTAATTTGATCCGGGCTCTCGTTGCCTTAAAAGCCATATGCCCAGCACATGGGGCATCGTGTGCTACTCGCAAGACAACCCCAATTCTATCCTCCGGTAGACACAATTGATTTACCTTATGTCCCATAATCTCCCCTTTATGGTACAGGAGATTATTGTCTGTGAAGAAATTATTTTTATTCTGGTTCGCTTGTTGCCAGCAAGGCCTAAGATTGTGACAATTTTGTTGCTCTCGCAACAAAGTATCATTATCCGCTTTTTCCTCACCAGATTTAAACTCTGTCGACTCAACATCGAGGAAATTATCTGAATCATCAACTGGTTGCTCCTGGGAAGATTCATTCACTTCCTCATCCTTAACGTCTGACTGCAGGGATTCGTTGTTGTTATCCTTCTCAATTTTATCTTCCTTTACCTCTTCATTTACCTGTACTGATCGATCTACACCAACCGCCATCACTACATATTCCGAACTCTCCATTAATAGGTCTACAATATGGGGTGTTAGAATAACCCGTTCATTTAGTTCAGGGACTACAGCAAACATGACGCACAAAGATGGCGCAATATTCGTCGTTCCTTCCGATGGATTAGCTAATTTCAATTGTAGGTATACCACATCTGCCTTACATCCTTCTCCCTGAAAACCAATTATGTTAATCCGTTTAATCACAGGCAAGTTTAGTGACTCAATTAACTTCTTATCAATACAACAAATTTCTGCTCCTGAATCAGATAACGCTGGTTGAGAAGGGAGATCTTCAATCTGTACATGGATATACGACCTCTCGTGTAGTCCATCAATACTATTATCGTATACTCTTACAGCAATTTCCGATTTTACTGGTTCGAGGTTGTCCAATAAATTCCCTTGCCTTACCTGTTCAGATACCTCATGTGCCACGTTGACCTTCTCCACCAATGAGTCGATCACCTCCTTAGTTGGGTTCCCAACCATACAAGCACCCACCTTTTTATAACTTCGATTGGTCGGGCACTCCTTTGCCCTATGACCCTTCTGATGACACAAGAAACAGAGACCCTTCACCTTGGCCTCCTCCTGAGACATCTTCACACCTATCTTGGCTTCACCCCTTACTTCCGGTCTGAAAGACTTAGGCTGAGCTGTCTGGTTATTGACTTGGACTTGTGGTTGACTTCTCGTCCAATTGTTATACTTCGGTGTCGGATGACTACGGTACACCAAGTCACTCCCACCATCATGCGACGCTACATAAATGTCAGCTGCATTAGCTATATCTTCACAGTTCAACCACTCCTCTTTTTCTTGGGCCAAGATATAATCCAAGCAAGCCTTCGACAAGGACTCCTTGAGCCGATCCGCCACCAGTAAACTTACAAGTTTATCAAACTCGTCAGTTATCTTTCTGCTTTTCAGATAATACATAAGAGCAACACGCAATTTGGATGAATAGATCGTAAAAGATTCGTCCGATGCTTTATGCATCGTCCAAAATCGGGTTCTAAGGGTTGAAGGGCTTATCTTAAATTCCCTTAGCAAAAACTCCTTCAAGAATTTGTAATCATTGAGCTGTTCCTTAGTTAGGCGCATAGTTAATGCCTTAGCTCTTTCACTCAAATTAGCCAACAATAATTTTGCTCTAACATCTTCATCCACCTCATACACATTAAACAAACCATCCAAGTGATCAAAGAAACCTGGAATTTCTATAGGGTCGGAGGGGAATTTCCAAAGAACATTCTTAAGTGCATCACTATAACGCTTAGTGCGGCTTGCTAAAGAATTTCTAATAGTTTGTTCTTCCATCTTTTCCTTCTTCTCCCTTTCTTCCTTCTCTTTCCGTTCCTTCTTTTCTCTTTCATCCTTCTCCTTCTGTTCCTTCCTTTCTCTTTCTTCCTTCTCCTTCTGTTCTTTCTTTTCTTCCTCTCTCCTCCTTTCCTCCCTTTCTTCCTTCTCCTTCTGTTCCTTCCTTTCTCTTTCTTCCTTCTCCTTCTGTTCCTTCCTTTCTCTTTCTTCCTTCTCCTTCTGTTCTTTCCTTTCTTCCTCTCTCCTCCTTTCCTTCCTTTCTTCCTTTCCTTCTGTTTCTCCTTTCTGTTCCCTCCTTTCTCTTTCTTCCTTCTCCTTCTGTTCCTTCCTTTCTCTTTCTTCCTTCTCCTTCTGTTCTTTCTTTTCTTCCTCTCTCCTCCTTTCCTCCCTTTCTTCCTTCTCCTTCTGTTCTTCATATTTACGGATTTCGAACTCCAGACGGCGCTTCTGCAGTTCGTAAGCGGTCTCTTCTGGAGATGCTGGACTAGCCTTGAATTCTTCTTCCTTCTTTCCTATCTCCAAGGCCCATTCTTCCATCAATGTATTCCTATCCCAAGTCATAACCTCATCTTCGTCCCTTCCTGCCTTTATAAGATACATCCTAAGGCGCTCAGACGACCTTTTATGAATATTCGCCTGCATCTCTGCTGTCAACGCTTCCATTTTTACAAACAGTCAATCAACAGTAGACAACCAGGAAACAGACACCACGCAGGAGACACGCCACACAAAAGGAAAATTCCACACAAAACAAAGTGTGACTACGCAGTAATTCCACACCACGCTAACTACGCAGTAGCCAAAGAAGTGCACTCGCCAAGTACGCAAAAGCTACACAAGCTCGCGCAAGCCTGGCCTCGATCCTTACGATGGATCAAACTACAAAGAAACAATCAGCAGAAAATAGGAAAGAAAGACAATAGCCGCCCCAAACTCGGCTGCAACTCCACTTTCTTCTCTCCTTCCCAGCCCGACAACACCCAGGATCTTACCCGTATGTTGACTGCTGTCTTCTGCCGTCTCAGCCGAACGACGCGCTTCGTCCGTCAGCTGTCGTCTGCCGATCACCCGTCCTTCACGGTAGAAAGGCGTCTCGATCCGTTCACTGTCTGAACAGACCGTCTCTCGATCCGCCCGTTGCCTGAGCAGACCGTCTCTTCGGGTTGACTCCTTCCTCCTCCGGTTCGCTTCTTCTTCTTCACCGGATCCAACACCGATGATCCCGCTTCTGACACCAGAAATGTCGCGGTCGAGCCTCTCGAACACGACGACGAACAAACGAAGGAAACTTAAAAGATCTTTATTAACAGAAAGAATCAAATAAGTTAAATTTAAGTCAGCCCGTCAAATATCACAATCGCAGACAGCACACAGGTTGGCTGGTCTCGATTGAACTTCAATCAAATATCGTTACAAGAGCACTTTATCAACGTGCATAAATCTTCGTCAACTGGCTTCTTTGTACAGACGCTGCACCTTATATATAGGGTTCTGATGGATTCTAGAAAGTTCTATGACGTCATCGTACTTTTCCCTGGAAAGTCCTGTAGAACGCGTAGATTATTGATACATGCATTGGTCCGCTGTTGACAGTCCGTGGCGGAATTTTCCCTTAGCTGTAAACAATGTTGTTGACGCACAGCGGGTATTTTCCCCAGCCGCACGTGTCAGCGTAGACCAAATATGAATGTATGTACATTAAATATATGTGTATGTACACAAGCATTGTTGCATTTGCCGAAAGTTGGGATATTCAAGTCTGCAGGTCATAAGTCAATCCCCACTATGACATCTAAATTGGTGACTTTGGGTTAGCACCACAGGAGACACTGGAAGCATTAGGTCCACTGTTCATCCCAGAGTCCACAGGCCTATAATACTGTAGCCATCGCGCAGCCATAGTACAGATAGCAAACAACCACAGCTGGAGACTATCGATGGTGTCTGTCAGCAATCAGTGACGTTCCAATTGCTCTCAACAGAGACATGCTTCACGTCAATGATCTGGACAGCACCTTACATAATCAGGTAATAAGATAATCCGAGAACTTCGAAAGTGCCACTCTTGCTATGCTCAGAACATCAGGCGATTTATTGCTAAGCAAATTAGAAAAACACGAGAGTAGTTATCAATATGCCATTATCAAAATAATCTATAATTAGCTGCCATTATAAGCATAATTCCTAGTTGCGGTATAAGCATAATTTTTCTCACTGCCAGTATCAGCATAAAGTAGTCCAAGTACAGGTCAAAGGTCAAACGAAGACCACACCGGCTAAAAACAGACATCCATTAAAAGTGGGCAAAGCTCATTTCAAGAGTTGCTCTTCTTTGAGGGGGCGTGCGTAGGGCGTGCGTGTGCCCCTCCCCCTCCCCTTTCTTCTTTCGCTCTACTGGCCTCAGCAAAGCTCATTGAATATTCATTCTATTTGGGCCTTTCACACATAGGCATGCAGCCAATTTTTATACACGCAAGCTGCCAATTCTTTCATGCAACCCCAAACTTTTCTCATATACAAGCACTCAATTTTTACTCACTAGCATTCATCTAGCGCCCATACACATCATCCATCTTTGCTCAAGCATTGCAAGGCACACATTTTGCAACGTTTCTTAGCACAATCAAGCTGCCATTGTTTTGGCCACTGTGGAACGCCTCCCCCTTCTTTGGCCTAACACTACAAGGCGCCCAACTTGCATTCTTTTACAAGGCTGACTAAAGCAAATTTTATTATTCTTTAGGCACAAATCGCAATGTTTTTGCACGCTTGCATTGAATTTGGGATACAACCGTTTACGCTTAGGTAGCAAGCATGTCTTTGGGCATGTCTTGTTTTACAAGGCTGACAAGGCTCATTGAATATTCTTTTGGCATTACCCTTTTACACTTTGGGTGGAAGCCAAGACAAGCAGCTGTGCGTGTGCTTGCCATTACAGCTCTCGCGTGGCCATTTTCCCTTTTTTTAAGTGAAATCATCGTATTAACCTAATTTTTGCTCAATTGTACATAGCTTTAACTTTTAAGATTGGACAAGTTTGCTCATTTGCGTTGTTTCATAGTACAGCAAAGCGGACATTGTTTTTGCCATTAACACTTAGAACAACTTTAAGTGTGAAGGCCAGTGCAGCTAGGCTTTGCTCTTGTAGCTGCACAAATCTCATTGAATATTCAGTTTGACATAGCTTCTTTTACACTTGGCGTGGAAGCCAACACAAGCAGCGTTTGCAATTGCATACCACTACAACTCTCGCCATTTAGCAATGAATATTTACTAGTGCTATGTGTTTTTGAGGGTGATACAAAAGTTTTCCGCTTAAAGTCAGGGTGTGTATGAGTGTATTTGTGTGTATGAGTGTGTTTGTGTGTTTGGGTGTTTGCGTTTTTGTGTGTTTGGGTGTTTTTGTTTTTGGGTGTTTGTGTGTATGAGTGTGTTTGTGTGTTTTTGTGTTTGGATGTTTGTGTGTGTTTGGGTGCACATGTTTGCATGTTTGTGTGTTTGGGTCTTTGAGTGTTTGGGTGTTTGTGTGTATGAGTGTTTTTGTGTGTTTATATGTTTGTGGGTTGGTGTGTTTGTGCGTTTGTGTGGTTGTGTGTTTGGGTGTTTGTATGTTTGTGTGTTGGTGTGCTTGGATGTTTGTGTGTGTGTGTGTGATAGAGTTGCAGATAAGTGTTTTGGGAGAGGCGCTTAGCGCTTGAGAGCTTGTGAAAGAGATAGAGTTGCAGAGAAGTATTTTGGGAGAGGCGCTTAGCGGTTGAGAGGTTGTGAAAGAGATAGAGTTGCAGAGAAGTGTTTTGGGAGTGGCGCTTAGCGCTTGAGAGCTTGTGAAAGAGATAGAGTTGCAGAGAAGTATTTTGGGAGAGGCGCTTAGCGGGTGAGAGGTTGTGAAAGAGATAGAGTTGCAGAGAAGTATTTTGGGAGAGGCGCTTAGCGGTTGAGAGGTTGTGAAAGAGATAGAGTTGCAGAGAAGTGTTTTGGGAGTGGCGCTTAGCGCTTGAGAGCTTGTGAAAGAGATAGAGTTGCAGAGAAGTATTTTGGGAGAGGCGCTTAGCGGGTGAGAGGTTGTGAAAGAGATAGAGTTGCAGAGAAGTGTTTTGGGAGTGGCGCTTAGCGCTTGAGAGCTTGTGAAAGAGATAGAGTTGCAGAGAAGTGTTTTGGGAGAGGCGCTTAGCGCTTGAGAGCTTGTGAAAGAGATAGAGTTGCAGAGAAGTGTTTTGGGAGAGGCGCTTAGCGCTTGAGAGCTTGTGAAAGAGATAGAGTTGCAGAGAAGTGTTTTGGCAGAGGCGCTTAGCCGTTGAGAGGTTGTGATAGAGATAGAGATGCAGAGAGGTTGGGAGAGGGGCTTAGCGGATGAGAGCTTGTGAAAAAGGATATAGATGCAGAGATGTGTTTTGGGAGAGGCGCTTAGCGCTTGAGAGCTTGTGAAAGAGATAGAGTTGCAGAGAAGTGTTTTGGGAGAGGCGCTTAGCGCTTGAGAGCTTGTGAAAGAGATAGAGTTGCAGAGAAGTGTTTTGGCAGAGGCGCTTAGCGGTTGAGAGGTTGTGATAGAGATAGAGATGCAGAGAGGTTGGGAGAGGGGCTTAGCGGATGAGAGCTTGTGAAAAAGGATATAGATGCAGAGATGTGTTTTGGGAGAGGCGCTTAGCGCTTGAGAGCTTGTGAAAGAGATAGAGTTGCAGAGAAGTGTTTTGGGAGAGGCGCTTAGCGGTTGAGAGGTTGTGATAGATATAGAGATGGAGAGAAACATTTTGGGGATGGGGCTTAGCGGTTGCGAAGATGAGAAAGAGAGCGAGAGAGAGATGGTGACGAGCGTTTTGACAGAGGTGCATTGAGGCTGGGAGGCAGCGATGGTGAGAGAGAGACATGCTCTCTGTAATTGTCAATTTTAATCGATCCGAATAAGAGCCGAATCATTATTTTCGCCTGGTGAGAAGTGCATTAACTAGTTTTTGGAGTGAGACGTGTAAAATGATTGTGTTTAACAGAGGGATTTTAGTACGGTTTAGCAGAAGAGAGGGATATTATGAAACCAAAATCTTTAAAGTCGTAAGAACTTTTCAGATTCTTACAAACTTTACAAAACCCAAAAATAAAATTATGAAACAGTCGTCAGTGCTAACCTTTTGTGAAACGTTTATAAACTTTGTGGAACTTTTCAGAATCTTTGTGAACTTTTCGTAAAACTTAAATCGTTTTGAATGTGCAGTGTTTAAAAATCTTTCACAAAACCAAAATCTCGGTGAAACGTTTTGATTCTGATGTATTTGCAACGCTTTCTTGAACGAGTGAATTAAAACTTTGAGAATGTAGTAATCTATGCTCAAGTTTGATTTCTTAAACTTGAGAACTAGAAACACATGGAATTGCACAAGTATAATTTTAAGGCTTCTTTCTTAAAATTATAGCTGCACAGGTGGTATAGTTGCATGAGAGAGCGTCGTGCATTGAGAAATTGTGTCACATAGGGTTCATTGCCAATGCGACAACGTAATACTTAGCTAAGTTTTGGGAAACATTAAATGATAAGACATGTGACCATAATACGAGGAGGTGTAGGGGAGCGTATTGCGAGGGGCTGAGGCAGCTCCCTTCCCCGCCGCCGCCGCCGCCGCACGGAAGCTGTGGAAAGCGAAGTCGCTTCGCGACTAGCAGCTAATGTAAAGTTAAAACATACAACTGTTGAAGCTTAAAACTGTATTCCTTTGAATGTGCATTTCTTAAATCATTAATTTGTACGCCTCAACGTGTTTAAGTTCCAAATTTTTCATCGCGTATCTGCTTTACACGGGTTTTTGCTGTGATGAAAAGTCGGCGAGGATTTTGTTAGGATTTCTCTATGCATGGCAATTGCCTGAAATATGTGTGGTTCATTAGTGGTTGGCGCAGCAGCTGTGGCCGCTGCGTGTCGCCCCCTACCCTCCATACTTTGAATTTAATCAATGGAAATATCATGGTCAGCTAGAGTCAAAATGAAACCCGGGCAGCAGACCATCTCAACATTAATCATAATTTTAAGTTGGAATTGGTGGACATCATTTTTATTAATTCGATAGTGGCAAGTTAGCAACTATTATAATGTTATTATAATTATAATAATTAACTGACTATGGCATTCAACATTTTGCTACCAGATGAAAAATATTAACGTTGTTATATTGTGGGTATTGCTTGCGAAACCCGGGCAGAATTAAATGCAACCCGGGCATTGCCCGTAATTGCCCGGGCGTGGTTACGCCACTGCGAGTAGTGAGTGACAAGCCTGGTAGTATAAGTCAGCGAAGGAGGAAGACTGTAAGACTGGCTGAAATACTGACTTCATATAAAATTAGTCAGGTTTACAAATTGTTTTTTAATTTCTTTCGTGGAACGGTTTCGATTACATAAATGTCTCCGTGGACAGTTTTTAAAAAGGTAGGGAGGATGAGCTAGTAAGCATTTCCGATTCACCTGGTGCTAACGCAGATTTACGAAACTATATACATATATACAGGTATATACAGGTATATACAGGTATATATAATGTATATTTATACATCTATAATAGGCCTAAATGCATGCACTTTAGTAGGTCTATAGTTGTGGGAGCATAATATGATGTGCCGCACTCAGATATACATGTATCTGACCTTTTGCAGTGCATTGATAAGATGGAGTGAGAAGGATGTTCTTCTTCCTATTCTTCCTCTCAGCATTTCTGTTTTTAAGTTGTGGACTCAGAGAGATGGATGGATGGAAGAACGGACGGACGACAGCAGAGATTGATGGATGATGGACGAACAATTAAAGCGACCATTACGTGAAAACAGCGTCAACGAAATGGAATTAGGAAATGAAGTGCGGTTGAGTGTGAAGAAAGAGAGAGAGAAGCAGAGTGCAGAGGCGTGTGACTGCGCCGTAATAGGAGCTGTTAGCAAATGAAAGGCTATGATGAGTGCACAGGGGTTGAGTGGAAGTGTGTGACAAAGGAGTAAGAAAGGGTGAATGATAGACAGAAGGAGTGGGAGAAAGAGGAAGACGAAAATAGTTTGATCGCTAGAGACGATGATGGATGGATGGAAGGATGGAGGGAGGTGATGGAGGGATGGATGGATGGAGGGATGGATGGAGGGATGGAAGGATGGAAGGATGGATGAATGGATGGATGTATGAATGGATGGATGGATGAATGGATGGATGGATGGATGGATGGATGGAGGGATGGATGGAGGGATGGATGGAGGATGGATGGATGGAGGGATGGATGGATGGATGGAAGGATGGAAGGATGGATGAATGGATGGATGGATGGATGGATGGATGGAAGGATGGATGAATGGATGGATGGATGAATGGATGGATGGATGGATGGATGGATGGATGGATGAATGGATGGATGGATGGATGGATGGATGGATGGATGGATGGATGGATGGATGGATGGATGGATGGATGGATGGATGGATGGATGGATGGATGGATGAATGGATGGATGGATGGATGTAGTGAGGGAGTGAGGGAGGGACGGAGGGACGGAGGGACGGAGGGACGGAGGGATGAATGGATGGATGAATGGATGAATGGAAGGAGGGATGAACGAAGAGAGAGAGAAAGGACCTAATGGAGAAGAACATATATATAGACATTATACATGTTAAACACTGAGACATGGACGATTTAAGGAAACACATAGACCTACTAGGAAAGACACAGACACAGACACGTCGTTAGAGAAACACAGAAAAGCAGAGGTACAATTGTAAATGAATATGGGGCAGAGGCAGACAGTGGACGACCAAAGACGTGGGTGTGTTAGTGTTCATGGAGAGCCGAGAGATGTGGCGATCGGTCTCCGAAGACCTCTGCCCCTCGTCCTACCCCGCCCGTCGTCACTCCAAAGCAGCCGTGATCAGACGCAGTCCGTCCGTCCGTCCGTCCGTCCGGCGGGCGATCGGCAGAAGGACTGGGTCGTGATCGCCTCAGACGGTGGTGGCGTTGAACGAAGGCAGCAGACAGATCGCGGTGAGTGTGGGCTGGGCACTGGGCAGCGTCGTTCAAAGGACGTCCATCGAAATGATTGTCACGTTTCTGTCCGATGACATTGCACTGGACAACTGGGATGGATCGTGCTAAGACCTCGACGGACGATGACGGAAGGAAGGAAGGAAGGACTCGACCGCCGATAAGTCAACAGCTGCTGAACTTCGTCTGATCAGAGACAGAGATAGAGTCGGGGCTTCTGCTGCTGCTGCTGCTGCTGCTGCTGCTGTCGGCGCGCCCAACGGATGTTGATCCCACTCTCGACTAATCGCAGACATCAGTCTGTCTCTGCTCTCCATCGGCGCGGAACAGATCGAGCTGAAGAAGAACATGCTCATGTATAAAATACATATATTATTGCCCTCTCATATATATATAGTTATACATTGAAATATATTATACATATTTAGAGATATGGATGTGCACATTGTCTTCCCCCAATAACACCAAGACGAAGCCAGCACTACCACAATTATCTTCTTCCACGGGCATATACATTTAAGGGTGGTCTTGCGGATTCAAGACCCCGAAATAAATGCATTACTGTTATTAAACCTACATATTTAGACAAAATACGACCATTTCCAAAATGATCAAAATTGTGATTCCGATGATCATTGCGTGGTCCAATTAATTACTCGCGGATGGATGGATGGATGTAGTGAGGGAGTGAGGGAGGGACGGCAAAGCACAGTTTCAGTAGCACTGCATCAGACTTTTATTGCGCAATCCTCCAATGCAAATTCATTTAAATGCGCAAGATCCATGCTACATTTTTCAGCAAGTGGCAGTTATATTCCCTGATGAGATGAAGCAAACAGATGTCTTTGCATGTCAGACCATTGACAGCAGGTATTAGAACGTCGCTAAATTGCAGTAATTCAATCAGTCATGTACAGTTGCTTGCACGCTATAGAGAGGTTTCAGACAGATCTTTTGTTGTCTTGTTGAAATGCAATGTCTGATATGTTAGCATCAACAGCAGGGAACAAGAACAATTTAATTTAAAATGTAATTTAAAATTGCTACTCAAAAGAAGAAAGCGGAACAAAACTGGAAAGAAAAGTAGCAGTAAACATGAAAAAATTGAAAAGTAGATTTCCAAACAAATAATCAAAACAAGATAGATGAAAAGAAATCCGGTCGAGAGAGAAATGCGAAAAGGACCAATATAGCTTGAAAGGAATTGACATTTTAAGCAAACCAAACAATTTATGGCAATATAATTCTATGATAATTAGACTGTAATGTGATGTCTGAGAAATTATTAATGTCTTTAATTTTATACGGATGTACTCTACTAACAATGGAACTTAATCAAACAGAAGAGAAATAGATTAAAGAAACTTGTAAGCAAGTCTTGTAAGTTGTCTAGAATTTAATACAGAATATGCCTCGAAATAAGAATATTAAACCTGATAAAATAGCCTACACGTATGTATCTGGATATCTATGGAGCGTCTTGTAGGAACTCCGTAACGGCTTTTAAAGCATTCTATATTCACACAAACAGCTGGTTAAGTAGTTTGCCTGCTGGTAAATAAGCAATTGCAATGGTCACTTTGGCCTCAGTTTTGGCGGCTGTTGTCGACGGTGGTTGATGGGGTTCGCTTAAGTTCTCTGGAAGGGCATCATCGTTTATTATTCACCACGTCTAATAAGCGACGAAGAAGCCATGGAAAGCGACGGTCAGAATCAAGGCCACAAATTGTCATCTGTTCCGCTCGTGTCATCCTATATAATTAAAGTAAAGCTCCTCAGTCTCACAGTGGACCGTAGGAGTGGCACTCATTTCTTGTTCCTCCACCCAACTGAGTGGCAGTTGACGAATCCCTAAGTGCTGGACACGGGGTAAGTGTATTGCGGCACTTACTGTGTGCTGTCCATATTACGCTGATACCGAATTCCACCGCTTTGTTATAAGAGCCAAGAGCGCACGTCAACAGCCTGTTCAAGGTTGATACATGGAGCAGCCTGATGAGCTGGTTCGAACCCTCAATCGTTGGACGATAGGCCAAGCTCGCTACCGAATAGTCCGTATATCAACTGTCATCCTAATTGCATGATTCACACTAAGTTGATATTATTTAAGAAAGGGTGCTTTATTAAAGAGAAGAACGGTTCTGATTATCTCCAGGTGAAGATACATTTTTTGTTATACAATACTTAGAACAGGTTTATTGCTGCGAACCACAATTGGGAGCGCTTTTCTAACGTTATATTCTTGTCAACATTTCTTCGTTCTTGTAACTGATAATAGTTTGCACTTTCACTGAAATCTCACTCGTATAATAGGCATTTATGCATGTGTATATGTATGCATATATGTATGTGTGTATGTGTGTATGTGTGTATGTATGTATGTATGTATGTATGTATGTATGTATGTATGTATGTATGTATGTATGTATGTATGTATGTATGTATGTATGTATGTATGTATGTATGTATGTATGTATGTATGTATGTATGTATGTATGTATGTATGTACAGTATGTATTTATATATATATCGACCGCCTGTTTGTCCCATTCATATATTTCGCATTTCAACGCACAGACATTTAGTTTAATATTTACAACTGTTTAGCCTAATCAGTTTGTGTAGATAGATCCCTATTTGTCTACCAAGTATAAAATGGCTAACATTAGTATGTTTTATAAAGTAACTATATAAACCATGTTCACATTTGTTTCTTTTGCTTGTAACATGCAATAGGCTACGCTTGTTACACTATATGTGAACGTTACCGATAAGTTTTAGTGAGCATGTATAGGCTACCATTGGACGAGAAGGCGTCGGTGATTGCGTTGTCATATATTATGTGGTGAGACTCATGACACCAATGCATTAACTGAATGAAGACGAATGGCTGAGGGGGTTGAAGCGGTTTCTCGTTCGCTGGCTTTTCGCAGCTCTTCCTTCCGGGAAGGGTATGATGATGGATGAGTCAAAGAAATTTCCTCATTGTAAACAATTCCTATCTACCGACGCTTCGCTGACATTCCTTCCACTTCATCCGCGTTGACTGATGATCCGGATAGAAAACTTCTACCATAGACTTATATCATCGTCCTGTGGGTATACTTTCACACAGCCTGTACACGATTGTGAAACTAAAGAATACATCTTTACATATACATGTACGCGTGTATATACGCATATACGTGCTTAAAATGTTTATATTCATTCATTTATTCATTCATTCACCGATATATTTTTATTTGTTGGCCAATTCTTAACTTCGAAGGTTCATATTGAAAATATCTTGAATAAAATGTTGGAGAGTGTTGGCATCCTTGTTCGTGCTGCTTATCTGCTGCCAACTAGAATTAGATTGAGTCTTTACTACTCCTAATACACCCATATCTTTTTATTATTGCAATATAGTCTGGGCCTCTAATTACTCTTCTAGTTTGGTCAGGTTAACAGTTTTAGAAACATGGGTGGCAAGAATTATCTGCATGGGGAAATGATTTAATACGCTATCCTCCCAATCGAGGTTACATAAACTGAGTATCCTTAATATAGAAATGATTAGAATTAAGCAAATCTCGTAGTTTATCTTTAAAAACTCACATAATCTATTGCCAGAAGCTTTGCGGACTTCTTTAGATTAACCTCCCGTTTAATCCTTATAATATTAGAACCTCTGTCACCTTTAGAGGAATTTTCATCAGAACGAATACTCGGAAATTCTCAATCAGAGGCGCTGGCCCCAGAACTTGGAATAATCTTGCTTTAATCATCCGGAATTCTTCCTGTATTTCTATAAATAAGTGCAAGCTCCACTGCTACTTGTTGGCAACCTATCCTTAATTCCCACCCCACTATTTGTAAGCACACCTGCCTTGCATGAAGGAATTTATTGAAAATTTCATATTACTCGGTGATGACACAAACTCACTTATGGCTTTTAATTTTTTCTAATCTTAGTTAACTAGTTAAGATAATAAACATTTAGTATTACTACACACAATCTGTCGCTATCTCTGTCTGTACTTGGGTAACCCTGCTAGCGGGACTTCGGGTTTCTCTTCCTTTGCTTTCGGTTTTACTATAAATATCTTGTTTTATTGTATGACGTTATCTTGCAAACTGAAGCAATAAATTTGTGGTTATGGTTATGGTTATGTAAGCTTTAGAAAAGCCTGTGCACTTTCTTTATCTAAACAAAAGATAAATGAGTCACTAAAATGAGGAACTCAGGACTGCCAACATTATGGACAGGAATGGTTGATCTCTAAGTATAACCAAACCATAACCAAACCATAACCAAAAATGGTGTTGCTTCAAGTAGGCTCAGGCCCGAATTAAGGGGGGGTGCTAAGAGTGCTGCAGCACCCGGGCCCGCAGTTTTGAGGGGCCCGCATTTAATAAGTATGTGCGTGACTTTGTGGTGGATCGGTGGTCGCCCTGCAGAGGGGCCTTTCGAAGGTAATCACAGCACCCGGGCCCGCACTAGGCTTAATGCGGCCCTGAGTAGGCTATCTTACAACATCACAAACAGATTATGCATTGGCCAACAAAAGCAAAGGGTGAGACACCCTTAAGGGACCAGGGTCCCGCTGACAGGGTTACCCATGTACATGGGAAAAGGTAGCAACAGGTTATGCATGAAAGTACCAAAAGTTGTAGAGCTTAACTAGTTGACTAAATCGAACAATGAGTGTTTGCACCGAGCACAGTATGTACACACGAATTTAAGCACTTAAGGCAGGTATATGTGTATGTATATATGTATGCATGTATGCATGCATATATGTGCGAATGTATGTGTGCATGTAAGTACGTGCGTGTTTTCACGGCGGAGGTCGATATTGATTAACCGGATGTTTATCAACAAAGAAAGAGAGAACACTATACTGTTAAAGATGTTAAAGTAATGAAGACCAATTTCTGAGCAAGGAGTTACTAAATGAGCACACAATGTCTTCGAAGGCTAAGAGTCACCACTGGCGAGCACCGCAGACACGAAAATCCATCAGACTGCAGGTCCTCATCCAGAATAATAGATGGTAGACATCATGCTAATAGCTAGTTCTTGTATGTATGTATGTATGTATGTATGTATGTATGTATGTATGTATGTATGTATGTGTGTATGTATGTATGTATGTATGTATGTATGCATGTATGTGTGTATGTGCATGTATGGGAACGACGACAGGCGACGAGGCTCGCAATATACGACGTCTAACACCAAAGTCCAAAGAACATAAATTCTGAGTGAGGCTGAGAGGCTGGTGGTCGTAGCGACATTGATCCTTCAATGTGAGACAATAATCTCATAAGACAGAATGAGTGCGGGTGTATGTATAGTATATGTAAGCTATGACTACAAATAGTTTAGGGCCCGACTCGATATTACTTGGTGATGGAGCATGTTAGCATGATCGACCGTGTCGAGAAGAGCATGTGCAATTATTTTACCATCATCCACAGAGCATATACATGTAATGTGGACAGAAAGTAAAGCTAGAAAGAGAAAGGTTAAGAGTTTGAAGAAAGATATGCCTCTATTCGCTATAATATGCGGACACGCTCGAGAAGTTTAGCAGTAACAGTTTAGTTAGACATTTTTGACAGATGATTTGACGCGGTGTCATCATGCAGGTCGAGACCAGCGCTTGGGAAACATGAAGTAAAAGAATCCTCCTGAAATAGCGACAGATTGATTAAATATCAAGGTGGAGATACTGAGAACATGAACAATCTGTCAGAAATCTGAGTTGGACTTGCTTCATGGAGTCATTGTTTATCGGAAGAAGAAAAGAACAAGTAGCTGGATGTCATTCAAAGTTGTAGGGCTGGGAATCAAGAGTGGGTAATGGGGAGGCAGAGGACGAAAAGCTATTATTGACAGTGGAATTCCAGCAAATGTAAGCCTAATATTGGATATCTTGTCACAAAGGAGTTAATGGAAGCATAAACCAGAACGAATGGTGACGAAGTCTTGCCTAGTATGGATGCTCCTTTGAAACATCATAATTATTTAACGGCCCTCGAAAGAGACCTAGGACCAGCCGTCGAGTTTTCTTAGATCAGAAACTCCCAGAGGTAATTAAAAGGGTATCGACTGTCTGTCGTTCATTTAACTCGTCATTGTTCAGCTGACAGACGCGTACGTTAATTAAACGTCCAATATTGACGGTTGAGTGACACAGGACACAGCCACTGATTGCCAGCAGATACCTTATTGATATGGCTTATTATGCTCAGAGCGAAGCTATTTCTGCGATGACGTTGACTGTGTGTGGGCGGGTAATGATGATTCATGGAACCGAAACACGTGAAACTCCATTTCACGTTTTTACAGTTTGTTTAAGACGTCGAACAGTTTCGACAATAATAATAAATAATAATATCTTTTCTTTAATAAGCGCCTGACAAACGCACTGCGCTGTACATTTACATGTTATGCAATTTAAATCTTAACTACTAACAGAACAGACAGCCTGCAATACAACGGCGCTAATAGCAGCCTACAAAGCATATCCGCCCAACGGGGGCTCGAACTCGGTACCTCTCGGTCTCTGTGCCAGATGTTATCCAATGCGCCACGGGCCCCCCGTGAGAGGGACAAGATGAGACAACCTGATCTGAGTGTTCAAATCTCAGTCTTAGTGAGAATAGCATATGCCTATTTATAGGCCTATTAAATTCATTCACAATCATTTTTCGAAAGTAATTGTTCGAAATGTTACAAAACGAGCTTTAATTAAGAGTCTACGGTTAAAATGTAGGACTATGTCTTAACTTTTTATTCAAATGTATGCATGATATGTCATCTGTGCAGGAAGTTGAGTGTTCGTGCAAGGTTTGTGTCATCGTAGACTTTGAAGATCTGCATTATTCTCCGGAAGTGCAGTAGGCAAGCCCCACCTGCAGGTGAACAAAGAAACTAGCAATATATCTAGGCCTACTATGTACAGGAAACATAATTATTATGTCCATATTAACAGGTTGGGATTTTGCCGGGATACAAATGGCACAATGTGTGTTATAAATTATATTATGTGTACATTTTATGTGCAATATGTATGTCTCATACATCTTCTATATCGTCTGGCACGTGGCATATATATATATAATATACATATAATATACTGTATATATACATACATACATAATTATATTACATATATAACTGCATTGCGTCTAAGCACGAGTGAGGAAACTGATGAGAAAGTAAATCTAAGTTCTGCTTGGAGACGACCGTCTGCTGCCAGTATAAAGAGCAACAGAAGAAAATCATTGTGCTTCGCTCGTCTGAAATCGCGCACTCGACTAATTAGTCGACCTACCCATCCCGATTACTTGATTATCTTATTTTATATTAAATTCATTTACATTCAGACGGACAGCGGTGGTGACGGATTCTTCACCACCGCTGTCCGTTTGAAAGTAAATGAACTTAATTTAATTCCACACCATCAATAAATTGAAAATGAACAGGGTCGAGCCTATGTAGGCTACAGTCGCTATAGAAAAACTTCCACGCTTACATTATCTAAACAAGAGGTAAACGAGTTCTTAGAATGAGATAATGTCGCACAGGAACAAGGGACTGCCAATATTATGGACAATGAATTCTTTGTTTGACTTCTATGTACGTAAGTATGTATATATGCATGGATGAATGTATGCATGTATGTATGTATGTATGTATGTATGTATGTATGTAACTATTATTATTATTATTATTATTATTATTATTATTATTATTATTATTATTATTATTATTATTATCATCATCATCATCATCATCATCATCATTATCATTATCATTATCATTATCATTATTATTATTATTATTATTATTATTATTATTATTATTATTATTATTATTATTATTATTATTATTATTATTATTATTATTTTATTGTTATCATTTATATCATTATTATTATTACTAAAACTAAAAAGTATTGCATACGGTATGTTAGACTATTTGGTTGCAATATAGATGTTTAGTAATTACTTGGAACTGCTGCAGACAATGTTTACACCTGGAGTAAAGTTACATCATCCGACAACAGTGAAATATCATCTTTCCCGGATGCAGCGGCAGAAGTCTTCGATTGCATCTGGCTGGACTTCTGTTCATTGGCTAACTTATCCTGTAAAGGTTAAGGTTAGGTTAAATAACTTAATAGAAGATTTGTTATCTAAGTTGGAATGACTGTATACGAGCATTGTAAGACGAATGTAAGTCTGATGATGATGATGATGATGATGATGATGATGATGATGATGATGATGATGATGATGATGATGATGATGATGATAATAATAATAATAATAATAATAATAATAATAATAATAATAATAATAATAATAATAATATTAATAATAATAATAATCATCATCGTCATCATTATCATAATGATGAGAACAACGTATGGCGAATTGTCAAACGGCATGGCAAGGCTTGATAAGGCGAGGAAATGTTTCGCCTGACTTGTTAGACAGGTGTTTATAAATAATAAGTATTCTTATAAATAATATTCTAGCACAAGCGGACTTAACAAACACGTCTTTTGATTTGCGATTGAAGCAGCCCAGTAAGCGTCTACCCCCCCTTGCGCTGTCGTTTGGCCAGACGGACATCGCCTGAGAAATTCCACACAGCATGGGTGATGCATGGGAATCGAATCCTGGTCACATCACGACTGACTCTCAGGCTCCTCAATATGCCGAACAGATGGAAAGGTCGTCGGCCAAGGATCAGCTGTTCCTCGAAATATTTTATGAGCTGAGAGTGATTTACGGCTTCTCTGCTTGTCTCGTGTGTCTTGTGCAATTTATTGGACGCAGCAATTTCCGATGATATACGAAGATATGCGATGATATCCGGAGACACCCGAAGATATCCGAAGATAAGCGGACGTCATTAGTGTCGCTTCGGAGCGAGACAAACCCTCGAAAGAGACGCCAGCAGATGTTACTCTAAGAAGATTATTGTAGATAATTCGACTGCGTGGCCTAACAGTCGTTTATAACGAATGGCTAAACGATTTAGAAATTACGACAAGTGAAAGGCACCTCTTATGCGCTTTGCATGATTAACAGTCTCGATTCCATCCGCCTTATCAAGCCTAATTGTCATATTCTTCATTGAAGGACTGTACATCCATCCTTGTTCCCATCATTACCACAATAATAAACCTCTCTTTGTCCACTGGTATACCTCTCCTCTTCAAGCACTCTCTATTCACTCCTCCCAGTGTTCGAGTCCTAAACGGAAAAGGACCGGAACGCTGACTAAGACATAGCGACTAGGGGGTCTGGGGGAGCGTCGTGAGCTCCCCCAGCGGGGTCTGGGGCGGAGCCCCAGAAACAAACGCATTTTGCAGCAGGTGGTATCACATGAGGCACGTTTTGGCCTCTCTTTGCAGCTTTTTCTGAACGATGAAGTCATTAACAAATTTTAAAAGAAATTGTTATTTTATGAAAATAACTAAACAAAGTGCTCATGTCGAGCAACAATACCACAGTGATATCAATAATAAAGAAATGAAAGTATAACAGGCAAAATCTACGACAAATTCATTCAAAGATTTTTCGCATGTGATTGTAACGTGGCTCTTCACGGTGCTCGCATTTCCTTGACTTGTTTTCGAATGCGCCGCGGTGACCCATGGCTATCCACTTCTTCACGTACGGAAGTTGGTTGAAGTCCTGCAGGGACGGTCCAACAAGTTTAACAAAAATCAAGGTGGAAAGCCGCTCAACACCAAGCCTATTTCGAAGGGGCGTACACATCATGTTCATCGCACTGAAGCCGCGTTCAGCTTCTCGAAAGTGACTATTCAGAAACCCTCGAGGCTAATGAACTTAAATATTCATCTGAGCTCATAATATTCCTTGACAAAATTATGAAAATGAACGAGATTTTTTCAGAAAGGAACCGGAACGGCGTTCCGGTCGTCAAAAAAAGAACCGGAACGCCGTTCCGGTGCGTTCCGGTCCGATTCGAACACTGACTCCTCCTCTCAAGAAACTATCAATTGATAAGAAATCCTCTAAAACTACCGACCTATATCTCATTTATCCTGCATCTTCAAAGTAACTGAACGCATAGTCCTGTCTACGATTAGTGACTGTCTACTTCCAACTCACTCCTTAACCCGCATCAGTTTGGGCTTACTAAGCGCCTCTCAACTGAAACCCTACTCGCTTCCCTCTGAGAGTAAACTTGTCTCTGCCATCTATCATCAGCAAGTCTGTTGTCTCTGCCTCCTTGATATTTCTGCATTCTTCGATGCAATTGATCACAACATCTTATTCCATCTATTGTCCACCAGGTTCTATTTTGCTGACACTGCTCTAATCTGGATTCAGTCCCATCTCTGTTCCCTCTCTTTGTCCATTAAGACACCTCATCCCAATCATCCCCTCTCACTTGTGGTCTTCCTCAACGCTCTCTCTGTTCTTGGACCTTTTTTGTTCATCTTTTACACTATACTCCGCTCAGTGCATTCATTCAAGTACAGTATCCTCAGTTGACCATCACCTACATGCCGACGACACACAATTATCAGAGGTGCGTCCGTCCGCTCATCCATAAATACACTGTACACATATCAATAAGCATTGATTGCATACACAATACATAAATACATACATACATACATACATACATAAATTACATACATATATATACACATGCATATGTATATATACACACAGGAACAAGCATGCATACATACATTATTTATGAATACGTTCATTGATGGAAGCACATATATAGGCTACAGCCTACATCTTCTTAATATAGACGTTAGACGCTCATAAAACTGTTACCAATTTTTTGCTCTCCGAAATGATATCGATCATTGTCAAAATGGGCCACATAATAATTATGTTAGACAATGGTCGTCATTGGACCACGGTCAGCCTAGTTTTCTAGCTGTGACTTCCACTTGTCACGGCGTCACGCATGTTGTATTACTTAATTTATTGCGTTCTCATACATTAAGTGTCTACAGTACTGTTGGCAAGCATTGGTCCTACGAGCTCATTTATTTTATCTCAGTGGTTACAAATGACTTTGTCATGTTGCTAAGTCGCTCTTATACCAGTAATTAATGGCTGCAGCGACTCTCGCTCACAGCGCCTCAGTTGTGGTCCGAAGAATTACGGCCTATTTATAATATGGACTTTTCTTCAAATGGACTGACACACTCAGATATAAAATGAAAATACTGACCAAGCGCTGTCGTATGTATGCATGTGTGTATGTATGTATGTATGTATGTATGTATGTATGTATGTATGTATGTATGTATGTATGTATGCATGTATGTATGTATGTATGTATGTATGTATGTATGTATGTATGTTTGTTTGTATATGAATGTATAATGTAATAATGTATGTATGGATGTATGTGTGTGTGTATCAAGATACTCAACATAGCACCTTCTATAGATACTTCCCAAAAGCTCTGCACACATGGCTATCTATAAGTGCCTTTTCAGACAGTCAGAGAACGTTTGTTGCACAAGGACGAGTGCAGCAGTGGTTACAAATGACTTTGTTATCGTAATCGTAATCGTAAACTCGATATTTCTACAGCGCCCACAAAAGCGAAGTCGCGGGAACCAGCTTATTCACAGGCGCTTAACCAAAACAGAATCGATAGGCAGGGGGTCAAAATCCAGAGAGTCAGGCAGGCAGACAGTCAGACGGCTAAGGTGGATGATGCTTAGAGTTGAAATGGCGAGGAAGGTGAGGGGAAGAGAAGGAATCGGGATAGGATTTGTGAAAAAGCAGTGTTTTCAGTTTTGAGTGGAAGACCTGTGGAGAGATAGCAAGAGGTGAGGTTTTGGTGAGTTCATAGGATGGATCGGATATTTGTCGTAGCACAGGCGGGAGTTTGTTCCAAAGAGGCGGGACAGCTATGGCTATGGAACGATTTGCAAATTTAAGCGATGAGGTGACGGAAGGGCGGAGCAGTGTTAGGGTGGAAGATGAACGGGTTGAACGAAGAGGTTGGACCGAGAACAACTGACGGAGATACGAGGGCTGAGAGGATTGAAGCGTATTGTAGGTGAGAGATAGGACTTTATATTCTATTCGTTCAGGAATTTTGAGCCAGTGGAGTGATTTCAAGACAGGTGTGATGTGGTTGTGTTTGGGGGTTTTGGTGACAGCACGGGCGAGGGCATTCTGAATGGCTTGGAGGCGATTAATTTGAGTGGTATCTATGTTGAGGAAGAGAGCATTGCAGTAATCTAATTTAGCGTGAACTATTGATGTGGCGATTGTTGATGAGGTTTTGAAGTCAAGCATAGGGCGGATTCTACGCAGGTCACGGATGTGCATGAAGCAAGAACGGGAAAGATGGGTGATGTGATCGGAAAAGCTAAGATTCTGGTCAAAAGTCACACCTAGGTTGCGGACAGGAGAATTTGCTATGAATGTGTGAGTGGATACAGAGTCAAGGCTGAGGGAAATAGAGGGATCTGGGATTTTCTTGAGTTGCTCACGGAGGCCTATAAGAATGAATTCAGTTTTAGAGGGGTTGAGGCACAACATGTTTGAAGTCATCCAGGAGGAGATTTGTTTTATGTTTTATGTTGGTAAGTTGGCTGGAAGATCAGGCGGCACGGGAGAAGACTTGCCAACTGTTCTTATTTATTAAAGCCAAGAAAAATGAAGTCGTTAACACTGCATACTCATGGCTGCCTATCGATGGGACTTATTCGGTAAATGAAAGGTTTAGGCTTGGGCGTATACCTCGCCTTTTCACCTCATTTATTGCGAGACAGACTCTTGTTCTGTTCTCTTGCATCGAAAAGGCTTGCGTATGGTATGGATAGATTTACATGTATATTGTCAAGTGACACTATAAAATTATCTAAGTAGGCCTATGAACAATTATAATAGTCTATCTTCTGCGGGCATCATTGTCTAGGCCTAATGCTTACAGTACATATAGCTTCGTTAGTATAGAGGTACACACCAGATTTAAAAACCTTTACTTTCTTCTATCGCATTCTCACATGGTATTTACTTCATCCCCAAGTGTTTCCATACATTCCGCATCAAGTCCGCATGGGATTCATCATTCATGCCACCCATGTGAGTTTCATGAGGAGGGCATGTTGTTATATTTAGAATCACTCGATGGGATATTGCAAAAACTCTAGAGTGTCCTGCTCCGTCGTGTGCACCCGTTGACCCCGTGGTGTCCGTAACTGAATGTCGATCCCAGTCTATGTATGTTCTGTTGCGTGCTTTGTGCAAAGAATGTGTCGCGTGTCGATAGATACACATGTAGCAGCACGTGATCTAACCTTACTTACAAAAGGTCAGCATCAAGGTGATGTCATGGCCAGTCACTAAGTTTCAATGTTAGGACCCCATGCATACATCGTTGTCCTTATGATGTATAGTATATAATATTACCTACCTTCTGATAGCAGCAGAAAAGAGCGAAGATCAATGTGGCCATAACAATGGAAAGGACGAGGACAATGAACCCAACGGCAGCCATCAGACAACTCATCAGTTGGATAAGCCACTGAAACAACCACAAAACACATCAAAGGTTTAGATAAGTATCGGTAAGCTTATCCGACCTTATGCTTGGGAAGTATGAACGGGCGACAGCATGGCGCTGTTGATCTGAATTTTAAGAGGAATAGTGAACATAAGCAATGCTAAGCCAGGATAGTTAAAACTTACTATGGGAAATAGTACGATGGTAAATAGCCTATAAAAAACAAAAGGTCATATCGTTGCTTGTCCGTCGTTCTTATTTGATCACATCAGATTAGTTAACTGGGGGCGACGGTTTCGTCCATAAGTACGGTCCTCATAACCATAACCATATAGTTTTTATTGTCTATGCGGTATACACCATTGTACCAAACGGTGAGCAGCTGCATTTAAAATGGCAAACATCATAGGGTACAACTATAGGAAAACACAAAAGGCGCCGAAGCCCCGCTTCTTAGGGCCACGTCTACGTCATCATATATGATACACGAATTGCCGACAGTTGTTGAGGCAATCTATTATACGATCAAATACAATAAACTGAAAGCGAAATCAGAAAAAGAGAATGAAAAGAGGCCCAGGTCGGAACAAAACAACATAAAGAAGAAGAAAAAACATGAACTGTCTCAGTGCAAATCGATAAAGCGAGATGATAATTATTATAAATGATTACATTATGTCAGTAGTAATCAAAATTGTAACATAATAAGGTCCAGCGATTGAGTTAGTTATGGTTAATTAGAAAAGCACGCATTTGTTAAAATATTGATGAATTGTATGCCTATTGAAGTTCATGTAGTCGGCCTAATTCATTCCAAGTTTGCATTTGATTAGGTGACTAACCATTACCCAAGAGCATCCGCATATGACCAATCAATTGATATGGATTGAGATTCTGGAAAACGAAGAGAGACTTATTGTCTGTTCCAACTTGTTACAACAATCCAACGGTTTCAATGCGATTCCTCTGTGGGCTACGTTTGCAGAGCCAGGCAGCTACGAAAAACTATTAGCCATTCTAGAAATGCATTGTCCGTTACACAGAATAGTATTCTTACAATCTCTGGATGTTTACTTTGGGCTAAAGAAATAATTGATCTCTCAATAACATCATTTTGTCCCTGTTGCAGCTGAAATCGCCGGATGCTGGCGCACCCAATCCTTCGATTTTGTCCGAGAAGTGACAGGTTAACATGCGCGGGAGTAGCCACCTGCTTTAGGCACCTCTAATTGGATCAGACTGGAGACCGATGGCAGCCTAAGGCTGTGGGACATTTTATAGGACTCGTTAACTGAAAGCAAATGGTTACTTTAAACTGTGTTCATATGTCTGTGTTGTTTACTAAGAAACCGCCATGGTGGTGGTAGTACAAGTAGGCCTATTAGTAGTGGTAGTAGAAGTAGTGGTAGTGGAAGTAGGCCTATTAGTAGTGGTAGTAGAAAGTAGTGATAGTAACAGCAGCTTTACGTTTCATTAAACGAGCAGCAGGAATCAGCCATTGCAAGAATCAACCTGAGAAGGCTTACCTGTCGAGTAACTACTTCCACTTCGAGGCAGTCCTGGCTTAAGTCTCTTTTCTTTCTTGTCCAGCTGAAGTGGTCCTCATACCAATCCGCAAAGACCGAAGGATGTTGTTCTTCTGCAGTCTTGTTGCCTTCGCCTTCTTCTATTAATTCTGAATCGTACAAACCGTAGATATATTCGTCCTTTTCCGGTTCTACCTCTGCTGCCCTGAAGCTATCCTCGTCATCATCCAATCCTGCTCCAGAGCCACTCCACTCGTCAGAAGAGTCTTCTGCTGCTCTAGTTTCCGACACGAGGGTCGTTGTGACCGTGTTCCGAGCGATGTCATTCGAAGATCCATCCGCTGACGAGAGAGGAATTTCTCCAAACTTGACAGCCTTTCCTCCGCTAAACCTTTGCTTCAAAATGTCCAGGTCATTGTCATGACCCCGATCTTCAGTATTTTCAGGCCAGTTCTCAACCCGCCTATTCCCACTTTTTGTACCTGGTCCATGTTGATACCTGATGTTGTGATCATTATTATTATTATTATTATTCATATTGGAGCTCTTTCCATCCAGTTTGGTGCCATGATCTTCTCTCAGGATCTTCCGTTCAAGCATGATGATTTCGTCAGAAGGTGAGAACCGGAGATATGGTCCTCCCTGTTGAGCTGTCATTGGCTGAGGCTCTTCGTTCACCTCGGTACCTCTTCCCTTGAACGATATGCTGTGGTTGTATCTGGACACGATGTTCGCTTCTGATATGAGAAGAAGTGTTAGAGCGAGCAATATAAACAAGACGCTGAGAAGGGCTAGCATTATCATCTGCAAAACAATAATTAACATAGCAAAGTCATACCTAACACTGCAAGACATAAAATGACATGAACTACCGACTTTCATTGTCGGAAACCAGAGGCGGAACAGCCCAGATATTTGAGTTTGTCAACATAACTGATCTCCACTCCAGTGACACTAATGTCCTTACACACGTAGCGGAAGCGTGATCCAATATTTATAACTTGAGATTTCGTTACATTTAGTTTCATATCCAAAAGCTTCTGCTCCATGTTCATGACACGGCGGTGATCCCACAACTTGTGCGAACGACCTCCTACTCGTGGAAGAAGTGGACTGTTTAGGGTCAACGTCAGCGACAGTACGCTGGCAGTCACTGGCATGTTAGTATCGCTGGTCACCCTTGTCCCCATGCACGCCGTCCACGGTGATCAGTATAGCAAGAAATAATAAATAAGTTGACAAGAAATAAAACAACTTACCTTAATGTACTTTACTTGTTAAGTTTGGGTGTTATTGGTCGAGGGGGGGGGGAATTTGACTGGGGTTATTTTCCTTGGGGGTTATTGGCCATGGGGTTAATGACCGGAGGGTAATTTTCTAGGGGCTAATGGCCGGGGGTTATTGGCCGAGGGTTATTGGCCAGGGGGTTATTGCCCTAGAACCCCGTTGATCGTAGCCATGCATCAGCCTGCCCCATGTCTGATCTATGTTTTTCGACTCGGAATTGGACGTAGCCGAATGCGCCTCACGAAACCTATTTTTATTGAGAGAGGCAGAGTTAGAGAGAGGCAGAGGGACAAGGAGAGGCAGAAGAAGAGCAGAGGCAGAGACAGAGACAGAGACAGAGACAGAGACGGAGACAGAGACGGAGACAGAGACAGAGGAAAAGGAAGAGGAAGTGGAAGAGGCAGAAGGAGAAGCAGAAGGAGAGGCAGATTCAGAGACATAGACGGAAATGAAGACAGAGGCAGAGGAAGAGGAAAAGGAAGTGGAAGAGGAAGATACAGAGACAGAAAAGGAAACGGAGACAGAGGGAGCCCAAAACGCAGCGCTTTAGAGTCTATTGTCTATACTATTGCGCACCCCAAGCCACATAATGGTTATTATGTTAATTAATATTGTCAAAGTGCTCTTTAGTTGTACGTTAATAGTTTGCATTTGATTAGGCGACTAACCATTGCTTTGTTCCGGCATATACCAACCGAAATAGTTAACAATCCGAAGAAAATGATCTACAGTAAACAGAAACAAACTTACAATAAGTTTATTTACAACGTTTGCATAGAGTTTAGGCACATCTAATGAAAACATAACGTTAATTACTCTAAAGGGGGAATTATATATAGGCTTGAATACGATAAAAGCAATTTAAAAATCATCTTTACGAGTAATTACGACATATTCAAAACTTGTTCTCATGGCCTTCACGTTGCAGATCTGTAATTATAATTAATAGGTGGTAATAGAGAAAGAACGTTTGGACAAAAGCGAAAGCTGTAGGGCAAATGTGCTTCTTTTGACGACGGGAATATTAGGATCCAATGAGGGCGAAATATTTTCTGTATAATTATGCAAAGTAATACATACATGCTTTCATACATGCGTGCATATGCAGAGAGAGACTTACTTAGCTGCATACATAATATGTACATACATACATACATACATACATACATACATACATACATGCATACATACATACATACATACATACATACATGTACATACATACATACATACATACATACATACATACATACATGCATACATACATACATACATACATGTACATACATACATACATACATACATACATACATACATACATACATACATACATACATACACACACACATACATACATACATACATACATACATACATACATACATACATACATACATACATACATACATACATACACACACACACACACACACATACATACATACATACATACATACATACATACATACATACATACATACATACATACATACATACATACATACATACATACATACATACATACATACATACATACATACATACATACATGAATGCATACATACAGAGATATTGCCAAGCTTGGATAAGATTGTTAGGTTGATTCTTACATGTTATACTGATGACTTTTCCACCTAATTCATAATGATTTCTTACAGATGAATTTGTTTTTCTTGAAAGGTAGTAAGAGGGCGCTATTACATACTGCGTTGCATTTCATAATACTACGTGACATTAGAATGAAAATGTATTTATCTTTAGGTCGTGGATACAGTCACGTCCGACGTGAGCCTATAGCGGCCTACAGGCTACACGGTACTTGAATAAAGTCCGTTACGCAATTGGTCAATGCTGACGGGTGGGATTTATGCTGTCGAGAATGCGCTAATTTAACGCATGCAAAGATTACTAATGTGGCGGAAAATTTTTCTAGTGACGACACTAACCCTAACCCTGACCCAAACCGACCCTCACGACACCTTAAAACTTAAAAGTTGCGAAAACATCATGCACCTACTTCGATGTTCACCATATCAAAATCCCGATGGGAGTTAGCAAGTTCACGTGACATGCTTTAGCCTAATATCGTAACGGACGTGAATGCAGTGCTTGGGATTCGCTAACGTCCAGTGCGTGAACGGATCCACTACTTTTCTTTAATTTCATCTCTTTTGTTTATATGACGCCAGCGTGAAACGTTCAAGCCTTGTCTGGCAGCGGAAGCTAATGGCAGATCAGTCGGTGGCGTTATATAAACAATTGTGCCTGAAGGATTTTCACACGTAGCCCAACACAGCTAAACTACTAACAAACAAGGCTCGAACACTGCCTTGCAAAACTCCGCCACTGCCCATTCTCTGGTGGTGTCAAACCTAGATAAAGATGGGTGACTTTAACACTTTAACGACGAGCGTTTACTAAAACTGACTGGGTAACCAATGCAGTTCGTCATTAAAGGGTTAATCATCTTTGTTGTGACACAGCGTCGCTAAACACTAACCAAGCAACCGCCTTACAACGCAAACGCACGATCGTCCAATTGACTGTCTCATTGCGATCGAGATTAGCAGAGATATGGCCTCAGCGAGATCTTTTCAAGAAGGCCACGCATGCATTCAGTAGGAAGTCGTCTGGGTTCATGTCTTTGAAACATTGTCGTTACTTGTTCCTATTAAGAATGTCATCTAATCAAGAATGTTATGTTGCCAGAGAAATCAGTCGTTGAGGTCGACATCACTGGGCCATAAAATAGCCGTCGATCTGTTATCACCTTCTCAGCAACCACGGCCCCCTACCTAATGCATTGTCAGTTTAGCCTCCGTGCATGGAGGAGGGCCTTAGGTTACAGACCAGGTCAGGGCAACGTTCCGTACGTGCATTGCATACCGTTGAAAAATATGCTAAACCTTGCGCACGTTAAAAATGTTCGAAATAATAATAATAATAATAATAATAATAATAATAATAATAATAATAATAATAATAATAATAATAATAATAATAATAACAATAACAATAATAATAATAATAATAATAATAATAATAATAATAATAATAATAATAATAATAATAATAATAATAATAATAATAATAATAATGATGATGATGATGATGATGATGATGATAATGATAATGATAATAATAATAATAATAATAATAATAATAATAATAATAATAATAATAATAATAATAATAATAATAATAATAATAATAATAATAATAATAATAATAATAATAATAATAATAATGATAATGATAATGATGATGATGATGATGATGATAATGATAATGATAATGATAATGATAATGATAATGATAATGATAGTGCTAATGATGATGACGATGATGATGATGATGATGATGATGATGATGATGATGATGATGATACCAACTGAAACCTAGACGATTGGGGTCCATTCCAGACAATTCTGCTCTTTAAATAATGTTGAGTCCTTGAGGGATCATTTTTTATTTCTGGGCAAATAATAACAACAACAATAATTCTTGATGGTGGCGCCCACTCAGTTTATAGATGGAAAATTGCGCAATCCGAGCTCATGAGTTGGTGTTGGAGCTCGAGTGTCCGTCTGACAGATGCTCACTCAATATATCTAGATGTTATTTACAGGTCATTTGTTTGGGTTTTTCCTCATACTGAACCGCATAACAGAGCTCTAAACAATATCATATTGTCGACATAATATACAGGTAGTACATTCTGCAGATTTTCACATAGCAACTTTGTATATCCATTTATGCATTCATATACAGTGTTGTGTTTACTCTGTTCAGTATATGTATATAAACATATATGAATACTCCTGCGCTTTGGCCGAGTCATACCTGCGTAGTGCGCAACATCTGTGCTTTCTTTTTGTAGTCTATTGGTTGATGGAAAGAAAATGGGGAAGACCGAGAAAGACCTGGCGAAACACGGTCATACAAGATCTGGACGGCGGCGGAATGACGTGGGAGGAGGCCGAAGAGAATGCGGAGGACAGAGTGGGATGAATCATGGAGGAACTGTGTCGCCCGATGCGCTGCAAGCGCGTGGAAGGACTAAGGTCTAAGGTAAGGTTGGTTGATGTGCTCAGATTAAGGCACGAGGTCAGAAGTTGAAAACCCGATAGCAAAATTGCTCAAGAAATCTTCGTCACTGGTGTCCTTCACTTTTATTTTCGGTTGAAAGCTGAAAAACCATCGACTGTGTACTGTCATCAGGAGGATCAGACGGCAAAGGGTTGGATAGAATCTACCTTTCATATGCCAAGCCAAGAAAGTTAAATCACAAACGAGATTTCTAGTTGAAAAGCGCCCCTAGCGAATCTGGCTGTAAACTAACTAGGTCGACTTCACAGTGTCAACCTAAGAATCAGACATCGAGGTAAAGGACTGGCTCTCATATGCCGAGGCTGAGAAATGAAGTCGCCAACACGACCTGCGGTTTCAATTTACAGTCTGGGTTAAGAGAGTGATCTGTCCTGAGCTGCGTCAATGTGCAATTTAATAATGGCTTCTCCCATGCCATTGTACTCAATCATTACTGCTTCCCCGACTCATCTCAAGTTACTTTCTGTTTCTATCTTTAGGTACAGACAACTAGATCCATTAGACAGAACGCTCTGAAGGTCTTCAAAAGGCATGTACATGTATTCAGACACGCAAGTTATGGGAACATGCATACGTAAATACTTACCTAACCATAACCATAACCATCGTTTATCGAACCAGCCAAACATTCAGTATAGTTAGTTAGTTACGTAAGTACATCTACATACATACATGTACATACATAAATAAACATAAATACATACAGACTCTAGCAGGCACGTAGCGAGACTTAAATTCAAGAGGAGGCAACTTCACAGACCATTGGCAAAATCCTGGTCATTGGGGTCATTAGTCAATGAAAGTTCCAGTATATAAAAAAGCTCTTGCCTCAATGTAGCTACGCCAATGGACTCTAGCATAGATTCAGCATAGACAGACAGACAGACAATATGTCATAGTCAACTTCAACTGACCGGAATCCCGAACCAGATGCCGGCCTTGACATTGAGCGACTGAAAGATGCCGTCGTGGGATTCGTCGCATTTCGAGAGATGCAACTGTTGCTGAAGCACCAGTTCCGCTGCTATGGCAACCATTCCCATAACGACCAAAGTGATTCCCGCGCAGAACCAAGTTCTGCGGCCAATGATCGTGGCTCCTCGACGGCTGTTGTCTGTCAACGCCATCACTGAATGCTTGTCTTCCCTCTGTTGCTCTCAATTTCCAAAGGATATTCTGTTCGAAAAACCAACCCTAACACGTGCAATATCACAGACTGTTTATTTTTAGTTTCTACGTTAATCGTTTAGTAGTTCATTACAAACTCTTACACAAGGCCAGTGATGGGCACTAATTTTTTAGTTAAACTATAGGCCCTAACTATTTTTTAAGTAACATAAAAAGTTCAACTAAAAGTTGGCAACTGATTATGTAAATACGTTAACTAAACTAAAAATATTTAGTTAAACTTTTTCCAACTTTTTAACAAACTTTTTCACAAACATTTTCACAATGACAGGTTAAGTGAACTGTAATAATGCAGAGCGTCAATGACAATTTCACTTTCAAACTATGTAATGTGTACTACACTAATAGTCATAGTACAGTTCTACAACAAAATCATGAAGAAAGTTGCTAATGCAAACGATGAGGCATCGAGCAATGCAAATATGCAGTTCATTTTGAACTAATAGAATAGTTACTCATAACAATCATTGCGGAAGGTAGTTGCTGATTTTGTTACTTAACTTTCTAGCTAATAAATAAAAAATATTAGTTAAACTTTTTAGTTAATAACTAAAAAATAGTAGCTAAACTTTGGTTTTAACTAAAGTATTTTTAGTTAAACTTTTGCCTTAACTAAATGTTTTTAGTTTTACAACTTTTTGAGTCTTTAGTGAACTTTTGCCCATAACTGCATAAGGCGAGTTTAAGACGTAAGAAAGCATGTATGTTTGTATATACGTACCTATGTATGTATGTATGTTGGCATTTGTGTATGTTGGTGTGTGTGCTTTATGTATGTATGAATGCTTGCATCAGTATACTCAAAATGACGTTGTTAAGGTATTTATGTAATAGACGATAGTCCAACACAGGAGAAGAAACAATGAGTGAGTAACATCTCGTTAGGTGAAATGATGATCAGACAAAAGCCCAAAGCGTCACTCCTTTCAACTGCGACTACATTTTAAAGCAAATAACTCTACAGAAAACAATCAGCTGAAAGTCTTCGGATCACCGATCGCCGGCCTATGTCATATCATTCTAACAAATTCTCTAACACTGTCTTGCCCCTGAATATTATACATTAATTGTCTAAGGCGCCTCTTGTAAACCTTTCAAAGACGCTGCAGTATGGCTATCTGGCACGACTGATAGGGGGATACTGCGCGAGGCAGAACACAATCGATGGCGCAGTTCTGTAAATTTGGATCGATGTGTGTTGTAGGTGAGTGATATGACTTTGCATTGTATTCGTTCAGGCAAATTAATCCAGTAGAGTGATTTAAGGACAGAGGTGATGTGATAGTGTTTGGGGTTTTAGTTACAGCACGAGCGAGAGCATTCTGGATAATATGCATAACGTAATGCATAGGCCTATGTGTGTACATGTATATATGCATGTATGTGTGTATTTAGGTATGTAGTCTGAGTAATGTAGAACTCTGTGCTTAGAAAAGCTACCTTAAGCGCTATATGTAGGCCTACTAAGACATCACCGTGCCATGACATCTTATTTAGACATTCCCAAAGAAACTACATACAATATAGGCACTACACAAATTAGCATTGATTGCTATGTTATAATAAGAGAAGAGTTACCTCACAGGCGATGACGATACCTTGGCAGATTCTAAACGTCCTCTGATTGTCTTCTAACTCCGAAATCTGTAGAGTAGCCTAACGTGTGGTCTTTGAACGCTGGCGTAGCTATGCAGTGCTGAACCAGTCTATTTCTTGGATCGTCCTGTCAACACATACACAACATAACTGTTAGGATATGTTCGATTATCACAAACAGAGTTAAGAGGATTTTAAAAACCACTTGCATGTCCCTCGAAAGGAAAAGGTAAACCGCACCAGTTGACAGAAGAATCAATAGTACCTGTAGGTCCACTGGACGATTGTGACTTTGATAACGATAACGATAACGCTGAGAACTAACCTGATGGTTAACACAGTGTATCATATCCCTTTGATGGGTATCCAGAAGACGCTATGCAGATGTTTGCCTTTATTACATTACATTTCCTCGCAGCTAGGCGCCATGTAGCTTTCTATGTATACATTACATTACAATTGTCCTTAAACTTACCCAGTAAGTGATCCTCGTCGAAAGCCTCTTTCTCGGAAATAGGGACCAGCGATAGGCCTACCTTTGTTACGCGGGTCTAAACTAGTCACACAGTATTCGGTGTTTAGGCTACTTCTTACACCGGGTCCTATTTATTGTCAATTAAGACAGGGCTAGGGTGCCTAAGATTTGGCAATATTTTCGCATTGGTCGCCTACAACATTTGTATGAAACTTCTGTTGTGCGAGGCCTGCGAATATTTAATGCTCAAATCGTACCGCTTTTGATGCAAATTATCTTCAGCCGATTCACTCTCTTGGTTATCTGTTAATGTGTATATGTGTATGTGTGTTTATGTGTGTGTGTATGACCGAAGATTTTGTGAGTCATCCATCCAGCTAATCTGTTACTGAAAGAGTTTAAACTGCTGACGAAATCAAAACATACTGCAGTATCACGTCAGCATGTTCAGATAGAAGTTAACGATTGACGACCTGCAATGTCAACGTGCAGGCTCGTTCACATAACCATTTGATGATTCATAATTCGACGAATTGCGGGTTTTACCAAGTCATAACTTTAGCGTTTGCTTTGTCACTCAAAGCGCAGTTCTGGCTCAGTTTTGCAAAAACTACCAGACCTCGGTTTGACCTCCCCAGATTCTGACCTCACACAGGAACGGACAAAGCAGCCTGGCTATTGTGGACTTTATTTGATATAGCGCCGGTATTAAGCTGGTCGCCCTGGGCGCGTCTTTTGTGGGGCGCTGCGAAATTTCTAAGATTTGCATTTATATTTACCTAAATGAATCAGACCTATGTCGAAAGACGTTAACGAATCACCAGCCTGGGTCTCGACGTCCATGGCTCGAGACTAGGTCTATCTCCGTCAGGTCTCGTCCAGACTGGCCAACGTCTCGGTCGTCTCGAGACAGGACTTTGGGGTCTCGTCTTGATCTAGCCCGTTCAGGTTCCCAGAATCTATGTTTGTGACATGCTAAGCAAATGGCAATACTGGCCATGGTAACACCACGCGTTGGTAGCAGTGCTGTCATTTCAAGTGTCTAGTTTAAACTGTGAGATTTAGCACATCACGATTTACTGCTGCGTCATTGCAATAAATACACGTTCAGTCTACGTGGGCTTCTGTAGAACTTGAGATTAGCTGTGTCAATGAACACAAATGTAGGCTAACAGTGATTTCGACAAAGTGAAAGCTTACCGCCACTATTGATCGACCTAGGACAGCAGAAATCAGTGACACTGGCATCCGTCTATCTAATTAACTTTTTCTTCTTTAATTCAATAAGCCTAAGTTGATTTCAATATTGAATGGCATTGTGTTTTATAGGTCATCACAAACGAAAGCCTACAACGTTGTGCACAATGTGCACGTGTGTTTCTCTGTCTGTTAGCTGTTTTTTTGTCATCGCGTATTATATAACCTTCTGCGTGGTTGCTAACTACTTTGCAAAACTCAGAGCAACATGAAAACCGAATAAACGTAAAGTAACTCCAACTGTAAATGCAACGACAGTAAACAAATAAATTATACAACTATAGCATAGATCAGAGGTTCCCAATCTTTTCTATGCCCCGCACCCCTGGGTAATGTTTGACCAATGTTCCCACCCCTATGATAGTATTATCACATTTGAAGACGCATACACGAAATTGTTACTACTGAAAATTGTGCTTACAAACCTTAGGCTAGCCTTATAGGCTTACAGTGTTACATGGAAATAAACTTCTAATCTCACGGTCTTACTCACACTTATCCTATGACAGCTCAACAATTTATAATGTATAATTAATGCATTCCTATAAATCATACTTTCCAACTTTGTCGCACCCCTAAAATGACATCTTGCACCCCCTACAGTTGCGTGCACCCCAGTTTGGGAACCCCTGGTATAGATACTATAGGGGCCTAGTCATATTTCAAAACTTCCAAAAGCGGATGTCGCCATTTGAAGTGAGGCGAGTGATCGACGTGACCCAGCAGACCAAGAGTTGAGACTGTGCTTTGTTTTAGAAAGAAAACCGGGGTTTATAACCTTCACCTATAGTTTACATAAAACAAAAACAAACTGCGTAATGCTTACAATAACACATACTTTCAGGGATCTCCGGACTCTGTCTTGCAATGTCTCGGAGCTCATCTCGGACTGTTGGGCGAAAGTCTGGAGTCTCGTCTAAGTCCGAAGGGCCTCGTTGGCATCGTAATAGTCATCTCGAGATTTCTTCAGTGCCCAAGCGAGAATCAGCAGTGAGAAAAGTTTACAAAAGTGATGGCCTACTACTCCACAGCCTTGGCACACCAACAAATAAGATAGCCTACCCGTGCAAATGGGCACCTAGTTTCTTTGCTGGCGATATGAGCCGCATAGGCTATGTAGTGAAAAGCATCTTTACATCAAAGCATGCCGGATCCAATTATTAGAGGTAGAAAACATTTATTTGACAACGCAAAACTCAGAGGGTGTTGATAATGTTTTGCAAGAGTTCACTCTCCGCAATTTAGAAAACTTGCGACACAAACATTTTTAATTTTCAAAACTTTTTTAAGGAATCAGTCTAATTTGTGCCATTATGACATACATGTAGGCCTACGACTTAATTTTTTGGGAAAGTTCATTACAATTCTAGGGCTAATAATACTTCATTGTCATTCTGAAACTGTCGAAGTTTTTGTTGAGCGAAGCAATATATGATGTGCTCAAATGGAAGATGGCTTTTCAGTTTCTTAAATTCAAATATTACTTCTGAATTTGAATAGTTACAGTCGATCAAACATCTCATTGTCAAATATCTTGCCAGGAAATGTCGTCCAACAAAATAGTGACACTTCACAGTGTAAGAATACAAAAGAACTTTAGAAAGTGCAGACTTGTCACAGTAAATCTCGTTCGCAAAAAAATGCCGGAACGTTGGAATTGAATTGTCCTGTATTTTCCAAAGACCTTCATTTAAGGGCGATAAATAGTGAACGAGTGTGTGGATTCCAAGCAAACATTGAATGTCGTTGTCGAAATAAGAGTCAAGTGGTGGCAGCACCGTAGCATTTGCAACTGCAAGCTCCTTCAAATCGCTCCGCAGATCAAGGTCTTCTAGAATTCGCTCACACAATTGCAAGACTTCAGGATATTTACAACACTTGTATAAATAAGCAGCACGATAGCAATCAGCAACATTGCAATGAAGACCAAATTCTTTGCAGATCGCATGGTAAAATGACGACATATTTTCTAATGAATATTCTGCGAGCGATTGCATAATGGTGTTTTCATTTGGAATAAAACTCTTATTCTGCGCTTCTAATTCATTAATTGGATCGGTTCTTTGATACACACGTAAGACATTTTTGGTCTTGTTTGATATTCCAGAAGATATTCGATTTGTTATTATCATCAACAATGAATCTAGGAAAAATGTCGGCTCTTGCAAATCGTAATTCAGTTTGAATGCTCCAGGTCTTCTTTCATTTGATGACATTAGTAAATAGTAAGCAAACACCTCTGGTGTTAAACACAGATCAAGAAGATATACTCTCCTATTGTACTGCAAATCGTCTTGAACCCACCTGAAAAGAAGATAAAGTCCTATGATTCGAACAACGTCATCAATATATAACAAACAGCCTGCATTCAGCGTTTCTGTCTCCCAAACATCTTCCACCTCCTCCGTCTTCTTTACCTCCTCAGATGCTTTGTTGATGAACACTGTCGAGCAGAAGTCGACGACAGTCTCATAATCCGATTCCGAGAAATGAAGGGCAGCCATGTAGACAGCAGCTACGCCTCTGATAGCGCTGGTCTTAGAATGATCACAATAATATAGCGCCTTCTTCAGTAGCTCTTTTGACATCTGTGATACGAGCTTGAACTCTTTAGGGCTGTTTAAGCCAGTTAAATTTTCCAAAAGATCTTGAGCTTTTAGGAAAAGTACTATGCTTTTGTCGAGACTTGTTGCATTTGGTTTTGGAAAATTATGATGCTTAGACCTTGTGACTTTCGGTTGCCATGAGACTTCTTTAATAAATTGAGTAATTGAGTCACTATCGTAAGTAAGTTGCTCAGATCTTAATACGATGGCTGCATGCAAACTGAACAACACTTTCCCCAACTGTGGAAACATTGATATGAACTCTACTGCCAATGGAAATGAGCCTGGGTCAACTAGTCTCCTCGTACTGAAAGCAATATTAAGGTAGTTGCGGAAGGCGAAGCCTTTTTCTATAATGAATTCACGAAACTCACGTGTAGTGCAGTGCCAGAATCTGTTTGTAAACTGCCAGTCAAAGCATTTGAGTTTCCTATCATCAACATTTGCACAGAAACGCAGCATGCATTGGCCAAAATCGTGAGTCTCCGTAGTATTTTCAAAGGCAAACATCCTCGCTAAGGCTGGTTCTATGTAGTTATCCGTAAACCAAATATTAGTGATGTTAAGATGGCTGAAGTCATTCAAGCGTCCTATAGTCTCATCAAATACTTTCTGGCTTAAGTACTTTTTATGAAGCAAATTTGCCTGAGGAATAAAATAGTTTGGACAATGTCTTTTCAGTAGCCATTCTGAGAGCTTTCGTAATAAATTACAGCATATTTCAACGACAGACAAGGAATTCCACCATTCAGGTGACATCTCTTCACAAGACCAAAGCAGCAGTGTTTTTAAATGGTATGTAGAGAGAACTTCGTCTACCTTTGGACAATCTTTTTTGATTAGTTCTTTCTTCGCAAAGAACCTGATCATGTGGTAGACAACCTGCTGAACTGGTGTCCAGCTCTGAATTAAAATTAATTCCGCACCAGAAAACGACAGCCTCCACTGAGTTATATCATTTCCGCAAGCAGGATGTCTTGCATATACAGCATGACAACCACTCTGTACTATCTTTCGAATGTTGGCAGTCGTCGGCCACCCGTGATTTCTTCGTCGAGAAGGCCAATGTTTGGCTTCTTTTGGCCACTGTGGGCACCATATGCATGGAACTAAGTCAGAGAACGAATTGAGTTCCAACAGCCACTTAAACCCTGGACCAATCGGGTCGCCTTCTCAAAGATTCTTATTATGAATGATAACCATAAGCTTTCTAGCTACAACAGAATTGTTAAAGTCGTAAGTTTGGTGAAGCTCAAACCTTTTACAGCGCCATTCATACCTTATGTTTCCAAAATATTGTAGCTGAACATATCCAGGGTAATCAGTGTAGGGCATAATCTGGAAACACTTGATCGTGTCGAGGCAACCACGGATGTCGTCTGGTAAAACCGGAATATCGTCTGTGAATGCCAGCTCGTCGGCTCTGGACATCATAATGTCGATGTCGTCGATGCATGAATTGATAGGTTCAATGTAGAATTCTGCAGAGCTGCCACATAGAAAGTGATGTTCCGCCACATATTGTGGACCCGGAAATATAAATTGCATGGAATCAAAAACATCGCTAAATGACTTAAAATGCAACTGACACGTTCCAACGATGAATGCAGAAACACCTTCCATAATTTATTCTCATTTAAAAATGGAATTGTTTATGGCTGACACCAGTAACTGTTGACAACCGATTGAGTCTGAGCCACAAAGCAAAGACGATACGTACCTACTGAATGCAAACTCAGTCGGTGTGCTCTACTTTCTTACAATGCTAATGATGGCTGTGCTTCATGGTCGGTATGTTATCTTATTTTCGCTTGGTGTCAGTCCAAATCCTGGAATAAGGAGGAGGGTGACGCAGTCGTAGGCCTATTCGTTATGACATAGCGTCGTTAAGTGGAAAATCCCTGATATTTCCGTTTGTTCTGTTTACAAGTGTAGGCCTACATTCATACTGTTTATTTCAGACTCAGTGATCACTCGGATTCTATTTCCGCTCCGAATAGATTTAAACGAAACTTCTTAATCGGTTGGCAATCTATGCATACGTCGAACACGACGAATTAAGGCCTAAGTAAGAACAAGGTCTTCACTTTAGACTAGCACTGAAATAGTATGACAAAGAAGTGTAGAGAAAATGCATGCACTACTTAGACTGTGTTGTCAAAGTGCCGGCCAATCTCGTTCAAATGTTACATTAACCAGAGGTCATGCTAAAAGTGAAAGTAAACATAATGTGCGTTTGAAAGCAGTACATTTAGGCTACCTAGCCCTTAGCCAGATATATATACATATATATATATTATGTTATGAGTGTGTAGGCCTATATATAATTTTTTAAGAATATGTTCAACAGACACATTATCTGCATCTATCCCATAATGATTTGGACCATTTGCTTCCTTACTATGTGCAACATTGTGCATTTCATCTATCAGCCTCTGACAGTCTACATTCAGTGAGGCCGTATTGGACCCATAGGTGGCCATCAGCGAAACCATCATATTGACCCGGTGAACGTGGTTGCATGGGCTGTGATCTGTGCCTTTGCTATGTATACGCAAGTTTTTCTACCTTATGCATTCCTGTGATTTCAATCCTGTGGCCCAGGCCACAGACATGTATGCTGCAATTATTATCATTGGGCAGTGTACCATATATCAATTAGTCGCAAACTTTGTAACGCAAGATTTAGAGCAATTTGTTAAAATTATGCAATATTAATCATCTTATTTTGAACTGTGTGAAAACAGTTTAGACCTCGACTACAAGTCAGGTCCTGATACTAGTACATATTAATATGCAGTCTATTCATGTGAACAGAATCACCAATTACAGCCAAGATGAAACGAGTAATGACTCTGAGGCAGCGATGAGCTTCGTGCAGGTTGGCCTGTACAATATATAATGTAGAGCAAGCTCATTACTTCAACTCTCGTCATCAGTTGATGACACTTTAGCGTTTAATTTGGCGGATGCTCTTTCTTTATTAGGCACTGCGTTGGCTTGTGCAGCCTGAAGGGGTCGAGCTCTCCGCCTCTATGCAAAAGAGTCGATCCTCACTGGCAATGACAAGAAATAATAATATTGTCAGTACTTAGCCTATGAAAAGGAAACTACCAAGACGTGTGTCTTCTACATAAAACTATGAGATACATAATTATAAGATGCATATGAGAGGCTGAATAATAAACTCTGGCTAATCTACTGAATCTACCAACCTTTCATGATTTTGTTTGAGTCGTATTGGTGTATCTAAAACCCCAAACTCAAGAATTTATTAAGCGATCACAGTCAGCGTATTCTAGATCGCTGCTTCAGTTAGAGAGTTTCCGCAGATACCGTGTTCGTCAAGAACAGAATCAGGTTGTAAGACACATTTAAATGTAATCTAGATGTAATTCTCCAATATTTCTCAGCATCACACAAAAGCCGAGTTATGGAGTCCAACATATTCCCCGACAGACCAGCTTATTCACCTGCGAGATTGAAGCCTCTCTCACAGTATTTCATTTCGAGTGGAAAGTCTGACGGGTGTTAGAGGAGCTTGAGGCAAATGATGGTGGTAGAGCTGTGAATCTGGTAGAGGAACTTGGAAAATGCGGCAACCAAGAGGAGATTTTGTACTATTCTGTATTGTTGCTTTTAATCTCATTTCGTTTAATCGACTGTTTTTCAAGCCTTGTTATTGGTAAAGTTTGAGCTTTGCCTCGCGTTAATAAACTTATTGAATGAATGAACTCTTATGTTGATGAGCCAGAAATGTTGCCTTGGTTCTGAGACTATTCTAAAGCCATTCACATGGATGGGTCTTGGATTCAAAGTTGGGGGAATTATTAGTTTTAGTGGCAACAAATACTAAGTTAACGGGTCTGCGTAGGGCCGACCATTTGACTCACCGTGTGTTTTTACTGACCATGTGATTGAAACCACATGCATTTCAATTCGTAGAATAGATGCTACATGCCTCAAACTAATACGTACCTGCCCAAATTATTATTTTATTCTGTCTGTTTTAATGCTTGCTATCTTAGTACAACGTATAGATCCATTACGCTGATGAATTGTGCGTGAAGGACTTGCTGAAGGTAACTGGCACGGTAACAATACATGAAGAGGCTCGAACTCGCACACTCCGCGTTACAAGGCAAGCGCTCAAACTACTGGGCAGCTTTTGGTGCCAATCAAGTTACCAAGCGATCCACACTACGGGATGTAAATTGTCTTTCGGTTATGTAACTGTTTTGCAACGAGGCACTCTGCCAAAAAGCTAAGAACTATTCAAAGACTATAGGGCGCAGAAGGTACATAGCTTTTAGACGTAAGTAACGCACATACACGTTTTTATACCACATGTTTAAAACCTCTTTAATCTACATAAAAATAATGTCTTCTGAGAGATATTTAGAGCTGGGCGTATAGGCTGGAATGTTTATTACAAAGGATATTGTTAAACGGATATCAATTACTGTAAATGCAAAATGGAATAGCCTCCTAATTGTTTTGCATTGAGGCAAACGTGCAGCAGTTCTCCGTAGATGTTACATAGTTCATGAATAAGGAAAGACGAACAAACAAGTCTGAATGAAAACGATTCGCAGTCACAATGACACATAAAAGTTCGCTGGGGCCGCACAAAACAGCGAAACCCAAACAAGATCGTGTTTCTAAATCATTTTTCTATATTTTGCTGTATTTTGATGCTTGTCTTATCGCTCTTTACTGCGACTTTCTTAATTTTTTACGACTGTTTTCCCTACATCTTTCATACACCGACCTCCAATTTCCGAAGAGAGTTTCCTAACCGTATCTCGTTTGACCGTCGTCCTTGTTTCGAAAGTCAGCGCCGCCTGTACCTTGCGAATCGTCGTCTCTCCTCTTCCTTTTAGTTTTCGTCGGAAGATGTCGACAAGGGCTCGTCGAAAGCGCGTCCCAGAAACACAGTAAAGCACGAAGTTGACGGCGTTGTTGACGTAATAGAGAAGCATCGTGACAACGAAAGCCAACCGTAGCTGTGCCAACGGACGCTTGCTCGAATATTCTCGGCTAAAAAGTTCATCGGTAACGATGAAGAAGATGGCGCTTGGTGACGTCGTAACGAGAAACAGGAAGCTGACGCCAACCAACATGGCGGTCTGTGACGTCATCGGTTTGTTCTGCGAGAGTGAAGGCGTCAGGGTTGTGGGACTGGACAGTTGCTGGTGATGACGAAACTTAATCGCCTTGACGACGCAGACGATTATGATGACGTTTCCGATCAGGATGATGACGAAAGGTAGGATTGAGACGAAAGCGAAGTCGATTAGATACCAGTGTCTGTGGAAGAACTGTTTGTAGGGCTCTGCGCTGTAGCAGATCACCTGGGTGCGGTTTTCCGTTTCTACGGGTCGTTGTCTTCCGTAGGAGACCGTCCAGAAGAAGTGCGAGTTCAGTAGAAAGAGGGCGATGGCAACGGACAGCCACAGCATAAGGATCCTTCTTCTCGTGCACAGGACCTTGGCCGCCAGAGGAAGACCGACGCAGAACGTCCTTTCGACGGTGACAACGACGAGAGTCCAGGAGGACAGCTGCTGGAGGTAGTAGGTGAGGAGGAAGTGTCCCTTGCAGCTGACGGAGCCCAGCAGTTCGCGAATGTCGTCGAGGCCAAGCGCCAGTAGCCACTGACGGAGCAGGGACGTGTAGAGTACCATTGTATCGACGACGGACAGGGCAGACAGCGTGAACGAGATGGGGCTGTCCCGGAAGAACGGATGACGCAGGACGAAGAGGCTGATGGTGTTGCCTACCGTTCCGAAGACTAGAATGAGAGGCGCAACGTACAGCATTAACCACTGCGACAGATGGTACTCCATGTAGTTGCTCTCACTGTCCCCAGCCACGCCGGTTGTCGGTTCGAAACCAGACTCATCCAGAGGAGACATCACAGCGCTCGTCTCTTCTTTCATGTTCAATTCTTATCGACTTCCGTTAGCTTAGTCCGATATGCAGGAGGGCAGGAATCGAAGCGATGGAAGTCTTTGTATGTCCAGGGCGAGTGTCTAATTCTTCAAATTCAACAATAATTAGGCTATGAGAATCGTAAAATAAATCTTTTTGCAGCTTTAGCGGTTTAAATTAATTAAAACGAACGAGGAACCAATCGATGACTTCTATAGCACCCGGAACACCAGTTTAAAACAAATGTCAGATTCTACAGTTCCTGTTCCTGGTCTTCTGTTTCCGTCGTTTCCACGCTGTCTCGAATTCTCCGATCCTTTGAGCAGGATTTCCTTCAACCGGGACATTTAACCCTGATGGACGGCTGTGGGCGGCGGTGGCTGCGCTGTGCCGTCGCCTGCCAAGCGACCTCCTGCAGACCAGAGTATCCTCGTCTCCTTCTCGAAGCACAGTCTGTTTCCAGCGTCACTCTTATCTTTCCCTGTTATCTCCACCTACGTCACTGAATCATCCGATGGATGGAGTTCTCCAGCGGCGATCGCAGCTTTTGAAGACGCAATCGAATGACGATATCGTCCACACCGGACTCTCTAACGGATATTTCGTAACACGAAATGGACGGGAAACTGCGTCGAATACGTCACCATTGCCAAACCATCCAACCGCCAGCAGCGCTCGACGCCTGCATGCAGCTAGTTGCCTGCCACTTTTTAAAAGGCAGTTCTGGTCCTTATACTATCGCAAAGCTGTCCGTGGCATCACCACCGTGCATCCATGGCTTCTGCATCCATCCACTCTAGGGCAGTACATCAACGCCCATCGGCGTCAGGGCTGTCACCGCCCGATGGGTAAACACCATTAATCACCAGGGAGCCTCTACAAAGTTCCTGATTCCCCAGACCGTTCTCTCCCAACATTTTACTCGGCTGACATTTATTGCATCGAAGGATTCTATTCTTCTGCCGAATTGCACACAGTATGCGCGATCATTGGCCGAATGAAATGAGCGTTATATGTCAGCGGAGACAACGGTCCATGCTGTCATTGCTATCAGTATAGTTCGAATTAAAATTCACAGACAGGAAGTTGGACAGAGGAAGATACAGGCAAAAAGTACAAGAGACAGACAGACCGAAACATAGAAAGACACTCAAACAGACAGAAGCACGAAATGAGATGCGTCAACAGAAGAACGTGGATCTTTACCAGTGAAGACACTGGCCCGGGTCGGGAGCGCGTCTGTTTTTGAGTGGCGCTATATAAATGCTCGATAACGATTACGATTACGATCGGGGACACATGTGGCAGGCGTTGTAATTATTCAGGGCTGGGAAGGATTTCCCCAGTGTGGGCAAGGGATGAGAGACAAGGCCCCTGTTGTAACCGAGAAATATTTACATAGCTGACATCAATTCTTGCATAAAATCTTCAGCCAATCCTTTCAGATGATTCGTAACGCTCTGTTATCATGACGTATACAAGGCTTCAGTCGATGATCACTTCAAGTCGGATCGTATTGTCAAGAATCGTGATTTTAGTGTCATAATAATGGGCCAATGTCCAGTTGATATCCCAGAGAGGTCATGACTCAATTAATTCGCCTTATAATATACCCGCCACTGGGTCCGTAATCTTCTTAGATTAATCTCCGACAGAACCTAGGAGATTTGTATTAGGCCTACATCACATTACAGAGTCAATAACGATTCATTAATCATTGGGTCTAATACAGGGACATACAGACTACAGAGGCCTGTGCCTTCACAAGCTATAATATATCAACGAGGCCTTGGAATAATTAGAGAAAACACAGCCTTGCTTTTGGGAGTTAAAGCCACCGGAAATGACCAATCGCCATGCCAACTGGTAGATGAGTCATTTGTCAAGTATCCACCAAGGCAATTGGGTGTGGAAACTGGCCAATTTATAAATATTATAAATATAATATATTTATAATATTTATAAATTGGTCTATATATTATATTATAGTCTAACATTTGCCTACCGCTTCACTGAATGGGCGTTTCTAACTCTTGTTTTTAGTCTGGCTGTGTATTCGTAGCAGATGAAGAATTATAAATGTGCCTTACGTCGTCTTAACTGGTCTCTGGCAATGCATTGGTACGCCTAAAGAAACAAGTAAGTAACTATGTGCTTTATTGGACCGGTTGTATTAGATTCGCACTCCGGTGTACAAACATCAAGTAATTCAAAATACGACATCATTATGAATATTGAATACAACATTCTCCTAATAAAATTATTCCTCATGTTATTGTCTAGAGGAGTGAGCACTCTATCGTGAGACCGAGGGCGAAGACTTATAGGTTCTCATTTGCTGTGGCGCCGGTGTCACGAAATAGAGTATCCCCCATACATGATCGAGTATCCCCCTTAGCGATATGAAGCATTCGGTTTAGTTTGCCTTTTTTGCGGTTTCTAAGTGTATTCAGTCGTAGGCTACTGTTTTGGATTTATTGTACACATAAAATATTTTAAGTTGCGTATCTTTAGATTGTACGTCGACCTGAAAATAATTTACTTCGTTTTTGGTGACTTTGACTAGATTTTCGTCTGGGCTATCGTGATGCGTATGACGATGGGGGATAGATTGGTTTATCCCCCGGATATTCTAAACCGGTTTATTCCATCCGGGGGAATAAATTCATTCATCCCCAGGATAGTCTTAGGACGGATACTCTATTTCGTGATACCGGCACGCGGACGCAACTGACGCATTATTTTTGCGTCTACTTTTTAGGCTAAACAATGAAATATTAATAGCACAAATGAGAACCTCCAAATGTTGACTCAAATGGCATGATGAAAGTTTCACTCATGAAACTGCGTTCAATGTCAGCGTTGACAGTTGACACTGAGTGTAAATGTTTAAGACTTCAGGAATTTTAGTCTATGTAGCGTTAGGCATTACATAATTTTATGCTTCATTATCATATGAATGATGATGATCATTGTTTGACCAAAACGACTGGCAATGTTTTTTGTCTTCAATATGTTTGCTACTTTGCGTCCAATTTCTTGGCGTCTGGCGGCGCCACTGCTCATCTGTGTCATTAATAATTATTTCATTGTTTAGCCAAAAAGTAGACGCAAATGCGTCTATTGCGTCCGCGTGCCGGTGCCACTGCTAACAAGGATATATTATATGGATATGAAGTCACGGATAGACGTTGTACAGACAGACAGACAGACAGACAGACAGACAGACAGGCAGACAGACAGACAGACAGACAAATTAAATATAATTCATGGAAATTGCTTGGATAAAGTAATTGATGAGCGCGCATTTCGCATGGTGGGCTGCATCTCATTAACTTAATTATGTTGGCCATCACGAAAATATTTGCCCGATTAAGCTATAGCAGATGCCTCAGAAACTGCGTGCACCATTATTTCATTATATCAAGTTCAACTAGTGACAAACGGTGGCTAATATTGGGATGAGCAAAAAAGGCTTCTGACGCGAAATTGGCCAACGTATAGGCCTACTGTAACAGAGCTAAATAGGTCACTGTGTGCACGCCATTATTTATGTCTGTCTTGAAATCCGGGTCGTCAAACATCATCAAAAGGCTTCAATTAGCACCTAAATGAATGTGTTCCACGGTGCCGGACATGTTCAGTGTTGCCGCTCCTTGGGTTTTTGAATCCGAACTTGAGAAATGGGTTTTTTCCTGAAGACATAGGGTGTTTTGCTTGAATTTTTCTTATTTTTACCGAAGTAAGTAAAAGCGCGCAAAATTCCAGTGCTAGTAAAAGAGAAAAACAAAGGTTGACGATTGTCCATTACGGTCTGGATGATCGAGGTCAATAAGACTTAATATTTGTGAAGCGTCGTCTATGCTAGATTTAGGAATAGGCTATAAACTTAGCTCTAAAAGCAGATTGCATCCATGCACTTTTCTGGAAGTAAACTCGCGCTTTTAAATAAAACTAAAGTCTAAAATATTTTAGTAATCTACCACCGGTACTAGTGTTGTTTTACTTTAACAATTAAAATAAATTAACAAAATTGAAATGTGTGATAGAAGTAATAATTCCAGCGATTCGGACTGTGATCAAAAGAAAGAAAGTCAACAATCATGGTAGCAGCAGTTGTACTGCTACTAGTGCAACAGATCCTCCTAACAAACAAAATGTTAACCACCCCAAGAATTTTGAGTTAAGAAAACACATGACAAAGATCAAGACGTTTGTTTGTAACTCCCAAGGCACCTTCGTTAAGAGAACAAGTGGTCAAAGCCGAACTCCTTTTTGCATTCATGGCCGAGCACAAATATGCCATTTATTCAATCTTGTTGAAGTTATGAAACAAATGTTTCCTGACAGCACTCTTGCTAAATCCATACAAACGACACGAACAAAAGCAGAAAAATGGAGGATACCGCAACTTCAGTTACGCTAGCTCCTTCTGATGAAGAAGAAGATGTTTATGATGCTATTGACATGTTGAAAGAAACACTTGTGTTTTAAGTTTCGAAAATTTGAAATGTATATAAACAAATTTCATTTGAATCATATGATTTGACTGCTATTAATTCATAATTTTTGCAATGAACAATTTAAAATTTTGACCAATAGATAAAACACAGAACAACAATTTTATTTTAAAAGACCCGGTCTAATTGTATTGTATTACAATTATATTTATCATATAATTATAATATACGATATGTTATAATCCCTTTAATGTTTCAAAAGTTTGCTGAGAAACTGTCCTAGGGTTTTCTTGGTTTTTTTATTGTCTGAGCTTGGGTTTTTCATTTTTACACAGTGGCAACACTGGACATGTATGCCGTCATTGAATTTGGAGAGCAAAAGAGTATTATTGTTATCGCTCAGACAGCCATAATATGGCCCGCATGCCACCGACATTTTCAAGGCCCATAGCATTTTTATGCCAGCTGCATGTATTCTTCCATCGCTCATGAGATGACAGTATGACCGGCCATTAGGCGATCGATAAAATGAAAGCTTATATCGTGGCGTCCACTTGTTCTACTGCTTTCGAGAGCCATGATAAGCGATCCCGGTCCAAGTAGCCATTGCCCGGAATCGTTCGTCACAGAGAGATGTTTAATTTATAGCGGCGAAAGCAAATAACGCTGAGCATAGCTAGACACGAAGTCGACGGCGATAATTCTGTCACCATATATACTGCATAGCAGACGACCTTTTCAATCGCGCGAATGCTGGAGCCCGTGATGGAGAGACCGATTAACACAACAGTAGCCTAATAGATGACAACATTGTAATAATGAAAATGCATGACGGCAGCTGAGTAAGAATATTATGTCATCACAGTGACTATAGGATTTACCATCGATATAACATATTTTGTATGATTCACAACAGAGTTATAATTAAGCGTGGTGCTTCTGCGGCGGAAAATGCCGCCACGCAACCCGCGAAAATTTACTTCTTGCGGCGGAATTTTTTGGACATTTTATCTAAAAACAACTCTAACCCTAACACTGACCCTAACCGACCGTCACAGCGCTTAACCTGACCCTAACCGACACTCACGAGGCCAAACCTGACCCTAACCGACCCTCACTTCCTAATTTATAGGAAGTACCGCATTTTGAACAATGCGCATGCGCCAAAGGTTGCGCATGCGCAAAGCGCTTCCGCCGCAGAATTGTGTCTAAAATGTTACTTCTGCGGCGGAATTTTCCGCCGCAGAAGATTTATCCTATAATTAATCATCGTCTTCCATCTAGGTTGGGCTAAATAACCAATACATATAAGATTTAAAAAATAGGCCTATGCTACACATGAGGAACAAACGTTGATTTTGGTTAGTAGATAATTTCAACATGAATCTGTAGCTATTGACAATTTATTACTCGGATTAACAACCCAGACATCCAACCCCACAGGGCTGTGTATGTAGCAGATATTAAACTCCCCAGCATCCCACCAGGAACACATTAAATTGGAGTCGTCATCTCTACGCATGAAATATTGCATGAAATATAAAAATATTTATTTATTAAAATAATTAAATTAAAGTTAACATCATCTATGCTATCATAAAGAACGGCAAACAATATTATTGTTGAATAGTTTAACCTGTGCTGAATAATACCATTACAGAACTTATCACTTTGACTTAACTTCATGTTAACATAGCCTATTAGGCCTATTCCTAGAAATTTATATTGTACCAAACTGTTTTTGAAAAGTAAGAACTATTGCTAAGTTCTATCATGTTTGTTAAATTATCTAGCAGCTAAATCAAATGTAAAGTTCAAGCATTTCAAGAGTACTGAAAATTTGGTTTTAATCACCCTAAATCACTGTCATAGTGCAATATGCTTGATAACAGTAAATAATATTTTAGGTATTATCTACATGTTATATTATTGTGTAAGCCTATCATATCTTTATAAAAAATTACTTCTTCTTTGAAATATCTTCACATTAGACTTCTGGAGCTACTTGACACAGATTTACAGAACTATTGAGAAACGAATAAACATTGCTAAGAAATATCAAGTTTGCTTAAGCTTAAGAACGGGACCCGACTTGTGGCAATGTGGCTGCTGGCTTAATGAACACTGCACGCGACAGAAGGCACTGGGCAGTGAGGGTCCACTCATGTCGCAAACCGTCGCGAAGCGACGATGGCGATGTGACATGACTTGACATTAAACAAATAATTGTAATTATAGCTGTTAATACTAGGCCTTCTACACAGCAGCTAGCATATATATATATATATATATATATATATATATATATATATATATATATATATATATATATATATAAACACGGCATAGATTTTATCCGTCTTTTATTAGGTCGCAGGAAAGGCACATTTGAAACCCTAAAAATTTCTTCTAGGTCTAACCATAACAGCACTTTTGTGACATAGGACCTTCTTAGCAGTTTAACCTGCTTTGATCTATGGTACTGCACAACCAAGTCTGCTGACGAAGTTGGTGAAATCAGCAGCAATCTAATTAAGTTATTTTACTTTTACCGACAATAAAACACGAATTTGTAACAGATTGCAAACACTTTACATAAAGACAAAGTCCGCTTATGAAACCGGAAGAAGAAAATAACATCCTAGAGAGTCTGAGTGTCGGTAAAATGATCTGAGAAAAAATTTGCTATACTGCCAAACAATATAAACAGAATAATAATAAACAAAACTCATTAATTCTTGTTAGTTGGTGGCAACGTGTCGATGTGTCAGCTGCCTGGATTCAGTGGTGGGGTTTCCACTTAACAATTATTTCACAAAAATATCAATCAAAAAGTGTCTTATAATTTGGGGGCAACGGTGTACTATGTCCCCCTCACTGTTAAAGGTGGGGAACATGTGCCCCCCCGTCCCCGAGATTGCCGCCTCTGGCCCAGATTGTCATTGATATGATCAACAGACCCAGGACAGTTCGGATCACCACAGAGCAGAAGTAGATGGACGATATAAGAACAGCGAGATCGAGGTATACAATTGCGGTAGAATAGATCTAACTACGAAAAACAATCAGCACACCATGCAATTGTCACACCTAGATTCTCTTAGTTACAGACAAGTTCGTTAAGCTCAGCCTATACAAGCCCATTGTTTAAATGGGCTTGTAGGCTGTTTTTCACAGGTTCACCATTGACACCCTTAGGGTTAGATGTAGACTCATGAATTCGCGCAAGATTCGATCTAAAATGAGCAGTAGGACGTGATGGGCGCCTTCTATGGCTGCCAAACAGTTAAATTCCACTCCTGTAATAACTTGTGATCATCCGTTCATACTGCGGTGTGTCAGTTTGAAAATAAACGAAGAATAATTTATTATTATGATTATTATTATAATTATTATTTTATTTATTTTTTATGCCCCGAGATATACAGGATCCCTCACAGACTTAAGCCTAGATATTACTATAGCTGTTGTAATTTGTCTGGAGATGACCCTACTCGTCGGTTGTCCTGGTTGGCGAAAGTGCCTCGGAACGCGATTATTATTATTATTATTATTTTGCCCCGAGGTAAACAATGATCCCTCAGGGACTTCAAGATTAATTAAAATGATAAAAGTCTGGAACGGTTATTATTATTATAATAATAATAATAATAATAATAATAATAATAATAATAATAATAATAGTTGTTGTTGTTGTTGTTATTATTATTATTATTATCATTATTATTATTTTGCCCCGAGGTAAACATGATCCCTCAGGGACTTCAAGATTAATTAAAATGATAAAAGTCTGGAACGGTTATTATAATAATAATAATAATAATAATATTAATAATAATAATAATAATAATAATAATAATAATAATAATAATAATTGTTATTATTATTATTATTGTTGTTGTTGTTGCTGTTGTTGTTGTTGTTATTATTATTATTATTATTATTATTATTATTATTATTATTTTTATTTTTATTTTTTTTTACCCGAGGTAGATATAATCCCTCAGGAACAAAAAATTAGGTTAGGAGTAAAAAACGTTCTCCGAGAAATCAGGCCTTATTATTATTATTATTATTATTATTATTATTATTATTAAGCTTATTTGCTCTATTTGTTGGCAGATTATGTGAAGCCAACAGTTGTCTGACGCCCAAAAGGCTCTGTGCCATTGCATGGTGGAGTTTGCTGATTGGGAAATGACAGACGCACTTCATAGGACGACGAACTGAGATGAATAACTAATGAATCACTCGCTTTGATGATCGCCGATGGAGCTATAGCTAGAGGAGTCTATGTCGCCGTTGACAGTCGTTCATAATACAGTCCGACGACGACGATGACAACATAGTATAGCACAATCAAGTGAAGAAGTGTGAGGGGCTCTTAAATGAGCTATACAAAAGTTCATACATACATACAAACATCCGCTCTGGAACAAATTGGCCCATTTATCACTTAGGGGTTGGTCAAAAAGCGACTTGTTGTTGGTAATTTCTTTGCTTCAGCTTATAAATCATTCAAACCCTGTGGTCCATGCTGTCTAAGCCTATCTAAAACCGTGTCATCGCAAACCTAAATTAGGGATACCACAAGAGCAAGTTTATTGGCAGTCAAATAATACATCATAAATGGAGGAGTGCCTGAACGACAGACACTGTGACCAAGCCACCCTCATGGCAAAGTAAATCCATCCATCCATCCATCCAACCATCCACCCATCCATCCATCCATCCATCCATCCATCCATCCATCCATCCATCCATCCATCCACCCACCCATCCATCCATCCATCCATCCATCCATCCATCCATCCATCCAACCACCCATCCAGCCATCCATGCATCCATCCATCCAGCCAGCCATCCATCCATCGATCCAGCCAGCGATCCAGCCAGCCATTCTTCCTTCCGTCTGCCTACATGCATACATGATACATACATGCATGCATACATACATACACACATACACGCATGCATACATAGGGCCATAGGCACATACGCACATGCACAGACACAAGTACCCTATACAACAACTCTACATACATGCGTAGGTTTACACTGATTCAACGCATTAGGAATGAATTGATCCACTTTATACAGAGTCGAACCCAACTAATTCCGGGACGATTCCACAAAGCTCTTTCGGATCTTAGTCTATCGCCGCCAAAACCATTATTGACTCTGTGAGTCAATGTGTGCGCGTCGTTTGATATCCGTCACGTGACCGGCGTTAGTGTGGCCAGTGTGACCACTCCTTGTGATTTTTCCCAAGATCTTGGGATTTTGGGGGTCGGCTTGGGATCTGGGGATTTTGCATAGCAATCTTGGAAATTTTTCTATGGTCTAATGACTAGTTTTACTATACTTTTCAACAGTTGCAGCGAATCAGATTAGAAAAAACTAGTTCAGTGGGTCTGTCTGAAAGACTTTTATTATTGTTGTTAATTGTAAACATCGTAATTTGTTAATTCAATGTTATGCTCCGGGTTTTTTCTTGGCCAGTTCTTAGCTAGGCATATTTGCGAATAATTGTGATGGTTAAAACGCAATTCATATTTCATTACAAATTTTTCGTTATCAGCAACGTGGGATATTTTGTACACTTTTGGCCAATCTTGAGATTTGTCTGGCAAGAGCTTGGGATTTCCGAAAATGAAGAGTGGTCGCACTGAGTGTGGCGGATGCCAAAGAGATGTCCTCACCCTACGAATAAATCGATTTACAACAGAATAATATAATTGTAATTATAAGTGCATTATTTATATAGCGCCTGTTCGGGAAAACTCATCGGAGGCGCTCCCGACCGGACTGTAGTAGCGATAAACCTCTTAAATTACCAGGACTGTAGGCGGCCATGCTCGGGTCTTGGATCTCGGGTCCATTCTCAATATGCACTTTTTATAACAAACAATGAACGCAGAGTCCGATTTTAATTAACTTTATTTCTTCTGTTTGACTAGACGAGAGTTACATCTGGGAAAATATTGACACACAATTCAGGGTCATTCAAAGTCATTTCAAGGTCAGAAAAACTAAAATCTAGCAAAATTCAGAGAAACAAGTCCAGATCCTGGCAAATTATTCTTGAAATCGTTCTTTCCTGTGTTTCTCGATTTGATAAGGGTAAGAAATGGGGCTACAAAATGTTAGGCGATCCAAGGTTATTTTATGGATCAAAGAAGGTCAATTTCAGAGGAAAATCTGGGGAAACGACCATTGCTCAGCCAGATGTTGCTATATTTGAATATTTGATCATTCCTTTACCTGTTTGCTCGGGCCACTAAGGGCTACCTTTCGGAGAAAATTATGACAATAAATTAACACAGTCCAATATATTTCAAGGCTTACTGGTCAAAATCAAGGAAAAAAGGCCATAACTAATAGCCCAATATTTTTCTATTTGGTTGATTCTTTGACCTGTTTGCTCGGGCTGAAAAGGGCTAGATTCGAAAGGACATAGTACTAAAAGCCTATATAAATTCCATAGGTAGGCCTAGATAGATAGATAATAAATAATAATAACAGTGACAATTTATATGGCGCCGTAACACAGCCATGCCTTTACAAGGGCGCCTCACAGTCAGCTAACAGCAGGGTAGGCCTTACAGAACAAATAAGTCTTGAGTCCAGATTTGAAAGAGTCAACTGTGTTAGCCGCTCGCAGGGCAGGAGGAAGACCGTTCCAGCATCTGGGGCTGGCCGCCGAGAAAGCGCGATCGCCAAAACGGGTTTTCATCCGTTTTACGCGAAGATCGCTTTTAATAGATAGATAAAGCAAGGCCATCTCAATTTAAAAGGTCAAAATCAAGAGAAAATGGCCAACCCCTTAAGTCGTGGCTGGGCCGGGAGCGCTTCTGAGTAGCTTTTTGAAGAGACGCTATATAAATGCTCTGAATGAATGAATGAATGAATGAATGAATGAATAGCTCAGTCAAATGTTGTTTTATTTCAATGATTCTGAGCCATGGCCATTTTCTCTTTATCTTGACCTTTTGACCGTGAAATGATTTTGCATTATGTTAGCCTTAATTTAATACTATTTCTTCTCGAATGCAGCCCTTATCGACCTGACAAATAGGTAAAAGATTCACCCAATTTGAACAATATTTGGCTGAGTTATTGCCATTTCCCCAGATTGTCTTCTGAAATTGACCTTTTCGACCTTAAAATAGCCTAGGATCGTCTTGCATTTAGTAGCCTTGTTTCTTACCACAGGCATTATCAAGGCGAGAAACACAAGAAAGTTTAGCCGATTTCAACAGTTACTGGCCTAGATCTGGCCATTTTCTCTAATTTTTGATAGATTTCATATAGTTCTGACCTTGAAATGACCTAGAATTTAGTGTCAGTATTTTTCCCAGATGTAGGCTAGCTCTCGTCGAGACAAACAGAACAAAGAAAACTTTATGCAAATCGGACTCCGTTCATTTTACGTGATAAAAAAAGAGTTAACTTACAATGGCCCCAACGTCTATGTCTCGAGGCTGAGAAAAATTAGGGATAGCATTATGCTGGGATCGCTAGTCTTCGTTGATGTCGTGTTGAGTGCCAAAAGTGTTGTGAAAGCGTTTGCGTTGAAGAGTTGGATGGCAGCAGATAAGCGCTGATAGAGAAATGTAGTTTCTCTGTTGTCTCCAGTTAACTGGGCAAAGCTCTGGCCAAGGTTGCTGAAGAAAACCAGGTCTTCCTGAGTAATTGGGCCAAAAGTTTCGAAAGGGAAGGGCACTAAGCAGTATGCGGGCAGAATTCCAGTGTACTTGAATGATTTTATCTCTGCTGCCATTTCAGCAGTGGTCTCGGCAGATCTGGGACGATGTGACTCAGCCAAGGTGTTAATGACAATAGCGTTCCAGGTGAGTCATTTCCCGCCCTCCCACGGGACAAGGGTGACGCCGTTTGGCCGCTTCCAGTCGGACCTGACAAGACCCGCTGGCTTCTTTGCTGCCTGGAAACCAGCCTTGATAAGGCCACGCCAAATGATGTCATTTATTATTAATTTTAATATTAGGCCCTAATTATATTAATATTAATATTATTAATAACACTATTAATTTTAACTTTAATTTAATATCAATGTTAATATTGATATTAATAATTAACACTAATATTAATTATTAAATAATGAACAATATTATTATTATTGTTATTGCTATTATTATTAGTATGCTGTTCTGGTACCGATTTGAAAAAATTAATCGATTAACCTATTTAACTTCGATTAATCGATTAAATTCGATTAATTTCATACATAAGTAAATAAGTAAGTATTTCCTTCATTTAAAAACCAACTGCTAACCGCAATTTGGTGTACAAAGATCATCAAAGAGATAAAAAAAAGAAGATTAAGTATAAAGCATCCGTGTGACAAATGTTTTACGAGATAGAGAGTTTGCCTTAGGTATTATTCTATTGTCGGTTCTGGGGCATAGCGAATATGAAACAGTTTTCACGGGAGGCAAGCCGCAATAGCTGATGTAATACATGTGCAGGGTTGCTGACGATGGTAGAAAGTTACTTAAAGCATGAAAAACTGTTAAAGACGTAGTCACTGAATCTGAGTCAGTTACTACTTACGTTCTACACAAAACTGCAATCAGTCCACATGCAGAAAGTGTAATAGGCTTAGTGGCTGACGTCAGCGATTTGTTTGAACCACGGTGAGCGAACTGTTTATTGCAATAAAGACAGTTAATTTTTCGCCATCTTCTACTTTTCCATTAGAATTTACCAAAGGGCTATATGTAAAATGATCGCTAAGTTTCCACCCACCCATCTAACAGCATCATTGTTTGCCATATTGTTTACTTAGGAAATGGGTGACTAGACATCATGAAATAAGTAGAAAATTAATTGCAACAAGCCAAATGAATCGATTAAATTTTTTAAAGATTAATCGATTAATTAATCGTAACAAAGCCCTATTATTATTATTATTATTTCTATTATTATAAGGCCTATTATTGTGTTATCATCATTATTATTAGGCCTTTTATTATGCTATTAGGCTTACTATTTTAGGCCTATTAGTATTAGGCTATAGTCTTATTATTATTTTTATATCATTATTATTTATATGTTATTATTATTATTACTATTATTATTATTATTATTATTATTATTATTATTATTATTATCATCATAATTTTTGTTATTATTATTATTATTATTATTATTATTATTATTAGTAGTAGTAGTAGTAGTAGTAGTAGTAGTAGTAGTAGTAGTAGTAGTAGTAGTAGCAGTAGTAGTAGTAGTAGTAGTAGTAGTAGTAGCAGTAGTAGTAGCAGTAGCAGTAGTAGTAGTAGTAGTAGTAGTAGTAGTAGCAGTAGTAGTAGCAGCAGCAGCAGTAGCAGTAGCAGCAGTAGTAGTAGCAGTAGTAGCAGTAGCAGTAGCAGTAGTAGCAGCAGCAGTAGCAGCAGCAGCAGCAGTGGTAGCAGCAGCAGCAGCAGCAGCAGTAGCAGCAGCAGTAGCAGTAGTAGCAGCAGTAGCAGCAGTAGCAGCAGTAGCAGTAGTAGTAGCAGCAGCAGCAGCAGCAGCAGTAGCAGTAGTAGCAGTAGCAGTAGTAGTAGTAGTAGTAGTAGTAGTAGTAGTAGTAGCAGTAGTAGTAGTAGTAGTAGTAGTAGTAGTAGTAGTAGTAGTAGTAGTAGCTGCAGTAGCAGTATCAGTAGCAGTAGCAGTAGCAGTAGTAGTAGTAATAGTATTAATAGTAGTATTATTATTGTTTTTATTATTTTCATTATTTTTTTTTATTTTAACCCGAGGTTGAAGTGATCCATCAAGAACAACAGAATTAGATTAATAGTAGAAGATGATTCTCCTATGAAAAGTCAGTCCTTGTACCAGTTTTCAGAGCCATCCAGAAATGTTCCTCAGATTGCAATGGCCCAGAGGCGCCGCTGGGAACAGACGGAAAGACGTTGGAAAAGGAATTGAGTTCTGCGTCTATCTCTAGAGACAGCTCAAACGCGACCTTCAACTTGGATGGAAATTCAGCACAATGCACTTAAAGGCCGAGGGTTTCAAAGGCAACGGAAACAAACATGTGGGCTGTAAAGCAGGTATGCATATTTGGCAGACTTATAAATCGCCGCCTGTTCAGCTGTAGAGCGAGCATGGTGAAATCGTTGTCTGCGATGGCCTACCCATTGCATAAGTGTGGACCATTACATCATCCCAAATCATTTAACACCAACCCCCAAGGAGGAAGTGTTGCATCATCCTGTCGTTTGCCATCGGTCCACAGAATACTCGTTCGCACTTCGTGCTTGAAACATCTGCACTCTGGAGTGAACGACAAATGATATCGTTAAAGGCGTGATGACGAATGGAGTGACCCTTGGATATAGTTTGCATGCTACTCATGGTGACGAACTGTGCCAACAGCAACTACGTATCGACATAGGGCCTATGACGGTGGCAGAGGTTCAAGTCTAACCGAAGACCAGCTGCCACCCACGCCGCCTCGTTATCTAAACAGAGCCCCCACAAAAGGGACTAGGAGAGCATGAAGCCAATTCCCGGAGCGAGGAACAAGCAGCAGCAATCAGCGATCCACAGGTCTGCTTATGGAAGCCCACACTGACAGCTGATTCTTATCTACAGACGACCTTTCCAGTGTACCTTGTTTGACGGTAGAGGGTCTAGGACAGCTGGAGGAGTGCCAGGGCGTGCAACCAGCACTTCCTCGAAGTAGATGTCTGGGACATGGGTACCACATGTGGCCAAGATATCAGGCTGAAGTTATCAAGTTATCGCAGCTGAGTCCAATTAGGCTGAAGAAGCCAGCGATGACACTCGTCTCAGTCACCAGCACAAAGCAGCCTTATACTTTTAGGGTCCGCCTTTGGTGCCCCTAAGTTTATGCCGTGTTCTCCGCTGTTCCCTCTGTCAAGATCAATCTATGCTAAGACGGTTGGGCCAAATAATTATGGAAAGACTTAACGTATTGTCCAGATAACCAATGCCAAGTCCAGCTTTCAGGTATAGCGTAACAACGGTCTAGCGATTTCTGATTACCCCCTCATTCACCTTACCCCCCACCCTCCGTAACTTGAAATCGCGTTCAAATAACCGGCTTGAATTAAATCGATTTCAAGTTAGTTTGGGTAGCTTAGCGATTGCATCCTGCATACACTCAATGATTACAGATAACCCCTCAAAACATTTATTTATTTATGTTTATTTATGTACTTTAGGGTTAGGGTATAGGGACAGGGTATAGAGTTTAGAGTTATGCCGTTATGGTTAGGACTAGGATATGTAATATGTCTTGAACCTTAAGCTGAACTAGTGCATGCTAGACTAGTTTGCAGCCGTAGAAAGTACGATCACGCTTTGTGACGCGTTGCACTGGCTCCCGGTGCAGTATCGTATAGACCATACATAAAACTTGACCTGCTGGTGTACACGTTCCTTCTCAGTATGCACCGGAGTACCTCAGAGCATACTGAATCGGCATGTCGTCGTCTAGGTCGGGACCTTCTGTGCGATCTGAGCCTTCTGAGGCGAAGGACGATCTGAATTAAGGTGCTGCTGGACCTTTAGTGCTGGAACAACATATCCCACCTTCAATACAATTCTGCAACATCCTTGGAGTCATTTATGTCCAGACTCAAGACATGTTATTGCAAGTTAGAGAATCCTGATTAAGTAGCCTTTTGAACTTGTCAAAGCCCCCTTGTAACGGCATATGCCGTGTTATGGCGCTTTAGAAATTGTCATATTCATCGTCATGAGTAGATCAATACAAATTAACATTTCTGTGACTTTTCTTTATTTTTTCAGATATTGAGACCATGGCTTTCAATCTTGTATGTTTCACGTGTTTTATTCAGTAAACGTATCATTAGTTGTAACTTGTAAGCATATGAATTTATCATTTTGGCTAAATCAGATCGAGTAGGCCCTAGGCCTATTCCTCTAATGTCAACAGGGCCTCAAAGGTAATTATGAAATCAGGTTCAGGCTACCCCAGGGGTAATATGAAATCGCTTTCAGATTACCGGGGTCCGGGGGTAACTTGAAATGTGGGGTAGCTTGAGGCCTTCAAACCGGTATTTTTCAGCACGCGCTTCTAGGGCCTACGTGTAACAGCGTGAAACATCGAATAACCACATCGCACGGTCCAGACGCGCCAAAACAAGTCAACAACCCGATGACTGTTAACATTGAGCAACGTAATAGAAAATGTCGATTCCGAGCTGAGGCACGTCAGTCATTTTCAAACAAGTCATGATCAACCCGATGATCATACTAATATGATGTTTAATACGTCATGGGGAAAATTCGGATACAAACGCGCGGTTAAAGCTTGCTGATAGGCCTAACTCGATCAGCAGAAAATTCCGGTTACACTCTGTGACTTCCCGTTAGGCCCAGCATTTTTCATATTATAGAAAAACACAAACAATACATTTAAATTATCTGCAGAAATGAAGCCCATAACGATACTTCGGAAGACGTAAGCCTATACTGCACTGACCTCGCGACTATAATTATGTCAGTATGCTAATGCATGCATTAGGATACTGAAACGTGTTCATAGGAGACAGATATTTCATATCGGACGAACAAAGAGAGAGATGGAAAGCACAATAAAGCTGGAAATATGTCATCTATGTTTTTTCTGCAGTGTATGATTGTTATCTGTGTATACATAGATGCATTCTTTTCCCAGGTGTAATTGCATCATATCTTCATTAACGTTTACTGCAGCCCGTGCAAGGTCTGGTTGCAAATGATGACTCATTGTACGTCCTGTTTGCTCAAAGTGATTAATTGGTACATTTGGCTTGACAAACAAGTTTCGAGCATCAGTGTTTTTATCCAAGGGGTGCTATAGTTGCTGATATCCTAATATCCAGTCCAATGCCTTTTTCCCTCGGTGGAATATAAATTTTCTTATTCAGCCTATTATTGTTAAAGCTTTACTAGTATTAATACCTAAGCCACCAAAATTAGTATTAGTTGGCTATCTAGACAATAATTGTTAATAATTAGTAGGCCTAGGCCTATAGGCTATTTTTCATCTGCGAAGCTGTCCAACTGTTGGACCCCACATTGTATAGTCTTGCCCAGTGTGAGAATTGTAGAAAAGAGACTGCATGGGCGGGTAAGACTTTCATCCACGTGGAGTTGAATCTTTAATCCGTATTTTTTGCAAACTGATGTCAACAAAAATTGAATGCAGCAGATATCAACACTAGGAGGTTGCAAGTCAGACTCGAATCAAAATCAAGTAGCCTACTTTGTTGAGAAACTTCAAAACTGTAACAGAAAGCTTAAAGTGATGATATCATCAAATTTAATAGTAGGCCTATTAAATACAATTCACATAATCTTCGTTTAATATTCAAACGGACAATTACACATTCATTCATTCATTCATTCATTCATTCATTCATTCAGAGCATTTATATAGCGCCTCTTCAAGAAGCTACTCAGAAGGGCTCCCGGCCCAGCCACGACTAAAGAAAAAAGACTTGAGGGACTTGTAGAACCCTGCCGGATGGCTCACAAGTAAAGAGCGGAGCTTAAGCGGGAGGTCATTCCAGATGGGAGGTTCCACAACCGAAAAAGCACGGCGCTGCTTAATAGCTAAGCGTGCCCGTGGAACTAGAAGCTCACCCCTCGTCGTAGAACGAAGCGCCCAACGCGCTGCAATGTTCGGGCACTGGGCGGCAAATATCACGTAAGTAAGATGGAGCACAGCCAAGAACGCAGCGAGAAACCACAGCAGCAGTGCGGTATGAGATCCGCTGAGAGATAGGCAGCCAGTGCAACACATCACGTATGTATGCAGAGACAGGAGAGAACTAGGGAAGTCGTCCAATAAGACGTGCAGCTGATCGAGCGTAGAACTCGATCTAGTCGCCCCAGAACCCCAAGAGGAAGGCCAGCAAGTAGGGAGCAACAGTAACTGTCAATTCGACTGGTAACAAAGGCGTGAACAAGGACCACGACCGCATTGTGGGAGAGAGAGAGAGAGAGCGCGAGAGACCACTCGAAGCTGACGAAGCTGATAATAACAACTCCGTGCAACCACGTTCACATGTTGAGACAATGTATCGCGAATGATAGGCTGAGTGGACCTTTGGGAAGGTTGCGGGAAGCGATCCCGCTACCTACTGCTCAACACAGTATGAGTAGAAATCAGTATGAACGGATGATCACAAGTTATTATCGGAGTCGAATTTAACTGTATACAGCAGTCTTGCAAGGCGCCCATCACAACCTACATCTTATTTTACGAACGCGCCATCTCGCGAATGATAGGCTGAGTGGACATTTGGGAGGGTTGCGGGAAGCGATCCCGCTACCTAGCCTACTATACTGCTCTTCACGCCAGTGATGTTACCACTACTCTATGGACCCCCCACCCACTGGAAGACTGGAGGCCAGGAAAAACAGGCTGAATAGGAAGGCAGAAACATTTTCAATTCCGTCGCTTATAAAGATGAGGTAGTGCCAGTCCAGTGCCCGGAGAAAGGAGGAGGGCGACGCTAATCATTTTTTTATGACACAGCGTCGTTAAACAGCAACAAACCACAGTCGCTCTACGCATAGAAATCGTTGGCGTCAATGTTATGATCATAAAAAATGATGGAGAATGGCGGATGACAAAACTGAAGTAGACCTTCGCATAATCCGGCCATTGAAAGTAACTATGTTGCTCCGCCGTAACTAGATGCACAGTAGCACCAGTCCTGTAATTATTTCTCAGTGTGGTATGAACAACTGTTGCTCATAGAGTGCAGCGGAGAAAGGAATGAATAAATTGTCCAGTTAGATATTCCTGCACTTGCGTGTATGTATACATGGTGACCGTTCAGCACATGGGTACACAGTCCTTCATTCCTATATCAGGGACAGTGCACATCAAATAGTCATTGTTTATGAGGTTATAAAAGGCGTATAGAAATAGCCTGATAAATACACGTACATACAAATACATTAGGTGCGTACATAAAGGTACAATGCCTATAAATTCAAGGTGCAAATTTTAGGGAAGCTTCCTACTTCATTGGTTAAGAATCACAATCACACATTATACACTATGTATTCATGCCTTTTAAGAACCGCGCACAGGCTGGTATAAATTATGCCAACATTCTTTAAGAATAAGTTCACGTTGACTGTCATACACTAAGTCTACAAGACTTAGTGTATGACAGTCAGCATGAACTTATTCTACAAGACCCAAGTGTGACAGCCAGTACAATTTGCTTTAAACTTGACATTCTTTAACTAGGCTGTTTAAGTGATTTCACCGTGCTTTCTTTTGTGTGTAAGTGGTGGGTGATGGCCCATTGTTTTACTCGTGACACATGGCATTGTTATTGGTGGGTTGACTGTCTTCAGTTTGTGTCATATTCTGTTTCATGGGCAGTCTTTTCACTTCAAGACTGGCTATAGAGTTTGCTGAAATAGATGAATTCATCTCAATGGTCTATTTTGCATCAATTACTGTACCTTACCTATGCATTACATTACCTTTCCTTACCTCAAGTTAATTTCTTTCACTGAGATTGTGTTTGCGTTTAACCCTTTAATGATGATCTGCATTGGTTTCCCATACATTTTAGTACAAGCTCATCGTTAAAGGGTTAAGGTATTTCATGCTTTGTAAATCTTGTATTTGCCCACTATGTTTACTTAATATGTATAGTGCATTTTCAGTTGAACTTTTAACACCCCTAAGCTGACTTTAAAAATTTCAGTTGAGCATGACAGATTTCAACCACTGAGGCAAAGAATGCTTAAGTTGCTTTTTTGTAATTGTAATCTCAAGATTTCTTCAGTCTCCAATGAACTCAATTGTGGCAGCCTGCTTATTCAGAGATTTCTACTCAATCTTTTCAGCCTATTCTAGAATGAACCCGACCACTAACAGCTGAAATTGTAACATATTCACATCACTGGTAGTCTAACCCAGAGGTCTCCAAAGTACGGCCCGCGGGCCACATCCGGCCCGCTAAGGCCTTTAATCTGGCCCGCGGAACTCTCCTTGAAGAAACAAACTAAATTGGGAAAATTGAAAATTTTAACGCCGCTGTACTCTGACATGCATATTGCCAAAATCCATGTCGCTGTTTGTAAGGCACTGTGCCTGATATGCAATGACACCATTGCAGTGCTTAAAGAGAACACTATTCGGAGACATTATGAATCCAAGCATTACTCACAATTCACTGGACAGTTGCGCACAGAGAAAAAATTTTCTTCGGAGTTTTGGCCCGTGGAGCTTTAGAAAGTCAGCAATGTGGCCCCCCGCTGGAAAACTTTGGAGACCCCTGGTCTAACCTTTAAGAGCAATGATTTTCTGTTAATAATAATACGGGTAGTTGTGATAGTATCTGATGTGAAGGTCATGACACTGAAATGCTAGCATAATAACTAAAATGGTAGTTGAAGCTTTGGATGGCAGAACAAACAGCTGATTATTTTCTGTGGAAGAGTCTGCATGTAGACTGCATCCGTAGTTTGGCCTAATGCTTACAATTGCTACTGTGATTATGTAAATGTTAAAAATTTAAAAGAAGGCTCATTTGTGGCAACAGAAGCTTTGCTTATGCAGAAATACTGTGTAAATATACTATTAACATGCTTGATTTTCACATGCTGTGTAAATTATGTGAATAGGTGATTGCATTCATATGCGCCTGCATTGCTGTGCTGATGCTCGTTCTGTCTCTCTTGACCAAGTACTGGTTAGAAGCTGAAGGCTTTCGACAGGGTTTATGGGAATACTGCTTTGTTTCAGCGGACAATGACATATGCAGCTCAAATCTCGATAAAGGTATGGTTTTTAACTTGTAGCTTTGATTGATCACTGCATTTAGTTAGAATGTCTGAATTTAAAGGATTGTTGAAGTGGTTATAAACATTGAATTACGGAAATCTTTTTCAGGTGGCCATGGCAATATATAAATGTATGTTTGAGCCCTTGTTATAGCGCCCTTTCAAGAATTCTACTCAGAGGTGCTCCCGACTACAGCGCGGACACTGAATCGGAGTTTCACGCCGAAGCGCATGAGCAATTGCGAGTGAAGGACTTGCCCAGGGTCCCTACGTGGCGGCTTGAGGTGGATTGGAACCCGCAACCCTACGGCTGCAAGGCCACGAACATACCCCTACACCACCATGCCCCAGGTTATGGTACTTTGCTCATGTGCTGGCCATTATAACAGCAGATGGGAACCTCTTTACTGCTGTCTTAGCGAACCCGGGCCATGTTCTGAACTCGCTCCTCCCTCCGTTCTACGACGAGGGGTGAGCTCCTAGTTCCACGGGCACGCTTGGCTATTAAGCAGCGCCGTGCTTTTTCGGTTGTGGGACCTTCCACCTGGAATGACCTCCCGCTTAAGCTCCGCTCTTTACTTGTGAGCCAACCGGCAGGGTTCTACAAGTCCCTCAAGTATTTTTTCTTTAGTCGTGGCTGGGCCGGGAGCGCTTCTGAGTAGCTTCTTGAAGAGGCGCTATATAAATGCTCTGAATGAATGAATGAATGAATGAATGAATGTGTAATTGTCAGTTTGAATATTACACGAAGATTATGTGAATTGTATTTAATAGGCCTACTATTAAATTTGATGATATCATCACTTTAAGCTTTCTGTTACAGTTTTGAAGTTTCTCAACAAAGTAGGCTACTTGATTTTGATTCGAGTCTGACTTGCAACCTCCTAGTGTTGATATCTGCTGCATTCAATTTTTGTTGACATCAGTTTGCAAAAAATACGGATTAAAGATTCAACTCCACGTGGATGAAAGTCTTACCCGCCCATGCAGTCTCTTTTCTACAATTCTCACATGCACTGGGCAAGACTATACAATGTGGGGTCCAACAGTTGGACAGCTTCGCAGATGAAAAATAGCCTGAATGATTGAATGAATGAATGTAAAGACAATCTCCTATTCTCTGCGTCCCAGACTGCGTGACCAAATTGTCCCACGGGCAGATAACTTAATGAGGAAAACATTTTTAACAAGAATGCTTTATAATGTTTAATTTCATGTAAACCAAACTGTGGTTATGCAAGTGTACAAATAAAGAATATACTTACTTACTTACTTACTTTATACTATTGATATATTCTCAGTATTGTACGTATGTCTAGTGTATCTTCTGTTGTGTCTTTTAACTCTGAACTAGTTCATAAGGTGACTACAAGACTCTCAAACATGTGCTTAATACTGTATAGCAGTAGCAGTGAAGTTCCTTTTTAAAAACATAAGCCTTAATTAAATCCAATGGGGAAATAATTAAATTGTTACTGTGTCAATGTGTGGGAGTATGTTGCCATTGCTGTGTTAGAACCTTTGTGTCACTGCAAACTGCAAAGTGATAATTGACTGGTTACATGTGAATCAACTTCATAATTTAAGTGTTGCATGTGTTAGGAAAGGTAGAGCTGATGTTGGTGAATGAGTTATTTCAGTTGCTGTCCTGACCTAGAGTTTGGAACTCAGTTACTTTTGCCCTCTTTTTTAAATGTTCTCAATCTTCCACTGCAATTACTTGATGTAGTGGTGCATGTGTTGTTTTAGTTTGGATCATGATATGTGGAGCTCTATGTCTTGTGGCGTTGATGTTGGCGCTGGTCGCCGCTGTCTTGTCTTTGATTGGAATTCTCAGTAAAGACCGTTTGAAGAAGCATACATTCTACCTGTCTGCCATCTGCGTCATGTTCTTTGCAAGTCAGTTGTTATTATCGTTAAGCTTGATTAAAACTCCATTGTCTTTTTTCATTGCTTTGAACTGGCTTTTCATTATTTCTAATATCCTTAAACAGAGGTTTTTTGTTCCGTAGTCAACCCATTTATTTTCAGTAATGCTGACGTTTACCTCCTTTTCTGTCTGCAATCAGTGATCATTTTGTGTCTGTGGACAACCTTCTTCGCACTGCGCAGTCCTTGTGAATGAGCTTCGTCACTGCACTTAGCTTTTAAGTAACACTTTAGTAATTTGGAGTTTACTCTTAAGAATTATGAATGCATGATAGTCTAGTGGTTAGTGGCAGGTCTGTCAACCAAGAGGCTGGGATTCAAATCCTAACCTTTTTTGTAAAAGCAGAAATAAATTTCACTTATTCAGAAATACAAATTTGATTTTAGGTAAGTGAAGTTGCTGACAATGACTGTGTTGAATGCCTTTGACAAATCAAAGCAAATTCCTGTAGAAAAAGTACATTATTTTGGAGATTGTGTTCTCCATTTCTATCATTTGGTTGTAATTCAGATATCTTTTGCTGGTTATATATATGTAAAATTGTGCCATGAAATCAAATATAATAATAATGTAGCACATGACATTACTAAGAAATCTTTTATTTGCAAAGTGCAAGAAATTATTAGATCAGAAGACTTGTAATCTTTAGTAGACTAAAGGTTGCTAATAATTTAGCAACCTGTTGCAAATTAGTTGTTGGTTTTCTGCAACATTTGGTACAGTACAGTCTGGAAAATACAGTCAGCATTTGCTGACCTAATTTGCAAAATAAACTGGTGTAACTCATACTGAAGTAACCTGTAGCAGATTGTGGAGTTTGTAAACTCTGATGTAATCCACAGGATATACAGATGAAAATTTGTTAGTGCTTGTGTGTTATACTGTCCAGAGTAATTGAATATCGTGTTTTAGTTGTTTTAAAACATCGGTTGTCATGGTTATTTCTAGTCGTTATTCTGCTTGCTGCTTTGGTCATCTTTCCTGTCATCTTCATCTACAAGATCGAAGAGTATCGGATGGCCTATAAACTAACTCACTGGTTCTTCTCGTGGTCATATGGATTGAGCTGGGGCGCTTGGATCTTTATGATTGGAGCAGCTGTCTTGCTTCTGATTGATCGCAAAGCGGATGAGATTTCCTACAAAAACAAAGCCAGATGTCACAACAATGGACTTTGAACAGGTTGACCACGAACGGTCGTTTGAACGTTAACCGCAGATTATTATTATTATTAAGGAGTTTTTATATTGCTCCCCTTCAGGGTAATCTGCTCAGAGTGCTCACAGTATAACCACGGTTAAATAAGGCAGTCTTTAAGTTAGCTAAGAACATAGTATTATGGCCCTGGGTACTAGACAGAGTGCAGCAGGGAGCCCATTCCAGGTCGTAGGGCCAGTGCCACTGCTTAATAGTAATCTGCGAGTGAGGGACTAAGAGTTCAGCTTGATCAGCCAATCGGAGAGCAGATCTGCACACCAGAGGTGGGACAGCAGAGTTCTCGCAGGTACAGAGGGGGCCAGTCCTTCCATGCAGCACGAGACCAATGCAGATTTTAAAGTTGCAGAATTTCCCTCTAAGCCAGAAATTATGTGATTTTTTTATTGCGGAGCCACACTTCCTCACATCTTTGATGAAGTGCTGGTCGCCACCAATGGTCAAAATTCCTCCTTGGCTTAATGTATTCGATCTATCCTTCATCCAACTTCCCATTTTTCATATGTTAAACCTAATTCAGTCTTGGCTTCGAGTTTAATTTTATTCCATTGACCTTTCGTACAGTGCTCCATTTTTCATGTATTTATAAATGAATTCTTATACTGTTATTTATTACTGATATTTCACCATTCATCTGTCAATTGCTTCTGAACAGCATGAAAATGATATTCAGCTTTGAGAACTGCTGTCAATGGAAGAATACAGGGTAATAGCATACAATTCTATCTTCCTCAATCCTCATTGCAGACATAACTTGAAACCCAATAATTTTTTTTCTATAGGAGACTTTGTTCATCCTGTTGCTGGTTACTACTCTTTTGTTTTTTGTGATCCATTTGAAATCAGAGTTTAAAGAAGGACTGCATAAATGTGCTGCTGGGCATTTATACAATTACACTGATTGTAATCACACGTTTTTATGCATAATTATATCAAATATCTATCTTTAATTTAACAAAATGTATGTATGAATAATTATTGCATCTACCTTACTGGTAGTTTTACAGTACCAGTGCCCTACCACTTAATGTATCATTTGCTTAACCTTGGAACCATTTGTGTGAGTTTCTGTCAAAGTAGCAACCACTTCAGAACTAGTGTGATGGTAAATGTCATAGTCTGCTTGTTTTGTGATCCAATGATGAGGTGCATCTGTTGGTTTTATATACATGCTCAGTTTTGGATGTACAGCAGTTCGTGTACAGTTGGCTCCGTCATCAATAATTATCATCTGATACCAGTTTGGGCTGTGGAGGAAACGTCTAGTCATGCAGTGCTATGTCCAGAGCCTGTCCCTTGGCTTATGAGAGACTTGTGTTTGCAGTTGACGCATTATCTAATGCATCAGTTAATCTTTCAACTACAGTGATATAAGTTATCTTGTTTGTTGTAATATCAGCTTTACCTATTTATTTTATATAAGTATTTAACATGACTTGTTTTGCATTGAGTTTTAAATTTGCAGCTTACTATTCTGTTTTCATGCAGTTTTGTATTTTTACTTATAACGGAAAAATGTTTAACTATGTTTCCATAGCGACACAGTACATTCCACAGGCAAACGTGAATTGTTATTTAGGGTGACGATGGCATGTATTAAAAGACTTGCTTCAGATCACCATTCCTGATGCTGTACTTGCTGTGGCTAACTCTGATACGACAAGCCATAATTAATTATTGCTTTAACTGAAGTTCTGTTAAATTTAGATCTCGGCTTGTTTTGTACTATCTGTTAAAAGCTTTATCGATTGTTAACAGATATCTTTTCTGACCATGTTTACATTATTGTGATTAATGATTAAATCAATGTTTCTCAACCAGATAGGTTCCGCGGAATGTTAGGGTTATACAGACCCAGTATGGGAATTGTACAAAAATAACTGGGAGGGGGGTTAGACGTTGATTTATGTGCTGTTTGGGTGTGAAATGTAGACTTTACTATGGGAGCCTAAGAAAGACTAGGGGGGGTTGAACCCCCAACCCCCCAGCAATTCTCACCCTGTACAGAGTACAGACCATCTTCAGGGTAATTGTTAAAAATTGTCAAATAAACAAATAATAAATAACGAAATAATAATTAATAAGCAATCATTATTTTCAGCTTGCACTGACTGAAATTTGGTGGTGAGAAGTGCAAGTAAATGATCTAGTGCACTTGGCGCCGATGTCAGTATTGTCACTGTTGTCAAAACCCCATCGTCTTCGTCACCCCACCTTTCAGAAGTTTTGGGATTTAGGTCAATAAAACGAAGCTAAGGTACGAAGGCTAAATCACACATAAACCTCGCTTCAGTTGACTGACCCCGTTCCACTGACCACTCATATAATTATGTGCAGCAATTTTTGTCTCGTTCCTGGAGCTCGTCAAACAAAGCATCTGATAATTATTGATCAATAAGCTACAACTAGGTCAATAGTGGCGTGTCGCAGAGTGGCCCTGTTACTTCGATATATCTGCTAATCAGCAGTTCGATAAGGACCGCAGAGTGCCTTAGAAATAAGCAAGTCTTCGATATAAGCAGGATCGATAAAACGGTATAAGCTTAATTACGTCGATAACCGCGCGCACAAAACCACCCCGTTAAAACCGCGCGCACGCAATCGCCCTGTTAATAGCCGCGAACATTCAAAACCACGTCGTTGAAAATCGCGAATTATGGGAGGGAAGATAGCATAACAATAATATGGTAAAGAAGAAAATCATCGCCTACCGTCGTCTTCTTAAAATTGTCTGGCAGTTCAAGATCCTGAAGATTCAACGGAGTTGGCAGAGGTGCTCCAACTTGACGGCGAACTCTCCGGATCGTCTGCTTGATGTTGCCAACTGTTGGAAGTTGTCCAGCCACTGCATTACTAACCTCACCAGAAACAGTCGCTACTATCTGATGAATTGGTTCTTGTGTAGCAACTGCACGTTCTTTAATCCTCTGCATGGCTTTCCGGGAACCAATTTTAGCTGCGTCTGGAACATGACTGTGAGCGGATATCTTTACTATGTTTTCACCTTCTGTATGACAGCGAGCTCGACACTTTCGCATATCATATTCCGTGCATTTCCAGATTGTCTTCAGTGTAGTAGTTTTTTCTTTCCGAAAAGTAAAGCCATCAACCACAAGCAGAGTGCCGCCCTTGCTACTCTTTACAAATTCTAAAGGCATTTTCAAGACTACCTACCGTATCAACAATAATTAATTTTTTAAATTGAATAATGTTTGACCAACTGCGTTTATATAGCCTAGGGCGATAAGTAGATTTAACTGGCCCAATTATAAATTTTACAAATGTTTTTTGAATTTACCATTCAAATGAAGTTGCTTTCAAACCTAGTAGCCTACCTGTAGCTTTGAAATATAGGCTAATTTGAAAGGAATTGTCCTCAGCTGCGAAAACGTTTTACAACAAGAACTTCACCTAATCTTGCCATGAATAGGCCTAGCGGTAGCTTCTTTGAAGTTTTTATATTGATCTGTTCTAGTACTTGGAGGTAACAATTTGTGACTTCGAACCTAGGAACTTTGAAATATAATTTCAAAGGAATAGTTTTGAGCTGCGAAATCGTTTCACAATAAAGAACTGCACCCAATCTTGACATGAATAGCGGTAGCTTCTTTGAAGTGCATAATTGATCTGTTCTATTTGAAGGTAACAATTCGATGACTTGGCGGACCACTGCACAGCACACATCTTAATTGACGAAATAAATGCATTGGAATTGATAAAAGCAAATAGCGTAGCCTAACAAAAAGCGATGACAGATCGCGGTTATGATTGTCGCGATAATGAACAACACGCGATAATAACGGCGCGGTTTTGTGCGCGCGGTTTTTAACGGCGCCTGCTCTATGGGAGGCGTTGCGTTTGCTCCCGAAGATCCACGAACAATACATGTAGCGACTCGTGTTGCAGTTGGTCCTGAACCACACGCTTGTAGGCCTAGATGCGGTGTGACAGTGGCCATCACAAATTCTGATGCAGCAAAGGAGCAGGAAAGAAACCTGGCATGGTTTGGTCAATGGTCAACGATGTGATTTGGCGGGCATTCGTAAGAACCATAAAATGGAACAATCATCCCCATGCAATGCAGTGGCGGCACTACACCAGTGCAAGCCAGGACAAAATATTAATGCCCTGGTAAAAAGCTTTTGCCCTGGTCGTTGCCCTGCCAGAATTTTTGCCCTGCCGAGAATTTATTTGGGCATAAACCGCCCCTGCACTGGTTACTTGTATGACTGCCCTGGCTATGCCCTGGTTACAAAAAATGTCTGGCGCCGCCTCTGCCCCAATGGCCTCTCCAGATCGGATGACAAAAGGCCTGGTGAAGTAACCGTAATACCTTGGGCCAGAGGTCAATTTTTGGTTTAAGATGTTACGGTGCCGGATACATTCGCAGCATTCCACGAGCATATAACATCGCAAAGCGCAAGTTTGGGAGCGAAAAAGCAGCTCGTAGGCCTAATAGGGCATACAAACATAGGCTACTGTTCACCGAGTCTCACCATTTCGCCCCTGTTGCACGGTTGCAGTCGAAACCGCATGAAGCTGGATGGCACACCGAATCACTGGAGTTAGTTAACTTAGTCCAAAAACTGGAAAGCAAGATTTCAGCAGTGACGAGACCCGCGCGAGACCATGCATGCAGTCATCTGCGCCACGGTATCAATTATTGTCCTTCCAATAGGTATCTTATTCCTGTCTGGTTTGGACACCTCGGATTAGAACAATCAGGAGACCGCTGGCAGCCCATGACTAAATGATTGTGTATAATAATGCATAGGCCTCAAAGTGTATAGAATGAAGGCCTATATGCTCAGTTAACTGAAAACAGTCAATTTAATTAGTTTGTCTATGAGTTTGTTGACTTCATGAACAAAATAAATTTTCGTAATATTATTATAAGCTTAAATTTATCATCTGCTCATTTTATGAACACGTAGGCCTATGTGTTTTCAGTGTTGACGCAAGGAATTTGAATGTTCGTGCAACTCAGGCGTACAAGCAGTTACAGCATGGTGTAAGAGATAGACTTTATCTCAGATAACTGAGAATGGTTACAGTAGGCTATAGCAGGAAGTGCGTGCAGGCGTGCGCAGTGTTTTATATTTTGTCCATGTATAGGCTATTAGGCTTACATTATTTTTATTTGTACTGAATTAAGATTCTGAACACATTACAACGAACTCGATCAACTCATCCTGTACTGAAACTATTTTCTTTGTCCATTTCGTTCAGAGAGTGTTGCTGTGGGATCTTAAAAGATATGCGGCACGCTGACGATTATTGCAATTGTTCCTGATGTCAGAACGATTGCGTAGACGATGAGAAGAAAGCGATCGACAAGAGCAGCAATCAACCTCCACTGATCAGACACCTGCAACCAAACACGGACACGAAATAATTCAAAAAAATTTGCTGATTAAAGTCAGCAGTGTGCAGTCAAATGTATTCAACTTAAAACCGAGTTCGCTGGGGCTATAGATGGGGCTATAGGCCCTAGATAGTGGAACAAAACTTTACTCCTTTCTGTCATAGTCAGAAATTCAATCCCATGGCTCATGAGTTGACTAGATCATTTCTTTAGCGCCCCTATGATTTGTAAAACGGCTGAAATAGCAACGTTTTTTAGAGGTGGATTAAGGCCGACTCTTCCCTTTGTAGGCTACTTCGTGCCCATACCCAAAAACTGTTTCAGTACTTTCGCCGTACTTGACAGACTCCGCGATCATGAGGTGACTTCAGGCATCTACCCTTACTCTTCGCACCTCTCTTCTGATGGCTAAGTGACCCGCGATGTAGGCATGCAGTCATCTTCCTCCACGTTCTTCCTCCATGTTCAGTGTCGCTCAATTCACATCAAAATTTAGGTCATCACACTTTCGTCCGCTGGGGATGTTGATATGAATTCTCTTAAACTCTTTTCTTACCTTTTAGCTAAATATTGAGCTATTTCTGACCTATCGATTTCTTATGTTGTTCAGTCTGTATACCGTATTACTGTAAGTCTGTAATCCCGTGTAATATCATCGGCAATAATAATTTATCTGGCCCAGGAATAATTAATAAATGACTAATCTAATCCAGTTGTAGTAGCCTACAATCCAATCTGTAATGTCTGATAGCTATTTGTGATTATCTTTGCTGCTTAGACTCTATTCCGGTTTTTACTCATTTACCTGTCGTCCATTTTCTGTCTAGTAGTCGTAATCATAATAGTAAGTAAATTCTAAATTTATAAAACAGTACTCTACAAGCTAAGAGCAGGGCACCAGCTTATTCATGAGCGCTGCGTGGTATCAGCGGAATTGTCAAGAGACCGCTTTTGGGAGTAGAGGTTCGATTCCAGTTGCCAGAGAGACCAGAGGGAGGCAGAGCAGCTGCTGGTCGTAGGTCATGTTTTCCTATAGGCTTATGATGTGGGCCTAGAAGCAGAGCTCTTCTTTCATTCCATTTTCTTCTTTTCTTATAAGATCAAATAATTTATCTAACTGTCATCATTTTCACAATAATTCAGTATACCTTAAAACACAGGTGATGTTACCTTAGTACGTTGATGTTCCGTCTTCAAGTGCCCTGTCATGAATCCGACCACCTGCTTCATGACGTCACCCAGGGCTGCATGCGACGAAATCCACGGGCTCACACGTTCCTCAAGGGACCCATTCTTCCCAGACCGTTGTTTGTGCACGCGCAGATCTTGTTCCCTGTGCTCTTCATCGTTCATGCTCTGTCCACGCGATCCCTCTGGACACTGGAAGAAGATGCAGTTTGGTTGATGCATGGACTCGCATCCATCGCCTGGATCTCTGCTCTTCCACCTGCCACTGGATTCACAATCCGTTCCACTCCGATGCAGGACACTATCCGTCGTCTGGGACCTCACGAACAGGACCTTCGGCAGGACACGGAAGACCAGAACCCGGATCCATCGAGGCCAGAAGGACACGTCCGTCATCCGGAAGTTGAGATGAAGCACGATGACGGTGCTGACGATGGCACAGACGTTGAAGACGACGGCGAAGAGGAGGTACTTGGCGAAGAGTGGGATGCTGATGGAATTGGGCGGAAGGAGGTTGGTAACGACGAGCTGGAGAAAGACGACGAGGGCCAGCAGCAGGGACACTCCTATGGAGACCTTCTCTCCATCGTCAACCGGAAGATAGAAGACGGCCATGTTGAGGAAGGAGATGAGGACACATGGAACGATGAGATTGACGACGTAGAAGAGAGGCTTACGTCGTAGGATGACCGTATAGAGCGTCTGTGCCTTCTGGCTGCCCTCCAAACTGTCGTAGACGGTTATCTGTATGGACGTAACACATTAACACCTCTTGCTTTCAAATACGAATAGAATTAGTGGTTATTACAACCTATTTATACTTATCTCTATTAACCTTATCCTGAGACACGTGTATGTCTGTATGTGTATGTATGTATGTATGTATGTATGTATGTATGTATGTATGTATGTATGTATATATGTATGTGTGTATGTATTTATGGACGTGTGTATGGATGTATGTATACGTATCACGACACTTGATATAGCTCCTTTAAAGTACCGTACGAAACCTCTGCTTGTCTTTGGGATGCATCGTATTCGTCTGACGCTCAAACAATCCAATGAGTGGACATCCAATTATTATTCAGTACACAGCTATCTCGTCCTCAGCGAAACCCTCCTTAGCAGCCGCTCTGGCTCCGCTGTCTGGTCTCTCTGGCAACCGGAATCGACCTACACTGGACAGTGGACATCGATCTTTAGACAAACCCTCTGATACTCTGAATAAACTGCGCTTAGCTTTACAGTAGCACTTTAGAAATTTGTAGTTTACGAATACGAAGTAAATACAAAAACTTCTTAAAATTCATACTATATTTTATTATTTATATAGATCCCTTACTCACTTACAAACGATGAACCTCTTAAGCATTTGAAAAACATTGAAAAATCTCTCTTTTGGTCGGCCATTTTGGAAAACAAAAATAATAATTAAGCGTGGCTCAATATCTATATCTTGTAGGCCGACCAATCTATATCTTGTACTAATGGTGGGCCTATGTATAATGTCTGTGCCAAATGTTATGCTTGTATCACGAAGTGAACAATTGTTTGCTATGCCGCTGCACTAATAGGCCTATTTCCTTAGGACATGTTCTTACTATGTACAAAATGTCATGCTTCTATCACTTCCGCAAGCGCCTGAAAAGCTCTCTCTTTACCAGTGAAGACACTGCCCCATGTCGAGAGCGCCTCTGATTTGAGTGGCGCTATATAAATGCTCGATTACGATTACGATTAATAGACCTAAACGTATGCTGTAACCTAGCTTTTCACAGCCGTCTACGTTCTAAAACCCAAATTACTGATTGATGACGTCATCTTGTAAACAAAGGTTACGGATGGCAACGTTCGTAGGATTTTCGCTGATAGACGAACAGACAGACGTACATTTATTTTAAATTTTCTTCAAAAATGTTTGAAAAGTTCGATTCTAGATGTCTTTTCTACGTATATTTTGCTGAAAATCGACATGACTGATGTTCAGACATAAGAAGATCGATAAGGTCATCGATATTACGAGGTAAGCCCCTCTTAATTCAGATTTTCTTATCGAGTTATTCGAAGAAAAAACCGACGACATTGCTAAATCTGAATGGTCAACGGTGGCTTATTTCCTCGATAGCCTAATAACAGATCTTCTACCACTAAAATAATAAGTGAATAACGATTTTAAATTCCTTACGGAAATCTGTATTAACTATTCGCCCAAACAAAGTGACCATTGCAAAGGATATCAGTCGTAAGAGCTGTAATCGTTTCATAAAATCAATAGGGCCTATGCCCACACGCTAACTCAGATATACAGAGTTTTGCAAATACATGCATCGGCCTTTAGGCCTTTAAAAGCATACGGCATACGAAGATACATACATGCATAATGCATTTCTATGTAGACAATTTTCAGTGTTTTAGTTGTGAAAAAGGAGCTGCAGGGGGTCGCCTATTTTAAGCTTATAGATTACCAAAATACACGGACACAGGTCAAAATGTAATGTTGGTAACATGCTGTGCAACTTTCGACTCATGGGGCATTTTATTTACCTCTCTACAAGTTATTTACAAAACACACAAGAATGGTCTTGATTGCAACTTGGGTCCCGGTCGTTTAAAAGACCTAGTCTATCGAACCCTTGCTTGCGCTGGCATAGACCATCTTGCCTGTCTAGAACTTGCGGCAAATGACCCGATGGGCTCACGCTTATCCTATGGCGCAAATGGTCGTAGTTTGATCTGGGATGCGACCGTAACTGACACTGTCGCGGTTTCATAGCCTACTTTGCTGCTACATTTCATTCGACCGGTAAGGCAGCGGAACTGGCGGCATCCAGGAAAATATCCAGATACAATCCACACCGGTTGCAGTATCAGTTTGCTCCGCTGGCCTCGAAACTCTGGGCCCTAATAACAACATTATATATATATATATATATATATATATATATATATATATATATATATGTATATTCGTTTGTTGAAGGAAATAATCTAGTAGACGCACAGCTAGCAGGCAAAATTGCAAAGTGGCCTTATTGGTGTTGGTTAGCGCTTTGTATGGGCCTAGTAATCTATAGGGCTAAAGTTTCTTTTGTCCCTGCATGGGTAGAAGGTGGAAGCTAAACGTCGGGGGCGAATATGGTATCAGTGCGACTGTGCGAGCCTCTGGTGGAAACAAACCGCTCAGGACTTGAAATCTGTTCCACACGACAATTCTGAAGAGGCATGCGTCAGCTTTATCAGCCACTTCGATGGCAGTTTGTGATATCGTGGGCATGGGCGTATTTAGGGGGGGGTTTACGGGTTCAAACCCCCCGAAATAAATAATTGCAAAAATTTTTTTAGTCATATTTTTATGTTTTTCATGCTTCGAAATCATTTCTTATGAATATTGACATTTTGTTTTGTGACTTCTATGTAAAATGCAACACAATGTATAAATTCAATACTGTTATAAAAGAACTCAAAAGAATGTAGGGGTCGTCCATTAATTATGTCAACAACATTTTAGGCCATTTTTGACCCCCTCCCCCCTTGTCAACAACTGTCAAACATTGACGGACCCCCTAAAAATTATGTCAACAATCCCAGAACCCCCCCTACAAAAAAGAAACACAATGGCTCAATACATGTAGAATCATTTTTTCAAATTGTTTTACACTAAGAAATGCAATCTCAAATTTAAAAAGATATGAGTTTAGTTTATTACCAGCTTTTTAGTAGTATGAAACATTAAGCACTTTATACATTTTTAGCATTACTTAATGTTTTCGCTACCATTTTGAAGGGTCTGTTTTTGATTCATTGAAAAAAAATTTGTTGACGTCAACTTTTACCGAACCCCCTCCCCTTGTCAACAACTGTCAAACTTTTCCAAACCCCCTCCCCCTATTTTGTTGACATAATTAATGGACGACCCCTAGGAAACTACAAAGCACATATATATTGTTTATAAAATTGAACTATTTTCTAGTTGTTATAGTAATTTCAATAAATGTCTGATTTGCAAGTATTGTCTGCAGTCAAACTAAAACACGACTCAAACTACATCGTAGCTACGAGTAACAGCTGGTTCCTATCAGGACTGAAATAATAGAGCAATTTTGTTCAGATGACAGCTTAAATTGCTACCATTACAGTGTGGAAATTCAAAAAAATTCAGTCCCCCCTAAACTTTGGAACCCCCCAAATTGTTTCCTGGCTACGCCCCTGATCGTGGGCAAGAAGTCCATCGTTTGTATTCTGCGTATGAGCCGCTCGATGAACGATCGGTGTTCTTCCGTCCAATAGCCCACCAGACATACATACGACAAGCCACTGTTGTTGCCCTGGTGACCACTTGTCCGGCGTCGGAAGACATACCATGGGATCTCAGCACACGCAGCGCGTACAAAGGATGCATACACGCCTCAAGCAGGACAGAGGATGCATTCACGCCTCAAGCAGGACAGAGGATGCATACACGCCTCAAGCAGGACAGAGGATGCATAGACGCCTCAAGCAGGGCAGAGGATGCATACACGCCTCAAGCAGGACAGAGGATGCATACACGCCTCAAGCAGGACAGAGGATGCATATACGCCTCAAGCAGGACAGAGGATGCATACACGCCTCAAGCAGGACAGAGGATGCATACACGCCTCAAGCAGGACAGAGGATGCATACACGCCTCAAGCAGGACAGAGGATGCATATACGCCTCAAGGATCACATTGAAGATCATCCTCATGGGAAGAACATCGATGATCGGTGCTGCCCAAGCAGGGCCTTCTACGTAGGGGGGGGGGGATGGAATCAGACTGCTTCCAATTTGTGCCAGAGGGAAAGGTCCCCCCTAGTGAAATGGATTTTGCTGTACAACTGACAGTACTGACTCAACTGTCAACTGTTGCAATGGTATCCGGACATTCACCCCGGAAATCCCCCACCCCAACAGAAAGTAGGTAACTCTACCATTGTCCATGATAACTGTCATTAATCCAACTTCTATTGAAGCAAAGACTTTCCTTCTTTCATCAATCCCACTTTTATTTAAGCAAAGAATTTCTTTCATCAATCCCATTTCTATTTAAGAAAAGAATTTCTTTCATAAATCCAGCTTCTGTTTAAGCACAGAATTTGTTTCATCAATCCAACTTCTATTTAAGCATAGAATTTGTTTCATCAATCCAGCTTCTATTTACGGAAAAGAATTTGTTTCATCAATCCAACTTCTATTAAAGTAAAGAATTATTTTCATCAGTCCAACTTCAGGGGAAATGTCCCATTGCAATGTATCGGCTGTCGACTGTAATAGCGTCTCTGGACTGTAAAGTTTATGTATTATGGTAGCAATGGTTTTATGGTCATACTGTTGGTAATGTTTGTCTACTTTTAATGTGGTACGGCGACAACATATTTTTGCCGTATCGCTTTTTGTCTGCTAAAGCTAAAAAATACTTTTATCAGTTTAAGTGTATTTTAGATTACGAAAAATGGCACGAAACACTGTCAATAATTATATGCAAAAAGCGTCAGCTTCCGTAGCATCTGAGTAGCATCTGTTTAGATCTCTTGGGTAGCTATGTTTAGCCTTTTCTTGAGTTTCTTGTAAGGAGCGATATATATATGGCCATATACATACATGCATACCGTTCTGAGTCTTCTGACAACCCCTATGAGCCGTCTGATGTGCACCGTGATGAAGATGGTCCAACAAGTCCCTATCAGAACTACACTGTGTCCCGATGAAAAGTGAACCCCTAGAAAAAGTGTCATAACTCGGTCAAAACTTTTAGCATTTCACTGAAATTTTAAGAACACCAACAGTAGCCATATTACCACCAAATCGCAACGCCGTTTGAAAATGTTGGTTATTTTGTCACTTTTATGAACGTTTGAGATGCAGCACTGTAAAAAGGAAGTTTCCAACATACAAGAGCCACAAGAAGGTGAAGTTCAGCTACCTCGTGTGTTCAAAATGTCGGATTAATGTCCTCCTTGTTAACGGACACACGACCGTAGACGTGGACGCCACTGTTCGATGGCCCGGTCGATGATCACGTGGTCAAAAAATTGCAACTCTTCAATCAGACGAGATCAGGTGATCGACGTCACGAATGCGGGATCGCGTTTATGCGGCGGCTGGAACGTGCAACAAGCAGATGCCTGCTGAACGTCTCCTCAAGAGTGGCAGTTGTTTGACCACGTGATCATCGACCGGGCCATCAAACAGTGGCGTCCACGTCTAGAGCCGTGTGGCCGTGAACAAGGAGGACATTTTGAACACCAGATGTAGCTGAAATTCACCTTCTTGTGGCTCTTGTATGTTGGAAACTTTCTTTTTCAGTGCTGCATCTCAAACGTTCATAAAAGTGACAAATTCACCAACATTTCCAAACGGCGTTAGGATTTCGTGGTAATATGGCTACTGTTGTCGTATTTAAAATTTCAGGCAAATGTTAAAAATTTTGACCTAGTTACGACATTTTTTCTAGGGGTCCACTTTTCATCGGGACACAGTGTAGAAGAGTCTTAGTCAACCCAGAGAGTAGCAATTTTATTGAGCCATTTTAAGTCCCGAAAGATCATTTGTACATCTGGAAAAAAGAATTGAAATGTTCACATATTTTAATAGACGTGTGGAAATAAGCAGAACACGTAATACAGAACTCCTACAAGTTTAGTTGGTACGGTAACCAAGTTTCACTGGCTTTGCTAAAAGCACCATACCTGAAAGCTTTAAACTAAGAAACAACATTTATTGCATTCCATGTAGAGGGGACCACTGATGCCATGAACGAGCTGGGAGAGGGGGGTCAACCCTGTCCCCCAACATCTTTTCAGTTACTTAGCTGAGAGAATTAGAAGAAGAACTATGGATAGAACCACCAAACCTCTTTTCAGTTATACTTAGCTGAGATAATTAGAAGAAGAACTATGGATAGAACCACCAAACCTCCGGCAACTAAAAAATGACAATTTGCCATCTCTTGTTCCAGAGTAAACATGTGCAGAGATCACAATCCAGAAGAAATGTCGGGTTGAAGAAGGATGTTTTTAGAAAATTACAAAAATGCCGACAGTCGTCTTCAGTGCGGTCAACAAGAAAGAAAAGCCAGCTTCAAAGTAAAGATGTGAAGTGAAGACTCGAGGTATGTAAATTAAAATCACAGAACACTTTAAGAGAAAGGACTGAACTTTATCAAAGACAGGACAGAAAGAACATTAGCTTCCAAATTGAAATTGAACATTTTCATTTCTTTCTTATTGTAATTTGAAGTTGAGAAGGGTTTCCAGGAAATGGAAAATAAGAATAAATTCAGATTGAAAGTCAACTTTAGTATAGCCAAATGGAAGCAACCCCAACGTACGTCAAAAGTCAAGATGTGGACTGAAGATACGACAGAGGTATGTAAATTCAGATTCTTCTGCTTTATAGTACCTTTATACGCGAACACTTTAAAAGACAGGATTGAACTTAAGCTAAGACAGGACTGAACATTAGCTTGCATATTTCGACCGATCTTTTTCATTGGTTTCTTATGGTACGGTTATTTGAAGTTGAAGGCGGGGTTTAGGAAATAAAAAATATGGATAAAAACGGACGATCTGGATGGTCGAACTTCTATCGGTATACCTCATCTCTCGGAACAACGTCATTCCGTCGCTGAATGAACTCCGTAAGAATCCTGTCTGGCTGAGGAAAGGAGACAAAGAACTGGGTAAGGGAGGCAAACGCCACCGGAGTCTACTGCGCGACAACATCCAGTGCATCACGAAGCCCACCACTGGTCGTCTGGTGCGGATCAGTCTTCTTGGAGAACGACATCCGCGACGCCGTTACCTACACGGAGCACGCCAAGACAGTGACGGCCATGGACGTCGTCTACGCGTTGAAGCGCCAAGACTTCGTTGGCTAGGTCGTTGCTGGTTGGTCGGTCGTCCTCTGCAACGCCGACGAATAAGATAACAATTAAAAGATAGGACTGAACTTTATCAAAGAGGGGGACTGAACATTACCTTGCATATTTAAACTGGACATTTTTGATTGGTATGGAATTTATGATGGATTAATGTTGAAATGGGGAGGGTTTCATCAAATAAAAACATGAAGAAATCCGGATCGAAAGTCAACTATGGCCAACATGGAAGCAAAGCCAACTTCAAAGTCTAGATGTAGGCTATTGTGAAGATACGATCGAGGTATGTAAACTCAGATTCTTCTACTTTATGGCACATTTATGCGAGAACACTTTAAAAGACAGGATTGAACTTTATCAAAGAGGGGAGACTGAACATCAGCTTGAATATTTAAACTGATTTTTTTTATTCTTATGGTAATTTGAAGTTGAAGGGGGGTTTCAGGAAATCAAAATATTTGTAAAGACGGACGATTTGGATAATCGGACTTCGATCGGAATACCTCATCTCTCGGAATAACGTCATTCCGTCGCTTAATGAAATCCGTAAGAAACCTGTCTGGCAAAGAACTGAGCAAGGGAGGCGCCAAACTCCATCGGAAGGTACTGCGCGACAACATCCAGTGCATCACGAACCCCACCACTGGTCGACTGGCGCGTCGTAGTGGTGTAAAGTGTATTTTCGGTCTCATCTACGAAGATACCCGCGGCGTGATCAGTCTTCTTGGAGACGACATCCGCGACGCCGTCACCTACACGGAGCACGCCAAGACCGTGACGGCCATGGACGTCGTCTACGCGTTGAAGCGCCAAGACTTCGTTGGCTAGGTCGTTGCTGGTCGGTCGGTCGTCCTCTGCAACGCCGACGAATAAGAGAACACTTTAAAAGACAGGACTGAACTTTATCAAAGAGGGGAGACTGAACATTACCTTGCATATTTAAACTGGACATTTTTGATTGGTACGGAATTTATGATGGATTAATGTTGAAATGGGGAGGGTTTCAGCAGATCAAAGTATGAAGATAGCCGTAACGAAAGTCAACTCTGACCAGCTGAAAGCAACGCCAACTTCAAAGTCAAGATGTATAGTGAAGGTATGTAAGGTTCGAGGTATGTAAATTCGTTTGCTTGCAAATTTAAAATGATCTCATCATTGGTTTCTTTTGGTAATTTGAAGTTGAAGGGGGTTTCAGGAAATCAAAATATTTGTAAAGACGGACGACCTGAATGGTCGGGCTTCGATCGGAATACCTCATCACTCGGAACAACGTCATTCCGTCGCTGAATGAAATCCGTAAGAAACCTGTCTGGCAAAGAACTGGGCAAGGGAGGTGCTGAACGCCATCGGAAGGTACTGCGCGACAACATCCAGGGCATCACGAAGCTCGACAATCATTGTGCGACGCGTCGTGGAGTCGTGAAGCGTATTTCCGGTCTCGTCTACGAAGAGAACCGCGGCGTGTTCATAGTCTTCCTGGAGAAGGTCATCCGCGACGCCGTCACCTACACGGAGCACGCCAAGACCGTGACGACCATGGACGTCGTCGTCGTCGTCGTCGTCTACGCGCTGAATCGTCAGGGTTTCGGCGGTTAGGACGTTGCTGGTCGGTCGATCGTCCTTTGTTACTACGACGAATAAGAGAACACTTTAAAACATAGGACCGAACTTAATAAAAGACGGGGGACTGAACATTATCCTGCATATTTAAACTGGATTTTTTCATCGGTTTGGAACTTATGATAGATTAATGTTGAAATGGGGAGGGTTTCATCAAATAAAAATGTGAAGAAATCTGGGTCGAAAGTCAACTATGGCCAACATGGAAGCAACGCCAACTTCAAAGTCTAGATGTATATTGAAAATACGTTCGAGGTATGTAAATTCAGATCTTCTACTTTGTTGTGCAGTACTTATATGCGCGAGCACTCTAAAAGACAGGACTGTCAGGACTGAACATGCAACACGTCCTCTAACAGAGACTACTCACTGGCTGCGCCAGTCTCGAGCGACCCCTGTCTGTAACCTTCTCACTCAAGCGCCCTCTAACGGTAGCTACTCGCTGGCTGCGCCAGTCTCGAGCGAGCCCTAGTGGTGTCGTTTTCACTCAAGCGACCTTTAAGGGTATTATTACTCGCTGGCTGCGCCAGTCTCGAGCGACCCACGCACTATTCGAGCGTGTTTGCCTCTCCACTGTCTTCTCCCTCCCTCCTTCCGCGTCCTTTACTCCCGTACATCCCTGCCGTCCGTACCTCCTTCCCTGCCTTCTGCGTCCGTCCGTCCCTCCCGTACATGTACGTCCCTCGCGGCGATCGTGTGTGGCTTACCCGTCGCATCCCCTCCTCCTCATCCCATAGACGTCTCAATAATGGCTAACTATTATACAGAAGCCATGCCCATCCCTTATAGAAATGTTGAAGGACCCACACGTCATGATCTCGCGTTGCTATGCCAACGTTTCTAATTATTGCGATGACGTACGCGAAATGACGTAAGCCATGTTGTCTATGGCAATGAAGGCGAAAACAGCATAACAGGCAAACGGCGTAACAGCACGCATCAGACCAGGCACGCACGCACGCACATAGATTTCTGTGCGTTTATATTATTAATAACCGTTAGGACCAATTGGTGCAAACACGGCTTACTGTGCGCAGTAGAAGTTTCAGTTTAAATAATAATAAAAATTAAATTAAACGATGTATTTTATTTACTGGATTATTTGGTTTATGGATAATAATATAATATGCTAATATTTAATAAACATTACAAAGAAACTACTTCCTTTTCTACAATTCTGTTTAGTGTTTAACGTAGACCCCTCAGAGTGATGCCGCTCCTAACGGACTATCGGAGGCTTAGGGGCGGCATCGGAAGACAAGCCGACTTGACCAAAGTGACAGTTTCTTTCTTTCCTTCCTTCTTTTTCTACCCTTCTTTCTTTCTCTCCTACTTTTTCATTTTTATCCAACATTAATTCGCTCCTTTTTTATTTGTTCACCCCTATTTTTGCCGCCCCAGCCCAGGTGCCGCCCGGGGCGACTCGCCCCTTCTGCCCCCTTCGGTACGCCACTGTTTAGAAGAGAACTCTTCATCGGTCGGAACAACGTCATAGGGACAGTATAGGGTCACTGAATGAAAATCGTAAGCAACCTGTCTGGCCGAGGAAAGGACTCAGGAGGCAAAGAACTACATCGGCAAAGGGAGGCGCCGAACGCCATCGGCAGATACTGCGGAACAACATCCAGGGCATCACGAAGCTCACCACTTGTTGTCAGTTCTATTAATCAATACGTCAAAAATTATACGCCCTGACAGAGCCGTTAACGGTTAAGTAGTTGAACTGAATTTATGATCTGAAAGATCGAGCGCATTGACTTTAGCGGAAAAGTGGTTTAAAATGAACATATTCAAAATAATGGACTTTTGAACTAGAGGGTTCACTTGCTTTAAATATTTATGGCTTTGGATTTTGATTAAAGCATATATTTATAAATTATATGCATTTAGAAAAAGTAATACCTTATACCTGTGCATGTTTATCCCCCGGGGGATGATTTTACACGATGGGAGATAGAAATAGTGTATCCCCGGATACTCTATACCGGTATATTCCATCCGGGAGGATAAATTCATTCATTCCCCTCCCCCGGATAGTCTTAGAACGGATAGACTATCACTGGACACCGGCTCTGCATCTTAGTCGCTATATTATTGCATGTAGACTCTATTTGAACCACTTTGTTAGTTGACCTGTTTTCCTGGACATCCGATCAGGTCCCAGGATCCGCTTTCCTCGTAGTCGTTGAGGTCGATTCGTTCCTTCTTCCGTTCATCGTACCAGGTCAGGTTGACCTGGTCGCTGGAGAATGACCACGAACCGAAGATCATCTGGCATCGTTGTTCGTCGAAAGGAAAGTATGTAACGTCCATGGTGCAGGCGCTCAGATAGATGGCGCAAGGTATCCATAGCACGTGACCAGTATGCTCGATCAGGACGTTCGGCTCGTAGGACGTCCGGAATTTTCCGTCAGCACTGGATAACATTCCGAGATTAGATTTCAGTTTCATAGAATCCGAAAGACCTTATTTAAATGCTGAGCATACTTTAGGTGCAGGCATGCGCCATAGTTCAGGAGTTAGAGTGCTAGACTGTCACTTGAAATGTCGGGGTTCAAATCCCCCAAAGTCAGAAATTTGTTTCGAAATTCCAAGGCCGCACTCTAGCAAAATCAGCCGTAATGAATATGCGTAGGGGCCTACCGTACGTCTTCTTCTTCCACTTCTTCTACTTCTCTTTATTATTACTATTATCATCATCACTGTCGTCGTAATTGTCATCATTATTAGCCTACTTTAGATTTAGGTCAAAATATTTTATGATAATTGTGAAGTTGTTAGATCTATGCTGCTGTTGATTATGTTGTTGTTGCTTTTGTTGTTGTTGTCGTCGTTGTTGATGAATATGTTGACGACGATGTTGATGATGATGACGACGATGATGATGACGACGGTAGTGGGAGATACATTAGGCTACCTAGAAACTAATAGGCCTAATTGATGACTAACACGATTTGATTTAATTATATATAATACAGTAGGCCTAAGCGACCGTAGCAATTTCACTCCTTTCAAATAAGGGGTCATCCATTAATTATGTCAACAAAATAGGGGGGGAGGGGGTTTGGAAAAGTTTGACAGTTCGCGGGCTGAGGATTATAAGGCTCTATGTCCATAATTGGTCGATTTTGCGTTATTGGTGTCGTTGAATTGCCTATTTCAAGGGGCTCTATGTCCACTTGAAATCAACATTGTTGGATCAATGCTTACCTTTATATCACCAGAATTATTTAGCTCTATGTCCAATTTATTTATATACTTGAGAATTATAGAGCTCTATGTCCACGAACCAATCAAGTCGCTTGGTTATGTTATTATTTTCACGGCAACCAAAAGAGTTCCTAATTTTATTTCCAACAAATGTTTATAATTTGAGTGTTTTATAATGTCTGACAATTTATAATATTTATGTTAAGACGCCACAGTAACTTTGTATTTAATTTTTCTGTTTAGTTTCAAATCAATATCATCATAATCATCGTGATCCATGGGACGAAGGCCCGTCACCTGTGTCCAACGCACGCGTTATAACTTAGTCTAGGCTTGTTTTCGCAGATGTTGCTTGCACCAATCCTTGATATCATCCGCCCTCTGCCTGTTACGTGACTTACGTCTTCCTCGTCGCCCATTTCCATTGATAATTTTCATTATCACAGTTTATATTTTTCTACTGTATGGTATGCGCATTGTATGTTTGATTCTTGTAGTAATAGTAACTGTACTGTGATCTGGAGTTAGGCGTCATTGACGGTGAAGTCGAGAATGTGGAAATGAATTGTGGCATGAAGAATTACCATCAGACCCTTTGTGACAGATTTGACTGCATTTCGTTCATCAAAGTAGAAGCAATTGAGTATTTTTGGAGACTGTAATGACTCTTCAGTACAAAACGAGATTTTCAAATGATGTATGGACTGACTGCAAAATAAATCCGGTATAGTGTGCTGGAGATATGAACAGCAACCCCTATTGCTAAGAATAACCCAAAACAGTGCAGAGAGGAGAAATTGAATGTTGAACAGATTAGAGACATGACATCCATGCTAGAAATCATGCCAGAGCCAGATCATGAGTACATGAGGTTTGAGTTATGGGCTGCTGTAAAGATCCCTTGATAAGTTTAAAAACCTGACTCTCAAGTTAAAAACATGGTCAGTATCAGAACCAGTTCCTATTGTGAGGATGTGATAGACAGTGCCAGTGTTAAAAGTCGAAAGATAAACCAGAAAGGATCCCTGAGGAAAAATGAAGTTGATTACAAAAAATAAGGAGAACTATTAACACAAGAAAATGGGAAAACTATATTCAAACAGTTCCTTTTCAAAATCTAGCGTGCCCTTTTCCAAAATCTAAAATGAGCAAGAGTCATTGTAATTAGTTTGGTTCACCAACATTACTTTCTGGTAATCCAATTATTACTGACAAAGAGTGTTTCAGTATTACGAACACTCAGTAATTTTATTGTTTCTTATTTTTATTTATGGCTGATTCCATATTAGCTATGGAATCATAATTACTAAACTACAAAAAACTTCTGGTTTCCATGATTTGGGTTTCAAGTGAAAGAAATGTAGTTTATGATGCATTAATGGACTATAAAGACCATATTTTGATAGTAATAATAAGTTACTGTTTTGCTGTGTTCAAAACAACCTTTCTATAGACTGAGTGTTATACGGCTCTATGTCCTTTTTATACATCGGGCATTCTTTTAAAAAATTCATAAAAATGTTTGCACATTTTGTTAGCAGTCTTTTGCTCTGTATAATGTTAGAGTATACACAAATGAACAAAAACAGTTTGTTGCATTTGCAATATTTTCATTATTCTTTTGGTACTTGTATGTTGAACTTTAAAATTTGAATATCTCGGAATTGTACTTTTTGGACATAGTGCCAGATAATCCTCAGCCCGCGAGTTGTTGACAAGGGGGGAGGGGGGTTCGGTAAAAGTTGACGTCAACAAATTTTTTTTCCAATGAATCAACACAGACCCTTCAAAATGGTAGCGAAAACATTAAGTAATGCTAAAAATGTATAAAGTGCTTAATGTTTAATACTACTAAAAAGCTGGTAATAAACTAAACTCATAGGCCTATATTTTGAAATTCGAGATTGCATTTCTTAGTGTAAAACAATTTGAAAAAATGATTCTACATGTATTGAGCCATTTTGTTTCTTTTTTGTAGGGGGGGTTCTGGGATTGTTGACATAATTTTTAGGGGGTCCGTCAATGTTTGACAGTTGTTGACAAGGGGAGGGGTCAAAAAATGGCCTAAAATTTGTTGACATAATTAATGGACGACCCCTAACTTGAGTTGTTTAGATATTTTAAGATAAAATTTTATTTTGAACATTAATTTTAAGAAGCTATATTAATTTAACTGCATCATTGGGAGATTTAGCACCATAGCCATAAAATATAAATACTTAGACTATTCGGTATTGCAGACTATTATTCGAACTAAATACGAGAAAAAAAAGATGGCAATCCAGTGTGATTCTCTTTACAGATTTAATTTTAGTTATAGTTACAGTTATAGTTAATGGTTTTTTTAATTTTAGTTATAGTTATAGTTATAGTTAGTATTATTTTTTAGTTATAGTTATAGTTATAGTTAATGGATTTTTATTTTAGTTAATTTTAGTTACTACTTAGTTAAAATAATTAAGGCTATAAGTAAAATTGTGCTTATTAACACGCTGTTGCACAATTTGCTCAGAGCGTTGAAAGCCTTTTGAAGCGTGGGTGCATTCAGTTTCATGAATACACGAGTTTCCAAAGTAAATGACAAATTGGACAATAAAAATATCGCATTTTTTCGTTCTCATTTATGTCGAATCATCCATTTTGCACTTCCTATTTTTATTTTTTGTATTAACGAAAATAAAGATGAATTTTCGTTATTGTTATTTTCGTTTTAGTTATAGTTATAGTTAATGATATTTTTTAGTTATAGTTATAGTTATCGTTAACGAAATCATTTTATTTTCGTTAACGAACATTTTCGTTATCGTTATCGTTAACGAGAATCACACTGTGGCAATCACAGCGAGCACCATGGGCCTAAGACTAAGGTATGATAATTACACTAGTTAGGCCTAATTGGTGCCGTATAGGAAGTATAGGATCTTTTGGCAGGGCCGATGAGAGGGGGGTCAGAGGGGTTGCTACCCCGGGGGCCCGGTTCTATGGCAGGGGCCCGGAAATGTCTAAAATTTTGCTCAAACTGAAGAAACCTGTGGGTTTTGGCCCAATGCAGTTGTGTACGACGGATGCTCGATGAATCATGATACACAGGGCCACAGACCTATGTAGGTAGGTCTAGACCTGGGAGTCACTTTGGTCAGCCAATCTGACCCCACTTGACCTTAAAGTGACTTGAGGTCGACTTGAAGTCGACAACTTGGAGTCAAAACGACTTGATCCGACTTGGCAGAAAACCAACCAACTTTCGACTTAAAGTCGACTTCTGACATGGTAATAACGATTACGTACGGCTAATAATACAAAAATGTCATGCCAATTTGCCTGGCAAGCATTCATTTCTTATACTAATGAGTAATGAGCTCTCAACACCTGATGAATAAAATTGCTTATTAGGCCTATTTTAAGCTGTTTGTGTTTGTGCTTGAACAGTTTTGTAATGCTCTAATGGGTTAACAGAAGAATCTGCAGTGGACCGCGGACTGGTTGCACTGAATGGCGTGTTATAATGGCACAGTTTAATGATGTTGTCATAATTATATGGCCACTAACGTCATTCAAATAGCATTGCATGCGTAGGCCTATCATCCCACAGTTACTGGACTACCACTCACCGACAATATGGTCGATTATTGTCTGATACAACAGTTTTCCGTCTGGAAACGGCTAATGCAGTGCACCAAAGTAGCGCCAAACGATCGATTGATTAGTAAGAGATCCAGATTTCTTTGGGTCGAATTCACTGACGACTAAACGTTCATTGATTTGCGCGTGTTCAGCTCTTGACAAGGCAGACGTGCTTACATTTATATTAACATTTCGATTCAACAGTTTTATTAAACGTGCGTGTGACGCTTTGACATATAATAAATCATGATATAGATAAATCGACACCGATAAAAAATAAGTAGGCCTAAGTAGGCTAACTGCATAGCCCAACCGACGCAACCGGCTTTGATAATACAAAATAATATCGCAGTACCGTTCTGCGTTTCTTACTCTTTCAAATGAGATGAAAATCAACTTTAATCTTCAACACTTCAATTCAATATATATCGTCAACATAAATCAACTACGTGTATATATAATATATATATATATATTTCTTAACACTTCACTCTCAATATACAGCTCTATCTACTGTATTAAGACAACTTCATTATTCAAATCGACTGTAATCAGCAATTTCTAACCTTTCCCGCGCTATTAGCACGTGCTCAGTACAAGCTATATTCAGTAAATGTTTACATAATACGAGCGGCGCTGACCGCCCGCTCAATTAGATCATATGTTTATACATGTATAATTATATACAGGTGTATTGTCATGACACAACCCTAACACACTATAGGTCTTAAAAACGCTTGTTCACACTAAAAACACTATAGGTTGTAGAAAGTTGTTATTGCGTTGTCACACTAAAAACACTATACAACTGCTTAAACGCCGCCGTGGCCTCACGATCATTAGTGTGGCGAGATAAATTTAGATTTTTTGTGTCCCAAGTCGGTTTAAGTCGACTTCTGTAGAAAACAACTTGAGGTTACTTTTCAGTACAAATTCGACTTGGGGGTCAGTTGCGCTAAGCAGAAACGACTCGACTCGACTTGGGATGCCCAAGTCGACTGGGGTCGACTTATTGGGGTCGACTCCCAGGTCTAGGTAGGTCACCCGATGTGTCTAGATCTGTGAAAATGTGACTGTTATATGAATAAGCTGAGATTTTAGGTTTTCGAAGAACACCACTCGCAGTCGCAGCATTAAAAATTGAAATGTTCTTCTAGGCTTCTACCGCGAGCCATAGTCGAATTTTAAAAAGCGAGATAAGTAAAGTTGTGGAGTGAAATTATACAGCAACATTCTTCACTGAATTCTGATAGACTTGTCTTGAGTTTAGCGGCTTTAGCCTGACCCTTTATTTTATCGAGAGCAGGATCAGCGATTTGTTGGGGGAGGGACCTACTAGAACGTCCGAGTGGGGGGAACTGCGATTGCGGAAGGCAAGAAGCTCCTAACGACTAGGGGTACGGGGGAGCGTCATGAGCTCCCCCTCCGCCCCAGAAGCCGACGCAATTTTGAGCAGTTGATACCAAACGGAGTGCATTTTGGGCTCTTGTTTACCTCACATTTGTCAAAAGTTGGGGGGACCGTCCCAACCTGTTCGAAAGTTGGGGACGCGTCCCACGGGTCCCATAGGGTGGTTGCGCCTATGTCGACAGTAGACACGAACACAGTTGTACACGAAGATACTTTCATTCTGTTGAACAACTATGTAGGGCAAGAGATTCCCCTCAGATGTACAACAACCGCATGCCATTTACCTCGGCTTTACTTATCACTCATCTCCAGGGCTGAGGAATGCTGGAAATAATATCTGCCTTGTCTGGCTCTCTGTCTCTGTCTGTCTGTATCGGTTTTTCTGTCTGTCTCTGTCTCTCGCTCTCTCTGTCGCTCTCTGTCTCTCTCTGTCTCTCGCGCTCCTCTGTCTGTCTGTCTTTGTATTTCTCTTGCATGGCTGTCATAGGCCTACAGTTAAATTCGACTCCTGTTGTTTTTATCGTCTGTTACTACTGTGTCATGTAAATATTACTTCGTGCTTGTCTGTTTGAATCAATAAATAACATTATTATTATTATTATTATTATTATTATTATTATTATTATTATTATTATTATTATTATTATTATTATTATTATTATTATTATTATTATTATTAGCATTATTAGCATTATTATTAGCATTATTATTATTTTCCCCGAGGTACCTGAGATCCATCAGAAATTAAAAAATTATCCGGAGATACAAAAATGCATTCTGGGAGGGCTTGACCTCGTCAGGATCAGGCGGAGCAAAGGTGTCTAGGAATTCAGGCGCTGGCGTTACAGCGTCGGATTATGATGGCAATGCGCTGGAAAGATAGCAGGTTTCTCTCGGATCCCCGGTTATACGAGAAAGACAGCGCCCCAACTCTGTGACGAAAAGTAGGCCACTCAGGGTCGGCCTTAGGCACAGACAAAGCAGACAGTTGCCTGGGGCGCCAAAAGCTAGGGGGCGCCATTTTGACAAAAAAAGTGTTTCAACAGTTTTATGTTTTTCACCTTTTTAGCCATTTTTTTCAATCATAATGATTATTTTCACTTGAATTCATGGAACAAATTTTAAATAGGCCCTAATTATTGATTTCATTACACCGTTTCAACTTTCAAGTTGTTCAATTTCAACACGTACCCGCACAAATTCTATTTTAACCGTTAAATTTCAATTATTTCACGCCAGTCTATACTATGTACTCTGTGTCTATGACTTGACCATGACTTGACTGTCCGTAATCCTGAAGCTGCATAGCGACATCTTTCGACTGACAATGCCAACAATTGAGGAATATTGCAGTACTAGACTGTTGCCCGTCCTAAGACGGTCAATCTTAGCGAGCTCGGGCGACCGATTTAAAATGAGCCCGCCGGTATCACGAAATAGAGTATCCGTCCTAAGACTATCCGGGGGGATGAATGAATTTATCCCCCGGATGGACTATACCGGTATAGAGTATCCGGGGGATAAACCATTTCTATCTCCCATCGTGTGAAATCATCCCCTGGGGATAAAAATGCACAGGTATAAGGTATTATTTTTTAATGCGTATAATTTATGAATATATAGGCCTATTTTAATCAAAATCCAGAGCCAGAAATATTTAAAGCAAGTGACTTTAAGTCAGCCCTCTAGTTCAAAAGTCAATTTTTTAATGTTCACGTTGAACCACTTTTCCACTAAAGTGAATGCGCTCTTTCACATAATAAATTCAGTTCAACTGCTTACCGGCTCTATGAGGGCGTATAACTTTTGACGTATAATTATAGAGCTGACAACAAGCAGTGCATACCACATTTCATTAGTCAATCGATCATGCTTTTAAAATTCATTCGTAATGTTTTCTGCTTTGACTGTACTTTTGTGAAAAATATGTTCAAGTCAGCTTAGGCTATTTCCCTTTTGCATGTAAATCTTTTCACTCAGTGACACTCACTATGGCTTCAATGGCTTTGTCGGTGTACTTATAGATACGAAACGACCGATATCAAGCGCGAGCTACCAAATCACCTAATTAGCACTTTAGTCCATTATCAGTAGGCCTACATTGTCGTTTGTGACTGCTGATATTAAATTTTGTCTTCCTGCTTTTAGACACTTCCATCGCATTAAGACCTTCACGCAACTAATAATTAGTTATAATTATTATGCGAAAGGACTAACTTTGAGGCACTGCTTAATTAGCGTGAGATTACAAGAGCACACAGTGTATATAAGAGCCCTTGAAGTTGGCTCATTGCCTTAAATGGCTTCAATGGCTTTGTTGGTGTACCTATGGATACGAAACGACATAAATATAGCCTATCAAGCGCGAGCTGTCAAGTCACCCAATTAGCACCTTAGTCCCTTTTTATGACACTGTCTTAATTGCATTTTGTCTGAAATCCCTTACGCTGTCTCCGTACTTTCAGGGATACAGATAATTTAATCACTATTTAATGTCATCATTTGAGAAATAAATAGCACCATAGGCCTACCAGAAATAAAATAGGCCTATATAAAAGTTATTTGAATTTCTAAGTTATAAAAAACTGCGAAATATTGTCTTTATGTACAATAATCTCCGACTGACTGATAAACTGACTGATATTACTCCATATCAAGTTTTTTATATAGGTAAAAAGTACAATTTTTAATAAAGTCGGCTAGTCTACACTCTATAGTTACGAAGTTTAGTTTTTAATTATGTTAGTTTATGTTAGTCAGCATGGACTTAGCCTATGTGGACTTATGTTACTTTACAATTCAAATTAGAAAAAATTTCAAAATTTTAATTTCTCAATTTCTCATTAATCAAAACATACAAAAATGAAATAATTGTTGTAGCTTAATGTTACATAGTTGGGTTATTTGCTTATTAAAATTAAATTGTTTAAATACGGTTTTAACTTTTAACATGCAGTACAAGATGTAACACAGTGAAATTATTTTCTTGTTTCGTTTTATCCCTTTTTTCCGTTTTTCAAGTTTGTTGTTGACAACGTTTTTACGTTTTATATTAATTTTTAACCGTTTTTACCAACTATGGTTCTAAATTGATTTAGGGCCTAAATAGCAAGATTTGCAATTAAGTTGCAGGGGGATACTTTTTGAATGGGGGATGATTTCGTACGACTCATAAGGGATACTTTTGCACGAGGGGGATAGTCCCTCACGTCCAGATTCATCCGGCCGGATACTTCATTTCGCTAAGGGGATGTAATTCTAATGGGGATACTCTATTTCGTGACAGGCAGCCTGCCCGCCGGCCGCATATTGGACAGCACGGTATTAGACAATCGCGTCATTGCACGCAAATTTGAATCTACGCAACGGTTAGCGCGTAGTGCGATAGCAGCGCCATCTACTGAAATGAAATGAGTCAACATCTAGTTCTTGTATATTCTTGTAAGCAACATCCATGGGTGGCCATGTTATAAGTCTGGGTTCAGAATAGCATGGGAAGAAGGGACGCGATCGGAACACTGAGGATAGCCTACTAACAGAGAGGAGCTGCCAGAATGGCCTGGATAATAATAATAATAATAATAATAATAATAATAATAATAATAATAATAATAATAATAATAATAATAATAATAATAATAATAATAATAATAATACCGGTAATAATAATAATAATTATTATTATTATTATTATAACAATAACCTTTGTAGTTGACTGTTTATTGCAAGAAAGCCTCTGGCCATACTCCCGTTGTTTATAGCCTATATCTTGCATACATATCTTGGCAATATCCTGTAGCTGTTGCTTTATTGTACACGTTATGAATTTTATTTTTATATTTCACATTGCGTTGTCTTGTAGGCCTACAGTAATAAAAATGCATAACTTCAATAAATACATATCGGTAAATCAATATCCTATAACAGTACACAGATATCTATATAATTGAATACAATAAATTATTTTAGTAGGCCTACTGATAAGCACAAGCCGGAAATGAAATTCATCAACGTCAGACCCAGTAGCGTCGCTGTGTGCGCCAGCTGGGCAAACATATATTATTTTCGTGGTTATCATTAACTGACACACCGAGGTATGATTGAAAGTCATTGTATGAACGGATGATTGCACGTTATTACAAGAGTCGAATTTAACTGTAAGGCTGCCATGCAAGGCGCCCATCTGTCTAACTGCTCATTTTTCCAACGCCACCTAGCGAATGGATGGCTGAGGGGACCTTTGGGAAAGTGGTGGAAATCGCTCCCGCGTCCATGCTAATCTTCTGCTCTTAGTGCCGGTGTGTTGCCATTCACCTAAACCTCTCCCTGAGTCATAGTCAAGGTATGGGGATTGACCACCGCAGATTTCAGTATGGATTATCTGGGTGACCATAGGCAATATTATTCGGTAACGCCTTATTGCCGATACTAATTACCGAAGTTATAAAACAGAGCGTAAAATATATATCCGGCACTCAGAGGAATACGATTTATTTCCTCCGCCGGATAAATCCGGTAAACAAGGTAGCGAAAGGGTTAAATTAAGAAATTACCTTGTCAAATTGGCTGTAAAATTCGATCCTTGGTCACTTGTGATCACAGAAGTTACACCAACGTTCACGAACAACTCTATTAAGCATAACATACAGCTTTTGCAGTCAACGACTTCAATAGAAAGACTGTAGGCCATCTGGTGCACGAATCAACAATACATAAACAATACTTGTGAGTTGTGACCTGCAGCAGATACTGGATCGATTGTTCCTACAACGTCCATATAGTGATTCTTCTTAAAGCTACCTACATCTTCTCTTGGAATTGGAGTAATAGGAACTCTATCAATCACCAAACTTGTTGCCTTTAATTGACACGTCTCACAGGATTTACAGAATTTCAAAATGTCTCTTTTCATCTTTGGCCACACAAAAGATAGTTTAACTCGTTGTCTAGTTTTCTCTTCTCCAAGATGTCCCCCAAACACCGATTCATGTGCCAACTCCATCACTTTAATTCGTCTCTTTGGGTAAACATCAGTTGATACATCGTTTGATCTAATATTCGATCTATAATACATTAAGCCATTCACCACACAAAATTCAGATTCTTTGTCAAGTTTGTCTGGTGCTAACTTCCACCATTATTTCAATGATCGTCCTTTCTCTGCTGTTCCTCGAATTTCTTTGCATCCTCGATCTGCATGAACATCTGCTCTTCATCTTCATCAGCCCCTTCAAACAAATCTCCTACATCCACATCACACGCATAATCCTATTTCGTTTCGTTTAAATCACCATTCCTGCATGCAGCCATCTCATTAATTCATTCCGAAGCTTTATATAGCGCCCCTTCAAGGTAACTACTCAGGAGCGCTCCCGACCCAACCCTGGCTGAAAAGGATGGTTTTAAGGCTAGAGTAAAACGCATCTGAATGAACTCTAGACATAAGGCGTAGTGTTAATGGGAGCCCATTCCAAAACATGGGACCCGCAACAGAGAAGGCACGATGCTGTCTAAGAGCAGTTCGCGCACCGGGAACAAGAAGTTCACAATGTGTGGAGGAGCGGAGAACTCTACGTCTCTGACTCCCTGCACACCCAGAGTAGAGCGACAGAGCTCTTGTAAATACACAGGAGCGGAACCTAAGAGTTACCGCCACACCAAAGCAGAAAGTCTGTACACAATCCGCTGCGGGATAAAAAGCCAGTGCAGAACATCCCTCATATATAAGCGGTGACATGGCCGAACTTTGGGATACATAAATGTGGATAAATGTGGATATTAGATAAATGCATGTATTACATGTGTTGCAGTGTTTGAAAATTTCTGTAAATAATTTTGTGGCGGACAGGCCACAAGGCAGAATGGATCTATAAATAGCTTCATAATATTGATTTTCTGTTATACGGCGTCGCGCCTCTGAGTCGCTAGGTGGCGTGTTACATGTACATACGCTCGATTCGTTTATAATAAAAATAATTAAAATTATACAGCCGCTTAATATTTGCCATTTTATCGTTTCGATATATTAATTAAATAAAACTACACCCTCTAAAGTCCTATAATTGATGACTAAAGATAGGCATCGCTTAAATTAATACTTAGGAGTTCTATCGCTTAGACACCTACCTTATATTAAAAACTTTGGTAGGGACGCCTTTATAAGCGTTGAGATGCTATTTCATACATTGATCACGGATCACTGCCTCACCGTGCATCGCTTATAATGTAGAGTAGCGACAGTTTACTACTCTGCATATACGATACGGATCTTTTGGTATCGTTCGGTTACGGTTAGCGAAAAATACCACACACCAGTGCGGTAGGCGAGTGAAATCGGTTCGTGAAAGTTACGGGCGCTTCGCGTCCAAAACAAGACTAATCAGTGCGCTCCGGAGTTACAGTCAAGGCAAACGCTCTTTGGGTGTCCGGACCGTTTCCGCTGATTCGGCAGGGCTGGGGGCCCACCCTGTCGTGATCGCGAGACGGTTTGAATCCCGATTGCGGGAGTTTAACGGCTGAGCATAACTCTGGGAAAGACCGATCGTGAGATATAAAGGCTCAGAGGTCTAATTCGCGTAAAGTGCGGAGATCGGGAAGAGACGGGAAAATCAGTTAACGGCGAGTGAAAAATCAAAGTCCGGTGTCCGCGTAAAGTTCAGAGTACGTGAGTTACGGGGAAATCAGTTAACGGCGAGTGAAAAATTAAAGTCCGGTTTCCGCGTAAAGTTCGGAGTACGTGAGTTACGGGGAAATCAGTTAACGGCGAATGAAAAATTAAAGTCCTGTTTCCGCGTAAAGTTCGGAGTACGTGAGTTACGGGGAAATCAGTTAACGGCGAGTGAACAAAAATACGGGGAAAATTCCCCAGTGATCCGGTTCGACCAAATACGGGGAGGGCGACCCCGTTGGTGACAGATAGATACGGGGAAATTCCCCGCTGGTCCGGTTCGTTAACATCTGGTAAACTTGCACTAAAATCTCAACAATTGCGGATAGACCCCATCCGCATATTCTTTTCTGTTCTTTTCAACTTGCGGCTTTACCGCAACCTTTTCTACTTACGGGACTTAACGAAAAATCATAGTTAGGCTATTTCCGCGGTTTCCCCGTGGAATATCTTTCGTTGCGTACCAAGCGTCGTTCATAGTTACTTCCGCGGTTTCCCCGTGGGTAAATCTTTCTTTGCGTACTTACTTCAGCGTTTTCCATGCGGTTTCCCCGCGGAATCTATCTCTACTCGTGGGACTAACCGCAATAGCTCTATTCGCGGTTTCCCCGTGTAATATCTTTCTTTGCGTTCTTAACGTCGGTTGTACTTACTACCGCGGTTTCCCCGCGGTAAATCTCTACTTGCGGTACTAACCGCAACATCTCTAGTCGCGGTTTCCCAGCGAATTCTTTACCTGCGGAACTAGCCGCATATCTCTCTCTGTTCGGAAAACTACCCGACAGATCTGACCGTGGTCCGTTCAGGTGTGAGAGACAGTACAATTCCCTAACAGGGAAGTAAATACACAGGTCTGTGAGAAACAAAGGGGTAACGTTAGTGACACTTGCCCCTGATTCCGGCAACGGAATCGAGTCCGAGGATTCGGAAACGAATCCTGTGAGTCCGTGCGCTCCCGGGCACAACCGTAACGCTCGCTATCTGATTCGGAAAGTTTGATTCAAGGATACCTGAGGCGGAGTAAGGGCCCACTCTCGTTGGCAGGTCCCGGATCAGATTGTTTCGGATAGCGTGAAGAAAGGTTGTGTAAGACTTAAGCCGGGGAAGGGTATACTCGCGAGACACAGCGAGTCAACGCCCTTGGCGAGGAGTACGAAAACCCCAGGTGGGTAGATTAACGCAGACCAAGATAGTTAACGATACGAGAGAATCTGGAAAGTCGGATATCCAGATCAAAGTGAGAGCAACGCAGACCAAGAAAGTGACCGATACGTGTACGCTCGGGTAGTCGGGTACCCGGGTAGATAAATATGCTTGTCGCAACACACAGCTCTGAGAACTGACTGAAGTGCGAGGCTGGGCCCCCTCGTGCGTAGGTTGGAACGAAGTTCTGTGTGTATATAGCGAAGGTTATAGAGAGAGGACCTTCACTATCATAGTCCGTAGATACCTTACCAGTGTTTCTTTCTTTCGAAGCAGAATTATCAGTGTTGGTCGTTCTTTGCCTTCACTATCAGAGTCCGTGGATTCCTTACAAGTGTTTCTTTCTTTCAAAGTAGCATTTATCACTGTGTTGGTAGTTCTTTGCCAACACAGAGGCGAGTAAGGAACTTACTCCGTCAATTGTGGTGCATGACAATATACGTGGGAGGCCGCATGCCAAACACGGAAATGGATGGTGAGACACATGACGGTAGTAAGACTCATTGCCCCATGGACTTTTGTCTAGGACGAGGTGACGTAGAGAGTTGTCCCCCGTATGGTCTAGGGCGTGATGACGTAGAGATTTGCTCTAAGTATGGTCTAGGTCGAGTTGACGTAGAGCGTGATTTCAAGTATTGTCTAGGACGAGATAATTTACAGACTTGTCATAGGTATCCCTGGTTTCCGGAACTTAGAGAACGTTTGGTGTCCCCTATTATTGGCGAGAGCTTAGGAGTCACGAGATGTAGAGTGGTACGTAAAAGTTCAGTTCAGGCGGAGAAGAAGAGAAGGCCCGTAGCTAAGAAGGTATGCACAAAGAAGAAGACTCTTGCGGGTAAAAGGACGAACCCTGTTCTGAGAAAAGGCCATCCTCAGGACGTTGCCCATTCGGCGACCGTGAAAGAAGCAGAGTCAGACCCCAATACGGAACTGTACAGTGTTACCTCTCTTAAAGAAGCGGCAAATGCTAAGCCTCCCCTGACAGAAACGGTTCCTATGGATAGAGATGGAGAACAGCCATTTTACGATGAAGATAGACAAGGCAGTGACTCGGGCGGCTTCAGACGGATAGTGGGCTGGAGCCGACACCGTCCCGTGAGCAGAGAGGTAGCGTACGGGCGGCGGTCGCCACAATTTGTCTTATTTTGAGAGGCGTCATAATTGGCAAAAAAATAGCCATGAAAAGAGCCTGTACGGCCAATGAAAAGAGCCGCAATGGCCATCGAAAAGAGCCTAAATGGCCATCAAAAAGAGCCGAAATGGCCACTGGAAAACAGCCTAAACAGCCACTAAAAAGAGCCTAAATGGCCATAGAAAAGGGCCGATATGGCCAATTGAAAAGAGCTTCATGGCCACAAAAAGAGCCTTTATGGCCAATGAGAAGAGCCTTAAAGGCCATTAAAAAAGGAACTGTAAATGGTCAAATTATGGAATATGTATATGCTTACTAAATTGGAAGACACTAATGTTAAGAGGAACGAACGATCTCAAATGAACAATGAACTGATATGTAATTACTTTTTGTTAAAGACGTCAACGGCCATAGTAGCCATAAGATGTCGTTAAACTTTTGGAATAAATAGGTCTATAATATAAATTTAAAAAAACTTTGGGATATGGCCGATGAGGCCCGCGGCCGTAAGACCCGCTCCAAACGCCCCAACCGCCCAGCCGGGACGCCAGCGTAGAATGCACAGCAAAGATCAAGACGCGTGACGACTAACGAATGGATAAGAGTAGTGGAAGCATTAGTGGTGAGAGAGCGCGAGAGATTCCTTTGCTCTGCCACGCAAGGCGACCTGGTTGTCCCGATGGCTCGAACATCCACGGGCACGGTGCTTCATAAAAGCTTCGCTGTGATCGGTCCATCTTTCTGGAGTAGGTTACCAAGCAACCTAAGTAATGAATTTCTAGGTATCTCTTTTTGCCCCTTTCCCGCAAGCGTTTGAAAATCATTCTTTTCGATAGTGTTTTGGTGTTGTCAGGTCGGGAGCGCCTTTGAGAAGTATGGTTTAAAGTGGCGCTATATAAATTTACCATCGCGATTGCTAGGCCTAAATGTCTGTCTGAACCACAATAATGACAACGCTTCACCACTACGCGGCTTACTGCATCTGACAATGTACCATTAATCGCATGGAAACTACTTCAGCAAATTCCCCATTGTGCTATAAATAGATATGACGTCATAGGTCACGTGACTTGCGTGGACCAATCAGAAGGCTTCCTACCCTCCGCACCTCCCCCTCCGACCCTCCCTGATATAGAGTCCGTGGTTTGTACACTACTTCTATATACATATATAGTAGTATATACATACATATATACATATAGATACATACATATATGTATATATAAATATATATTATATATACATATATATGTATATATACATATGCACACATATATATCATATATATACACACTTATATCCAAATATATAAAATATGTACATGTATTAATAATATAAACGCACAGGGAGGGAGGAGCGAGGGAGAGAGGGGGATGGAGGGGAAGGGAGGGAGGGAAGGAGAAGGGAGAGGAAGAAGACGACTTATGAGGGACGGAGGAACGGACGGATGGAGGTAGGTAGGGACGGACGGACGGACGGACGGACGGACGGACGGACGGAGGGAGGTAGGGACGGACGGACGGACGGACGGAGGTAGGGAGGACGGACGGACGGAGGGAGGAGGAGGAGACACGCACGAGCGCCGCGAGAGACGTGGGGAGGAGGGACGGACGTTGAAGGAGGGAAAGGAGGTACGGACGGCCGGGACGTACGGCAGAGAAGATCGTGCAGGGAGGGAGGGAGGGAGGGAGAGGGAGAAGACTTATGTCAATCATAGGACGAGAAGACGCATCTCTTGACATTTTCAAATTGTTTTAACCGTCTTAGGACGGGCAAACATCTAGTTAATAATATAAATGCACAGAAATCTCTGCGCCTGCGCTCTGCGTGCGTGCGTGCCGTTGCCCTGTTAAGCTGTTTTCGCCTTCATTGGCAGCGACAATACGGCTTACGTCATTCCACGTCATCGTAATAATTGCAGACGTTGTCATAGCAACGCGAGATCATGACGTGTGGGTCCTTCAACATTTCTATAAGGGGATGGGCATGGACTTCTGTATAATAGCTAGCTATTATTAAGACGTCCATGTGATGGGGAGGGGAAGCGACAAGTCAGCCACACACGATCGCCGCGAGGGACGAACGGGAGGGACGGTGGGACGTAGCAGGGAGGAAATGAGGTACGGAGGGCAGGGATGGACTGCAGGAAAGTACGGGAGGGAGAGAGGGAGGAAGACAGTGGAGAGGCAAGCACGCTCGAATGCTGCGTGGGGTCGCTCGAGACTGTCGCAGCCAGCGAGTAATCACCGTTAGATGTCGCTTGAATGATGAGGATAAGGGAGGGTTAATACCGCGTGGGATTGGTCGAGACTGGCACAGCCAGCGAGGAGTCACCGTCTGGGTTGCCTTGGCTTGGCCTCCTTCTCCCCCGCCGGTGGCGCTCTCTGTGTTGCCTGGGCTTGGCCTTGGCTTCCTTGGCCTTCTGCCTCGGCCTCCTACTGGGTATAAATAAAGGGGCTCATGTGTAGATCCTGAGTGGCCGAGTGGGTTGGTAGCCCGCTCGCCACGCCGGCGGCCCGGGTTCGATTCCCGGTGGGTCGGTTTATCAGAGATTAATTTCTCGGATCTTTACTGCGGGTGGCTCGGTCGCAATATAAACGTGGAGTACGAGGTTGTTCTCTGCCTCCGACACTAATTATTTTCGATATGAAAAAGTGTCGTTAAGCTCAAGTACAACAATCGTAGTTAAGAAAATGAGTTTGGAAGAGAAGAAGAGAGAGGTTTTTGAGATTGATGTTGGCTACTGATCTTGTCGAGGTTGATGAAGACCTATGTCGTGGTGATTGAATAAAGATCGTTATAAAACTCTTCGGTGTTGAATCCTTTCGGGGTGGTTGACATTGCTTGTTACGGCCCATCGACTGGCAGACGTTGAAACCCTTCGAAAGACGACGGAGGCCTTACTTACGGTCTCATCTGAGCGACACGCTGCCTGCACTCGGCACCTGAGACGAAGGCCGATTTCCGTTACAGTAGTAATGACAACAATTGCAGTAAAAGTAATGACAGCCTAATAGGAACAACGATAATAATAGGCCTACTGATAATTATTACAATATGAATTATAGGCCTACGTGCATTGCTCATTATTACTCATCATTATAAATGGAGCCCAGAGCCAGAATGGCGTAGTCAGGCGGATCCCCGGAATAGCGGACCCCCGGAATAGCGGACCCCCGGTATAGTGGACCCGGAATAGCGGATCCCCGGAATAGCGGACCCCCGGAATAGCGGACCCCCGGAATAGTGGACCCCCGGAATAGCGGACCCCGGAATAGCGGACCCCCGGAATAGCGGGCCGGTACCGTCCATACGGGGCAGGAACCCATGGAGTCCTGGTAGACCCGTGGACGACGGAGAAAGAACGGTCATGGAGGAAGGAACCAAGCCAGTCAAGAAGGTTTCCAGAAAGACCAAAAGAGGCAGAAAGGCGCATTAGAAGGATACCGTGATCAACGGTATCAAAAGCGGCACTCACATCAAATAGTGCTAAGAGGGTGACCTCAGTTGAGAAATAAACTGCACAGAACAGGAAATAAAATTTATAAAAGTTATTTTAATTTCTAAGTTATCCAAAATGCGAAATGTTGTCTTTGTACACAGTAATGTCTGATTAACAGATAAACTGACTGATATTACTCCATATTAAGTTCTTATATAAGTCAGAATTGTAAGTACAATTTTTAATTAAGTATACTCTATACGTACAAAGTTTAGTTTTTTTGTTTATTTCAGTATGGACTTATGTATACATTATACAATTAAAATTTGAAAAGATTTCAATATTTGTAATTTCTCAATTTCTTATTAAGCCAAACTTATGAAAAAGAAAATAATTGTTGTAGATTAATGTTACTTGGTGTTTAGTAATAAAGGTAGGCCTATGTTATTTGCTAATTAAAATTAAACTGTGTAAACAAGGTTTTTAATTTTAAAATGCGGTAAAAGATGTAGCAAAGTCAAATTATTTTCTTTATCGTTTTTTGGGGGTTTTTATTTTGATTTTATCGTTTTTACAACTAAGGTTATTATTACTATTATTAGGCCAACCTGATTTTAATTGATAATATTCCTAAGGCATTGATTTCGAATAAATGATTCGCATAAATATAAGAATATTATCAATATAATCATTATATTCTGTTATATCGAGTGCCTCGGAGTAGTTATCTTGAAGGGGCGCTATATAAATTCCATAGATAGATAGATATATATTGATGGTTATGGTTATATATAGATATACGGGAACTACGATTTACGGGCAACATTTAGTACTAAAATCATGAAGGATTCTGCATGGTCTGGAAAAGGAGGGTGTCCATGGGGTGACACCATGAGTTACCGCACCGGGTGACACCAACCCTAGTGACATCACTGGCGAGAGGCACGGAATGCACGCCAGCCCACAACTGTTCTGCATCGAGGCTCAGGTAAAGACCGGTACTTGGTGATCGCAGGCATTTGAACATCAAGGAATGTAGGCCTAAGGAGTCCATAGTGAATGAAGGTAGGGAGGTGTGCTGGTGTGGAGGGCTTTGTAGGTCAGCAGGGCCAATTTAAATTTTATTCTGAATTTAACAGGAAGCCAATGCAGCTGATGGAGTAGAACCGAGGAACTTGTTCGTAGTGGAACATGCAGCACAACGCGAGCCAAGAGTTTCACATTCGTTGCAGCCTGTTGAGCTCGAGGTCTGAGATAGCCACAAAAACCGAATTAGCATAATTAATGTGAGAGGAGACAAGGGAACAGGCTAGTTTGTGACATATTTTTAGTTAGAGCCTACCTGATGCGACATATTGCCCGGATGTGATAGTAACAAGATTTAAAACTATCTAGAGGTTTGATATGTGCAGTCGGAATGCAAGTCCAGGGTTACCCCAAGTGTTTTGACTGTTATCTGAAAGTGGTTCTTATAAACATGCTCTTTATTTATATTCGCCCTTTTAAGCATGCACCCTTTTGATTGAAACCCTTTTAAACATGTGCCCTTTTGATTGTTGCCCTTTTAAACATGCTCCTGTTTGATTGCGCCATTTTGATTTGCGCCCATTTATAGGATACCCCAAACAATAGCCATTCCTAAGAAAAATCCCATTGCGAAGTCAAGGCCCATAGACCTGCTAAGGAAGATGAGCAATCCAAAAATAAAGATGAGATCTTAATGACATCACAGAACTTGCAGTTGCATGGTCAATGGAAACTGGCAACAAATTCCAGATCCCAGAACCAGCAACCAAGAAGCTTTGAGACTCAGTGCTGTTCTGGTTCATCTATAGGCCTACATGTAATACACATTATATATACCGGTAATAGTAATTCAAAGACAATGGAAAGCAAAAAGTATAGGCTATATTTCACTATAATAAATTTTAAATAATTGCAAAAATAAGTCAGAATTAAAGAAGAAACCTTCAGTAAATTCAAATTTCTCAGTCTTTCAATTTCAGGCTACTGTTATTTCTCCACATTCTCCCCCAAAGAAGATTTGGGGGTCAATGAATAGTTACAGAAAAACTGCAAAACACTGCTGAACAGGATTTATTAACACAGCTCTCAGATAAAACTCTTAGATACATTACTGTGGCTGATCCTGGACAGAGAAGACATCCTTACTAATTGGTAACTCCCTTTTTAGTAGCATTATATGAATACCACATTTCTTGGTACAAAGTAAAAGTTGGTTACAGTTACGAAACCCATAACCTCCCAAAATTTTTCAGTAGTACAGTACACCTGAAAACAAATTACTAATCTGGTAAATAATTAAGGAATCTGCTTAATGGCATCATACAAGTCTTAAATTACAAATGTTTATCCTCCAGCATTCCTAAAAAATGATCATGTGGAAACATTCACGAGTATTAAATGAATTTGGGCCGACATTCCAAATTGAAGCAAGTGGTTCATTTGGGCATTGCAATCATGTCCAATTTTATAGCAGCTGAAGAACTGGTAATCTTCAAAGTAAAAATACAATGTATTTAAACAACAGCCTTAGCCTTAATTCATATTAAATCACTTTCACTAAACATTGTATCGCATAACGTGTACCACAGAAGAAAGAATTGTCATCTTTTAAAGAACTAAAATGATTTCTAAACAACTTGTTCACATGTAACCAAATCCTTGCGTGTCGTCACCCGTTCTCTGCTTACGACGGAAGATGGCCTCTGCTGACATCTTCTTCCGGTCGTATGCCTGCCCAATCTTTGCCATGCAATCTATGAAGATAGTTGTCATGTTCACTCTCCAGCCATATTCACTTGTGGAGTAATCACTTGGAAAGACATGGTGGTAATTATGAAATCCTTCACCAATCGCTCCAAATGTAACAAAAAAATTTTCTGCTGGGTTGATGTGTCGGTCATAGGGTTTGTTACCCCACATATGAGCTGCACTGTTTACTGTCCAGGTGGCATTCAGTGCCAAAGTGTAGCGAAGTACACCACAAATGAAGTAACTTGCCCAGGCACTCTCTCCCCAAAAGTACCATGGCACAATCGTTGGCAATACGAAACAGAAAAGCACCACAGATGGCAAGTAAAACCTTCAATAAAAACATTAAATAAACATTAGTCTTAGTATGAAATAAGCTACATTACGAAAGATGCACAAAAAATTCAGGTCAAGTGCAGCTACAGCTGAAGAATCAAATTCTAGGTGATTAGCACTTACAAAAGAATAAAATTTTGGATCAAAACTGAACCTTAAAACAAGACTGAATAAAATAAATTTGCAATACCTGAAAACAGTACTCTAGGATAGTCACACACACATGCACACAGGCCCGCACACAATACAACAGCAATTTCTTATGTTTTTGCCTTTGTCGTGTTCGCAGTTTAACCTTCAAATGACGAGAAGAAGAATTTTTATTACCTAGTCCCTGATGACAAGCATTTTTACCATGAAATTACCTACACAGTAGATAATTTTGAACTTGTGATATCCCAATCAGTGATTGACCGATGGACATAACGTAATATTTTTCTTTTGCATTTTATCTCTTCTTCCCATCCATCATCCATCCATCCAGAGTTAGACAAAACATGCTTTTGCGGTACTCACAGTTGTCCCAAACAATATTCCTCCAAATTTTTTAATTTTTATATGTTTAAGCCCTTACATGAAACAATTTTCAGTGACAACATGTGCAGTGTGAGCATAAGGATGTTCAGAAATTAATGCCAGTCAGAATACAAAAGAAATTTCGGAAATATTTTCACAAACAAAGGAGTTCAGATTTTTTGGTATTTAGACTGCAGTCATAAAAAGCAACGCAATAATATGGAATTTCGTGAAATGTCAAAACTTTTGTACTTATCATATCTTGGCAAGTTTTTAACAGACAAACTTTAGGTCAACACTATTCATTTATATTCTCTCTTCCTGTTCATCGATCAACCCTCCTCAGTTCTGGCATCTGTTCGTTTGTACTGGGTTAAACTCTCCTAGGCCATTATGCAATCCATTTGAACACAAATCAAAATCCTTGTGAGGGAAACTTTTATAATATTACTCTAACCAAGATCAATAACTATAATTTGTACCTCAACCAATCGGATCACTTAAAACAAGTCAACAAATCTTTCAGTGGATGTTAGCACGACTGATTTTTAAATTCTTGTCTTGCTATCGATCGTAAGTAGGTAATCAGTCTGTGCGCATGTGTGTTGGCCTGTATTGACGCCCAAGTTAGAGGACTTTGCTTGTTTATCTTTCTAGACGTGCATGATAAAAAAAGGCAAACTATATTATGGCTAAGCTTTTAAATTCAACCAAATCTGACACGGAAAAGCTTAATTCTCTTTTCCACGAGTACCTGAGGACAAATGATGATCATGAATTACACTCAGATGATGAGGAGACTAGTGATATTCAGTATCCTACAGCATCTGATGATGATGAAGTGATAAAGAAGTTGATTTGCGGAAAAGTGATTATAATCACGTTTTAGACCATGTCAAGACTATTCCAGAATTTGTCATGGATGATGGTGCGGAATTGAAAGTGTCAAAATTTCAGGTAATTTATCTTAATAAATATCTAGAGGAGCATATTTAATAGGCCTGTTGCTGTTATAATAGGGCCTACTACCATTGCACCTGGTGTTGCGTTACGTATAAACAAACAAGCCACCAGCAGTTTGTATCAGACCCGGTCTATGTCATGTTCGTGGGCCGTTTTTTTTCTGACAATGCTATTTGTGTATACTCAACCGTCATCCCTCTACTAACATGGTACACGGGTATCCCTAACTTAGCGGGACTTCAGTCCCTTCTGGGTACCCGATTGTTTCCCTCAAAAGTTAATAAGATTATCATGTGATCTGTCTGTTTTAAATTTCCAAACCTAGGCCTATGCTCGGTAATTAATGATTATTCTGGATCACAACTTGTAAACTATTCTCTGGAAACAACAAAAGGATTGATTGATTGATTGAATGACATACGAAGAACAGCTGCTTTCATTACAAACTATTCTGAGGATCACGCGTTAGTTTTGCCCGGGCGTATACCAGGATTTCGAAAGGAATCTGTCAAATTACTGCCGTCATCGGATACTGAGGTGAAGTTTTTCAAAGTCTATACTCTCGCAATGGAAAGCCAAAGTTTCGGGCAATGAAACAATCCCTCTTCAGAGACATCTGGAACAAGTTGACTCCATTCATTGTTCATTGTGACAGCTCACCCGATGATAGAACTTTGATGGACGTGTCAACAGAATAAAATTTCCATCTAGCGTGGTGGTGCGAATATGCCAGAGAAGGAAATAAGCAAAAGACTGAAATAACAAGAACTTCATCTATTGACTGTCCATCACGAACGGTTGTTGTACAACAGCATGTTAGAAGATGTTCATAGTTTGTCAAGACAATCAATTGGACAAATTTCACAAGTGCTTTCTGCAGTCGACAGATTACATTGCACTAGTTTTGATTTTGCTCAGCAGGTTCACCTGCCAAGCGATCCCCTCCAGCCCGGACAACTGTACTTTCTGGTTCCTAGGAAGTTGGTCTGCTTGGTGTGTGCTGTGAGGGATTCCTAAGCAGGTGAACTACATCATCTCGAAAGGGTCAAATACACTGATCTCGTACCTGCATCATTTCTTTCCAAACTTTGGCCTTGGAGAGACCAATGCACAGCAACACCGCAAAAATTGCTTGGGACAACAAAAATCATTTTGTGTTGTGGTATTGTGCACGCAGAGTGTGCATCAGTCTTCACCGGTCCACCTCTCTCAATTTTGTGATCACAGGACACACTAAATTTGCCCCTGATGGATGTTTTGGCCTTCTCAAGAAGGCATTCAAACGCCATGCTGTGTCATCACTAGAGGAATTTGAAACTGCTGTGAATGAAAGTGCTTGTGTGAATCAAGTCCGATTGTAAAGAAGATGGCAACTCGTATGTTTCAGTTGGAGAATGGCGGCAACATTTCACTCCGTTTTTTCAAACCCTTTCCAGGCATCAAGAAGTTTCACCATTTCCGATTCGATGCTGCACATCCTGGAAAGTGTTCGCCAAATCAGCAATTGACTCGGAAGAAATTGAATTTCAGATGCCGAAAGGAGTTGTCAAAAATCAACCACATCAGGGTCCTGCACAAATAGTTCCACCCAGTCTTCCATTAAAACACCAATGGTACCTGTTTAATCAAATCAGAGAGTATGTGAAAGTGGATCTTCAGGACATTGTCTGCCCTCGGCCAGCAGCATCAGTTCCTGCATAGATGAATGACAGTTACATGGATGACTATGATCTGGAATCCACACAGCCAGTTGAAAATAAAACGGGAAGAGGCGGCCTGGAAGGGGAAATGAAACACGTGGCTGAGGCAAAAGATCTAGATCACAAATCGGCTCGAACAAAGAAGAAAATTTTCAGAAACAAACTCCAAAACGTGGTTTGAGGCGTCAAATTTGCAACAAGAACACCTGAAACTTTTGAATCCATTTTTTATTTGTTGTGTACTGACTTAGCATTTTCAACAGAATTCAGATAAATTATGTTATTGTTAAACTTTTATGTGTCTGGGCAGATATTTTCTGTCATTGGTTCTGTTTGTCGCTGTTCTATGTTGTAGGAAGATACATTGCCCAAGGCTCAATTAAAATAATCACGTTGTGCTTTAATTTACATTGATTTTATCTTAGTTAACTTATGTTCTGATTATTCATACATACAAAAACAGTATTAAATGCTATAATACTATTATTATAATTATTTTAGAATTTTAGAATTAAGTAAATTTTTACTTTCAAGAATACTTTCCTGCTATTTTGGATGATTTTTATTGTATCACATCATTTTTTAAATATTTTATAAATTTAATGTCAGTATAATTTTTTTAAGTAATTAAGTGAGAAGCACGGTATTTTCAGGAAATATTACCCATGTCATCATTAGTAACTGTGCCAAATGTTAACAAATTCTGTGTTGCTATGGTGTTTTCCAGTTTATATTTTGTTCAAGTTAATGGCGTTTTTCTCAGAATTAAAATTTGCACCACTGGATCACTTTTTGCCTTATATCTGAGTTAGAATAAAGCTAGAGCAATAATTTTTGTGTCACTTTGAAGCCTGATGTAAGACCTTTGAAACGATATATCAAAATCAATATTTTGCAAAATCACCTCAATCAATCAACATTCGTTTAATCATGAAACCAAGGTGTCACAGACGCAACTTGTTACATGCAGTAAATAGCTAATGTCATTAACAAGGAGAAATGAGGTCTCTTTTCTACTGAGGTACTTTGGGACAATCAGATACTTATGAAAAATTTCAGAATATGCCCTTATAAAGAACCCGTGAAATAAAGTTCCGATTGTCTTTGGGCGGTAGAGTGAAGTTATGTGGTCTGGTTCGTAGGTAGTGAATATTTTGTCTCGGAGGAGGTAGCAGGCATCGGAGTACGTGATTTGTATTCCTTAACACTGGTTTTGGTGGGTGGCGCCACACATATAAAAATGCACACATTTACATTCACCATAGCATTCCTTAAAAAAAGATAGTAAATCTATACAACATCCATGTTTACATCATATCAAAGTAGACTACAAATTGATACTAGACCACCTTTATCAGTTATGATCATTATCTCAGAAACTGAAAACAAACTCATAAGAAAAGCAAAGTGTACTCACTTCCTCTGTATAGCACATACAGGGTCAGCAAATAGGTCACTCAGGTCTAGAGTTCTGCCCTTTTCTCTAACATCAGGATGCTTGCGAACCAGGAGCCAACCACAGTGTGCAAAGAAGAAACCTCGCCTTGCATTATGCGGATCAGCATCTGTTTCCGAGTACTTATGGTGAACTCTGTGGTCACGTGACCACTCAATGATGTCATTCTACAGTTCACCATTATACGTTTATTAACTGATTATATACAAGTGTTCAATCTTTTCATAAGAGCAAAATTAATGCAAATTCATTTTCAAGCGTAATTTTATTTCTAAATATAGGACCAGAGTGAGCACAAACATGAAGAGTTGAACTGTCAGATTAACACTATACTCCAGTCAATAGCTTCATTTTAATTAATAGTATTAGCTCATTAATTAAATCAATCCACATGCAAATTGCTTGTCCTTTTTTACAACAAATATTTGCCTCTATAGTCATGTAACAGAATCATAAATTGATAGGGTCTCGAGACCAGAAAATGTGACCTTAGTCTTGGTACTGATCTTGAACCATAAGTTCTTAGCATTGGTCTCAACACTTTGATCTTGGTCTTTTTCGTGGTCTCAAACTTTTGGTCTTGTTCTTGTGCCTTTGGTCTTGATCACTTGTTGTTCTTTAAAATTTTTGCTGTTTGTTATTTACTGGTCTTTCTGCCATTAGCTCAACCTCAAGTTCTTTGTATTTAATCAATTTCCAGCAAGTTGGATGAATGTTTATGGCAATGTGATTCGATAGCTTAAGTGCAAAAAAACGGGTAAACTAAATGTAGTGAGTCAACTAAATACAGATAGAGAAAGAGACAAAGAGGTGGACAGAGAGATAAAGATGGAGAGAATGACATGAAAGAGAGATATATGTGCAAAGGCCGGCTGACTGTTACGTTTGGGCTGTCTGGTAATTTTCTTGAGTGGATTGGCTCTTTCCTGCATAGATGTTCTCTCAGTGTGGTCCATGGCTCGACTACGTCTCAGCAGGGCCGGTTTAACCACTAGGCGGCCGCCTAGGGTGGCACGTTTCTGGGGCGGCAGAAAAGCTACATAAAAAATTGTTTTAAAACATTGCCCGCGTTTTGCAACCATTCATTAATAAATGAATACGAAAATAAGAAGCGGCTTCAAAGAGACCACAGATATTTCGAATTCTTAACGTCAAGCTTATGCCCTTATACTATTTAAAGTTTGAGGTTGCCAACTTGCGACATATTTGAAATGAAACTGAGGCCGCTCATCAGCGATGTTACCACTGCTTCAGCTTTTCCCAAGATCTTAGTTTTTATCTGAACTTCTAATGTGTGGTTTCCTGGAGACCTTATGTTTTCACTTGGGTTTTTCTTGTTTTACTGAAACCCTGTCTTCATTAAAAAGTTAATCAATGTTTGTTAAAAAGATAATTCATATAACAGAAAAATCCAGTGCTAGTACAAAACCAGACACTAAAGATGACGGTCTGGATAATCGAAGTCAATAAATGGCGCAATAATTATGTGTGCAAGCATTGCTATAGACTAGATTTAACATATAGGCCTAGTTTTATATAATGCTAACACTGCTGTACTAGGTTTAAAAATAGAACAAGACACCGCATATTTATTCGATTTGACGTCTTCTGGACACTTCCAGTTTCTGTGGCTAATAATGAGAGAAGCTTCTTGAAGCTCAACCGAAACATATTTGCGTACGTCCATGCTGCAAGAAAGACTTGTTGGACTAGGCCTAGCTACCTTGTCAATTGAAGATGATAGGCCTAAAGGCTATTGCTTGAGACACTGAACTGAAAGAACTCTTCTACATTTGCTAAAGTGAAAGCACGAAGAATAAAATTTTGCAATTACATTACAATTATTTCTATAGACTTCGTAGAAAGTTCGTAGGCTACGTAGGTAGGATGAGGACTTAGTACATGTAGCCGTAGGATTCTTACAAGGTGTTCAACTGCCGCCTGCATGTATTTACATGTTAAATTCCCATTAAACGTGTTACATCATACAGCATAGGCTGCACAGCTAATGAAGTTTCCAGACTGTTACTGTAATTAAGGAAAACTTTAAAATTAACTTAGTTAATTTAATATTAATTAATTATCGCAATTACCGGGGCGCAGTGCCACAGGTTCGCCTATGGCGCCAAATACTCGGGCGCCGGCCCTGGGTCTCGGTGGGTTCCCGCCCCGTATGGTCTGCTGCAGGGCTCTGCCCTTGGCCCTCTCTTAAACATTGTTTACACCTCCGGTCTTGCTCTGATCTTTGTGGAACATGGCGCCTTGGGTCAACTTTATGCAGATGATACACAGGCACACATGCACTGCCTGTCACCTAACGCTGCCTCTACTGTCAGGGCTGTGGGTCAGACACTGGCTGTTCTAGAGGCATGGATGGCATCAAACTGTCTCTGCCAGAAGGCCTCGCTCCAACTTACCTAAAGGCAAAGACCATATTCATGTGGCTGGGCTCCCGGCAGCAGCTGGCTAAGCTTAACCTGATTGGCCTCTCCACTTCATTTCCTAGCTATACTTTCTGCATCTTGGTCCAAGACCTTGTTATCCTATTGGATCAGGAACTAACTTTTGCACCTCACCTCCATTGCCTCAGTCGCGACTGCTTCTATCAACTGCACCAACTTTGCACTGTCGCTCTCTCTCTCAACTGGTGCTGCAACTACACTTGTGCATTCTTACATCACAGCTCATCTTGACTACTGCCTATCGTTTTATTCTGGTTTACTCTGGACAGCTGGCCTACCTTGACCGTATTCTACACTCTGCAGCACAACTTATCAGCCAAATACCGAAATTCAGTCATGTGTCAAATAACATGCTGGAGGTCCTGCACTGGCTCCCTGTCCATCAGCGTATAGAGTACAGGGTCGCCTCCTTGGTATGGCGATGCCAGCTAGGCTTCGCTTCAACTTACCTACTTATCTTTGTCGCTCTTTCGGCCAGTGTTGGGTACTCGGAGTAATCACTCCAATCAGCGGGGAAAGGGGTACTCTCAGTCCCGTTTGCCTGTACCTCTATCGTGCAAAGTCGTGCTTTTTCTGTGGCAGGCCTGGCGGTATCGAATGGCCTCCCGCTTCAGCTGCGCCTGTTCCCTAGGTCACTCACTCACTCTCTGACGCATTCTATAAGCGTTTGAAAACTAATTTTTGACCGTGTTGGAGTTGGGAGCACCTCTAAGTAGTTTCCTTGAAGAGGTGCTATATAAATACATGAATGAATGAATAGAGCGCAAATTATTAATATAGCAGCTAAAAAGCTATACTTTACAAAAATCTAAAAATGGGAAAAGAAATATTAGAGGGACCACAAAACTTATAAAACCTGGTCGTTTCCAGCAAGCCTCAAATGGTAGCTGAGCATTATATAACACTCAGAGACCGAAGGCTAGGGCTGTCAAAATGTTAGTAAAATCCAGCCCGGATGCCCGAGTCCAATCCGAAAGCCATCAGTAAAACAGACTTCTAATTTGGTATTGAGTCATATAGACTAGTTCGCAATATGTGTGCCACATTGATTGACAGCTGTCACCGGCCAGTGCCAGATAGCTTGCATGGGGACAAACATTTCCAGAGGGGCACAACATTCTGCAGCCCTCTGGTCTGAAGGACACCTGCATGAACAGCCAACCGTCCAACAGTCCACTGTCGGCGGATTTAGCCTTAGGCCTCCCACCCAGAGTCTATAGGCGTCGAGGGACGGCTTGCCTGTCCAACCCGCCCTTCTTGGATTATGCTGGTGTCCCTCGGACCACACGCGAGCCGTTAAAACTGTTCAAAATAATTTCTGCCGACGTCAACAGCCTTTGTAAGATGTTGTTAAACTTGGGATCCACCACACAAGAGCATGGTGGACTGTTACAATGTTACAACAGGGCGCTCCTCTTGAAATACCATTGCCCCCACGCAAGCAATCTTGGATCCGAGATTGCCCCACAGGCCCCACCACAAGCGGCTTGGCTGTACAGGCAATAGCCATCTGCCAGCTATTAAGCCGCTAGACCGTAATTAAGCAATTGGAATTATGTTTAAGGCATTATGCCTCTTCGACTGGGTTTCTAGAATTGATTTACCGGCCCGGATGCAATCGTTCGAACGGGGCCCGGTCCTCCGGATTCCCATTGACAGCCCTACTGACGGCTATGTGCCTGTATGGAGATTGCACTTTGCTTAGTATTTGTAAGATGTAACAAACATTTAATTTGAATGATGTGCTTGCCACATTCTTATCTAGTGTCCGTAACTTGGGTGCCACCCTAGATAGCTCTCTAACCTTCACTGAACACACATCCAAGCTTACTCGCTCTTCTTACTTCCAACTTAGGCGTCTCAGGGCCATTCGCAGATTTGTTTCATCCTCTACCTTCACCTCAATTGTCTATGCTTTTGTCTGTTCTCGAATTGACTATTGCAATTCTGTTCTTGTTGGCCTACAGTCCGTACTGAATGCCGCTGCCACACTTATTGGTCGCCTTCCTCGCTTATCTCACATCTCTACATTTATGGCTTATCAACTTCACGGCTACGTCTCTCTGCGCGCATCCAATTCAAAGTTCTCATTCTCGTGCTCAAATCTCAACTGGGTCTTGCTCCAAAATATCTTTGTCACCAAATTCTCCATCCCCTCTCTGTCACGTCATTGCGTCCTCTCAGATCCTTTGAACGGCTTGACCTTTTCGTTCCCCGTGTTAGGACCACAATGGCTCAATCCAGATCCTTTGCCTGCATAGGTCCCTCCTTGTGGAATAGACTTCCTCCTTCTCTACGCTCTACAATCCTCTCTGGTAGCATCTCTACCTCTTTCTCTCACCTTAAAACTTTCTTTTCTCTCGGAGTACCTCGCACTGGGAGCGCTTCTGAAAGGCTTATGCTATGAGAAGAGCTTTATAAATGATCAAATACAATACAATATATATTTGAGATAAAATCGCCTTTGGACATACGTTGCCTCATAATTTTTGGGCTTGGAAAGTGAGAATGTATTGACCTCTGCACATATCTCTAATCCAGTGGTTCTTAACCTTTTCAAGGGAGCCGAACCCCAAGAGAAATCCATGACCACTCACCGAACCCCTCAAGTTTGAACAATAATTTTTTAACTAATGGGAACAAAAGGAAATAAAAAATTGTACCAAAATGTGATACAATATTAATACATTCAATGGTAGGCAATCTATTTCAAACAAAATTTATTAAATAAAAGTCGAAAAATAAAAATAAATTTTCACTCACTCTCACTGACCCTGATTATGTATATATTTCAGAGGACCTCTGCCGAACCCCTGGCACTGGCTCACCGAACCCCAGGGGTTCGCCCGAACACTGTTAAGAAACACTGCTCTAATCTCTCTTGGTCCAGTTTTATCATTTGCAGCATCTGCATGCCATTCGACGATCTGTCCCTCGTCAATTTTTACTTCCATGGTTCATGCCTTTATCTGTTCCCACATTGACTACTGTAACTCGTTATTCATTGGCCTGCCAAAACTCCGCCTGGCTCCATTCCAATCGGTACTTAATGTAGCAGCTCATTTGATTGCCTGCCTTCTTTATTTCTCCCATATTTCAACTTTTATAACTGAACATCTTCACTGACTTCCCTAACTGCTCAGATTCAGTTTAAAATTCTCTTTCTTCCCTATAAAGCGCTTCTGGGTCAAGCTCCACGCTACCTCTGTGATCTTATCAGGTGGCCTATCTCAGCTACCTCTGGATGTCCTCCCCGCTCTTTAGACCATCATGACCTTCTAATACCTCTGTCTCGGACTGTCACAACACAGCATCGTGCCTATGCCTTTGTTCGGCCCTTTGCTGTGGAATGAGCTTCCTGCTATAATTCGTGCTGAGATCTTATCTGGGTAGTGCTGTTTCTGCCCGTTCTCTCAAGACTTTTATTTTCTGAGGAGTTCATCGCACTGGGAGAGCCTCTGATTAGGTTGTAGTGTGAGAGGTGCTTTATAAGTCCGTAAATAGAATAGAACAGTATAAGTCATGGCAGTAAGTCATGCTTCTTCATCTGACAAGGAGTTTAACTTTCACAGAATAGCTGTTAAGCAGTCATGCAGGGTGCCATGAATGATTTTTTCAAAACACGTAATAGGAGCAGAACTACACTTTTGAAGTATTGCTAGATGATTGAAATATTAATTTTCACATAATTCTATAAATTAAATAATTTATTTTTAGTTTAGTTTTGATACATGAGTCTGTGCTTTTTTGCAGGTCATCAACAAATCTATGAAATTACATAGATCGCAGCCATGGTGAAAATAAATGTAGACTTGTAGAGCATAGCATACAGTAATCATTCTTTTTTAAATAGCACTATTATACAGGTTCCTGTTAGTTTATTCTTTATAAGGTTTTCTTTAAAACTGCAAGGAGATAATATAACATTTCAGCCTTTCATTGCATTCCTGCACCCATTCGCTTGAGGAGGGTGTTCTACCAGTCTCCCAAAAGTGCTCCATACTTCTTCCTTGCTTCAGGGACTTGATCCAAGCGATATGATCCTGAGTGGCCGAGTGGGTTGGTGGCCCGCTCGCCACGCCGGCGGCCCGGGTTCGATTCCGGGTCGGTCGGTTTATCAGAGATTAATTTCTCGGATCTTTACTGCGGGTGGCTCGGTCACAATATAAACGTGGAGTACAATACAATACAATACAACACAATACAACTGGGGCGCGGTGGTATAGGGGTATGTTCGGTGCCTTGCAGCTGGAGGGTTGCGGGTTCGAATCCACCTCAAAGCCGCCGCGTAGGGACCCTGGGCAAGTCCTTCACTCACAATTGCTCATGCGCTTCGGCATGAAACTCCGACTCAGCGTCCGCGCAGTAGTCGGGAGCGCCTCTGAATGGGCAATCTGGTAGGGGCGCTATAACAAGTGTTCAAATACAATACAATACAATACAATGATCAACTACTGGCTAATGTAACACTCATCTAAAATCATTGACAAAACTGTAGCCTGTCAAATACACTGCATGTAGAATTGTAGATTCCCACAACTTGCTCCTGGTAAATTCAGTCAGGTTTTAAGAAAAACCATTCCACCGAGTCCCTCTTATTCGCAAACTTTCGGATGTACATTGCGCCATGGATAGGCCCAAGTTACCCTTCTGGCCCTGTTTGATGTCGGTGCAACCTTTGATATGGTCGACCACGACATTCTAATCCATTGTCTATTAGTTTCTTTCACATTTCTGGTAAAACGCTCGACTGGCTTTGTTCTTTTTTGGATGGGAGTGTCTCCTGGATGATCTTTGGGTACACTCGGTCTCACTGGGTCGCCACTCATTTTGGTCTGCCGCAGGGCTCTGTTCTTAGCCCATTGCTGTCTAGTTTGTACATTGCTGATATTGCAACTGTCCTAGTCTCCTGCAGTATTTTAAGTCAGCTTTATGCTGACGATATTCAGGTGTATCTGCATTGTCCAGCATCTAATGCTGACTGCAACAGCCACAATGCAGTGGGCCATGGAGGCACTTGGCAATTGAAAGTCGCCCAATCACCCGAGCCTAAATGCATCCAAAATGCAACTTCTATAGTTGCTTAATAGGCAGCAGCTGAAAAAAGATTCTCGGATATTGCTGCTGACTTCTCTCACTTTGCCTTCTTCACATCTGTCTGCAATCTTGGGGATATTCTTAACCAGGACTTACCTTCTCTGGCAATCTAAATCTTGCATCCCACGCTTGGTTTTTCAGTTGCAGCCATTTCGAGTCATTTCCCCATTTACTTTTGCCCATGCGTCGCCATTTGTTTGTAGAAGAATTGACTACAGAGTGCTATCTATGCTGGCCTTCCCATCCCCTTGTGGCGCAATGGGCAGCTTCAGCATGTGCTGCTTAGCTGTTAGGCTCGTTGGTGGCATTTCAAAATCTGACCATGTGTCGCATTATATGCGTGATGTGCTCCATTGGCTGCCTATTTCCCAGTGCATTGAATTTAGGATATCAGTCTGGCTCTGGAAGTGCCAGTTATGGAATGCTACTGGCTACTTATGGGAGCTCTGTAACCGGCTGGCTGGGGAAATCTTCGTTCTGCATCTCAAGGTGAACTTGTTGTTCCCTTTGCATGTCCTCTGAACATAATAACCTTCCTTCAGAACTGCATATCCTTTTAACTAGGGACTCTGCATCCACTTTTAATAAGCATGTGAAATCTATTCTTTATTGTCGGAGTTGGACTGGGAGTGCATGAGTGGTCATCTTGGAGGGGGGGGGGGTAAGTGCTCCGAATGAATGAATGAATTCCATATCCAGCATTATAAATCGAAGCACTGTGATTTTGTAAGTGAAGATACCTTACGCTGTGAAGATGCTGGTACAGAACTAGGAACAAGCAGGTCCATGCAAAGCTGGTAATAGGCCCAGGCCAGATGGGAAATGTATGCCCCACTAATTTCAAACTGCTCATGAAGTATTTAGATCATAAAGGAAACTACACAGTGATGCATTATTTTATATAGCGCATAACAAATATTAGTTACAGTTCTAATTTATTCAGTTATAACTTATCAATATTCATCTGCATTAGTCTTATGCTAAAGGATCCCCATCCCCTTTGACTCTCTATCAGGGAGTATAGGCCCCTCAAACTCATAAGCCCAAGTCAGCTGGCGCACCTGGCCCTCCCTCTGTTCTGGCCTGGGAACAAGTCAAGTTTTGCTGAAAAGGTTGTATTTGTACATACAAAACTTAATAATCAAATACTCGATTTTTGCAATAACTTTTAACTTCTTTACAACTATTTTATCAAATACATGATTTTTAATATGTGTTATAACAGAAGCAGTTATCACTATATGTATTGGTAGTAAGAAATTACTTATGGTCATGGCGACGTTCAAGCAAACTTTAGCATTCGTTAGTGGTCACGTTCGTCTATTACCTCATCGTGAAATTTTGCCCTGACCCGAATATAAGTCGTACCCCCAATTTCGAATTTTAAAAACTGTTCAAAACTTTGAGACTCATACTCAAGTATATGCAGTACTTATTTTTGTCTCCTCCATTCAAATTGGTTAACTACTGGCTTTTAGTGATTCAAAAACTTTATAATTACCATAAATAAAGAATAACACAATGTTGTGAATTCTGTAATGTTTGTGGTCTGTCTTGGTTATGGTTTTGGATACTAATACTCCATCTTAATTATATGGCATTGGTCTTGGTCTAACATCCTGTGGTCTTGTTCTCAAACCATGCAGTTTAGTCTCAGCATTGTGCGCTTGCTTACAACAGTGCTCTCACAGCCAGAATACTATAGGCACAACAATTTTAAAATTTACTCAAGAAGTGAGTCTTGTTAGAACTTGCAAACTCAAGGTTTTCACCTGAAATGCAATGGAATTGAAGATCGCCAACAGAATTCGAAGTGGTAATTTGGCATGATACGAACGATGTGACCAAAGTCTGTGCGCACCAGCCGTTATCCCAAGCCCATTCATCATGTAAAGTGCCACTGCTGCAATCAGACAAATCATTGCAACTATTTTCTCACAAGCATTAATTATTAAGTGTTACATGCACAAATAAAGTTTTCCATCTATACGAAATTCAGAATGTGTATAACTAGCCACTGTATGCCAACAGTTTTCATGACAACTATGCATCAACTTTCACCATCCTCATCTTCGATGCCACATGGTCCTTGAAATCTGAATGATGTGTGAACTATCAACTCTAAATGGGATTCTATAGGTTAGTATAGGCTCTATCCCAAACAATGGAGACTTCTCTAACTACTTATCTGAGCACTGTTGCTTACTTTTGTTGTTAATAATTTTAACATCATTTAGACTAACATATAGAGTGCCAATGATTAGTTTTTGGAAAAGTGGCACTATTGAAATCTCTGACTACAACTATAATTCAGGAAGAAATTAGTCATCATTTCAACACAGCTCAAACCTTTGGGAAAGTAACTGATAATAATGATCTAGGTAACTCCAGGTCCAATATTTTATCAGGCCTGGCTTGGGAGCGCCTCTGAGTAGAGCCCTTGAAGAGGCGCTATATAAATTTTATGATTGATTGATTGATTGATTACACAGAACAAGCATTGCTAAGTATGTGCACATTTTGGATAACAGAATTTAACACTTCATTTTTAATAGTTTTAGACAGTCATCCAAGCCTTTTGCTCAACATCAGTAGATATGCATGAAGAAATTGATACAATTTGCACACATTTTCAACATATAATTAACAGAATTCCAAGACACGAAATTATCAGCACAGTGGGAGATTTCAACACAACTGTCAGTACCTAAAGACAGTAATAACTGGAGAGGCATTATTGGTGAATAATGGTGCGGAGACCTGAATGACACAGGGGAGAAATTCCTGAAGTTCTGTGCTACAAATGACCTAAAGTTAATGAACAATTGAACATACTGTTTTGACAAAAGAAACTACAGTTGAAAACAATGTAGATATCATTCGATGTAAAGACACAGAGCTCTTCATTCACTATTATTGCAATGAACAACATGCTGACCATGCTCAATCATAATGCATATCATTCAACATGCAAATCTGTTAAGATAACTTGATGATCAGGCGGAGAGGAGGAATCCGACCCACAGAGAACACCAAGTATTTGATACCAAAATGCTAAAAGATGAAGATTGAAGACATATAACCAGTGGTTAAATTCAGCCAGATCTGATTTAATACCAACCACCTGATCTACAAGATTCACCCTAAAAACAGTTCTAAGACCCATCAACTAACCCCATTTATAACAATAACCAATTGTGTGTGCCATCGTGTTTCATACATGTAGTTTATGTTTATTCAAGCAGTAAATAACGAGCATCGGTTATAAATAGATTCACCAGATACCAATGTTGTGCACAAGACCAAAATTCCAAGACCAAGTGGTCCAAGACCAAGACCGCATTGTCCAGGACCAAGACCTAAGCCTCAAGACCATAAACACAATTCTCAATTGTAGTGTTACATATTCCCATAATTGAAATCAGAGATTTATTATATTTATAGTTATAGTTATTATCCCCAAGTCTGTGATGTCTCATGAAGAGCACACTACAGCTCAACACACTCTCAACAAGTGCAGGTGTTGCAGGATACAAAAAAACTTTGCCAGTAGAGAAAGATTTGCCACCAATTACCTGAGCTGCATCGCTTGCCTGACTACTGATTTTGCCTCGAGAAACTGCATCAGTGTAAGCCTAACTAAAGTCACTAAAGCACCAGCAGTCAGGGTTAACTATGCATGAACGTCTACTTGTTGCTTCTGATAAGAAGCAAACAACAAGGTCCTCTCTCGCTTTGTCCTTGGCGGATCGTCGCATGAATTCAAAGCAATCTCAGAAGTCCCTGAATACCTGGCAAATATTGACAACATTTAACAAATAGGCCTATTCTACTCTCATTCCCACCCAAGGCAAAACCAAGGTGCAAGGCCAAGACCAAAGGCGAATGACCGAGACCAGACACCCAAGACCACACCTTTCCAGACCAAGACCAAGACCAGCACATTCGAGACCACTAAGACTGCATTTTTTCGGACTCGAGATGATTTCGAGACCAAGAACGCGGTCTTGAGACCACATCACCACCAGATATGCTTAGGCTTTTGAGATCTGCCACGTTCATTCATTCATTTCATTTCAGATATTTATATAGCGCCCCTTCAAGATTTCTACTCAGAGGCGCTCCCGACTACAGCGCGGACACTGAATCGGAGTGTCACGCCGAAGCGCATGAGCAATTGCGAGTGAAGGACTTGCCCAGGGTCCCTTACGCGGCGGCTTGAGGTAGATTCGAACCCGCAGCCCTCTGGTTGCAAGGCACCAAATATACCCCTTGAGGTGGATTCGAACCCGCAACCCTCCGGCTGCAAGGCACCGAACATACCCCTACACCACCACCATTTGTTTTACCAAATTAACCATTATATATAACAGAAACACAAAGAAGAGATGGTGAGGAACATACAGGTCAGTTAACAAACATAAATCATAGACTATTTCCAGACAAAACAGGAGCATCTTATTACCATACTTGTTTAACCTACTACTAGATTGAAGTAGTAATGATACTCAGCCTAAGCGAGACCTATGAAGGAATCAAACTAAATGGAAAGGTGAAGATTTGCTGACAACACATGCCTCCTCACTAAAAGAAGAACAGAACTACTATGCCAACAATACACAAAACCAGCGACGATTAACAAAAACAAAACTAAAAAATGGCAACTGAAAGAGACATGGATAACTGTCAGTATACAAGAAGAAACTAGTTACTGAACAAGTAGATAAATTGATCCATCCTCGCAATCTAATAACCAGATGGCCATAGCAAAAACACAACAAAAGAATTGGACACATCTTGAAAGCATTTGAAAAACTGAAGCAGGGTATGGAAAAGCTGGAAAAACACAAAAACAAGATAAGAATATATGAGACAATGTTACAACCGATTTTCCTACAAGGATCACAATGCTGGACAATGCAAAATAAGATCTAAAAAGAATCCTCATACCAGAATAGAGTTGGTCACAGAAAACTGCAGGAATTTCAAGATTACAGCTCTAGGAATTAGAAAGAATGACCTAAGATATTAGATATCAAAACAACTCTGTTGGACATCATTCAGTGAAGACTTTAATGGTTCAGCCATGTGGATGGAATGTCAACTGATTGAATCCCACACAATGCACTACATTCCAGGTTCAAGAGCAAGAGAAACAAAGGAAGACCAAGACTGCACTGGACAGACCGCATAGAAAAAGACATAACAACACTTGGACTAAATATGAGGGAACCTTGGACTTAAAAAAATGACAGAAATAAGGGAGATGACATTTTATTTGCACTCATCACTGTCAAACATATGGCGCCACAAACTGGCAATAATGATGAAGTAAAATGCAAAGTATTCAGTCACTTACTCCACAACCAAGTGTATGGATGAGCCCAAGGAAGAAGGAAAAGGCCATAAAGAGCCATACAGTGCAAGATGGAAAACCAGATGACATTCCTCCAGACTATCTGCAATGGCAGAAACTTTTGATCTGATGGAATGACAGGAGGTTGAAGTTCACTTTTCATCTCATCTTCCACATTACATGGGACCACGTCAACATTTCTTGGTGGCATGTCTTGTTGTCTGTGCTATAAAACAAAACAATAAAAGATTCTTATTACCCTGGAAATTTCACCAAAAGTTATTCAGATGTCAAGTGAAATCAGCTAGTGTCTGATACAGATACATTAATTCCATATAATGCACAATCAACAGTTTAGCTAGTGTAAAAGAAACAGCTGCCCTCACCCTATCTGAGCTTCATTTGAACACTCGGCCACTCAGGATCCTGAGTGGCCAAGTGGGTTGGTGCCCGCTCGCCCGCGCCGGGTTCGCTTCCCGGTCGGGTCGGATTATCAGAGATTAATTTCTCGGATCTTTACTGCGGGTGGCTCGGTCGCATTATAAACGTGGAGTACAATACAACACACAATACAACACATCACAATACAACTGGGGCGCGGTGGTTTAGGGTATGTTCGGTGCCTTGCAGCTGGAGGGTTGCGGGTTCGGATCCACCTCAAAGTCGCCGCGTAGGGACCCTGGGCAAGTCCTTCACTCGCAATTGCTCATGCGCTTCGGCGTGAAACTCCGATTCAGCGTTCGCGCAGTAGTCGGGAGCGCCTCTGAATGGGAAATCTGGTTGGGGCGCTATAACAAGTGTTCAAATACAATACAATACAATACATATGTGTAGTGCCTATGGGTATCAGATACAATTTGAGTTAGACAGCTTTTTTATTTCAAAACTTGTTCCTATTATTTTTCCGTCACTAGTATTGTTAATGTGATTATTCAGTTTGCTGTAAATAGCCTCGTAACCATCGTTAACATTGATCGATTATTACTACTTAGTCATGTTGTTAGTTTAACTAATGCAAGCTTATATTTTGTACCTGGCTCCTGTTGCACTGTTGTTGCAACAAGGAATATTTTTATTTACAGATATGGGCATTTAATCTTTCTTTTTCTTGTTACCTACATGTTGCTGGTGTACACATCCAAATTATCATTTAAGCAAGTATATTCTTTATTGAGAAGCACTAACAAACACACAGAACTGTACATGGCAAGATTAATACATATTAAAACTAGGGATGTTAAACGATAATCGGAAATTCGATTATCGGTTTCGAAAACGATCATCGGTTTTCATTATTGACAAAACGATAATCGAATTCGTTTTTTATCATTTTCGTAGTGAAAATTACAATGCCAGAAAAATAATTTATGCATTTGTTTAGTGTATACAATTGTTTTCATGGCCGGCAGATCAGAATGTGTGTTTCTTTAAATTCGTGACCACTAACGGCATTCTAAATAATATAATAGGTCGTTGTTCTAAATGGCCACTGCCATGGGTCTGAGTGGCCGAGTGGGTTGGTGCCTGCTCGTCACGCCGGCGACCCGGGTTCGATTCCCGGTCGGTCGGTTTATCAGAGATTAATTTCTCGGACCTTTACTGCGGGTGGCTCGGTCGCAATATAAACGTGGAGTACAATACAATGCAATACAATACAATACAAACACACAACCTGACGGCTGGCGCCTCCGGGCTGCTCATTGTCCTACATGAGGGCTGGGCGCCTGTTGATGGCTGCCGCTACTGGTTGAGCGTTCTAGAAGTAGCTTGCTATCAACAACGCTATATAAATCGTCAGTAAATACATACATACATACATACATCTATAATATATATATATATATATATATATATATATATATATATATATTTAGACTAATTATAGACAATGATGCAGAGGTCCAACGACCTCTTATCATCGACGTATTATTGCCTCTTATATATAAACGGAGCCTTCCACAGCCAACGAGGTAATAGTAGACCACAGCGTTGCGTATATGCAGGTCTGTTCTGCAATTGGCTATCAAGAAACAGGTCTGTGTGACTGGTCAGTGGAGATCGCATTACCTTTACCAGCACATTACTGGAGTCTGATTACAATTCAAGCGAAAGAAATCGGATATTACAATATTTTATTGGACTTGAAAATAGGAAAACGAACTTATAAATTTAAATATAATATGATAAACTATGTTTCAAGAGTTAACCAATAAAATATATTCTAGTTTTGTTTCTCTTATTTTAAGAGGCCAGTCCAAATGATTGACATATGTAGCCTACTTTATGACATCATTGTTGAAAGGCAATACCCCCAAAGACAAAATATTACAATTTAACAATAATAATAAGTTGCCGCAATTTCAAATAGTTCGGACAGTTAGTTCGAGCTGGAAGTCAGTTCAACATTAAATAACATTTACATAAATCAAATTTAAGTCTACAACTATGGCAGGTAGTATTAATAAATCTGAGGTGTAGGAGAACTTTGAAAAAAATTGCGTTGCGTGTACGTAACGGTACGTAATACATAAAGTAACTTGCACAATATGATAATAAAATTAAATTTTCTATGAGGGCCAACAAAAAACGATAATCGGTTTAAAATCGGATTTCTAAAACCGATAATCGGTTTGCAAAAAAACACGATATTAACAACCCTAATTCAAACAAACAAACAAACAATTTACATATACAGGCAAAGAATTGAATGGGAGAAGTTATTGTATATCAGAGGAGGATGAGTAATGGCTAGTCATAGGAGAAAAACGAGGAGCTTAAATAGCCAGATCTAAGGAAAACATTGTTTATTTGTATAGCATCCGTGACATATCCGATTTAAGTATTACTTTTAATAAATTAGTTATAACTTGTGGCATCCTTGTACTGAATTCAATACTTTTTAAATTAAATACTACATAAAATACATGTACTGCATTGGTTTTAACTTGTGATATACAGATGTAACTGATACTTGTACTGCATTTGTAAAGAAACACAAACTTATGCAATAAAGAATGATTTCATTTCTATGTTCAGATTCCGCTTACTCTAGTGGCGGATTGGTTTTCTGCTAATAAACTAACCCTTAACCTAGATAAAACAAACTTCATACTGTTCAAATCCCATAGGAAAATAGGTCCCTCGGACGACTCGTTAAGATTATCCATCAATGACATTCCTATTAGCAGAGTCACCTCTACTAAATTTTTAGGTGTTCACGTGGACCAACATTTGACCTGGAAAGAACATATAAAAACTATTTCTGACAAAATTGCTAAAACATTGGTATTCTAACTCGAACTGCATACTTGTTGCCCTCCTGCATACGCCTAAAATTATATTACTCGTTGGTTTACCCCTATCTTACTTATTGCAATATGGTATGGGCATCCACTTATGACTCTAGACTACGGAGATTAATTCTATTACAAAAACGTGCAGTTCGTATCATTATGGGAGTTCCAAGGTGCGTTCATTCTGGACCACTATTTACTAACTTGAAGCTACTTAAACTAGAGCACATTCGAACATTACAAATTGGCCTATTTATGTACCGTTATGAACATGGTTTACTTCCAGCATGTTTTAAGGGATTTTTTCATCTAGGATCCGATGTTCATACTCACTACACCAGAAACTTTAACTCTTATCGCCCCATATATGCACACACCAATACTCGCTTATTTTCCATAAAATCTGTTGGCTCCACAACCTGGAACATGCTTCCCTCTCACATACGTTGTGCCCCGCACCTACGACACTTTAAAAAAATGCTGCATGCCTTCCTGATTAATGGAAATTAGCTATAACCTACCCTGCCGGATATTCTTTTTCACTGTTAGTTAAGGTTTTCATTTTTTTTTCTTTATTTTCATACTGTTTTGAATTGTGTTTATCATGTACTGTGTACTATGTACTATACTGTTTGCATTACTGTATGAAACTTGATGTTGCACTGTTTGTCAAGGATTTAGCTATCACTAATTCAAATTTCTGAAATGTTGTTTTAGGTGTCCCTAGTTAGCGGGATCTTGATCCCTTTTGGGACTCCTCTTGCGGCCAATCCTGATATTTTATGTTAAATGTTATGTGATTTTTATTTGATATGGCTTCAATAAAAGAGTTTTGATTGATTGATTGATTGATTCGTACTGGATTCGAGCCTTGCGGTGACATCCTGTCAGGTTACCACTTCTCTGTGGCATCTGTTAGATCTTGTGGCAGAAATGTAGATACACCTGACCAGCACATTTGCTGGCAGATTGCAACCCCTAAACTATGCCTGAGGAGGTTTGTAAGAATACTTGGATAAGGCCAAAATAAAATAAATGTTGTATTTCCGGTAACCCGACCGAGTCACTCTTTTAGGCCCAACTGGGGGAAAAAAAATTTTTTAATTATTTAAAAAAAAAAATTTACACATTTTTTTATTGATACATGAATTTAACCAGAGGTGCAGATTTGCAGCATTGATAACATTGCTTTGCAATGCTTTCCTTGCCTTGTCTATGTCGTGTTTACAATTTAACTCTGAATAGCTTTCGGGATTTCGGCCGCTTTCTGGAAAATTGTTTTCGGGAAATCGGGCTTTTGTGTACTTTCAGCGTTTTCGGGAATTCGGGCTTCGGGTTGAACGTCTGTAACTGAAATTAATGGAGTACAAGCGACTCAGACAGGATCGATACTCCATAAACGTCATCCTCCTTCGTGCGCATCTTTTAAACAAATGAAATCGATCAGTTACATAGCACCCTTGTCCCTTGAGTCAAATAGGCAATGAACATAATTTATATGCGCATCACAACTGAATCCCTCAAAAGTTGTCACCTTCCCCAGCATCCGAACACCACTGGACCCACATTCGATCCCTTCAAAGTTTAAATCTCTTCGATGTGAGTAAACGCGCTGTATTTAGGAATTGCAACAAGTTAAAACCTACCGAACTAACCGATCACAGACCACAGTTGTTTGACAGAAACGCAAAACGAAGATCACATAAACTAAACCAACCGAAATTGAACATAATACGACGCCGAATAACAAGTAACGGCGATGGCTGCCGCGGATGCTGCTATTACCTTTCGGCTTGAAGTGCCGCGCGTGCGTGCCGCCGTCTATGAAAGGATAACGGCACGGAATCAAGTACGTTAAAGTTTTGCAATTACTTCAAAAGCCAAGGCTACAAACGGAGTAGCGATTAAAGTAAGCCTAGAAGTATAAAGCCATTGGCAACAGTGCCTTAAAATTAATATGTTATTCTTGCCTTTGTCGTTTTACGTCTTCGTACCTTGTCTATTGCGACTGTCCTGCTTCCACGTGCGATGGCCTAAACATACGATCGCCTGATGAAGCCACAACGGTCCACCATCGAGAGCACAATATATGAAGCCCAATGAACAGCTGCCAGCCTAGATCGTCACCTATTTGCACGCGATCTAGTTCTTAGTTCGTTCTCATTATATGACCACGTCTACGGATCAGATTAAAACTACACTGTCGTTTTATTTCTGCAGGCTTACTTGACATGGCATCTTAATATCACCATGGTGTTTTCACATAGGCCTACTCAGGGTTGAAATACGGGAATTATAATTGTCCTACGTTGAACCACTTCAGACCCGCAATTTACCTAATCCAAATACTTATCCACAATGCAATCGAAAATGATAACTATTGCCACAATTTATGCAGCCGATTTGTGGTGATTAGCTCATAAGAAAATTGTTGACACTATCCATGTCTAGGTAAGCAAGACTACAAATAAGTCACTCAATCATTAGAGCTACGTACTTGCGCGTACGCAGCATTGGCAACCACAAGTACGCCAGTACTCGCTGAGTCGAATTTAAACAGCCTAACTGCAATACAATACAATACAATACAATACAATACAATACAATACAATACAAATGAAAATTTATAGCGCGCTTCAATAAGAGCGAGAGCGCGTTTCGCTACATTCTTAGTCATAGTGCAAGGTGAACAGATGAGTTTTTAATTTTGTTTTTAAACCGAGCAACAGATGTTCACTGTCGAACTGAAATTGGAAGACTATTCCGTTCTAAAGGTCCTGAGACAGAGAAAGCACGGTTTCCAAACTTCCGCTTTGTGCGAAGTACGGTGAAAACCCTCGCGTCGACGATCGAAGACTTCGGAGTCCTCTAGTACTGAAAACAGAACACGGCATGACCATGGATGATGTATGAGGGAGAGGTTAGGGGTCGTCCATTAATTATGTCAACAAAGGGTTTGGAAAAGTTTTACAATGTTGTTGACAAAGGGAGGGGGTTCGGTACAATTTGACGTCAACAAGCAGAGCTTCTCATTTGAGGCGATCGATCTATCGATCTCCTTGGTCGATCGCCTAGCAAAGGTCTGGTAGATCGGAAAATCGATCGCACTCGATGAGTTAGACTTCAAGAGGAACCTGGAGCCAGACCATTATTTTATTCATCTAATTTACATTACTTGTGAAAGTGCAGGCTAGGATCGATACAATATTGCATCGACAAGCAGAGGAGGATATAATCGACGGTTAATAATTAAGTGTTACATGTAGGCCTACGTGCACTCTAGTAGTTAATGGTTAATGGACAACCATAATTATAATATGCAGCTACACGAATACGATGCACAAAATACGCGGTACCGGGTACACAAAAAGGTCCCTAGGTCGATCGCGCATCGATCGCCTACTCAATCCAGCACGATCGATTTTCCAATCGCCTTCTATTTTCAAATGAGAAGCTCTGTCAACAAGTTTTCCAATGAATCAACACAGACCATTCAAAATGGTAGCTTAAACATTAAGTAGGCTAATGCTAAAAATGTATAAAGTGCTTATAATGTTTAATACTACTAAAAATCTGGTTATAAACTAAACTCATAGATCTATATTTTGAAATTCGAGATTGCATTTTTAGTGTAAAAAAATCTAACGGTTATTCTACATGTATTAGCCATTGCTTCCTTTTTGTAGAGGAGGGGGCGGGTTCTGGGATTGTTGACATAATTTTTTAAGGGTCCTTCAATGTTTGACAGTAACTGTTGTTGATACGAGGTGCGGCGGTGGGGAGGGGTCAAAAACTGCCAAAACTTTGGTGACATAATTAATGGGCGACCCATTGCTAGTATTATAATGTAATGTAATGTAAATCTCAGACATTGCTCTGCGCCACATAAAAGCCACGTCAGGGAGACCACCTTATCACCACGCGCTATATCAAGTCCGCAATAGCCAGACTGCTGTGTTTAATAGTTCCAGTGACAGGTTCGGGGATGTCAAGCCGAGGAGAAAACATTGTCAACATGTTGCTAAACATGGTGGCAATCTGTGATGGTGGTCGGGTGGTGGCGCAGGAGTAGAATCAGGATAGGATAGCTATCCTGAAAAGTCCGGTTTTCAGCCGCAAGTGGAAAGTGACAAAGGAGCATGGCCGATGAGAGGGGTCAGAGGGTTGCTGCCCCTGGGCCAGATTCTATGGCAGGGGCCCGGAAATGTCTAAAACTGTGTTCAAACTGAAGAAACCTGTGGGCTTTGGCCCAATGCAGTCTGTAACTTATATGAAGGATGCTTCATGAATCATGATACATGATACACAGGGCCATAGACGTATGTGTGGTGTCTGTTTAGGTCACCCTATGTGCATTGTGTCATAGTATTTGACCCACAGTAGAAACGAACACAGTTGTACACGAAGCTACTTTCATTCTGATGCACAACTATATGGGCATGCATGGGATGATCTTTTCAGACGTACAACCACCACATACTCTACCTTCGCTTTCTACCTATAACTCATCTCCAGCGCTAAGGAATGCTGGATAATATATAATATCTGCCTTGTCGGTCTCTGTCTCTCTGTCTGTCTATCTCTGTACATGTATTTCTATCTGTCTCTCTCTCCCTTGCAGTCTATCTCTTTCAATGTCTCTCTATACAAGCCATGTGGCCTGTTCACACTACACACGCTGCAGTATCCAGTGTTCATGTTATTCGATCGGCCTATTGCGAAATTAGTTAGTCTTGTTCAGAATACAGTCGCTAATTATAATCCATTTGTTTAGAAGCGATTTTAATTAAATTCTTCAATTTAATAACTATAGTGATAAAGCTTTACATAATAGACAAACCGACCAATCGAATTTCTTTGCCAGAAAAGCAAGCCAGTAACAAATGTGAATGTGGAAATTGGACTGAAGAGGTTAGTGTTAGCACTGCAGATAATTCTATTGGCAATGTTGCTAACGAAAATGATTTAGTAGCTGTGTCACTTAACACAGTCTCAGTTGTCCAGTAAGAAGATTTAGGGGCGAGAACAGTAACAGACGTTGGTCATCAGAATGATTTCGGTATAGCTTTAGTGCAGTTAAGTATAGGCTAATGCAGACAAATTTCTATTTCTGACGGAATTCTAGGTAAGAGATAAGTTTACAATTTTGGAAGGTAATGTAAAGTAACTTAGCTTTACATAGCCAGTTAGCATTCGTATAATTATTAGTCTTGATATTCTGACAGCTGAATCTAGGCCTGGCATTAACCAGAGATATACCAGTAATAGAAGCAGCAGGTCATTGCGGCGCCTGCAGAGTTAGGATCTGAAAGAAGAGGACATGCGATGACAATGTCTTGATGAAGAATTATTGCTGTAGGCTATCAACTTCTAAAGAGCGTCGGTCTACCGTCAGTTGCGGTGCCAGGATTTCAGGTTTGGGGGGCTAAAACCCCAATTCCTTCCCTTTCTCCCCTCCTCTCTGGCATTGGCAGTGATTTACCACTTTTGTTTGGGGTGGGGGCTGAGCCACCGATAGGGGAGGGGCTTCAGCCCACCCTATTCCCCATGCTGGCGCCGCCACTGTATACCGTCTTCATAGGCAAGACCGCTTCGAGAATATCATAATTATCATTTCGCTTAAGATAATAGATAGACCCCAGCAGATGTTGGATTCCATAATTTTCTAGAAGGTGCCGTCCTCACTTAAATATAGGAACTAGTTTATAGGCTAGTAGCCTATAAGTAGGCAAGGTTTGACTGAGACCACACCTTCCAGTGGCCTATGTGATGTCAATCTAGGTATCCAAGGCAGAGATCCCACAGTTTTACTGACCAATCATGAATGTACCTTTACCAGACGCTTCCGAATGACTGAGGATAAAGAAGTCAGTAGATAGAGTAGAAAGATCAGACAGTCGAGAAGAGTACAGTGAACAGGATTCAGAAGACACGCCAGCAGATTAGACTGAGCATTCTGTATTAGACTGTCATGTCTAGCGTTCAGTAGACACCAAGGATTAGCATTAAGAAGTCTAGAATAAGTGTTCTTGAAGTTGTTGCAATCATCGGAACTATCTCATCCTCGTCAGTCGTCAGTGTAGCTAGAACAATCGGCGCAATACTATTGAACTGTTAGGCTACTCGACAAGAGAGATTCGCAGAAAATGAAATAAAGAAATGTATACAGAAGAATCCGACTCCTCCATAGATAGGCATACAGACATAGGCATACGTAAAGCTCTGATAGAAACCGGCATGATCTCTTTGTCCCACGAGCGAGAACTGCTATGGCTAAAACGCAAGCCTTTGCCTTCATTGGCCCTGCTCTATGGAACCATGCAGATTCCTCCTTTGAGGCTTTGACTCGATCGTTCCTGTTTATTAACTGGTGGGCCAAGTGCCTCTTTTCGTTGTCTCAAGACTTCTTTCTTTTCTCTGGGTCTTTCGGAATGGGAGCGCCTCTGATTGGTGTGCACTGCGAGAGGCGCTATATAAATTGATAGATACAATACAATACAATACAATAGAAGCTGGAGAATCGGAACTTCCTGATAGATGGTGCAGAACCAGTTCGTTCATGTCAAGCGAGTTCCTCATTGCAACGAAAGTCAACCGAGATGAGATACGTGCTACAGATCGAAACCAACTCAACGAACTCCCATTTTGAACTTCTATAGGACGATGCTTTTCCATCAACACAGAAGATGTTCAACCAACCAACCAATCAACTCTTCTGCACAGTTGTTGGTACATTTCAACTTTCACTAGACAGCCAGAAACGCGATGCCGGTCATCTTCTGCCTTCTGCCGGACCATCCAACCGTTCCACGATGTCTGCATTCTATCAGCGACTACTGCTCACTCGTCCTACACCTCTCCACCACTCCTTCGATCTGCGAAACAAGGTGGCACAATGAAAAGGACCGATTCGTCGTGCAGCGCCGTTGTCTTCTCATCGAATGTCTTGGATCTCTACAGCTTCTCTTACGTCTCAATGGTAATTAATGCCACCTCATTAGGCTATAAACGTTCATTTGAATAATTTTACGGTCATATAATTATATAGCAGTATGATAGTTGGCTCTACATTTTCATTGATGGTCATACTAGGCCTATCTGTTCACTCATTGATCCTTAATTTCGCGCAAGACTTTCGAATGTAAATAAACAAGTTTCGTTAGCGCAACCATGTAACTTCAATTTTAACATACAGCAAGTGTGAACAACGCAGTTAATTTGTGTGTGTGTGTGTGTGTGTGTGTGTGTGTGTGTGTGTGTGTGTGTGTGTGTGTGTGTGTGTGTGTGTGTGTGTGTGTGTGTGTGTGTGTGTGTGTGTGTGTGTGTGTGTGTGTGTGTGTGTGTGTGTGTGTGTGTGTGTGTGTGTGTGTGTGTGTGTGTGTGTGTGTGTGTGTGTGTGTGTGTGTGTGTGTGTGTGTGTGTGTGTGTGTGTGTGTGTGTGTGTGTGTGTGTGTGTGTGTGTGTCGATAGATTGTACAACACTATGGGCGATGTTGATCGAGCTGACCAAATGTGGTTACCTACGAAACTACAATGAGCTAGGACAAAGAAATTATGGCTGCCACTGTTGCATACATGTTGGAATAATTATGCAGAATTCTCTTGTACTGCAAGACGCCACATAAACTTAGCAACCACTGAATCGTCTTACTTTCTGGAGCGACATATCGTCCGCGTGTACCTAAGGCTAATGCACCATGCTCAACCGGCGAAGATCAGGTGTACAGGCAGTGCACAGCCATTGAGTCCACATGGAATCCACTGGAGATTTTGTTTGTTTGACAGAGAAGGCCACTTCTTGCTGATGCCTCAAATCAGCGACGTTGTGCGCACTATAGGAAAACATAAGAAATGGGGTACAAAGTGTGATATTATTATAATGGGTTAAGTAAATTCTTGTCATCTTGCATGTCGTTCTTCATCGGTAGGCCTAACGCAACCACTGAAACCAAACGTCGTCTTCTTCAACGATCAACCCACAAATGAGACCTCGTGTTATATAATTATAATTATTCTTATTTTTTTGGCGTAAACTATCTTTCGACAATCGTCACCCGTAGGCCTATCAAAAAAAATTAGAATACTTCGGTCTTCGTTGGGGCGCGGTGGTGGGTTAGGCCTACGTATCGATATAGTCCGAAGGTTCGATAGTCCGAAGGTTCAGTAGTCCGAGGGTTCGATAGTCCGAAGGTTTCGTGGTAAAACCGTAGTTTATAGGCCTACACTCTTAAAATTGCAGAGTTTTCTCAGCTATGCTTTTCTTAGCTGTCATGATAAACTTCATGGAACTATGCAAAATAGCTATTTCAAGGGAAAATTTAGTTTAGTCGGCAAACTTTGGCTGAAAGAGCTAACTTGCGCGTTGCTAATTCTGCTAGGAATGCCTAGATGCTAGGCATACTCAAAATGACTGTTCGCTAACTTGTCTTCACAATGCGTTTGTCCTTATACCTTATCCAAATACCTATGCAGGCTATGACTATTAGTTGAAATAGCATCGCAACTTATACATGTAGCAGCTATGCAAGTTAGCTGGCGAGCAGCAATGATCGGCAGCCATTAAGCCCCTCCAAGAGGCTTTGCTGCATTAACAACGCCACATAGCTAGACATTCAGTTATCTGCATTGGATTTGAACACCGTTGATTGGCTATCAAGGAATAGGCTGCACGATTTTCAAACCCCGGTCGACCGTCCACGAGGCAATTAACTCCCTAATCACTCAAACATCTGGCAATCTCTAGAGGATGACCACTGTGTGATGTATATATAAGGACGTATGTTTAGATACAATGTACTTGTTGAACTAATGTGTATAACACTGATGTAGGCGTAAGATTAGATATATTTATATACACGATGTAATTGTAATACTGAACTCTATCAAATCGCGTTGTTAGACTGTTAGACACATCATTCCAGACGAAGTCGAGTAGACGAAAGGTCGAATGCTCGAAAATAAAATTTGAAAAGTCTCTGTTTCAAAACCAGAGCCTTTTCTGAATTATACCTATCCCTTATGTCTAACATCAGCAGCGCATGGAATAGTCTAGGTCTATGGATACGAATCTAGCCCTTAAGAGCCAGCGACGACAGCGATTCTACAATAACTCTCACCAAAACAACTACAACAACGACTACAAGGGAGGCCACATTACACTTCGCCTCCAACTCAACAATGGACCACCAGCGAATCATCAACGCAACAACGACTACAGCTCAAGATCGAGAAATGCCAAACAGAAGTAGTTAGCTTCGGCCGTATGGCCACGGGTGACCAACGCAGCAACTACTACTTACACCGCGACTACAACCACACAATAACTGGAACGGAAACCGTCACATCAGCAGTAACAACAACTAAGACAACGACAACACACGCAACAACAACAACAACAGAATCGACATCCATAGAAGCAACAAGGCATAATGAAAAGCCAACTACGCTTGCATAGTTACCATACATAGGCAGCCAGAGCCCCCGCTACAACGCTAATTACGAGATCCAGCTAAGCATGCGTAGTTACCCTACATAGGCAGCCAGAGCCCCCGCTACAACGCTAATTACGAGATCCAGCTAAGCATGCGTAGTTGACCCACCTACAGCATGCATAGGAGAATCAGCTTGATATTTAAGGCAAATCAAGTACATTCTGATAACTACGCAAAATTACGTGGATCAGCTCAAGGCTTAGTAAGCTAATTTTTAGCTATGAATCTTAGTTGAGTTGACTGCGGATTCGGCTGATTTAACTTTGCAAATTTAAGAGTGTACATTGCTAAATTATTCTAATGTCTTCAATGCCGTAATTGACGTTGGTAAGTAAGGGGCCGTCCATAAATGACGTCACGCACCTATAGGGGGAGGGGGTCAGAAATTTGTGACGATGTGTGACATGGGGTGGGGGTCTGAGAAGTGTGACGTCACACCAGGTCTATGTTATTAAATTTAACAATTAACAACAATTTAATTTTATTAATAACAGCACTAATTTTGAGGATTAAATTTTCATTATTTTTTTAATTATTTTAATGTATACGGGCACCATTATTAATAATTTTCTAATTATTTCAATATTTGGTCACCGTTAAATTTCATGCTTTCCCTATTTGTTCCATGAAGGAGCATTTTGCTTCGCTATGGAAATTTAGTTTTAGGGGAGTCAGAGCTTTGTGACGTCATTTTCAGAGGGGGTGTTACTTTTTGTGACGAAGTGTGACGAGGGGGAGGGGGGTTAAAAATCGGCCAAAATTGCGTGACATCATTTATGGACGGCCCTAAGCAGTCTACCTAGGCCTATGTGCATTAAAAGTGAAGCGCACGGCACCTCCTTATTTATGAGCGCTGCCCCGAGTCAAATAAGAGGAAATTTTCCAAGGATTCCGCGTGAAGAACAAGCTCCGGTTGCCAGCATAGGCCTGTAGTTACTATAATCAATCCAGCTTCCATTTCATCAAGAAATTTGTTCATCAATTCAACTTCCATTTAATTGGAAAAAAATAATTTTATCAATCCAACTTCTCTTTAACGAAAGAAATATTTTTCATCAATGGAACTTTTATTTAAGCAAAGAAACATTCTCACGGATCCAGCTTCTAATTACGGAAAAAATTATTACGATCAATCCAGCTTCTATTTAAACACAAATGTTTTCACCAATCCCACTTCCATTTAGGGAAACAATTTTTTCATCAATCCAGCTTCCATTTTAAAGAGACAATATCAAATAATTTAACAACGTAAAATACGGTTTCAGTGGTTTCATTTATTGTAGGCCCTATAGCATATAGTTTGAGCATCGATCCAACTTCTACTTACACTAGGACATTTTCAACAATCTAGCTGGCAGCTTCCACTTGCTTGCTTGTTTACTGTTTAACGACCACTGTGTGGTAACAAAGACCATTAGCCTAGCGTCGCCCTCCTCCTTTATCCAGGCTTGGGACTGTCACTGACAGAGTACGATCAGTGGCGGAGTTGGCAGATTCCACTTAAACTGTAAAATATTTTCATCAATCCAATTTCGGTTATCCCGTAGTTTAGGTTGCTAAATTAGTTGAATGTCTTCAATGCCGTAGGCCCGTAGGCCTACTTGACGTTGGTAAGAAAGCAGTCTACCTATGTCCATGATAACTATCATCAATCCCGCTTTCATTTCATGGTGAATTTTTTCATCAATCCAGCTTCCATTTCGTGAAAAATTATCCAACTTCTATTTAACTAAAGAAATAGTTTTCATCAATGGAGCTTTAATTTAAGCAAAGAGATATATTCTCATGGGTCCAACTTCCACTTAAGGAAACAATTATTTTCATTCATCCAGCTTCAATTGCATCAAAAACTTAGTTTCATCAATCCAGCTTCTATTTACGGTAAAAATTATTTCGATCAATCCAACTTCGAAATCTATTTTAAGACATAAATGGTTT